>JADLZN010009180.1:0-600000 GCA_018155175.1 Sinocyclocheilus anophthalmus | reverse complement strand
GCACTTTTTTTTTTTTAAGTCAAGTGAAAGTTGTCATGTAATAGTTGTGTGTTGGATTATATATATTGAATAAAGTGAAATGAAAAAATTTTACTTGAAAAACTTATATATATATTAATTCGCGGAGTTTCAATTACAATTTAATTTCAATTTGATTATCAATAGATTTAGTTACTAATATGTTAATACCACATATATGTGTTAATAATTTAATAACATACTTTAAATTTCGATTACATCGAGTACATAATTTTTGTTGACTTATCCCCATAGCATAGATCAGGGCTCCTCAAATCTGGCCCACGAGATCCACTTTCCTGCAGAGTTTAGCTCTAACCCTAATCAAACACACCTGAGCATGCTAATCAGTGTCTTCAGGATCATTAGAAAATCACAGGTAGGTGAGTTTGATCAGGGTTGGAGCTAAACTCTGCAGCGCATTGGACCTCCAGGGAAAGATTTGAGGAACCCTGGCATAGACATAATCTGTTCAACCGTGCCGTTCAACCACACCATTGGCCCAGCAACTTCTGTTTTCAACATCACTCCACAGACCAGAAGCTGAACAGCGAGAAGAAAGCTGGTTTAGTTAGTGTTAAAGCATTCCAAAGCACACTTGACACGAGGTCTGTGGATCACAGGTCAGAGGTGGAGGTCAAGCACCAGCCGTTTCTAAACTTGTCTCATGTTGAGGAACGTCTGTAAGCGAGACGCTCCCCAACTCTGCACAGCTGACCTGTACAACGACCCCCACCGCTGACCTACCGTAGGCATCGTCTGCGAGGCTCACGTGTCCTTGTGTCTGTCAGGGCATAGGGGCGGTCCGCACTGAACCAGGGAACGGCAGTTTGATTCTAACCAATGGGGTGCAAGAGCACCACCGCAATCCAAATGCATGTGGACGGTTTCATTGATTGACTGATAATGGAATGAGTTTGGGCCGGAGGGAGAAAGACACAAACACATTGACTTGTGAACCAAAAAAAACCTTTTCCACTGGTGACGACCAAGCACTTCAAGAGCAAAACAGAGCAGCTGGTGGTTTAGAAAGAAAGAAAAGGCTCAATTAGAAGCAAAGGCTTTTGTTTCTGAGGCCAAATGTGTTTCATAATGTGGTTTTGAATACAATACAAAATACGAAGCAATGGTCAATATTTGTTTGTATGTTTGAATCAAGCTGTTCAGTTTGTATTCATAAAACCTGGAAGAGAATGACTGATGACTCCCTCAGGAACATTTAAGGGTTTTTAATGGTGGTTTTTGATTTCTGAGCAAACTAAGATCCGTGGTTCACATTACTTACAGACATTTTACTATAAAAATGTCCGCAGTGAGATCTCAAAAATAAATGTTGAAACCTTTGTTTGCTTTATAATTTTAAGTTTTGACATAAGCACTACAAGGATGTGCCAAGCACGTAAACTCATATTTTTTATTGCAGTTACAATCCTGTGTACACAGAAAAATGTGCAATAATTGTACCTTTATGTGTACAACATTTTTTTTTTCAATTTGCTGAAATTGAAATTTGTGTTTTGAAAGTAGTTTATTAATGTATAACACTAGTTACATACAAAGTAATATTTTTAAGTATTTCATTTCAGTATGTTTTATCATCAATTAAACTATCCTTAAGGAAATTAATTGTACCTTTGAAAAAGAATAATCATCGTAAAATATATATTAACCATTTAGGGGTAAATTAGTAATTTCCCCCGAGATGGTGTGTCTCCATTTGAGGCATGATTGTGTATAAATTGTCAAATAAAATAAAATAAAATAATAAGAATTATTTTAAAAGTCATGTTGACCAAACACCTTACTTTACTCAAAAATTAAAAAATGCTTTCTAAAAACCCATTAAAAATTCCCATGGGAACTCATGGCACATTAGCCTACAAACTAATGCCATGGCTGAACAGACTTTACAGTAGTATATGGCAGTGCAATTTATTTTGTACTTTCCTTAAATCCTGCAAAGCCAAAAAAAGTTACTTTATTTATTTAACAATAAAGCAGAAAATGAACATTAAAGACTGAAAGTCCACAGCTTGTGATCCTTTTTGCTCAGAGACTTGGTGGTTCCAGCAGGTCGATGCACCTTCTCAGAGAAGGTGATGAGAGGGGCTGTGGAATCCCATGATTCCATGCAGTCCAATGTGAGAGGAAGCAGGGGAGGGTGGGAGCCAAGCAAATGATGATGCCAAACAAACATATAAAGACAAACCAAAGAGCAAGACAGCAGACAGACAGAAGATAAGAGGGACAACTACAACACAGCTGAAACCAAGCAAAATCAATATGGTCAATGCTAAAGCTCTGTTCCATAACCTAGCGAGTTGCCTTTTAAAACGGCATATTAAGTGAGACGGAAACTCAAAAGTGCCTGGTTTGAGGTGCTACACAGGCAGCAACTCAAAGATAGCATGCTATTCTAACAGCGTGATTTAATACACTATTCATCTCATACATAAATAAATCATTTTTTCTGTAATGAACATACACAATTAATTATTGTTGTTATATTTATGTTTATGTATACTTAACATGTTTTTATATATTATGTAAATTATTATTATTATGCATTCTTATTATTAATATATATTTTCAGTTAAAATTCCATATTTAATAATAATAATAGCTAAAACCATTTTTATTGAATACATATATATATATTTATATATTACATATATATATATAGATCACCATATAATATATATAGATAACACACATATATATATATATATATATATGATATATGGTGATCAGTTTTTTTAAAGTTTTAATTTAAGTTTTGTGAATTATAATCTATTTTACATACACTTACATATGTGTGTGCATATATGTACATATATTGCACATATATCTATACGTATATATATATATATCATATATTATATATATAATATATCAAAATCACTTGTTTTTTTATATGTCATAATTAGTGAAATATTTATATTTACATTATTTCGTATATATTATACCTATTTTTTGTAATTCGTATTATTAACATTATATTAACATTTATCTAGACTTGTCCACCATCTTGGATTACATTCTATACTAGTCAAAGAGATGTTTCCTTACAACAGTTCCCTAAGTAGGCAGCTTACTAGGTTTTGGAATCAAGTCTAAATGTAAAGGCAAAAAAATCAAAGGGTGTGTATGAAATATCTACAGTGCACTAGACTGGTGGCAACACAGCACTAGTGTTTTGCTGAGAGGCTGTTAGATTGAACTGGTTTTGGTTCCATGAGAGGCTTCAGCAGTGTTGCAGACAGGTATGACGATGTTGATTTGGTAAGAGACACATTAAGCAAAGCAGCAGCGATTGCAGCGGTTGATTCATGGCTTGAAAAGCTAAGGTCAGTCTGAGCATGGAGGAATGCCGTGCTTTTGATTGGTTGATTAATGCCAAGTTAGTTCCTCGGTAAGCGTAAATGCATTTTTCATCACAACAGGCCCCAATGACATTAAGTGGGGGGAAGCTTTGTGCAGATTACATGCAAGGTCAGATACACTGGGCATCTTTGTGAAATAGGGTTGAACTGCTTTTTTTTGCACACGACTGTTTAAAAGTTTGACATCTGATATGTTGCATAAGTTACTTTAAAAGTAACAAGACAATCGCAATTTCGTAAAAAAAATTACATTAAAAGTTTGAGGAAAAAGTTAAACAAGGACTCAACAGCTAAATTTTTCCTCAGTAATAAACTTAAGAAAAGTGCTTGGTAATTAAAATAAAAATATGAATATAATAAAGTATTTATTTAAATAGCATTCATATATTAAAATACAACAATTAAATCATAATCATTTTTGCATAATTTTTAATACAATTTGTTTGAGGAAAAAATACTAAGTGCAATTTCAAAGTTATATGAACTTGAAACTGATATAAAAATATGACTTAATGTTAAAACTTGTGTTGTACTTTAATAATCTACTTTTAAAACATCTAATTTTTTCCACACAGTTTTGACTTGCACTCGTGTAAAATTAACACTTGAGGGAGGCAAACAAAAGTTTCAGAGACTGTCTGCACCAAGATTGCTATTGTCCCAGTGCTGTACAACCAATTCAGATGGATTTAAACAGTCAAGCACAAAAAAGTGCCTCATCCGACAGATCTTTTCCCCTTTGCCAAGTGTAAACAGGACTGAGGAGAGGTGCAGTGTTGAGCCCACCACTGCAAGTGACAAGAAGCCAGTGTCTCGTTCCCTGAGCTGATAATGGATGGGCAGGCGTCTAGCTGCTGAGGCCCGGCCTACCCCAAAGCAGATCACACACACATGAAACGGCTGGCAACACCAACAGTACTTGGACTGATTTTGGACCGCACAGCTAATCACGAGGTCTACTGACTGCTTGTACGGCGCTAGGATGATTCGAGGAAGAGGAATCGGGGAGAATAGGTGATCGGAAAACAAACAAACAAAAATCTAATTACTATTTAAAAGGAATACTCCAGGTTCAATACAAGTTAAGCTCAATCGATAGCAATTGTTGCATGAAATAAGTTTGATACCTTTAAATAAAACTAAATAATAATAAAATATATAATATTTAAATAAATAATAATAATAATGTATTGCATTTAAATTAAGGTTAAAATTATGTTCTTATAGCTCAAGGCAACAGTCTGGCAAACTACCTGCCGAACTCAATGTAAACAAGGAAGTTATGTCACACTGCTTATATTCTTGCATAAACATTTTGCAAAAAAAGTTATGTACTATAGTTTATAGGCCTTTTACAGCAGTTATAACATCATGACAACAAAGTTTGGATGCAACTTTATACCCAGACAAGGTCAGCAAGCGATTTTATCACACAAGCCTTACATTAACACATAAAAAAATGTGTTTTCTTTTAACATGTATACCGTTCAGAAGTTTGGGGCCGATAAGGTTTTTATTTATTGTTTTTGAAAGAATTCTCTGATACTCACCAAGGCTGTATTTATTTGATTGAAACTACAGCCAAAAACAGTAATATCGTGAAATATTATTACAATTTAAAATAACTGTTTTCAATTGGAATATATTGTAAAATGTAATTTATTCCTGGGATGGCAAAGCTAAATTTTCAGAAATCATTCTAATATGCCAATTTTGTGCTCAATAAATATTTTTGATGATCAATGTTGACAACAGTTGTGCTGCTTAAAAAATTTTTGTGAAAACAGCAATACATTGATGATATATGATATATGTTACTGAGCCCAAACTTTTAAGCGGTAGCCAATATTGTCAGTTAATCGAACAACTGCAGTCTGTTGAGCTCAACCTGAACCTAGAAGATTCCCTGTAAAAGGAAGGATAAAATGAAAAAAACAAAATAAAAATAAATGATAGAAACCAGGACATATGATTCGACTGATTGGCTTTGATACTACGAAATTGTACAGATAGAAAGGTAGAGGGAATGTGGAAAACGGAGAGCGCTGATTCTCCACTGGAAAACAGGAAAAGGAACAAACGAACACCAAAAAAAAAAAAAACATGAAAACGAATGAACCAATAACAAATGGAGGATGAGCGGGCTGAGGTGGGGCCCTTTTCTCTCCTCAGCGTCTCTACCTTTCGAGTTGGCCGATGGGATGAAGCTGGGTTTGGCGGGAGGGAGAGGGGGCTGCCCTGCCTTGGGAGCAGTACTGTTGGCATTGGCCGCTGCGGGAAGCTGGAATGAGTTGGACAGAAAGATGCCATCTGAGACGGGACGGGGCTTGCGCGCGGTTGGCGGCGGCTGGGGCTTTGGGGCGGGCGGAAGGTCACCGTAGGACTTCCGGGTGGCCGAGAGCTTAACCTGACCTGTTAGGCCCGCGTCCTCCTCCTCCTCCCCCTCCTCCTCGTCATTGTATGAGACAAACTTGGCAGTGTATATGGTGTCGGGGGAGGTGACCTGGGTTTTGAGGTAGGAGGTGTTTCTCTGAGGCGGGGGCGGAGGGGCGCTGTTGTTGTTAGTTGCGGGGGTGCTTGCGGGAGAAGGGGGCTGGTAGTCCCAGGGTAGGGGGGGTCTGTACAGACCAGGCTCGTCTGGCGTCAGCAGCTTGCGCTCGGCTTCCTCGTGCTGCCGGCGCCGCTCTGCCTCCAGGCGGGTGTAGTACTCTTCCTCCTGTCTCCTCTGAAGGGGGGAACATGGGAAGAGCTGGTTAGAGCTGCCTATGCTAGCCCGCGCCGCTGCGAGGCCTGGGACAAAGCTAACGCTGCTCTGGCTAATGGATGCACCAATGTAGTACAGCTACATTGTAGTAGAAGAAATGTGTTTGCTGATATGATGTAATGTGCTTCTGAGTGAATCGAGTAGCTAAAACGGACTCCTGCATGTTGGGGAAAGTAAGCCACTGTTTTTATTTAACATGGCTACACTGCAAGCAAGCAACGTCGCAAACTAGACAGAAATCAACAGCGCTGTCTATACTGAAGTGCCGCTTTTAGCATAGAGAGTTTTGTTGATTATAATGCAAGTGGTTTTCGCAAATTCAGTCCACTTTGCAGCTTATTCTGGCCAGGAAATGTCAGGCTGAATGACATGAAAAGCAAACAATCATTTTGTTTTTTTCCCACATTCCATTCAGGGGTGGTTTTATCTGAAACAGGCCTGTGCGAGGGGGGAGAAAAGTTTTAAAATTTAAAATGCATTTATTATTATTATTTTTTTTTTAAAGAAATGTGAGCAATCTAATGTTTGATAAAGTGAATATTCATAAAACATTTAATATTTACAAAATGTTTAATTCATATTTAACTATAATTTTAGAATATATGAATTAATGAATGGATCATATTAATATAATTATATGAATTCATATATTAAATGGTCCACAATCATTTCTATAGGAAATTTCATTTTTGAGTGACATGAAAAGGGACTTTCTTTGTTTTACTGTTCAATTCAGAGGTGAGTTCATCTGAAATAGTTGATAACAGAAATACTGTTGTCAGAATTTTTTTTTTTAAATATGACATTAAAAAATACATTTAATGAACCATTGTATAAAACTGAGAAACTATACAATGTTTCCGATGTCATTAAATATTTAATTTAGAGTCTTTATTAATATAAATATTATTTATCAATATTATTAATATATTAGTATGGTCGGCATCCATTTGTACAGAAAAATAAAACAACATAAAAATGGTGGCAGTGTCTCAAAAACTTCTGTGCGTCAAAAAGTAATATGTACAGATTACATACAGAATAGTGTTTAAACACCTAAAAAACTCCTTTGAAGATTTAAATCCACTGATTAAACCTTCTTTATAAATGCTAATTGTATGCATGCAATCTAGTTTAGTTGCACTGTGCTGCTTGCTTGCAGTGCAAACACTGTGTAAGACTTCGACTGTAAGCACACCAGATGGTGCTAAAGAGGAACAAGTCACTACAGTTGACAAATACGCTTTGTTCTAACTGGAATAAAACGGAGCTAACTGGAGCGTATGTTACTGTTACAAGCTCCAGTTGAAGGTCTGCTTGGCATTTGGAGAAAAACAGCCAGTGGCTGGCTGCTCTGGTCTCTGTGCATGGATACCCTGGGTTAGTATGCGGTGGTGGGAATGTCTCTTATGAGAGCATGTGGAGGCAAAACACACATGAGCTAGTTCAATCTGGGACGGCCTCCACAAAACCCAAGGCGGGCCCATTTCCAACAGCACTTCCAAGCAATGTTGTATGGAATGGCAATGGTCTCCCAACAAAATGCTGGAGTGTCGTTTAAAAATCTGACATGTGATTTCTTTGAAGGGGATGGGGGTACATCACAAACACAAGAGAGGAGATGTTGTGAAGACATGCAGTTGGACATCACAACTGGGCTCTAAAATTACCAGTGGTCTGAAAATGACGGACACGGACACAAAAATAAAACTGGATGGTCACATAGTGGGACAATGTTTTGGTCACATTTTAGATGTATGAATGTAAATTCAGACCACTGGTAAACTGATGACCCGCTGAGGCATTCCAAAAGTCTTAACACATGGGCGTTAAACAAACTTAATTTAGCCTCTGACAGTTAATGGATCATTACTAACTCCAAAACTGCTGTTAACCTTATTATTATCAGCACATACAGTACTATATATATATATATATACATAGATACACATTACTTTAAATTAAGCACAAGGGGCTGTGATCTTGTACAGTCTGACACATTAAATATCAGCTGCTGTCTCCAATCACACCCACTTACCATCCACACGGAAATCAGGTGAAACCTTGAAAAAGCTTGACGTTAGCATGAATAAACAAGGCTGATCACATACGCCTCTATCAGGAAATTATGCCAAAAATCAATTTACTGTATATGGGTACAGATATTGTTTGGGGATTTGCCCAAAAAAACAAAAGCAAGAAGATCTCACTATAATTAACCTGACTAATCAATAGCAAGAGAACAGGTCTGGGACATAAAAATCTATCTGCTGTTGTCGTGACTTGCATTTAAGGCCTGGTTGAGTGGGCAAAAAAAAGAGAGGATAATCTGCATCTCATAAGAAGTGTGCTAAAACGTATCTGCAATTTGCATATTACACAAAAACGTATTTCTTGACTCTAAGTCCTTTGTCATCAAAATCATCTTTATTGCATTTAACTACTTATAGAAGTTCCTAGTTGTCACTGGTCCGTTCCGATCTCAATACCTTCTCCTCGGTCTCTCGTCTGGCTCTCTCCTCCTCTCTCCAGCGTCTCTCCTCCTCCTGTTTGGCTCGCTCTTCTGCCTCACGCTTACGGATTTCCTCCAACTGCTGTTTCCGTCGTCGCTCCTCGTCCTGCAGCTGAGGTGCACAATGCATAACCAGGGTTAGTCGAAAAACACTGGACCACAGAGATGATGGATTGGACTGACTGCAATTCATGGTCCTAAACATAAATGACTGATCCTAAATTAAATTTATGACTGTTAGAATTCTAATAAGTAATGTTGATGTCAATTTCAACCCTAGTTGTAAAACTACTGATATATTAAACTTAAATTTAAAACTAATCCAGAAAAACGTAAACTTACACTTCCATTCAAAAGTTTAGGGTAAGATTTTTTTTTTTTTGAAAGAAATAATACTTTTGTTAAGCAGGGATGCATTAAATTAATCAAAAGTGTCAATAAAGATTTTTTTAATTGTTACAAAATAGTTCTATTCTTCAAATAAATGCTGTTCTTTTGAACTTTCTATTCAAAGTATCCTGAAAAAATATAGCGGTTTCGACCAACCATTAGAGCCGCCCACTGTGTGTCACCATTAATAATAAATGTTTCTTATTCACCAAACATTTCTGATGACAGAATGATTTCTGAAGATCATGTGTGGGGGACACTAAAAAGTATGTTCCTGAAAATTCCGCTTTACATCACCGGAATAAATTAAATTTAATTATATATTAAAATATAATTTAAAATTAAATGTAAATAATATTCCACAATATTGATGTTTTTACGTATTTTTGATCAAACATAAACATAAGTAACTTCTTTCAAAAACAAAAATTACAAACCCAAAACTTTTGAACAGTAGAGTAACACAACATGAATGTTAACTTATAAACTTATATTCAAACCTAACATTAAACCCAATATTACATAAAAAAAAAAAAAATTACATATTTAATTTAATGTATTTGAATTTATAAATGGTTACCTAGATTAGACTAGATTAGCAAACAATTTTCAATGGCCAACCTGAGGACTGTAAGTCTTTCTGGTACAAAATCTTATTCAAACTAGCCTGCTGTGGTGATTTGTAAAAATGTGTTCTGTTGAGTTTCTATCACACCAGTAAATTTGTCAATGTGGCCCCTGTGATGAGAGGCATCGTGCACTGCACACCATCACACACAGAATCACATGCACATACACAGCTGCATGCAAAACAAACTTACTGACAGAATTGCAACTTGCAACCTTCTTCACGTCTACAGAAAATCATTCAAAAGGTAATCCAAACACCTCGATCAAACTTCATTCACAATACATATACAATTCTCGACAGGTAAGGAAATACAAAGCACGGCCATACACCTTTTCCCTCCAAAATCAGAAGGAAGCAGACATAAACAGAGACGTGTCCAGTAGTCAGGATAGGGGAAGAGGAAACCCAGCACAGAAAACCATGGAGAAACGCAGAGTAAATGAGCGGCAAAGGGCCAGGGTCAATACAGACACGCAGAGAGCAGTGATGAGTGGAGTAGATGAAGAAACCGGAATGGTGATCATGGCACAGAAATGAGGCCCACATGCAAGCAAGCTCAGGGCCGGAGAGACCGGGCTGGAAGAAAGCATGCGCCAACCCACCCCTCATGATGACACTGCACTGAAACAACGGCTGCCAAACCAGCATAGCTTCATCATGTTCCCCAAGAAGAAAAAGAGCTTCCAAAGCTTGCATTTGCTGGTTTTCTAGGAGCACATGTTCATATTCACAAGCGCTGTCCTGTGCACATTTAAGCTGAAAGTGTTTATATATATATATTATATTATAAGATTCAAGGAAAATAAATACAGCTTCATGGCATAATGCCGATTCTCACTAAAATTAGTTTTAACTAGTTCTATTTCAAAATCCGGGTTACAGTGAACATTTAAAATAAATGAATGTGCGTTAAAATGCTGAGAAAAATTTTTTTAACCTTTTTTTCTGTTCATTTATATCCAATTTTACAATTTTGTTACCATGAAAACACAACTCCATGAACCCGAAAATGATCATAAAAATGGCAAGAACAGTTTTACAGATCAAATAATACTAAAGTTTTAACTTAGGAAATGAAGTCCCCTAGTAAACTATAACTTATCTTCCTGCTTTTAACCTCATTCATATAAATGGAACCATTCAGTTCTATTGTAAACAATCACTGAAACCCATATTTTTGCTTTTTAATAAATATATAAATACATAACCATATACGGTATATCAAAATTATTTACATACTTAATACTTTAACTATCTTAATTATTTAACATAATTAAGATATTTAAATGTATTTAAACTAGTTTTTTTAAGACAACTAAATTATTTTCGTCTTATTTTATAATTAAGAATAATTATTTAAATCATTTAAGATAAAGAGATGAGTCTAAATTATTTTTAGTTATCTCAATATTTAATCATCTTAATTATTTTAACAATGAAAAATAATTACTTGTATGTAGGCTCATTTCTCTAGAAAGTATAATTTTTTTCAACCTCAACCAATGGCATGAGCTTGAGGTCAGGACTAACTGTTACGCTTGACTAGGCAGATGGAAACTATTTATTCCATTTGGTGACACTGGCTTAGAAAGGACAAACTTCAGCTTTAAAAATGTATTTTCTGTGATGCCTTTCCTTACAGATCCATTCAGCTCATCTTTACGTTTAGATATTGTTCTAACGCAGCAGTTTTCCAGTGGAGCATAATGAACATCCCGAGATGGAGTCCCCAAGATGGTGTCCCATGCTTGAAAAAGTGGTACATCTCTCTCTAAATAATACCCATGGGTAAAGGAGCTACCACGGCCAAATGAAGAAAGGGAGGTAGTGAACAAGAGGAGACACAGGTGGAGCCGAAACAGGAAGAGAGGCAAAGAGCATAAAGAACATACCAAGTCTAGTACAGAGATTGCTGGAACAGCAGTCTGCTGCAGGAGAAACAAAAACATACAGAGCAACCAAAGGGGTGGGAGAGAGAGAATAATTATAGTAGTAAGAAATAAAGAAAAGGAGGGGATTTTGAGAAGATAAAAGTAAAAAAAAAAAAAAAAATAAAAAACACTGGCACAGTGTTTGTGCACAGTGGACGCAGTGATGTGCTGCCAGGAACATTCCAGGGCAGTATGGGTCTGATTAGCGCCAGCGGTCCACTTCCCTTCCACAAACACTTCAGCTGGTGAGGAATTTCCCCATCATTCCACGTCCCCCCCCCCACACCCTCCGGCAAGATTTTTCCTTCAAACACACGGGATTGTGTTGACCTTCCCTTAGACGGCTCGACCTGCCAACTCCTCAGAGATGGAGTGATATCAAAGGCAGCTTCCAACAGTGTGCTACACACAGCAGACTCTCAGGTGGACGCTATGCTTCGCATGACAGCTGCTACTGCAGGTGTTGGAGGAAAGAACGTTATTGGGGGCTGAAGTTTGTGCTAGCACTGAAAGACTCAGACTTGGAAAGCACAAGGAAGCTATTTGGAAATGCTGCACACACGCCAGCCCACCAAGAAGACAAGAGCCTGAATTAAACTGCACTAAACTCGCATGTTTTGACATTAGAGGCTTATTGCAGGCTGTTTTCTGGACACAGATTAAGCCTTTAGTAACTAAAAGGGCTTGATGATATATCTAATATTTATTTTACATCATTACATTTTTGGAGATATTAAATCAATTGGCAAATTTGAATATTTAACACATTTAGCCATTATGCATCCTAAAAAAGACAACAAATCAGTTAATTTGAAAGGTACATTTCAATGATTTGTTGTCATCCTCAAAAATGTTAAGTTTTATAAATATATATATATATAATATATCAATATATTATTTTTTTTTTTTTAATGTGATTGGTGCTATATATATATATATATAATATATATACACACACACACACTTTGCTAAAGAGAAAAAAATATTTGGTGATGTTTTTAATTTTATTATTTCACCAAATGTGCAATAAAATACATTTTTATATTTAACTTTTGAATTTTTATGTATTTTTGGAGTCTAGGTGTGCTGGGTGTGTGACTTTTTCATTATCAATATTTTTGTGTTATTACAATATTCAGTGATGTGCCTGCTTTTGTTTTCATTTTAATAAATGTGCTATAGAAATAAAATGTGATTATTTAAAAAAAGTCATTAATTGTATTTACATATTTTTGTATCACCCAACCCTAGTTACTACCAAAATCAATGTTAAATCAAGTATTAATTCTTCACGAGACTTAATATGTGCCTGAAAAGGCCTTGCATGTAAAAAAAATATGGTCATGTCTTGTTAGAAAATGTTAGCACATTTCAAATGCTCCTGATTCTGATCCTAAGATGTTGGTTAGCCAGTAGCTGTAGGTCAGAAATGATTCCACCGCTGATTTATTTTAGAAGTTAAATTAATATTTCATTTTATATGGCAGATGAGATCAGGAGAGATGTACTGATCTGGACGAGGCAGATTGATGCTGGTGCAAGCAGTGGAATCGGGTCCAGTGCTTGGCATCGGAAAGCCCTGCTCCTCCCATCCGTCAGCGCAGCATATATATATATATACAATCAGCAGTGCAGCATGGAAAAGCAATGACAGGCATGTTGCAGGAGCACATGGCAAAACATTCATTATAACAGCGGAGACTAAAGCATCACGCAGAGAGTCCCAGGTTTGTTGTTAATGATTCCATCACCAGTCTGTCCTGCTGCTGACTGCGGATTCAAATGTAACGCAAAAGTCTACAAACATACAAAAAAAAAAGAAAAGAAAAAAAAGACCTGCACTTGACTTCAATCAGCATTGCAGAAGTTTACAACTAACTTCGATTCCATCTGTGCAGCAATAGGAAAATTCAAGTGTTCTCAAATAGGACTAGTTGTTTTGAAAATCTCCTGAATCTTTTGAGTCTTTTCAAAGCAGTTTAAAAACAAAATTAATACTCAATCGGCTGTGTAAGCGTGGGGAAAAAGTGCATTACCAAACCAATCATCAAGTTAACACTTAAAAGTCAACATGATAGGCATTACAACCCATTTTACTTGATTGTATCCATAGGGATAAGACATATTTTGACTGAAAATAGTGGGTGCCACATATCAAAATGCAATCTTGACGTACACTACCATTTAAAATTTTGGGGTTTTAAAGAAATAAATATTTTAGTTCAGCAAGGATGTATTAAATTGATCAAAAGCGAGTCTTTTTTTTTTTTTACCGATCAAATAAATGCAGCCTTAGAGAGTATACAGGACTTTTTCAAGAATAAAAAAAGGCGGGTGGGGGGGAACCAGATCCCAAACTTTTGAACAGTAGTGTATCTCATTTGCCGTAAACTTTATTCAAGGTTCCCACCTTTCTTACCAATTAATTTCTATTATTTTCCAATCAAATATTCCAATCAAATTTTCCTTGTCATTCCTAAATAAGCAAATGCACTCATAGTGCAGTTTTTCCTTACAAAATACTTTGAACCTGAGCATAACTAGAACAATTTAAACTTAAACTTAAAGATGACTAAGTTGTTTTTCATTTCACTGAATTTTCCTGGCCTGGAAATCACAATTTTAAATGTTTTGTCGTTGGAACCACTGGACCCTGTGTATTGCACTACCATTAAATATCACATTACAGCAATCAGCAAAAATTTTATATTTTACTATAGCTTAATATGCAGTGACAACTACTATACCATTTGTAGATTAGTTACTGGGTGGTTCCAGATGTGGAATAAGTTTACAAAGACTTTTACGTATAAATCATTCTTAATTAGACCAAAACCTTGCATTAAGAAAGGAAATGTGGCGAGTTTGATTTCATGTTGACTTTTTACTATTTATATCCACACATTAAAATCTTGCTATCCCACTTCCCATGTCTGCTCACCCGTGCTCTCTTCTCAGCCTCCAGTCTCTGCATAATTAGCGTGGTGTCTACATCTTCGTCATCCTCCTCCTCCTCATCCTCCTCGTTCTGCTTGGACTCCTGCAGTCTCTTCTGGAACTGCCACTCCAGCATGAGTTTGCGCAGACGGTCGTTCTCCTCAGCCGTGCGTTCAGGTTTGGCCTGAAGCTCCTGGATCTCCTTGTCTAGAAGGTCCACGATGTGAAGCTGCTGCTGCTTCTCCAGTTTCTCTCGGGCGTCCCTCTTCCAGGGGTCGGGCGATAGGCTGTCGCTGGCGGACAGCTCCTCTTTGCTGATGGTGAGGTATTGCAGGTCACGTCTTTCGATGGTGCGTGGCTGCTGCTGGGGCAAGAGGTCACGAATTACTGTGTCCTGTGACGGCTGGCGGGGAAGGCTGGATAGCTTGTCTGGTCGGGCGGGTTGTGGCTGTGGCGGTTGGGGCAGCTGGACCGGGGGAAGGTACGTTTGGGGCACCTGCATGGGGGGCTGTGGATGGGGCATCTGTTGGTGCTGAGGGGCAGGTGGCAATGGGCCGTGCTGGTTGTTGTGCACGACTGGGCCGGGAGGGTTGCGAATCTGCACCAGCTTCCTCTCCTGGTCTCTTCTCTTCCTCTCTCGCTCCTCTTCAAGCCGGGCTTTTTCCTTCTCATACCAGCGCTGTTGCTCCTCGCGTTTCTTGCGTTCAACCGTGGCCGCAGCGGCCGCTGCCTGTTGCTGTGTAATAGAGGGCGGTGGAGGAAGCGGCAGGTCGGTTTGTGGCTCGTAGTCGTAGTGCGCAGGAGGAGGAGGAGGAGGAGGTGGAAGATCTGAACGGGAAGGTTGGGAGACACACACGGGGCCGGAGTGGGGTGCTATCGGGGTCTTCCAGCGGCCAGGGCCGCTCTTGTGGTTGCCTTGGATCCTGGAGCCGGAAGACGACGAGTAGTTGAGGTGCTCTTGGCTGGAGGTGCTGGACTCCACCGAGGAGGACATCTGGTGGTTCCAGTGCTCCCCACTGCCTCGTTGGTACTCGGCATCACGCTGCTGCTGCTGCAGGTGCATCAGGTCTTCCTGGTGCAGGCGTTCACCTGGGTACCCGCCCGGCATCTCGCACAGCTCCTCCTGAGAGCGCGCCACCCGCTAGCAGGACACAATGACACAGCAGTGAGACTCATATTTATGCAAAAATGTGATATATATGTAACATTAATGTTGCTCATAGCCTTAAAAAGCTAGTAAAGTAATGCATAAAATTTGTTTTGCAGACAAATTTAAATTGGGCCTACATAGGAATTACACATGAAAAAGTAGGCCCAAATTTAATAGATATACCAAAGTAAAACTAGAAAAATAAATATGATAAATGTTATAATCTCAAATGACAAAATGTTAGATTTTTCATTTTTTTTTCATTTGAAAAGCACATTTAAAGGATGCTGTCCTTAGGTATGCTTAATATAATTTAAGTTATAGTTAGATAATGCAAAATTAAACTAAAATTAAAAAATAAACGAAATTAAAAAATTAAAATAAATAAATAAATCTGAAAAAATAAAATGAGTGATAACTGATTTTTAAACAAACAATAACTGATTTTTAAACTGTCATTTTGGCAAAGCATATTAGAAAGCAACAATATACACTACAGATAAAAAAGCTTGCAGTCTGTAGTTTTCTTTTTCTTTTTTTGATGTTCTTAAAAGAAGTATTTTAGGCTTACGACGTGCTAATCTTAGGCTGCATTTTACTTGACCAAAAATATAGTAAAAACTGTAATATTGTGAAATATTACAATTTAAAGCAACTGTTTTTTATTTTAATTTACTCCTATGATGCTAAGCTGAATTTTCAGCAGCCTTTCCTTCAGTCTTCAGTATATTTTCAAGATTCATGATTCATGTTTTTGAGATGCTTTGATGAATATAAACTTCAAAAGAGCAGCATTTATATGAAATATAAACCTTTTGTAACATTATAAAGGTCTTTACTGTCACTTTTGATCAATTTAGTGCATCCTTGCTGAATACAGTATTAATATCTTTCAAAATAATCTTACTGATCTCAATTTTTTAAATGGTAGTGTTCATTATAACAATATAGGATACTATACATTATCTTACCAATAAATAAATAAACAAACAAACATCAAATAATGTACAGTTAGTGTGCTAGTGTTGAAAAATACTGTGGTACTGCCAGTGTTTTGAGTCATGATACCACTATGGCACCAGGACACCACACAGCACTCATATGCTTTCTCTTCCTAAAAAGGCTAACCTGTATAGCCATGCTGTTGTTCGAGTGGTTATCCATAGGGGGGAGAGGCTCCGGTTCATTGTTTTGCCAGGGCTGGCCAGGGCCCATTCTATCCTGAGATTTGGAGGCTGGGAAGGTGAAGTATTCCCTTGGGTATGTCTGAGTGGGGATGGGATACGCCTCTGGATGGGGTGGAGAGGGCTCCTCCTGTGGGACAAACAGGGTAAAGACAGATTAGACTGAGCTGTGAGCAGTCTAGATTCATTTTCCATCTCTTTATAGTGCATTATTATTGATTACAGAAACTAGTATAAGAGTTTGCATGAACAGCATGTGTCTAAATCAAAGAGAATCAAGGAATGTGGATCAAAGACTGACTAGCCAATCAGATGGTGGTTACAGACATGATTAGGATTAATTACAACAAGAACACAACAAAGAGTCACAAATCAGGTTTTTATTAGGCTTCTATTTGGCTGTGGTTTCAGAAAGAAAAAAACATGTTCTGGTGTGTGTTTGGATTTGAGAGTTTCTGGTGATTTGATTAAAACCAGAGGAGGCTTCATTGAAGAAGACCCAACCACATTACAAGAAAGTGCAACACATTTTAGCATTAACTATTCTCATGTGCTTCTGGATATAAAGTAGTAACACATAAAAGAGGTGGCACTACTAACTTATCTACATATTTCAGTGGTGTGTCACTAGCTGAGCAGTTTACAAAATCGTTTAGCTTCTCTAGCAATGAGTCATTTTTCCAATTAACTAGGTAGCACGACAAAAAAAACTACGATTCACTTTAGGGTTGGTTCAAAAGGTTCATTGCAATTTGTTGAGGTCACACAACACTGTTCCCAAAAATCCAGTGAAGCAATCTTGCGTCCTCTTTTTTCAAACAAAATATATTTTTAGTCAAACACTGCTATTTATATGTTTTCAATTCAGTTATAGAGTGTAGGTTGCTGTTATTGTCCTCAAAATAGCTGAAGTAGCCACTTACTCGGAATCACATGGAATTTATTAAATTCTACGTATTTCATTGATTTACTAAAAATAACCAGCTCGTAAGAGTAATTTGCTTAAGAACTTGTTAAACTACACTAGTCATGCTGTATGCTTTGATTCACTAAAAAGAACCAACTCATAAGACTCATCCATTTGGAAAGTGGTTGAACTATACTTTTTATACAGTATTTTTTTTTAAATCGTTAAAAAGAACCAGCTCATAAGAGTAATTTGTTTGTGAATCGATTAAACTACACTGGCCATGCTGTATGTTTCTGATTCAGCAAATAAGGAATCAACTCATAAGATTAGTTTGCTTGAGAATCGACGGGACTATACTTATCACATGGTATGTTTTTAATTAATTTTAAAAAATGAATCATTTGTTTAGGAACTGGTTAAACTATACTGGTCATGCTGTATTGTTTGATTTGACAAAAAAGAATCAAGTCATAAGACTCATTTGTTTGGGAATCGGTTGGACTATACTTTTCACATGGTAGGTTTTTAATTTGCCAAGAAGAATCAAGTCAAAAGACTCATTTGTTCAGGAACTGGTTGGACTGTACTTTTCACACCGTCCTGTATGTTTCAAACTCATGCCTTGATCTGTACTTTTCATGAGGTATACTTTTGAATTGTTAAAAAAAACCGCTCATAAGAATAATTTGTTCTGGAATCAGTTGACCTTTTTCCACTGATTCACTTATTTGTTTAAAAATGAGTTAGACGACACAGGTTGCACTGTAGATCTAATGCCAGTGTTGCTAAATAGCAGTGCTAGAAACACTCTTAATTCACTAGGGAAAGAGAGTTTCGGCACACAAGTGCAACATTCATCTTAGAGGTGCCGATGATTGTGTGTACTCACATCAGGGCAGAGGTTACCCGTCGAGACCGAAGTGATCTTTCCTGGGGCTCCTGGGTAAACAGGCTTCCCGCCTGGACTCTGGGCCTGGTCTTTGAGGGGGGAAAAAAAAGTACACATTAATATAGGCTTGGGCAATATAATGGTATCGATATTTATTGACGGTACACCTTCTTCGATAACGATATAAAAATGTTCGATATAGCTCACGATATAGGCACGTGCTATGAGTGACGCAGACAGCACACACACAAACACGAACACATGCTGAATTGAGTGCTGTGCCTGCCTGTGATGAGGAGATTGTGAATAAAAAAAATGAAGTCGAATTTAAAATAAACATGTGCATTTGAATATGTTAGGTGTGCATCAGGGAGCGTCATCAGTGGCGCGTGAGATGTGATGATGATGTAAGTGACGTTGTTGCATTTTAATGTTTTGTTTGTCTAGCCCACGAGACGCGCCGGTACTGGTGTCTGCATTCAAAATATTAGAGAAATATAGAAGCTCAATGCAGAGAAGATCTTGAATGGGTTAAAACCGAAACAGATGCATATTCAGCTCACTTTTTAGACGGACAAATATGAATGCTGCACTCGCGTCTCACACAAGAGATGTATAGAAAGCCTTGCAAAGTTAAAACAGTTTAAACTTTTGGAAAACATGTCACGAATTTGTGGAGGTTTATTCCTTTTCACTGCGTCTCATATGTTTTTAAAAGCAATCTGTGTGAACGGCGCTTCGGCTCTTTGGATTAAGCAATGCATAAATACGTGATGCTGTTTTGTTCATAATTGTTTATGCAATTTAAGAAATTATATTTGATTTTTATGAGTTAATTTAGACGTAATGCACATTTTTTTTATAGACAGTTATTTCCTTGCATTGACAATTTAAATGTGCAGCATTATTTTGCTCATTGCGCCCTCCTGTGGCCTCAAGAAACTAGCCAAAAGTTTAACCTATTTAATTTGCATATAAAACATTAGAAATTAGATAATTTTTATTGTGTGTTTGACTGTTAAAAAAAAATATTTGTTGTTTGTCTCAATAAATTGGGTTAATTTAAAAATACAGTGGTTAAATTAAATTCCTATTGCTCTTTGTTTTAAAAAAGGTTATAAAAAATGTCAATAATTATCGATACCGAACGATATGAAACATTATATCGTTGATACATTTTTTTGTTATATCGTCCAGCCCTACGTTAATATAATGTCACCACTTTAAAATGAACCACACTGACAAATGTGACCCTGAACCACAAAACCAATCTTAAGTCGCTGGGGTATATTTTTAGCATAGCAAAAAAACATTTGGTATGGGTCAATTATCGATGTTTATAAAGTCAAGTCAAGTCAAGTTTATTTGTACGGCGCTTTTCACCATACAAATCATTGCAAAGAAACTTTACAGCAAATTAAGTTTCTACAAGATTTAGAGGTGCTTATCAGTGGTGACTGCCAATTAATGTACATATGGCAGAAATGTACGGAAAATCAATTAGAGACCCGTGATTAAAACTCTATAATTTTTTTTTAATTTTAAATAACTATAATTTTTGAGTATAGAAAATAAAGAATAGTATATAAAATTAATATTTAAATAGTAATCAAAAAATTTTATGCCAAAAATCATTAGGATATTAAGTAAAGATCATGTTCCATGAAGATATTTTGTAAATTTCCTACCGTAAATATATCAAAACGTAATTTTTGATTAGTAATATGCATTGCTAAGAACTTAATTTGGATAACTTTAAAGGCAATTTTCTTAGTATTTTTATTTTTTTGCACCCTCAGATTCCAGATTTTCAAATAGTTGCATCTTGGCCAAATATTGTCCTATCCTAACAAACCATACATCAATGGAAAGCTTATTTTTTTCTGCTTTCAGATGTTGTATAAATCTCAATTTCAAAAAATTGACCCTTATGACTAGTTTTGTGGTCCAGGGTCACAAATATGCCAAGCATTTGAAGTGGTACACTTACTAGCCACATTTGGGCTTGATCGGTGGTCTGCACGGTTCTTCAACAACCTGTCCTCCTTCTTTGGTTCAGGATAGGTGTCCCACGTGCCCTGGGGGCTCTCAGGCGAGCCGTTCTGGACAGAGTTGTTGTAGAGCTCAAAGCCCTCGCTCTTTGGTCTCATCTTTCCCTTGTCTCCACGTCCACGGTCTGATGCTGCGGAGATGAAAAAGAGGCTTGAATTAAACAAAATTCAGGACTGGGAAAGTGCCCATCTCTCTGAAATGGGGGAAATCACCCACAATGCACCAAATCAGAATCACTACCAGACATATGTCGAAAGCATTTATATTTAACGCAACTCTTGAACCGTTTCATGTGTGACTGGTAACGCTGCGGGTGCCAGATCCACCACATTTCCACCTCTTTTAGGAATTAGTCACGCTAGCACGCTGTGCGGCAGTCGCTGATATTTTTTAAGCAGAATACTGCAGCTCCCACATGCAAGCCCGTTAGAGATTTAAATAAATATTCATGCCACAGTTGCTTACCGCGGGTCATCATGGGGGACGGCTGGTTGAGGAGTGTGGCCAGGCCGTGGTAAATGGCTCCCTGTTTGGCCACCTCGAGCGTTACAACAGAGCCGGTTCGTGTCATCAATTCCGCCGCCCTATAAGACAGAGACATGTTTGAGTAAAACACACAAAACTGCAGACTATGATGAACGAATTTCATGTTCAAAGCATTACTTGTGCAATCCCACAAGAGATTATTTAAAGAGACTAATCTCATAGTATGTCTGTTTGGATTTGCCGTCGGCTAACTGTAAACAAGAGACGGAGGCTGGAACGAATCCCAAAGGCAACTCAAGTTGTGTCCATTTGCATCCAGTTGTGTTTTGAGCCATATGCTTCTCATTTAACTCAAATCCACAGATTTAAGAGTTTCATCAATTCCACCACATCTCAAAACTACAGGCATTAATGCAATTTTTCTGACAGAAATTAGAAACATTTTTAAGCCGTTTTGACTTTGCAAACAAAAGGTGCTTTGTGCTGCACAGCTTAATGCCTGAAAATGTTGAACTAGGAATAATAACGCTTTCAAGTCAAATCTAGGATAATTACAAGACAAACCACTGTCAGACATTTTAATTCTCAATGAAAGGGCAATTTTCATCACTTTTCAGTAGAATTTCTTATTTTAAAGAGTGCATTTTTTTTGTAAAAGCATATAAAAAAATGTATATGTCATTCATCATGCCAAATAACTAAATAATCCCAAAAATGAGACCCAGAACTTATTTGAATGTTACATTTGTGACCCTGGACCACAAAACCAGTCGCTGGGGTACATTTGTAGCAATAGCCAAAAATACATTGTATGGGTCAAAATTATTGATTTTTCTTTTATGCCAAAAATCATTAGGATATTAAGTAAAGATCATGTTCCATGAAGATATTTTGTAATTTTCCTACTGTAAATATATTAAAACTTAATATATTTGCAACGTAATATGCATTGCTAAGAACTTCATTTGGACAACTTTAAAGGCGATTTTCTCAATATTTTGATTTTTTTGCACCCTCAGATTCCAGATTTTCAAATAGTTGTATCTCGGCCAAATATTGTCCTATCCTAACAAACCATACATCAATGGAAAGCTTATTTATTCAGAAAATTGACCCTTATGACTGGTTTTATGGTCCAGGGTCACATTTTAGTGTCATTTTGCCTGACGATGTTCTAAAGACGTCAGTCATATTTTGCTCTTACGCCACTTAATTGTGTATATTAGGACACATTCCTTGCTTATGTGGTGTAATGAAATGGTTCTAGCATGCAATCCTTTTGTTTATTTAACGGTCTTCTTTGACATAGCCGGATATTGCATGCTTTACCTGTAAGTCCATTTCAAATTTTTTTAAATCCCATTATTAAAGGTCTAAATGCTACAGAATTACCTCTCCTGCGAGAGGCCAACCAGACTTCTTCCATCCACGCTGAGCAACTGGTCTCCGGCAGCCAGACGCCCATCCTAAAAAGAAAACAAGACTCAAACAGTCATAAAACAGCACGGTTGAACAAGATTTTTACTTTTTATGAAGAAAAAAAAAGCATGATTTATGATTTTACAGCTTCAACTACAAATATA
Source organism: Sinocyclocheilus anophthalmus (assembly GCA_018155175.1). Lineage (NCBI taxonomy): Eukaryota > Metazoa > Chordata > Actinopteri > Cypriniformes > Cyprinidae > Sinocyclocheilus > Sinocyclocheilus anophthalmus. The sequence goes on along the minus strand of JADLZN010009180.1, from coordinate 577,180 downwards.
GTACAGAGTATTATCAATAACACTAGTAAGTATGAGAAATCACACTTAGTGATTTCTGAAGAAATAGCATCTGCATTTGCCCATAAAGAACATCACAATACAAACCAAGCCAAACTCACTATGTCTGCCGCACCTCCTTTGACAACAGACTTGATGTAAATACCAAGTTTGTCCTGTCCGGCACCCTAAAAAACACAAAAGAAAGAGCAAAACCGTTTATTAGCACTCTGAGAAAGATCTAAATGTCATTTACAGGGTCTACTAGTTTCGCTGTGGAAACTGCTGTACAAAGAAACCAGGCGTTCATTCATGAAAGACTATAAATCTGGAGCCAGCAGTGAAGACATTCATATAAATAAACTCATTCATAAATTCAGACCAGATCTGAAGTCGTTTTTGTTCAAACTAGCCATGATTAACCCTCTCAAAATTCTTCATCCTATATCCCGGGTCAGAGGTCATCATCTGACACGGGCCATCTGGCTGTAGGACTGTGCACTCATTGAGATATCTGCTCAACCTAAATGGCACTGCATGCTAGAAAAGCATCTTTCAAAATAAAATCTAGCAATTAACTTCAAGATAAAACAATGCATTCATTGAAGCACATCCTGTAGACTTGAAATAGTAACGCCATACAAGTTTCAACACTCAAACATAACATTTCTAACACGTAATGCTCCATAAACTCTTAGTTAAATGTTCTGTTCAAAGCTTTAAGCTGAAGGAGCTCCAGCGACATGAGCTTTAAAGGGGTTTGTTTGAGGACTGCGGTTTAAAGTTAGTTTCATTTGTTTTTTTCCGATGGCTGAATTTGCTATTTGAGCAAGAAAGTACCCAAAATACCCTGGCTGCTGCCAGCGGTTCTATTTGAGGGGGATCTTGCTAAAAATTAACTATAAAAATGTGAGGTCTGTATTACATTCCCAGCCGTCTCTGCTGTTTTCTCATACAGAAACAAACTGCTCATACTCATACACCTGACAAGTCTGACAAACCCTCACATCTGCACAAATATAGCAAAACCAGTACGCTAAAGTCAATTTTTTGTTTAGGAACAATCAATACCTTACTTTGTGTTTATTTGCTAGTGCTGGGCGGTATACTGGTTCATACCGAATACAGGTGTTTATTTTTGTTATGATATGAATTTTTTTAAATACCGCAATACCGGTGTATATCGCTTAAACAACGTTCGGAATGCGACACTGTTTGAAAGGGGTCCTTTTCACTGTTGCACTGAGGTGAGGGAACAGCTGTATTTGTAACTAAGCATGAAAGTTCGGAAACTGAAGCTGTAGAACTAATAGAAAGTGATGACAGAAGAACTCATCCACAATATCCACATCGACCACCACAAATATCCACCGCCCGCTGCCATCAGCTCCTGCGTCTCACACACGAGCGCGACTTTAGCACTACATTTAGCACTAGATTTAGCAACTTTGACCCTTTTAGCGAATTTTTTCCATAGAATATTCATACTGACAAAACTAGCGACTTTTTTGGATAAACCTTAACAATGGTTCAGTTGGAAGATGTCGCCAGTACTGCCCCGCGAGCGTGAGGTCTGACTTTCCCGCAGAAGTGTTACCTCTCTCGGCGTCTGTTCTGTGCAGTGAGCTGCAGAGATGCAGCACATTCAGTTGGCCGCACCGCAGCCGACTCATCAATAAATGAGTACAAAACAGCGTTTCCTATCACCTGTCGCTTACTGATTGTTTGGAATTATAAATATGAGCGTAGTTCTTCTGTTAATATCACATGCACTTTTTTGTTTGTTGTTTTTTTTTTTTAGTTTGTTACTCGAACGCAGGCAGTGCGCTGCATGAGACAAAAAAAAGTAATATAGCCAAAACAACCCCAAAGCCACTCTTTAGTGTAGATGCATGTAGATTTTATCAGACAATGCCGCGATTATAAATGAGAGTTACTCCTGGTTAACATGTATTAAAAGGAGTCATGTTTAGTCACATTTTAGTGAGGTATTTTTTGACTATTCACTCGTCATGACAGTAAAATAGTGCATTCTAACTCAATACACTGCAGTATTTACTCTCTCAATCAGTAGAAAATATGGTTAACACCCGGTCATGCATGAAAAAAAAAATACCGTCATTTACCGTGAAAGCGGTATAATTTTGAAAAATACCGTGATATAAATTTTTGGTCATACCGCCCAGCACTAATATTTGCATTAATAATAAACTCATAAAACACACAAGAACCAATTATGTTTGATGTGAAACCAGGTTGAAAGTGTCTAGAAGCACCATGTTTGAATACGTGCACAATCTGAAATATTTTAACCTAATAAATGTCTGCTGTTGTACAGAACTTATCCTATGATGATTTGAAAAGCCTTAACAAAAGTGTAGAGTCTGTAAGGTTTTGTTTTTGCTTTTTTTGTTCAAAAATTTGTCAGAAGTGACAGTAAACGAATAAATAATTATTATCTTAAAAAAAAGAAACAAATTATGTAAATGCAGTAATATTTTGCACATATTACTGTCTTCATTGTGTTTCTGATCAACTAAATGCGGTCCTTGGTGAAAATTAAGAGATTCTTCAAAAACATTATAAATTATTGCTGCAAACCGTGTTAATCGCATCCAAAATAAAAGTTTTTGTTAACATAAAATGTGTGTACTGTGTATATTTATTATAAATACACACACATGCATGTATAAATTTAAGAAAAATATGTAATGTTTATATATTAAATATATTTATATATAATATAAATTATCTGAATATAAATATATACATGTAAAAATTAAGGTAAATATTTTTCAAAAATATATTATGTATGTGTGTGTATTTATATTGGACAGAATAAATAGACACAATGAATACACACACACACACATATATATTATTGTAAACAAAAACTTTTATTTTGGATGCCATTAATCGTTTGACAGCACTAATTATAATATAGCCTAATCAACCCCAAATATATCATATGGACTACTTTAAAGCACTTTTATTGGTGTTTTTACCCATTTCTGGGGCTTAACAAACCCAGTCCCCATCCACTTTCACTGTATGAAAAAGAACTAAATAACTGCACTTCTGTTAAATGGAAAATAGAAAGTAATCCTCCTTTGAAAGTCAACATACATCTACCATGTTCTAGCAGCCTCATATGAACTCTTTCAACAGTAAAGTATGTACTTCTGAATTCCAGGGCCAGATCTCTAAATGCCCATGCCAAACTCCAAATGATGGTTTCATGGTCATAATAAACCATTTACTAAATGGCACGCCACCCAAGTCTACAACCTTCCCGCCATGTAGGCTCTAGGCTGAGCCCGCTAGATCTGGTTTCTCCTGTGGTTTATGAAAAACCCATGCCGATCAACAAGTTGAGCTACATTTACCATACTATTCTGCTGTTGTATGTTGTTTTTAGGCTCTCTGAAAAGATTCACACACCTCAAATGTCAATAACAATGTACCTTGTGCAGAAACTTTAAACTGAACCCGTTCTGGCCATCAATGGAGTAAGATGCCTATTGGGTTCATATGGTTAAGTTACAGCTACTAGGTGCTTCAATCTGAAATAGTTTCTCAAATTGTTTCATCAGACAATGATGAGATAGTCCTTCATAAGATGTGATGTGAAAACTGGTTTGGTGATCACTAGATTGGTATTTGCACCGCATTGCTCATAAGCACTTTATGTCTTGTCCATATAGTGAAAACCCTAAATGAAGTGGACCAGAAGCAATGGATCGAGAAAGCCAGTAACAGAAACTGCCTGGGAAACAGCAACATCTTTTATTCTGCCCTCTGAAATAAAGCCAATGTTAGCCACAGACCCCCATAACCCACTCACATTACACTGGTATAAACACACCCTACAATTCAAACACAGCCGTAACATGAACACCACATGAATATCACTCAGAAATCTCAAGTTAACATTCAGAACTTAACCACAAATATAAGAAAAATATCAACATGCACTGTGCGCTTACAGGCCCCTAAAATGATTGAGGTCATGCCAGTTACAACGCAATCAGCCAATCTGAGTTTTAACATTCTTTACGGTCTTAAAAAATAAAAAGTAAAAAACCACACAGCATTAATTCAAGGGTGAGGTCACCAAATACAAATAGATGAGTAAATTGCATGCAAATCACTTTCAAAAGACAGTAACGCAATAACACCATTAAAATGCTACAAACCCAGACTAATTGTGAGAAGAGGTGATGGAATAAGGAAAACAGCAATGGAAAAACATGCAATCAGATGTCATAAATCATCTTGTGGTGCAGATGTATAAAAACCACCTACCGCTACGTGCTCTGATGCCTACAGCACAAGTAACTTCTATCCTGTATGTTGTGAGGGCGTTATGATATGATCCTGGACAATGACTCCTCCTCATAGTGAGTATGCACAACAAATTCCAAAGGATTGGTGGGAATACTAACCAAGTTTTGGAAAGCTAATTTAAACTGCAGTATACCAAGCTACAATGAACTGATGATTTAAAGTACTAAAACTAGTCAAGCTACCATTTATAAAATAAATAAATAAATAGTTAGTGACATTTCAAGCACCTAGCAAAAATAGTTTTAACTTCATTGAAACTAAGGAGACAATCTAATGATTGGTGTAATAAATGGTAACACTGCGAGTTCAATTTGTTAACACTAGCACATGCAATAGAAATCGTTAACAAATGAATGAACATGAATTAACAATGAACAACAGTCTTACTGTATTAATGATAGGTTTAATGCATAAAGAACATTATTGTAACAAATCTATTAATGGCGTAGTGATAGAATATATTAAAATGATGTATTAAAATAATAAAATGTGAATATTTAATTGTCTATTGTTATTGTTATGGTTAGTTGTTTACAATTACACTTCTAATTATTTTTTAAAGTACGATTTCATGTATACGAAGAAACTAACATTAACCAATAATAATTGGTGTAGAAATAGGTTTCACTCAGAAACTGCTAGCAAATTTCACAAACAATTACAAAGAAATGGCGAGTAACACTGAATTAAATGTGAAATCTTGAAGTAGAAAAACTGAGATGTGTGGTTTCTATTTCTGTACTGTTATTTTAGGTATCGAATGTGTTCTGATTGGCTGCTTGTATTAGGTATTATAATAGATACATCCGCATTACATTGTCAGTGACACCACCGGAAAAAAAAAGAAAATCTGGCGCACACCACCATCGGCCTGAAATTCTGCATATGCCAATTAACAAGAGGGATCAAGGCCTGCAACACACTGACATAATGCCTAATGCAACACATTGGACACCGAGTGCCTATTATCAATAAGTTAAAAAAAAAACTGAAATGCAGAAATGCCAATCTTGTGCACGTGAACCACTTCTCATCTGCTGTAAGGTCTCAACTTGTCTAAGTCCAGAGGGAGATACGTCGCCTAGCAAAGCCCAAAATCTCTCTGATTAGACTTTGAAAGTACGTATTACACTGTGATGAGAAACAACCATTCAAAAACCAGTCTCTCCACATTAAAGAGTGAACATGTGGTGAAAGACATATGAGAAGCCCTGAGGTTGGGCGGTTTCCAGGCCGTCTGAACATGGCTGATGCAGGAGTCTTGTGCAGACCTAGTGGGAGAGCAACTCAGCTGACCTTTCCTCAGGAAACCTGCATTAAACTTGCTTTGATCAAAGCTGAAAACCTGGCGTGCAGAACATGAAACAGAGCAAGGTCTATAAAAGCCACTGATAAAAAACAGATGCATGTTAACAAGAGAACTAATTGCTACTGTTTTTAAAACAAGGGGTGAGGTGATACTGGCACAGTTCATTACTACGTGCTGGAAGGCTAAAGTAAATTTGACTAAAAATAGAGCTCTTTTCTTTCGAAAAGAAACAGCTATATCACTAGACTCTATGCAACAGAAGAGCATGTTTGAAATGCTTCCATTGAGAATAGTCATCAAATTTAATGAGCTCACTTTTAAAGTTTGCTATTTCCTCTGACAACCAAATAGTCATTGGCAGAGCACTCGAAACGCTCTGTGCAAGTACACAAGCCCAAAATCTCATTTAACACGTTGCTGCATTACAAAATGAGAACATTGAGAATGTAACACATATTTGTGTTTTACGAATAGAGTTGCTGCAAGGGGGCGCTAGAGCAAACTGTCTTCCATGGTCACTCTTCTCTTTAAGGTCAAGTAGTGTCACGACAGAGCAACAGTTTGAAGAGCAAGTTAATTAAACTGATGGTATGTTTATCAGGGTTGTGCACCATTTAGAACTGAATTAGGAATTCAAATTAAATTCCTGAATTAGCTGCAGTTTTATTTGAGATAGCAAACAGGATGGAGAACTGCAAATAAAATAATTTGAAATGTATATAACTTATGACAAACTTTGAATGTTAGATTAAGATCTGAAGGTGTATAGGCCTTATGGGCAGTATGACCGATATAATGATAGATAGACAATGATAGACAAACTATAGACAGATAATAAGAGAGACAGACAAGCAGATGGATAAATGGACAGATAGATAGAATGATAGACAGAATGATAGATAACACAGATTGACAAAACAACAAGACAGACAGATAAAATGATAGACAGAACAAAAGACAGACAGAAAGATAAAAATACACAGACAGACTTATAAACAATAAATAAGACAGACAGAACAATAGATGGAACAACGACAGAGACATAATCAGTGTTGGGGGTAGCGCATTACAGGTAACGCGAGTTACGTAATCAGATGACTTTTTTCAAGTAACTAGTAAAGTAACACATTACTTTTCAATTTACAAGAAAATATCTGAGTTACTTTTTCAAATAAGTAACGCCAGTTACTTTTTTCCCATTTATTGATTGATCAAGCTCTCTGTCCCCTTGTCTGAGAGAAATCGGGAGGAAGTGTTACTTTAGGTCTAGAATAAATGTGAAACATGTTTAAGTCATATCACTCACAAAATAAAAATCTGATTTAGTTTTCCTCAAAATTAATAAAAACAGTTAAAAGCAACTCAGAATATGACTCAAAGCTGCAATAATTAAATATGTTAAATAATACAAATATCCTTTATGTATTTAATCCCATTTTACTAACCAATTTGCTGCTGACCTTTGTTGATCCAATTCAACCATACTAATAAGCAAAATTACACAAGATAAACTAACATTTCTTCTTTTTTTTATTGCTGAAGAGTGTTGAACTTTCTTCTTCTGTGTTCAGACGTCAATTTACATTTCTTTCAGCCTGAGGCTTTTGGTGTGAAAGGGCTTTTACATTTGCCAAAAATAGAACTTTTTATATTAAAAGCAAACAAGCAAGCCCAGCCCAGATTTAAAAAGTAACGCAAAAGTAACGTAACGCATTACTTTCAATAAAAAGTAGCTACGTAACGTAATTAGTTACTTTTTTAGGAAGTAACGCAATATTGTAATGTATACTTTTAAAAGTAACTCTTCCCCACACTGGGACTAATGAAATAGAGGTACGACAGAACCATGACAAAAACAAAAGAACAAAATATACAGATACGAGCCAGGACAGATAGATAAAATGACAGAACTATAGAAAGTAAGATAAAATGACAGATAATTTATTTATTTATTCACTTTTTAACACCATGCCAGCATCAAGGCTATTTTCATAGTGATCTCTGAATAAATTATACAAGGTAAAATGACAGATAAGAGACTTATAAATGATAGACATAAAAGACAGATAGTTAAACGTATAAATGATAGGACACAGACAGACAGACAGGATAGATAGAAAGACAGACAGACAGACTTATTAATGATAGACATAAAAGGCAGACAGAAAGACGTATAAATGATAGGACAGACAGACAAATAAATATATAGATATTCCTCACTGTCCAATCAGAATTAACAGGTCAGGAGATACTCACAACAAAACAAAACAACACCTTACTTCTGAGTTCAACACCCATTGCGTAAGTGTGCATGTTGCTGAGCATGTGGTGTGGGATTGTATTCTAGTTGTGGTTGTTTTCACGTTCATCTTTCCAGGGACACTGCCAGAAGCACAGTTCAAAGACAATTATAATGTCTGTGCGGCTAATAGACATCTTGGCATATCCAAATGTGTGCATATCCACATCTTGCGCTGTAAATAATATTTCACATGTGCTAAATGCCTCATAAGCAAAAATAGAAACCGTTATCCCTGCAGGCTTCTTCACAGTAGCAGGTTATTTGCCTTTCAGTGTGTCAGAGGATAAAGGTCAGTAAACTTGGGGACGAACTGAATCTGTTTACTTGAGGACTAGCAGCGGCTACAAGAACTTCTTCACACACAACGGGATGCCACAAAAAAAGAAAGTTCAAGCACATATTTACCCCGCAAGCTGCTGTCTGGCATAGTCGGCATGCAAAAATATGCTTGCATCTGCAGTGCAGACATTAGACATTAACAGGAAGGTGTTGAAGTCTGAAGGTGTTCACTGATAACAGTACTTGGAGCAGATGCTTCAACCACATAACTCCAGCTTCCTTTGAAGGTCTTAAAACCACATGGAAGCAAGCACACAAAGTCTGCAGCTTCGAGGTCCCACCCTGACGCTTCCTGTCCATGGAAAATACAGGAAATTGGAAACCCAGTTTAGGCAAGACGAGTGCTTTGCAACAGAGGTAGAATTGAACTTCAGTCTTCACCCCCTTTAGTCTTAAAACACTTGTGGTGTACTCTCTGTGGACTCATATAACAAACGCACAGCTTCCTGTTAAAGGTTTACAGTTGTGGATGTGATTGGTGAATGAAGTCTTCATTCAGGGAGCTGCACGTGCAGGCATAAATGCTCTAGAGTAATTTGTTAACAGCCCCAGGGAGTCAAGGCAGTGCCTGACCTCTGAACGAAACAGTGGAGTCCACGGTGCACTAGGAAAACAGAAAATACATCTATTCACTGAAACTTGACCCGCCACCATCATTTCCTGCCCCGATTAATCACCCACAACAAACGTAACAGTCAGGAAAAAAGCAGCCAGGACAGTAGTTTGCTCCTGAACGTAGCCAGTCCTTACCGTCACGTCTAGACGGCTGGAAGACAGATGGACCGTTGAGGCTGTCGGCTAATGGTGGGTGCAAAATATCATGACTAACACAAGAGGTTTTCAATAATGAGCTGCTTTCAGCCGACGGTCTTCATCACGTCTGAGTGGCCTCCATTCTGGCTCTAATGATCTGCAGACTCTTGGGCTGCTTGCTTCAGTTAAGAAATACCAAACAAAGAGGTCTGTCTTCCTTGGTGGTGCGTTTCGAAAGCGGCATCCTTTTTTCGGACACAAAGGAAACGTGTCTCCTATGAATCTTTTATTGTAAAGGGACAAAATTATGTCCAAGACATGAGTCACAACTTAATTTACTGGTTCGGTTGTACGTGCAAGCTTGACATCCTTTGCTTCAAACATAAGAATGTCCCCATGTTTTACTAACTAACAACTTGGGATTGTCCTCTCATATACTAAAATCGTGCAGCCCTTGCAGAATGGCATAAATAGAAGATAGTCTTCCAAAGGGTATCAATTCCCTTCCTCTCTCTCTGGACTTGCAGAGTCAAGGTACGAAATGTCACAAACGTGATAATTTTGACGAACACAAGGTGACAACTTGAAACAACTCTATTTAGACAATTGTAGGTGCTTGTCAGGTTTCATTTTGCCTGAGGCCTGAAGTGAACTAGTTCTTGAGTATGGGCTGCACCCACAACTGTCAAAAGATCCCATCCTGAGCCACTAGAAAGAAGTGTTTTCATGGTCATGTTTTCTTTTGAACCGGCGAACCAAAACAAAGTCTTCGGTACACCGCCACAGTGGGTTTCTCTTCGTTTCAATTAAAGGTTAGGAGACGTAACGTTGCAGAGACTCCATGCTGGGCTGACATGCTGTTCTCCACTCTCCGAGTCCTCAGGAAATTTAGGCTCGCGTATGGGAGTCACATCCTTCAATTGTTGTCGTACATGAGATCAAGAAGCGCACAGAGAAGGAAGTCAGTGAGCTATTGTGCGCCAAGTACACAAACAAACAAAAATTAGTTTTGGTTCGAGAATATAGGTTTGGCAATAAAACAGAAGATCGATCCTGAAGGCTTTGATTCTTGTGGCAACAAGTCATTTCGGGGCTGAAGAACAACGAATCCAGAAACGTGGGAAAATGTCAGGTAGGCACTTGTCAATGTGAAGTACGGAGGTCAGGATTTCCCTTGTTCTTCCCCCAGAAACTCAACACCATCCCAAAAGAGTTGTTATCGCACAAACATCTGCAGCCTGAGCAAATCAAGCCCTGTGATGGTAGCACAGCCATCCAGCTGGACTGACCCCGCCAGACTGTTTGCAACAAGTGATGATGAGTCACTAGCACTGCGAAATATGATGGAGAACTCAATGTTCAGTGCTTGTCAACATCATCCCGTGACCCTGATTGCAAGATACAGTGTGCACAACCCATCACATCTAAGGTTGAAAATGTAGAAACATACAGTACAAATTTATCTCAAACCTAGCACAGAATGAAATGGAGATATGTACCTTGCTTTATCACTCTTATGTGTGTTTTTGTACGTAAACTGATATAGTTTTAAATGTGTGGCCAGATCCAGTAGAGAACATTTACCATCTGTACAATGTGTACGTGCATGTTTGTGCACTCTGGTCGCATGACACTGTTTACATTGGCCAAAACCTTGCTTTCTCACTCTTGATATCAGTCACTGGAATTAATGTGTGCAAGTCCGGAATTTATATAGAGTAAAAGTACCATGATTAGGGCATAAAAACTATTTGAGTTCCTGATTCAAGTTATCAGCTGATCTCAATTTTGCAATAATCTTGATACCACTAACTAGTAAGCTGATATGAAAGAATTGACTAATCTTGATTAATGTTAATTTTTACTTATGCTAAAATATTTCTATTGTATAAATTACCATTAGTTGAATGAAATTGAATTAACGACAAACAATAGCAAATTTATGAATGAAAGTTAACCAGTGTTAATGAACACTGGGCCTTATGTAGTTTATGATAAACAATGCATTACATTTACTGTAAAGTGCATTCCCGATGGCAAACAAACTAAAACCACCGTGCTGACTTTTTAGCACACAATTAATCTCTCAGCGTTTACTTGCTCACTCTCCCACATTAAAAAGACATACTCCATGTCAAGTGGTTTCTTACCGGCTCCTTCCTCCCGACCACAGAGAACCACATGGTGCTGCGCTCCGGAGTCGAGAATGAACTGAGGAATCAACTAATAGCGGTCCAGGAAAACTTATTCAACTCTTTCAAAAGCAGGCAGGTCTACTGAGGAGCGACTCCCAGGCTACATGTTAAACACAATATGCAAATATCTGAAGCCAGAGTAGGAAATACCACATCCAGACTGTTATGTAAGAGAAACGACTCCCACGACTCACTAACAGTTAGGTGAAGTTCTAACAGTGCTCCCAGCTGTGTCCCAGCTCAACACCGGTACAAACCGCCTCTCCTCTTTAGATCCTCCCCTTTGTCCCAGAGCATGCCTTACACCCCTTTCTTTACTCCTCCTTTCCTTCTCCTCCCATTTTTCACTCCTTCCCTCCCTTCTTTTCCTCTGTTTTACCTCTACCAAACTTTATGCTTCCTCGGAGACACTCACAGATGAAAATAGATGCAGTAAAGGGAAGGTTTTGCAATGAAAATGAACAGTTCCTGTTAACCCCCTTCTCCTCCCACTACACCTCCCTTGCTTGCCTCTTCTCTGTCCCTGAACCTGACACACATCTGGTGGGAAAAACGCTCTTCAGTCCACCAAAAGTGGTGAAACACAAGCTACGGAACTGCAACTGTCTGTTCCATATAACCCACTAAAAAAAAATCCCAATTTGAAAAAGAAAGAAATATTTATTTGCACAGTAAAATTGTAAACTGGTCCATGTTGGATCTGAAAGCACTTTCTAACAGCATATTAGTCATACTAGTAAGTTTAGAGTATAAACAAAACCTTCATTTGCAATGTTGACATCGAAACTAATGAAACGAATCAAAACTTTTTTATGCTTGACAAGTGCAACTGGTGGAGTCATGCAAAACATTTAATATTTTAGCCTATTAACTGTGCTGTAAACTCCAACATAAAAGACTGCATTTTGTAAAAGGGGTGACGACCCAGAAGACATTTCCTACTGCGGAAAGCAGCAGACTAGAACAGCGCTCAGTCCGACAAAGAAAGAGAAAGATTTGCTAATGGCTCCATTTTGTATTTGAATGTTTGACAAGCACACAGACCAGCTTGTGACTGAATCAAACAAAAGCATATCCTCTTGAAAGGACATCCCTGTTATGATCTGAGCCTAGGAAACCATGCCCCACCTTTACTTCCCACTCAGAATATAGCACCCACCAACATCAGAAACCAAAAACCAATCCTCAAAAAGTTAAAATTGTTCTCATTAACTGTGCCAAAATAATCAGATCTAGTTCTATGCCAAAACCAGATACCCTCCTCAAGGATTTAGGGTTTCATTCACTTACTCTCTAGATCAATTTTTATCACTGCTACAGCAGTCAGATCCATGCAAGATGATCACAGACTTTGAAAGTGGTGTAATATTACACAATAAACATCACGAAAAAGAAATAAAATAATCAGTTCTTACCTTGGCCGCCACAATACTGAGGCCCATCCCATTGTGTTTCTTCAAAGTCACTGTCGCAATTTCCGGTTCCTTCTGCATTGGCTGTAGAGAGAGCAGACAGGTGATTTAACTTGGGGGGGAAAAAGTCACTATTGTAACTTCAGCTATAGGTCCACGCTGCGTCTGGTGGCCGTTCCTAGAGCAAACTGAGCTAAGAGGAGGAGGAGGAGAGAAAATTAGGGAGGTTCTGCCACTGCTGGTTCTCAGAGCACAGCCGACCGCAGAGCGAAATGGCGGGCGCTGGAGACGAGTCAAGAATGAAAGCCACATGCGTCGGCTCCAGAGTGCATCAGGCCTCAGTGGGCTTGCTTACGCACAGGCAGGGCCTGGGAGAAAGAGAACAGCTTTTCGTGCCATAGCCTCTCCTTTAGCGAGCCCCAGTGCGTAAATGGTGCACATGGCATGCATTCATTGTACAGGGAACTTTAGCTATGCTGCCAGTCCGCATTGTTGAGTACAGCTTGGGGGGTGAGAGCAGAGCTGGTTTAAAGCACAGTGGAGCTTTATGAACACTGATGGGTAATGCAAGGAAACTCCTTGGGTTCCTTTGGTAAGGTTTACAAAAGCAACAGGCCAAGCTTTTTTAGCTTTGTTAAAGCATGTTTCCTTCGAAAAGGATTTTCTGGCATAGCTATCTTAATGAATGCATAGACTACTAGAATCACAACTACAACATTCACCAAAACCAGTGTCTAAATACCCATTTTGCTATTGGACAACATTTTTTCTGGCCTATGCTTCATTGCTGAAGCTTCAAAGATGCTTCAAGCGATCACTTGATAATAAACATATTTTTTTATCTTTAAAATGTGTGGTAATGCACAGTACATCCAGAAAATGGGATGGCTGTAAGAAAGGGATGTGGGAGTGGGTGGGTTGGTTTGGCACACGATCAAGATGCGTTCATCAGATTTCTGTGGTATTTAAATGTGTTCTGAGCTCCAGCTCTGTCTGCTGTAGGGCGGACAGACATTATGTAAAAAAAATTAAAAATAAGATTATGACATTACGTAAAAAAAATCCCTTATGTAAAAATACGAGAGACAGTAAAAACAGACTAATTACAGGGGAGGAGGAGCATTTAAGGGCTTTGTGTGTTCAGGTTAAGGAGAAAGATATCATTTACAGCCATTGCTTGGGCACTATGGTCAAATATTGCCCTCTGTGGTGTAACTAGTGTTGGTTGGAATATAAGAGAATGTTAACTTGACAGAACACACTCTATCAACTGACATTAAATATTCCCTGGTGCCGTTTTGCAAATATCTGTTTAGTATTTGGGTTTTATATTAAAAATGAAAATGTAAAAAATTCAAATTCAAATGCAAAATTCTGTTTTCTGATGCCCTCAAAGACAAATCCATCTACAAATCTACCCATACATCCATCTATCTATCTATCTATCTGGCATAAAAACTTACCAGTTCTGACGTGTCAGCTGAGAAGTGACTATCGCAATTAGCTCCTTCAAAATAGATGGTCCAAGTTCCTGGAGAGCGTGGATGAGGTGTCAATCGACAAAAACCTAGAGGAAACGAGCAGATCAGAACACATCCACTAAACGTTAAAACTTTAAATCCACTGGTCTCTCACGGTCTTTGTCACACACCTGTAAAAACACACTCTCGCTCTCTTGCAAAAACAAATAGACTGCTGAACACAACCTTAACAAACCACATTCCACTAACATCACGTCAGCCTTAAACAAACAAAGACAACAACCTCTGATTCACCATCCACCTGATACTTATTGTGCACACCGCAACTGACATCAAATGCTCTGAAACTTATTCAGAATGGCAGCACTCTGTTTATCATCCATACCTCTCTGGCAAAGTGGCTCTAGGAACTCTTGGAATCCGTTGGGAATATTCCGCACCACGTCGCATGAGTAGCCATCCTCGGGCAGTAGGAAAGGCAGCTGGAGGTCAGGGTCCTCTTCAAGCTGTACTTCCCGCCCATCGCTTCGGGCCAGTTCGTCCGCCGTGTTCTCGGCCACAGCCACCACGTGATCAATCAGCTCCTGTGAGCATGAAGGGGACAATGATCATAATGTTAAATAAGAACTCTAGTAAAACTTGACATGCTGCTGCTCTTCTCCTCCATCTCTGATTTGCTTTGAAGAGCGAGTTTTGGAAAGATGGGGTGCATCTAATTTAGTCTGGGAGATGTTCCAGAACAGCTAACATCAGTTACAGCACCTTTTACAGTAACAAGTTTAATATTTTACATCAAACAAGAAGGTCACATTATGAGAAACTAGGTTAGAGGAAATAAGCAGAGCTACTGTGAAAGTGCAGAACACCTGGTTTGGTTTATCTCAAAAAGGACACGTGTCATCAGACCAGGACTACACAGCCAAAATGAGACAGTTCACTCACAGGAGGAATGTAGGGTTCATCAGGAGCGCAGTGGTAGTTGCTCAGCAGAGCGTTGAGCTGCAGAGAGTTGAGCTTGAAGCAGGTGTTGTTGATGTTCTGCACATCTTGCACAGAGTATTTGTCCATGGTGAGGAGGGTCGTTGCCTAGAGAGACAAGGGGACAGTTACTGGTTTATAGTCCATCTAACTAGGACAGAGGGTTTTAAAATTTCAGGCCAAGTGCCACCTTCGTTTAAACTAAAACATCCTAGAAGTACTATGTAGACATAGTCTCTCCAAGAAAGAATATAGTCTATGTATTAGCATGTTATACAGACAAATCTATATTAAAATGGTATATATTACAAATAAGAAAAAGTAAATAAAAATAAAAAATATAATATTTAATTTTAATACCCATTACCACAGTAGTTCTACTACTATAAATATATGACGTCTTTTAGTATTGTATATGTTCACCACAGGTTTCTACAATAATACAGTTATATGTATATAGTTTGTTTGCACTAAATTTGCTGTTGGGAAAAATAAAACCCCCTCAATTCGTCACTTGACAGCAAAGTCAAATTTCAAACATCATTTTTTTTTTTTTTTTAAGAGTTCTTCGTGTTATAATTTTCTACGTATTCTAAAGCTTCAGTTTCGGAACTTTTCACACTTAGTAACACATACACTGTCCTCACCACAGGCCACATGAAAGAGACCCCTCTCAAACAGTGTTGCGTTCCGAAGGTTGTTTAAACGACATACGTAGGGTTGCATGTCGTTTAAAATATTGCGGTATTTTAAAAATTCATATTGTAAGAAAAATAAACATGGTATTTTTTATGAACCGGTATACCGCCCAGCACTACTAAATTGCTAAAAGGTGTCTGTAAGGGATTGGTTAGAGTGCAGTAAACATAATTAGTTTAGCCTCTAGCTTAACTATAAATGCAACTCTGTGAAAGATTGGTGTATATATCTGCATGTGGTACCTGGACTATGCGACTTAGGTGGCAGTCTGCGGCCAGCTCTAAACCCTGTTTCTCAGCCCACGCCTCGATGTGGCTGAGCTGCTGTCGCAGGATGGCGCCCCAGTAGTGCGAGCACAGGCCTGAGTCAGCCTCCGTCACCAGCTTGTTAAAGAGCCACATGTTGATGAAGTGGAAGAGCTGCGAAAAAAGCTGAATGGTGAGGGCCGCATTGACACGGCACCGCCGCAGAAGAGACATGGCGCCCGTTAGCGTGTGCAGAACGTCCTCTGTGGAAAAGTGGAAAGTCAGGGCCTTTAATGCAATATAAACAATACCATCAATTCCTTTATTTATTTTACTTGCAATTATAATGGTGCAATGTTGAGAACTAGCCCTATTAGCTGGAACAGATATTAATACAAAAGGTTGAAAAACATTTAAAATACATGTTTTTTTAATATTCTCCTTGAACGCATGTTTTTTTTTTTCTTTTTGTGGGTGGTCCCTGATGTGCATCACATTGTTCCTTGTCAAAGGAATTAGGAAACACTCTTCTAGAGAACTAAAAGCGCTGCTAAATTGCTTAAGATGTTTTGCATGGTTCTGGTTCATTTCAGCATATTTCTGTGTTGCTTAATATGTTGATACTGCTTTAGTCAAGAGGGCATGTTTGTCCATTTGTCCAAGTCATTTAGTTGAAATAGACTTGTCTTGTTAAGACTACTTAAAATTCTACAATGCCCAAGACAACAAAGAAATTAAGATGTTGTAAGTTCCTGTAAAGGGTAGAATAGAACTTTGGGTAGAATATATCTGCTGTTTAGTTTCAAAACCACCACTAGGTGGTCCCATATAACTCTTTCAATTGTGATTCTAACTTTTGTCCTTTAACAAAATCCACTAATCTACTCATCTTTATACATGATAGATGGAAAACTGCATCTGTTGATGAATCTTGCACAGTTACTAAACTGAACTAAAGCAATACTGAACTGACTTGAGCTGAATAATGACCCCATTGTCTTAGAAGCAGCTTTACATGGCAGAATTTGTTTATTCCTTTATCAGTTTATAACCTAAAGCTGCTCTTTATACTGTTTTATATAAAGCACTATATAAATAAAGGTGACTTGCATCTGAAAACATGGGACTGGGTCTCTGCTCACCTATCTTGGGCCTCTGTGGGTTCTGTTCATCGGGATCTTCCAGGAAAGCTGGCATGTAGTTATTCAGATCCGACTGCAAGCAGTGCACCAGGTATCTGCAGGAACACACATTATTTAGCGTCCATATATCCGCCATCAAGGGCCTAAAGGAACTTCCTGAAGAATCCCACAGTAAATCTGAGACCTGGCCGCTTCACAAACCGCACGACCTGCACAAAAGCGCAGTTGTTTCAGCTGGTCATTCGAGTGCTTAAAGGAAACGGAGGCGCTCCGACGTCCGACCACATTGTTTGTGCTGAAAACCGGCCCCAGGACCGTAACTCTCTCTCATACACCCAAACTACAGCTCAGCCAGTACAAGCCAGACCCAGAACATTCCTTACATTCAGCACATCCTACCGCCTGATAATGGTTACAGAAACACAGTATGAACTTATTTTACAAATCACTTTTGTAATTGACCAATTACGATTAAATGGATTGTTTTCACATGATATGTAAATAGCCCTGAAATTTAGCTAGAATTTAATATTTAAAGGTCAAATTTGCATTTAATTTAAATACATACATATTTATTTTATAACATTTTTTATAACAAACATGTTTTTTGTTTTTAATTGAACATTTTATTTACTCTATATACACTACTTGGTTTAGCAAGGGGGGGAAGTCGTGGCCTAACGGTTAGAGAGTCGGACTCGTAACCCAAAGGTTGCGGGTTCGAGTCTCGTTACCAGCAGGGATTGTAGGTTGGGAAGTGAATGACCAGCGCTCTCTTTCACCTTGAATACCACGACTGAGGCACCGAACCCCCACTGCTCCCCGGGCGCCACAGCATTGGCTGCCCACTGCTCCGTTGTTGTTCATGCCTGTGGGTTGCCTTTGGATTGTTAAATGCAGAGCACCTAATTCCAAGTATGGTCACCCATACTGGCCACATGTCAGCGTCATATATAATAATTATATTAACCACATACAATACAACCTAGAGTACATACGTCTGTACATGACCCATTAACATCATCTATTAATTTAAGAAAAAAAAACAAAATACAAATGGTATGGTTTATATACATATTTTTTATATATATAAATTATATGAAAGCCATATATACCCACCGAAATATTTTCAAAGTATATGCTGTATGTGTGTGTATTTATGTATGCATAATAAATATACACAGTACACTCACATATATCATGTACCCAAAAACTTTTAATTTGGATGCGATTAATCTTGCCCGCACTATAACATATATTTTAATATGAAAGAATCTGCATAAGATCTCAGCTCACTAGTTTGGAAAGTATAGTATATTTATTATGTAAATATCAGAGGTGGGGGACTCGAGTCACATGACTTGACTCGAGTCAGACTTAAGTCGCAAATTTTAGGACTTGCTTGACAAATATTCATAAAAGACTTGACGTTGACTTGATATTCATGACTTGAGACTTGACTCAGACTTGAGTTAAATGACTCGAAATAACTTCTTTTGTTCAATAAATATCTGTTTGTTTTTGAACGCACCGCAACCTAACCAAGTGACGCAGCAGGCAAGCAGAGTGTGCACAGTATTGCCAACCTAGCGACTTCTTGGACAAACCTTATTTAGCTTCTGAGACTCGTCGGTACTGCCGCACAAGCGCGAGGTCTTGCTTTCCCAGCACGCACATCTCTCTCTCTGTGTCTGCTCTGTTCAGCGAGTGGCTGAGAGTAGCAGCGCTTTAGGTTAAACAAGATATTCTGTCACTTCTCTATCTTACATGCAAATATAGCCGAAATCACAGCACAGCCATTGTCTTTATCTTATGTGTATTTGATTTCATTAGACGACATCCTGATTATGAATCAGGATTTTTGTGCAGATTAACATCTAACGGAGATCTGGTAGTCTTAATGGGCCGCATTTCAGTCTCGATTTCATATTCATCCCGTTGTCTTACAACAGAAACAGAAAAATATACCAGTGAAAACAGTTTTATTGAGAATTTGGCTGCATTAAAATACAGTTTGTGAGCACAATCAAATTAATTTTTTTGCAAGTGGAATGCATTATAAATGGTTATTCACTGTTTATAATGAAATGTCAGCTTTTTTTGACAGTAGCACTTAGTATATGCATGTGTACAGTACAGTGTCTAATAATTGGTCTTCAGTGTTAGACTTTGAGTGAAAAGCCTATGGATAGTTTATGGTGATGCATAAAAGAAAAAAAAAAATCATACAGTTGCAACCCAACCATGCATACAAAAAAAAAAAAAAAAAAAAAAAAACTCAAAAACTTGCAAGCAAACCATGCACACTCATACCCATGCACACACAAATATTAATAAAACACACTCACTCAAATAACCTCTCTCTCTCTCACACACACACACAAACACATTAATAATGTACATTATAAACAGGTGCAAGGGTTGAGTGATTCAATTAATATTTTTTCTTGTTGTTGTTATTATTCTTTTGTTAAAAAGGAATGATCTAACTTAAGGATGTGTTCATGTCCCATAAAGGTGATGCCTGTTTGAAGAATGCAATTTGGTGGCACAGAAACCATTTTACTTGAATTGTTTAATACTTTTTCATGGTTTTCTTCCATGTTTGAGGCATATTGAAACAGCTATACCTAAATACTTTTCATGCTTTTATGTTGGACTAATTTCAGTTACATTTACATCTTAGGCTATGTAGATTTTTATTGTATTAACAACTCTGTATGTGGACACTTTTTGAGTATAAATGCATATTTCAAATTTTTGTTGTTGTTGCAAATAAAACTCCCATAGTCCATAACTACTGTAGTTTTAAGTTATTTTAATATATAAATTCAGTTAAATCATCAAAAATGTGTATGACTTGACAGTGACTTGCTTGACCCAAGCTACGACTTGACTTGAAATGCTTGACAAAAGCAGTGACTTGACTTGCTTGATTCTCATAAAAATTGACTTGGACTTGCTTGAGACTTGAAGGTTAAGACATGAGACTTAGGGTGCTTTGAACCAGAGTTCGATTGCTCCCCCCTCCCCCGCTGGACTGCGTTCATATTATTTGATTTGGGTCCGAACCGCGGTTCGTTTGCATCATCAAGCCAGCAGCTGTTTACCCCGTTGCTTAGTAACGACTGCGCAGGAGAAGGCGGCAAATGCATAACATTGCTCTCTGCACTTTTATATATTTACGTTTTTAAACCGTTCTTTTTGTTTACAAAGCTTCGGTACATAACGTCACTTACGTCTGTCTTACGAATGTACTGCAAATGCTCTAAAGAACGCTGAAGGCGAACAGAAATGAGATATACAGCTCTCTGTCTGATACAGCTCTCTGTCAGTCACGCTCGTCAGAAAAGTGAGTGAAACGCACACAAACACACATTTTTATCAAATAATACGTCATTAATATCGGTTCACTTACGTGATTTGGTACGATTGTGTTCACATCAGCAGCGAACCCGACCGTACCGGAGTTCACTTGAACCGTACCCCAGACCACCCTTTTTAAGCGGACTCGGGTACGGTTCGTGGGTGCGCACCCGAGTTCGGAAGACAGCGTTCACATTATCCAAACGAACCGAACTCTGACGTCAATTGAACCCGGGTGCGCACCAAAAGTGCTAGTGTGAAAGCACCCTTACTTGCAACTTGCACATGTGTGACTTACTTCCACCTCTGGTAAATATGCATGTGCATGCAAACACTCACTTAAAAGCCATCTGAACCAGGTGAGCAAGGACATCCTGTGCATCTAGCGTGATGCGACTCAGATCCTTGTCCTGTTTGATGAAGTTCAGCAGCTCTGAGGCGTTAGCCATCCAGAAGGCCAGAGCCCCGGCGATGTTCTTCTGTTTCTGTAATGCACAGAGATGGGCCATTACACACAGCTAAAGCAAAACAATCCGACGTACAAACGACAAAGAAAAGAGTTACAGCCATGAGAAGCACTGAGTAGCACTCCCGGGATAGACATGTGCCTCTGTCCAACCCTCCCAGCCTCCAACAACCAGTCACCGCGTCCAGACAGAGTAGAAATCATTCACATGTTAGAGTTAGCTCAAGCTAGGCACGACTGACTGGGAAGCTGCGGTGACTGGTTGCTCTGGATCCCACATCCCTGCAACACAGAGTAGGGATACACACGGTCCAGAACTACCGGACCTCTGTGTATACCTGCACACGCCTATCCCACGTGACGACGACAGCAACCCCCCGCCCGACCCTCCCGAATACGTCATACTGGCCACAGGACGCATCCATAAGAACAATGACGTTAACCACAGACATGAAGTCAAATGAAAAGGAAATTAAAAGTTTCTAAACAAAGCAAAAGAACATGGGGTAGTCTCTCATCCACACTGAAGTGCAGTAAGCAGAGGTCAACAATGGAAGATGCCGCAATTAAAATGCTGCCGCAATCAGAGTTTGTTTTTTTTAGTATCACATGGTCCAGGTTGAGTCGTAATGAGGGGTTATGAACAGATTGCGTCCAGCTGTAGGAGGAGGGATTACGTAGCTGGCTTGGGTTGTTTGCTTTCTGTTATGGGGGGATAAAAGAGGCATGGAAGACGGAGCCAAGCCGAAAGATAGAACAGAGCGAGAGAGAGAGAGAGAGAGAGAGAGAAAACAGGAGGAATGAGACGCCTCCCTAACAGTGCGAATTCCTACCTGATCACCTTCAGCAATCTCCTGTAGAGATAGTAGGTGTGGGGGAAGAGGGGGTGGGGAACAGACATCCGACAGGACAGAGAGAGAGACTGTCAACAACAGCCATGGCATGGACAGAATTCACAGGCATGTAAACACATAGACATTCACACTCACACAGGACAGGTCACATCATCATCATCATCATCTCGCACTCACTGCCGTACGGGACGTCAGAGTCATCTAGAGCAATTTTACTCCATTTTATAATTAATGCTGCAGTGTAAAGATACAGCTGCTTTTCTGTGATGCCAAGGATGACATTTACAGGCCACTAGATAAATGCTCTTTTTTAACTTCAATAAGAAATATTTCTTAAACACCATATCAGCATATTCAAATTATTTCTGTAGGATCATGTGACAAGACTGGAGCTTCATGATGCTGAATATTCAGCTTTGCATCACAATAATATATTACGATATTATAATATAAAGCAGTTCTGTTAAATTCTAATAATATTACTATTTTACTGTATTTTTCATCAAATAATGCAGTCTTGGTAAGCGTAAGAGACTACTTTCAAACATATTTAAAAATCTTTTGAACACAAGTGCAAATGTGCTAGTGAAATCATGAAAGGTAAAAAAAAAATATAACTTGTGTCTATAATAACTAGCAATAACAAGCAGCAAATGATGGTTATTTTTGTTTTAAGGGAAAACTATGATTTTAAAACTACTGATGTTAACAATCAGGATTTGACTAATGACAAACTTACTACTAAACATTTTGATCTGAGTAGATAAAAAGACACTTCAAATAACAAAAAAAAAAAAAATCAAAATTCCAAATATCCTAATGTCTTGCTACCAAGCCTTAAATTAATTCCCTCTCTTTCTGAGATTATGTTTCTTGTTTTCTACGTTTAGGTCCTTAAACATGTGATGTGAGGCTTAAGATTTTGGATTTACCAAAAATTCAGAAAAAGAAAATCAACATTTAAATGGATTATGACACTAATGCTGTGTTTTTATTTTTTTTAAAGAGACAGATTGTATCCATTTATATAAACGACAGTCTGTTTTCTCATTTTAGATGCTGAACTAAAGCAGTGGTTCTCAACCTGCCGCCCACCATGCTGAACACAAAAAAAAATTACTTTCAGTTTTAACATTAATTTAAAAATGTACTAAACAAATATAAGCTATAACGTTTTTGTTATGTAAAATAATTGTTTTTCATATATTATTTTCAGACATGAGCAGACCTGCACTCACGTAACTAACGTTACGCATTTAACGAACACTTACAAGCACGCACTTTGGCAGAATTCAATTCAAATAGTCATCAGCAGCCATTAGTTCGGTAAAATTGAGCATCAGAATGGAAAAATTTGTTATTAAGGGAGAAAAACGATATGTGCAAAATGCCAGTGAAGGAACACATACAAACAAGAATAGTCGCAGTATCAGCAGTGAAGGTAGGAGAGTGCTGGATTTTCAGTTTGCCCTGGGTGGGCCACTCAAAACCCGCAGGCGCTGACCAAATAAGGTAAATAAACAGAGAGCATGTGGACCTCATTTCTGAACTGTAAAGAGGCGTTTACATAGTTATTTGTGGTGAGCAAATGATAGAAGTGAACATTGGCGATCCAATGAGGCCGTATGCAATGACTTGACAGTAGAGAAAAAAAAAGTTTAACTTTATGCAAATGAGCAACGACTCTTCGTTCATGTTACTATGAGCGATTTCACTGTTCTGTAGAATTTGTGTCTGCCCATAATTTGTAATCATTATCAGTGAGTGTGATTCATGATTCACTGAGTTTCATGCACTGATAATCAGTCTCGTTCATGATATTTACAAGAAAGTAAATAAGGAACTGAATACTTTTATTCAGCAAGGGTGCATTAAATCGATCAAAATTGACAGTAAAGACATTTGTAATGTTACAAAAGATTTTGAACTTTCTATTCATCTTGAAAAAATCTTGAAAAAAAGGTATCAAATGGCTTAAACACAAATGCTTTCAACACTGATAATTACTGTTTCAAGCAGCAAATCTGCATATTAATTCTGAAGGATTTCTGAAGACTGTAGTAATGGCTTTTGCCATTAAATTACATCTTAAAACATACTCTAATAAACAACTGAAATTTTGAATTATAATAATATTTCAAAATAAGATTGTTTTATTGTATTTTTGATCAAATAAATGCTGCCTTGGTGAATAAAAAAATCTTTCCGACCCCAAACCTTTAAACATTAATGTACATACAAACACTTCTTCTTTCAGAAGCAACAAGAAAATCTTGTATCGCGAGAGAAAAAAATCATTCTAATTTTACATATCAATATGGCAACTTGGTGACAATCGGAAGCTATTGAACCAAGCGCTGCTGGGAAAATATGGTGCATGAATCAGGTAAAACAAGGAACAGAGACACACACACACACACACACGTCAGTCATCCACACACAAATAAACACAGGGGAAACACTGAGTGCAGTAGTTTAAGCACTGTTTGCTGAGGCAATGACCTGAATCGATGAAAGCAGAGTGAAACGAGCTTTAACACTACAACTACAAAAGCATGTATAATGTAACTTCACAGACAAATCTCTACATCAGAACTACAGCGATATGTCTAAAGTATAAATAATACAGTTATAATATAATAAAGTCACAACTTCCACTGTAAAAAATAATTCAGATCAATAATTGCTATCAGAAGATTATTCTAGTAAAAATGGCCAACACCCACCTGGATAACTCCTTCCATCATGCTCACCATCTTGTTGACAATGGCGATGACTTTGTGTGTTCGCTCAGAGGGGCTGATGTCGGGCCGGTATTGGCTGGACATGACGTAGCGGCAGGTCATGTACAGCACATAGGTGGGAGACAGCTTGAAATGCACCGTTGAGCTGTTGGTGTAGTTAATGATGGCAGACAGGAAGGCATCCTCGACTATGGGAGGGAATCATGGGATAGAGGAAGCAGAGAGAGTTTAAATTGGGATGGACCAAGAAGCTCTGATGAATGACGTTAGCATGCAAATTTATTTTGCCATTAAAGTTGCACATGCATTTTTTTTTTTTGAGCCCGTCACCTGAGCTGTCAACTCCATGTTACTGATCACACTATATTATAACTGACAGTGAAAAGCATGTGGAAACATCTACTGTAGTATAATAGTTCATTACAATATAATTCATTTTGCGAAGTGATGTTTGAAAACATGTATGTGGATCTTCTTTTATAAGCTGCTCAGCCATATCAGATTTGAAGACTGAAACTAAAATAACACATAAAAACAACATGACCATAACATAACCATAATTTAAAATAACAAGACATAACACAGCAAAACAAACCACAACACATTTCATAACGCAACATACCTATAGCACATCATAACACAAAACATGACTATGATGACACATAACATAAAACCATAACATTTCAAAACATACAACACATAACATGACACCACATATTACCATAACACATAACACATTTCATAACATGACACATAAGACACAACATACAACCACAAGACAAAGTAACAGCACATAACAGGACTTTGTCATCTTATTTTGCGATGCTTTGAGCTAAATATGAAAATTGTAATGTACAAATGCGAATGAAATATATAGTGGGTGATTATCTGCTCTGGGTTGTGATGTGCCAGCGGTACTAGGCTCAGTCCATCCATGCAGCTACACAATAGGGATGAGCGGATCGATCCTTAAGTATCGATAATTTCGATACCGATGTTGTATCGAAAGGATCGATCCTCACATAAAAATATCGATTCTGAAGTGCATTTTTTTAAACCATTCATTAATTTTATTTACTTATCAAGAGATGTGATGCATAAAATAAGCTTCTAAATGGAAAAATAGACTATATTAGCGAATAACTAATATAGGATAGAAGTAGGATATAACTATATTTCTCCTGCTCATCAGAACACACGCAAATGCTGAAAGACAGAACCAATCAATCACAGACAGCGTTCGCTGCTGACGCATGGCTCACAGTGCTTGTTCAAATAGGGCTGCGTTTCCCAAAAGCATTAGAAGCATAAGTAGATCTTAAGAAACCATTGCAACATTATTACATTACATAACATTGTTACTATATATAAAATTAATTCTGAAAAATGCATCACGGTTTCCACACAAATATGAAGCAGCAATAATAATAATTGTTTCTTGAGCAGCAAATATTAGAATGATTTCTGAAGATCATGTGACACTGACGACTGGAGTAATGATGCTGAAAATCAGGCTTGGAAAATTACATGTTAAAATATATTAAAATAGAAAATAGTTATTTTTAGTTGTTATATTTCTCAGTATTGCTGTTTTTACAGTTTTTTTGTTTGTTTTTCAAATAAGTGCAGCTTTGGTGAGCATGAGACTTAAAAAATATTACAAAATCTTACTGACCCCAAACTTTTGTGTACATGTAATATTTATTTTAAATTGGCTAGTTTGTGCAAGTAAATTTATTTAAACTGGTTGTCAAAAGTTCAAATGGACTGTGTTATGTTCTGTAATTGCTGTTAATAAATCTGTCAGAAAAAAAATATGCTTAAGTTTCACCTTTAGGGGTACAACAGCCTGGCAGCCTTTTACAAAAATTAACCATGGTTTTATTAGAGTAACCACAGTTTACCACATATTTGTAGTAAAGCTGCAGTAACCACAAATTTACCATGGTAATAATAATAACAATACATTTTAGTGCTTATGTAACTCCAAGTTTATTTTTCATGAGGTACCCTCAAAGGTGCACCTTTGTAACTTAGTAACCAGTTGTATGGTACTAATATGCTCCCTTTTAGGGGTATAGTTGCACCTTTGAGGTTACTGCCCCAGTAAAGGGCTAAAATACAATTATAGTATATTTTATTTCTGACAGTGTAAACAAAAAAAAGTTTTTTTTAAATATGGCTTTAAAATCTAATATTAAGTGAGTATAATTACTGAATATATATTTTTAATAATTTAAAAGATGAGTTTAGTTTAAAAGTATCGGTATCGACGATACTGGGCTTGAAAATATCGGTATCGGATCGAAAATAAAATAAGAGGTATCACCCATCTCTACTACACAGAAGGAAACTGCTGGCTTCTGGCATAATACTCACTTCTGCCACCTAATGGCATGGTGGGACAATTAAATATTCTATTAGCCTACAATTTCTGCTTCTTTTTTTTTTTTTGGACAGATATATTTTCGACAGACAAATATAGATAAATTACAACATAATTTATCTTGAACTGACTTAATGATAAAAAACAGTTTTCTTGCAGTCATCAATACTTCCCTTCCATTGATCTGTGAGGCAGCAAACCATTAGTGTTATTAATTATTCTATAATTAGCTGGCGGTTTTGCTTTATAATCAGCAGAACCAATAAAAGAAACTACATGAAGGCATCAACCAGATCAAGTGGAAATACTATGTTGTGTCTGCAACACCGGGAAAAAGCCAATGACAAAACATGAAAACAAACAGAACATTAAAAAGCCGCCACACACCAGACAAATCACATGACCCAGTTCAGATCAGATCGCTGAAATTAAACCAGCACAGATCAATTGGTTTTGCTTTGCACATGGATGTGGTACTCACAGTTTTCCCTGAACTCGATGTTGGCCGGCAGAGTGAGTTCTGGGCCATCCTGGGACCTGCGGGGAAAGAATTGTTGCTCGATGAACCAGTTGAGATAGGACAGATTGACACCGCTGTCTACAGACGCCCACCGCTCCAGAGACCCCGCTCCTGTCCTGCCGTTCAACATCCTGTCACAGATGCCAAACTGTGCTGTGTGTGTTTGAATGAGCATTCTCATCTCCACTGGATTATTAATGACAAGACTGAAGCCAGGTGAGCGGAGGGACCAGGTGTCTCAGGTTCAGACAGAGGAAGAGGGTTAGGTTACATATAGTAACCTGTAGCCGGCACTGACTCCATAGAGACGCTCGCTGACTGACAGCTGACGTGCACAAAACCTGCTGTTACTAAACAGAGAATGTAACTAACATTGCATTGCTTTCTGTGCCATTAATTAAATCATTTTTCACATTTTCTACTCTACCTGCCGATACCTAAAGGCTGACAGGTCAAAACAGACATTTAACAAAAATCATGTATCAAACTGAATAAAAACACAAATAAACTTTTCTTTCTGAAATACATGGAATTAATTGCAATTAAATATTTTAAATGTTTGATGGCCTCAAATCTCAACATGTGAACGTCAAGAATTGAAATTTTTCAGAAAAAATACAGAACAAAATTAAAATTTTCAATTTGGCCCAACTATGAAAATGAAGCACACAAAGTCAACAAAATTCTTACCTTCCGTCATGTTTGTTAAAGTCCTGCTGTTCTCCTCTAATCATGGGTTTCACCAGGCCTCTTTCACTGTTTCCTGAACGCTCCATCTCCAGCTTCCCTGAGCTCTGAAACCACCAAATATCCCATATCAGAGACCCATCACAGCACACACAAACACATGCACAGAGAGCCGAAAGAAGCAGGCAGATGTGGCACCTTGCTTGTAGGGAGAGCGGAGCCACTATGAACGTCCCCGTGAAGGTCAAAGGTCGTCTCTGGGACACTTCTGAGACAGAGAGAAACACAAAGG
This sequence comes from Sinocyclocheilus anophthalmus, assembly GCA_018155175.1. Taxonomy (NCBI): domain Eukaryota; kingdom Metazoa; phylum Chordata; class Actinopteri; order Cypriniformes; family Cyprinidae; genus Sinocyclocheilus; species Sinocyclocheilus anophthalmus. Next base: position 548,666 of record JADLZN010009180.1, on the reverse strand, counting down.
GGGGGGGGGGGGGTGGGGGGGGGGGGGGGTAATCATTTCAGCAGATGACAAGGAAGTAAACAGTACCAGTGGCCAAACAAACAGACACACACACAATATAACCACCTGCATATGCTCTAAAACACACAATTACATAAAACCTGAGCTGAATGGAAAGTCAAACAAAAGCAGCGGCCCACAGCCTCACAAACACCCGAATACATTTGTGTGTGTTTATGAGCACTCAAGACAATCAATAACGCGCCGGCATTCTAACCAGACTAAATGAATGAGCAGAACCCCACAGCCTAAAGATACACCCGCACAGTGTTTGAACAAAATTACCGTAAATTACAAAATTACAAGGCTACCGTGTTCAACAGCTGTCAAACAGCTGTTTCCAGCTCTTTGCGTTCAGATGTAGAGACATAATATATTCAGGTATCATCTATACTGCAGCTTGGGAGTCATTTCCATGACATTCATTACATTTCTAAAGCTATAAACGCTTTAGGCCTACATATTAAATAACCATGTTGTAATATCCATTTTGGATAATCCAGTGAATTAAATACTTTACAAATGAAAAGTACAGTACTTTTTTAGGGAACTTGATGGACACAAACCAAAAGATATGATTATACTGATAATAAATTAAGCCTGGCATCAATGCGAAAACAGCTTCACGTTATGTAACTCCAAACAGTACAAGTAACATTACAAAATGTAGAGTTCTGACTCTATTAAGCCACAAAAACAGCCTGTATTGTGATGTATTAATGCGACAAGTGACACTGGCAACCACAAACAACTTCATTTCTTAAATTCAAAACATGTCCTGCTCTGAATTTTCACTTTACTTGAACTTTCTCACTCTTACATGCAAATCACGCAGCTGTCCTACTCACTAATAGTACAGATTTATCTACTGCGGTATTAATGCTAAAGCAAAGTGCAAAGCAGCAAATCAGCATATCAGAATGATTTCTGAAAAATTCAGCTTTGCCATCACAGGAATAAATGACATTTAAAAATACATTTAAATAGCATAAATTATGGTTAAGGTTAAAAATTTTCGATCAAATAAATGCAGCCTTGATGAGCGCAAGAAGCCTATTTTTAAAAAATCCTACCCACCCCAAACTTTTGAAAAGTAGCGCATATAGAACTTTTCTTTGCATTTACCTGCAGTATGAGTAAACATGCCATCTAGCCTACATGTTTCCACATAACACAAATCTGTAAAATCAGATATTACAAGGACTGAGCCCTTGCCTGATCCTTGCCATCCATGTCCTGGAATGAGCAGTGCTGTAATCCAGCAGAACATCAGGACATCAGATTAGAAATTCTGCGTACTGCCACAAACACATGTTTTCACATCAAATTAACGCAGGAAATGAACCTAATTGAACCTAGACATTATGGACAAATGGCCTGAAATGAACGCAGACCTAATTACTGCACATTCACATGCATGCCAATAGGATGCGCATGGGATTACTTTGCATTAAAAGTTGCATTAAAAAAAACTCAGAAACCCAAAACAAAAAACAGGAATGAAATTCTAGAAAAGCTTTATAAAGAAGCTTAACAGAAGAAAGTTCACATGTTCTAACGAAGTCATAATAATAATAAGAATAAACTATTACTAATGAGGAGGGCTGGGAAAATTAGTGTGTTATGCAATTAATGTTGACTGTTCAACGCATTAAAATGAACGCAATGTACTGTAGAATCTTTTTTTTTCCATATCCTGAGGCTACGCTGTTTTTCCACACTTTTCACACAAACATCATAAACTGTTATGAATCCATATATATTATGTTATATTATATTACATATTATAGTTTGGGGATTTAAAAAAAAAAAGAAATTAATACTTTTATTTAGCAAGGATGCATTGATCAAAAGTGACATTTAAAATATTACAAAAGATTTCTTTTTTTAAATAAATGCTGTTCTTTTGAACAGTATCCCACATCAGAAAAAATCTTGTTGACCCCAAACTTTTAAATGGTAGTGCATGTGTATGTGTGTGTATATACACACACACACACACACACACACACACACAAACACACACAAAACACACACACCACACACACACACACACACACACCAAAACACACACACACACACACACACACACACACAAACACACACACACACACCAACCAATATTACTTAAAAACACAGGTTTCTGAACAACCATACATGTTTAATTAAAGTTCAAACAACATATTTTAATTAGCATTTTATGATTAGATAAACAAAAACACAGTACTGTTAAAAATCAAAATTAAGCAAAGTTTATAGGAAACAAACAAGCACAACAAATCTTCATAGTCACCTGATAACTCAAGTGGAGCGTCTATGCTCAATGAAACGCGTGTAAAATGTGGATGAACTCACCAGGACAGCTCTACACTGCTCTCGCTCTGATATGTTTAACAGCGGAGTACGGTGAAGAGTTTGTGTTGGTGGGAGCGTCACTACACTCCTCCCTGTCTCAAACACACGGTTTCTTTCAGAAATGACATTGGGACACACCCCTCTCCAACCCACGCTGATCAGATTATAGAGTCTATCTGCGCCTGTGGCCAACATAACCTTCCGCTCACCCTCTCCCTGTCACTCTCCCAGCCTCTTTTCCAACAGTTCTCACAGTAAAGGCTGCATTTAACACTAGAAATCTGACAGGACGGTCACTGCAGAGAAAAACCATGTGCAAAACCTAGGAAACTCCTGTTGCCATGGCAGCAGAGCATCCCATAACACAACTCGAACTGGTCGGAACACACACACACACACACACACACACACACACACACACGCATCATAAAGTGAGAACAAACAAACCAGAACACGCACGCAAGACACTTAGACATCGAAATACTGCCATCTAACGGCTCCACAAGTACAAAAAACCTCATGAGCAACTGTGTGTGTTTTTCACTTTTGAAGAATTTTGACATCAACTTATAATGTTATTCAACCTTTCTTGCACCACAAAAGAGGCATTATTAAGTTATTTCATAATCACTTTCAAGTCTCACTCCATCTCTTGGAACTAAACCATCGGTTTTTGCTACTGTACCTTTAAGATAACTATTTTCACCCAGATACTGGTGTCAAAACTTAATGAATTATCTGCTCTGGTCCCGTGACATGTGTAAACTGTGTCTGTAAAGAACCTGCATATCACTAGCGCTCTCATTAAAGCCTGAATTAAACCTGCAAAAAACTTTCTATTAATCACAAAATCATGACACAAAATATGACACAAACAGGCTCTCCTAAACTGTCCTTAAATGTAGCACTGGAAAGTTAGATTAATTTAGGTGAATCGCATCATACAAATGATTAATCTGAATCAAGTGATTTAAAAGAATGATTCACCGATTCATTCCATGATCTGCAGAAGTCGGAGGCATTTTATACATAATTTTTATAGTTAAACATGGCTGTTCAACATGTTTTTGACTCAGATAAAGAAACTAAAGTGTTTAGTTGTTAGTTGCATTTAGTATCAATTCACCTGTTCATTCTCATGCTGTCATCCTAGCTATGATCCTTTTATGAAGATATTTAATATCTTCAATGTAGTTAGCTACTTTTTGCTAGTAGCTTTAAATACAGCTAATGACTTTTTTAAAAAAGTAGCTTGGCAAGCTATAGTTTTCAAAGAAGCGTCCCCATCACTGCGGCTAATGTTACACAGTACAACAGATGGTTAATTGTGCTGCGCTGCCACAGCTGGTCAATACACGATCAGACAACTGTATGAGTTCAAATCTTTCTGGACACACTCAATGTGATTCTTATCAGGTTATATTTGCTTTTCAGCTCTATTTGGGTATAAAATATGACTCACCCTGATTTGTGTCTGCCCTTCATCATGGGCCCTGGGTCTCTCTTGGACATGCTGTGGTCATAGCTGGGGTCTACGAATTTGAAGACGTGAATGGCTCCAAACTGGACCGTCACGCCGCTGCGCAGAACTGTAGTGTCGGAGATCCGCTGTCCATCCACGAACGTCTCAGCGTCCAAACTGACAGGGGTCACGGTCACAAGCCCGTCCGCATGCATCAGGTCACAGTGGTGAGGCAGAATCCCAGGCCCAAACAGCTGCGGTGCAGAAAAATCAGGGATGTGTTTTTAAACGTATTTTCACCATTCACTGTTCTACACTACTGCGCTGAAGACGTCATTTATGCGTTTTCCTTACTTGAATGCTTCCATCTTCACTTCGGTCAGATCCGACCTCAGTGAGGCTGTGCTGTAGTCGGTAAAGTTTGGGTTTATCCCTGGAGTCTGACCCATCTGCAGAGCAGCCGCAGAGCAGTGAGACACACACATTTGCGTTTGTCTGCATTTCACGCACACTCGATTCAAAACACAAGCATGTGCACTCTTGCACAACCCATTAGTGTCACTTCTGTGCTTTAGGCCATGTAATTAAGAATATGCAAAACTACATGTTTCTAAATTCGTCTAGTCAATGGGCTAACTAAACTGCTGTGTAATTAGGCTATTTTCGATCCTGAACTTAAAGACGCAAGTCCTCCGAGAGGGTTTTCCAGGGTTGTACAGTATGCTAATTAAAGCACAGCCACTAAAAATATACCACCGTTCAAAACTCAGTGAGAATTTCAATATCAAAATCATTAATACTTCTATTCAGCAAGAACACATTAAAATGGTAATGTTATTCTTTTGAACTTTCTGTTCCTCAAAGAAACCAGAAAAAAATTATCACGGTTGCCACAAATTATTAAGCAGCACAACTGTTTTTTAACATCGCTAATAATAAGAAATGTTTCCTATGCAGCAAATCAACATATAAGAATGATTTCTGAAGCATCACGTGACACTAAAGACTGGAGTAATGATGCTGAAAATCCAGCTTTGCCAGCAGAGGAATAAATTGCATTTTAGAAAATATTTAAATAATAAAAAAAATAGTTTTTTTTTATTGAATATTCACCAATATTACTGTTTTTATTGATTTTGATCAAATAAATGTAGCCTTGTAAGCGAAGAGACTCTTTCAAACATTTAAAATTCTTACTACCACTAGGGATCGGGTACCGAAACTCTGTATTTAATTGGTCTCGGGGCTAAATTATGGAAGACCAGGGTATCGATAAGCTCTGACGTTAACGGTTGTGCTATCGGTACTGGAGAAATTAAGAAAATACACATGCATTTATTATTGCTATATATACACATTATCTTGAAAATTCTATCTCACCAGAGTCGCCAGCTGTTTTTCAAACATTTGTCTATGATGCATTTTTGCTATTCGCAATTCAGAAGCGAGATCGCGCTCACGCGGAGGAGCTACAGCGTGCACAACATGAAAGCCCTGTTTAATTAATTATGATAGAGGAGAGAACTAAACATTAAAACGTCGGCTTACACTTTAGGCCTGTGGCTGTGATATTAAGCTAATTTAATTTTTTATTTCGATTTTGGCTTCTAAAGATTATACAAAAGAAGACATGAGGTAAAGCTATTAAAAACTAGCTGCGTTCCGTCTTGCGCAACTTCTTTCCCTTCACAGCGGTGAGCATTCGTTCCTCCCTAAAACCCAAACTTAAGTCAGAATCAGCCCTCATCAGGTGATGTTGTAAGCTGCGTACTTTACGTTGCTCAAATTGCGGGACATGTTGATGATAAAACTTTTGAAAGCACCAATCCGCACAAAGGACATGTTCATCAGGCTAAAAATGATGTGCGCGCGGAACGCTCCAAAACGGACAAACAAATGACACTTTGAGCTAAGGGGCGGATGTCCAAACGATCAAATACACACAAAAATATGTCAAAATTGGAGAGTATTTACTTAAACACAGTTTATGTATTAAGTGGAGGAGAACAGTTGGGAGAAAATCCGATGTGTGTCAATATATTGTCTTAAAGTGACAGACTGGTGCTTTTGGGCCATCAAAATGCAAATCTGCTCGTAATCTGAATAACGTTATAGCTTTAATAAGCATTAATCTATCAATACAGACACTGAAAACTATGCAGTGTTCATTTACATTTGATTACTTTTAGATTTCTTTAGTAGGTTATTACTTACCTGAACAGTAATGTTAGAACTTCATGGAAAAATTACAGCACTGTTTATTTCATTTAATTTGTATATTTGTTTTATTGTATTTGTCAGTTTGTTTTACTTTGTTTCTTTGTTCATGTTCTTACTGTATAAAACACAGTAAGATGCCTGCACACTGGTGCATTTACAAGTTGATGTTTTATATTCATTTCATTAAATATTTATTTTACATTTCAGAATATAAATCAATGTTAATTAAGCTCTTAATTTGTCATATATATATATCTATATAATATACACTGTATATCTAAAAACAAAAAGTAACGCTAAGAAAACAATTTTACTGGTTTTTAAAGTACCGAATCGATAAGCAGTATCGGTAAGAGTAGTAATACAGTTAAAACCTTAACAATACCCATCCCTACTGACCACAAACTTTAGATTGGTACCGTATATAAATACTGAGCTCACTAATCAACTAGTTGATCATTAAATGACTAGTCAACCCTCATGACATATCCTTACTAATAATCGTCAAGTACCTTCCATGAATACTGTGCAAAAACAAAGACTTTTCAATTATCAGAAAATTGGAATTTGATCAGAATTATTGGAACTTGCTGAGAAACAATGAACTTTTATAGGAAATCCTGGGTTATAAATGATGATGGGATGGTTAAGTTTGTATTATAATTCTTAGATTAGTGAGATGATTGGCAATTAGGAGTTGTAAGCAAAATGCAAAGCACAAACAGTAAAAGAAGGGAATAAGGCTTAAAACAAGACAGTGCGTGTTAAAATATCTTCATAATACTGATGTTAGAGCCCCTTTTTTATATATATTTTGGGAAAAGTATTTTTATCAGTCGACGGAAGCCTGAGACAGCCTAGGGCGACTTTATAGTTATTTTATGACATTTTGCTAAATTAAAAATACTGACTTTTAGGCAAGGATCTCTTACCATGAATACATTGTAAGATATTTAGCACTTACATAATAGTCTAAGTGGGCAATGCTGGGAACTTTGCACCAATACAAGGAACAATGTGCTATAAAACTAAATGCTTTACCAGAAAATACCACATCCATCTCCTCTTGTGCCAACAATTTGACCACATAACTGCACACATTACTTTTAGGGCACAAAAAAAACAAAAAACAAGTAGGTCAGTCAGTTTTCATTTTGCAGAAGTGTTTTATAGCTTCTCTTACAGAGTGTGTAAGAGAGAGAGAGGTAGAGCTGGGGGAGGGTGGGAGGAGCAGGCTGGTTTGTGTTACCTTCATGATGACGGTAGTAGTAGGCATAGTGACTCCCTCGCCCTAGGACGGGACGCATGCACAGGAGCCAGGAGCAGACACACGCCACAAAACGGCCAGAGAGAGAGAGAGAGATACAGAGAGAGGAAAAGCCAAAGAGTACCAAACGCAGCAAGAAAGAGAAAAAAGCGCCATAAGCAAGTGGTCAGTCTGTCAGCTGACACACACTCCAGAGAGGGGTAAATGTGTCAATCAAATCTCAATTTCCAAGGCCCAGAGAACCCTCATGACCAAATACTACACCATATCTACACCGGACAACAGCACGTCACAATATGACAAAACCATAATTGTCCCATTATAATCAACAAAACAGTCTACACTAGAAGCAATTTGGTTGAGGAATGTGCAGTTTCTTTTTTTTTCTAAGATTGACAGCTACTCCAACCATATTGTGTGTCCACTGAAAATAATTGTATTTACATAAGTGAACTGCCTGGTAATAATTTGATTTGGTGTGACTCATATATTTGTAATCACTCTGATGCATCTAGAAAAATGTTAAAAAAAAATATTTTATATACATTCTAAAAACAATATAAATGTAAGATAAAATAAATAAGTATGATAATTATAATAGAAATATATAAAATCATGTTTAACTGAGAAAATCCTTTAAAACTAGCCAAAATGCTAAAGTAAATGTAACTTATACAATTAAAACATGTTTATATACGTAAATAACAATCTATTATAAATATATAAAGTAAATTTAGTATAAAAAAAATAGGTAAATAGTATATTACAACAAACAATTTAATATAATAAAAGTATAATATTAAACAAATAAAATTATTATAATATACTGTTTTTCAATATAAAATGTCTTATAAAATTAGTATTTATTATATAATACATAAACTAAAACATAGTACATGAGTACATTGAATAAAAAAAGTCAAAATGAATAATATCAAATAATATACCATAACATAATATTTAAACAAAATAAATTGTTTATTATTAGACAAAATAATATACAGTAATTTAATATAACAACAATATAATACAGAAAGTTTGTAGAAATAACTTAAATGTTTTTATATTATAAAATAACTCATGCAAAGTACAATTTTTATACTAATTTTTGTTTTTTTTGTAAATAAAATAAAAGTCACCCAATTAATTGTTCCTGAAGTTATCACTGATTGGTTAGTGAACTTTTCGAAGTGATGTGAAGCTTTAATGCTTTTTTGTCTTTGCAATGCGACGTGGGTTGCCTCTAGTATAGACACAGTGTCATTACACATCAGGAGAGTTCCTGCTCAACTCTTAGCAGTTAAAAAGCATTGGTTATAAACGCAGTGACAGGGTTAGTTGTGGCCGTAGCAGGGGGAGGAGCAGTATGCAAGCAGCAGTTAGACTGAGAGACAGCGTTAGTGAGGGTCAGATCTAGATGATGTGAATTTTCAACTCTAAAAAAAACAACTTGAGTGAAACTAAGGTATATTTTAAGGGATCTCACTAGCTGACTCTACAGCGGTCCAGATACTGAACTCATTTGTTGGCCATAGCTCTACTTATGCGTGAATGTCAGCGGGCAATCGGTGGGCCGCTCTTCACAGCTGTCACATCAGTGCAACTGAAACTCTAGTGCAGGCTTAGATCAACACAACTGATCCAGGAACAGCTCTGCTAGCATTCAATGACTCACAAAGGCCTCTGCTTCTGCTCTAAAGTTCCTGGAAAGAGGATGTGCTGTCATAGTGTGTGTTTGTGTGTGTCACCTGGGCTCAGTTCAACCAGGTAGGGCAGTTTCTCGGGAGGAATGGATCCGTGAGGCGGCCCCATCCTGTTGTCGGGTTTACGTCCTTTCCTTGGAGCGTAGTCTGGAGGACGCTTTTTCAGTTGGAATACTAAGGCCTCTGTGAAATTGACATAATAGCACATTAAAGTCAACAGGGGGCGGTATAACATGGTGTAAATGAAAGGCTCTTGTATTATACTTATTTAAATGCTTTAAGCATGTCAAATTAAGGCATAAATAATATAAAATGCATCTACACTACAGTTCAAAAGTTTGGGATCAATAAGATGTATTATTTTTTTTAATAAATTTAAAATTAAATATTTCTATTTCAAATAAAAAAAAAGTTTTTTCCCCACAGAAATATTAGGCAGCACATTTTCAACACTGATAACAAAAAGGGATTCTTGAGCGCCCAATCAGCATATTAGAATGATTTCTGAAAGGATCATGTGACACTGAAGACTGGAGTAATGATGCTGAAAATTCAGCTTTGCATCACAGGAATAAATTATATTTAAAATAGACAACATTACTGTTTTTACCGTATTTTTATCAAATAAATGTAGCCTTTGAGCGCAGAAAAACAAAACCAAAAAAACATCAACACCAAACTTTTGAAAGATATTGAAGATGTTCCAAAAAGCTCCAGAATTTGTCCAAAAAAATGAGCTTAAGAAATGGCATGTGGCTGACCTTTATCGCTTGTCCAGTCTCTGAGGATCTGCAGAGGGCAATCCGTGTCGTCTAGTATGGTCTCCTTCACTGGTTTATCATTTGCATGAATCACCTGCACAAAGCGAACAAGCACACACTTTCAGAGTCAAAAAAATTCAACTTTATTACCCAAAGAACTAAAGTTTGATTTCTTTGGCAAAGCATGCTAATATTTCACAGTGGGCACTCCAGGCACGCATTAGACACCTGTTTTAGTGACAGATACACGCTCCCTGCCACGATTTAACAGCAGCTTTATGGACGAGCTGTGTATGTAATTAAAATTGGCCAGAGTGATGGGAGAGGATATTACAATGCCACAGAAACTCTCAGTGTGATTGGCTGAGACAGCATCTGAAAAGAGCTGGTGAGAAACAGCGCAGACAGCCCAAGGTTGACCGTTTTTTACCAGCGATGTTTTCCATTCGCTGACAGCAGATTAGACCGGCCACTTCAAGCACTTCCTGCTCTCCTCCTCGTCCCCATGTATATCTCTATCTTTCTCTCAGTGTAGTGCTAAACGTGTGCAGGCAGGGCACCTTACAACTGCACACCTGCACACTTCAATTACTCTCAGCAGAGGTGAAGCAGATGTCAGCTCCTGGCTTTAATCTGGAAGACAAATCGTGCAGTGGCCTGATGAAATATGTTGGATTTGATCACAGGAGGAGGGGCCCACGGAGAGAGCCGGACACGGCAGAGACGTTCAATCAGCTTAATAATTCTACAGCAGACCCACATGGTATTCTGAATAAACTTTCACAGATTACCACAGAATTGAAAGGTCCATGATTAATGATTATTTTACATGCCCTATGTTCATTTGACTTAATTCTCAGCTACAACACATTTTACTAGGGATGCCCGATATTACAATTCTGGTAAACACCTATAATTATGCTGTAATGGTTGATGTTGATCGATAAACAGCCAATATCAAAATTTGCACATTTCAAAATGTGTAAAATCCTCTCTAAATGTATGTCAATTAAAGTTAAATCAATTACTACTAATAACAACAAATTATTAATAACATAATTAATAATAATCAAAATAATGAAAACATGTATGGGTATCTGCAGTTTCAAAAATCAAATGAAAGACTCGCAGCTTTTAAGAATACATAAATAAAACAAATACCTTATGTCCATACAGAGGAAACCCATACAATTTTAAAATCTCAGTTTATTTTACATAATTTACTGTTGTTTACGCATTAATTTGTTGTTAATGCTGGACATTTAATTAATTAATTATAAACATATTTGTACTTTGAAATATAAAGCGCTCACATTTATTTAATTGAACCATGGTCTTTTGAAGTTTAATGAATCACATTAGGCCATAGTGTGATTCCTAATTTTCCATCCTCAAATGTAAGAACTCTTATGATATTTAAAAATGTTGCTGTACCATTTAAGATATTTACAACTTATGACGGCAAATCTGATCTAAATGTAAAACTATGGGAAATGAGCATGCACAATTAAATATCCATGACATAGTATCAAAATATTGTCCATCCCTTCATTCTACCATCTTAAAATCCATCCTGCAGACTTTAAAAACACTTTCTGACAGAGCTGCATTTATCATAGGAAAGTACAACTCTCTGAAAGCATTAGAAAACTCACACTACGTTAAACCTCACCTGGGCGATGCAGTAATCTCTGGGATTTTCCTTCTCCAGCCCGTATTTCTCCAGAGCCTCGGCCACAGCAAAGTCAGCCATATCAGTAGTTGAGAGCAGGATGGTCTTGTAGGGAATGTTTGGCTTCAGACTATCGGCGTAGATCCCTCAGAGTCCCTCCTGAAAGAGAAAGATTGTGTGAAAGATAATTAAGAACTAATAGTGTAGCTTAGCGGCAGACCGATATATCGGCGAGGCCAATTAATCAGATGATACCTGGCTTTTCAAGATTACTAAAATTGGCTGATAATACAAGAGAATTAAGAACTAATAGTGCAGATTAGTGGTAGACCGATATATCGGCGAGGCCACTTAATCAGAATTGGCTGATAATCATGCCCATTAACTCCATGCACAGCTACCTTGTGTCAGATCCAATGTCTAAAGGCAGGCTGATATATAATGGCAAGGCCTTTACTGATGGCCTAGTAAATGAATTGTAAAGATTTAGGGTACCAGCATTAGCACAGAAAATATTCCTCTTAAAACACCACCCTATGTTCTGAATTTGTACATTGCACATTGTGTCCAATGTAGGTTGAAGGACTTTAATTAGTACGGCAGCACACAGCGTGAGAACTCAAACATCCCCAACACTGGGATCTAAACCCAGCCGCATGCTCGACTAAGCCTCTTTAACCAGTTCACACACTGCTTAACTCTTACCGGACGGGGTGAATGTGATGAGTAACTGGGAGCCTTTCTATGTGTGTCACGTTAAGGATTTGCCTCTGGTCTAAACCCTCGGCTGCAGACATACGTTATTATCCTGATTACATAAGCTTGGAAAATCTAAATATCCGTGTCTGTCCAGGACAGAAAGGCTATTTTAGGCATCAGTGTAAACAGAGCTACGAAATAAAGTTTTATGTTGAGATCTGGAATGGTTTTCCACTTGAAAGTAGGTGGTTCACTGGCAGAAAGTCCCAACAAGTGCAATGGAGTTGCCAGGGCTCTGGTTTAGTGCTCTCATTATATAATTACAGTTTTCAGTGCCCCATGGAGACAAACAGCTGACATCATAGCCTATTTTACAGGAAAAACAAACACAAAGCTATTTTTGCACCAAACAGTCTCTAGACACACATATAGAGCAATAAAATTAGTCTATTTTTCTTCCATAAAAGCTCAATGACCATAGATTTAATTCTTATTATGCACCTAAAACTAAATGTGCGCAGTTATGTTAATATGCTCATTTCCCCCTTTTCTTTGCGTCTTTTCCCGTGTCTGTGCCTGCTTCTGAATGATACTACTATTAGACCGTCAAAAGGTCTCTAGCTGTGATGAATATTCAGCATGATATTGATTGCATAAGATTTTCCTATATGCAAGGTTGTGTTATGATGGTAGGCTTTTTGCTGTGTGGAATGAATAACAAGGCCTCCTGCTGAATAATCACTTTTGGCAGTGATGTAAATCCAGGCAGTTGTATGTCAGTGTAGATTATGTTGATGTAATAGAGGCATACAAAATGATCCGCGCGCGACCGTCTCCCCCCCCCCCCACCCGTGCGGCATCGCTTGCAGTTTTCGCCGAGTTTCTCGCATGCTGCTAAGCACTGTCGTAGTCCTCTTTAGCACCACCTCGAGGTTAGTAAATGGTCCCTTGTGAAAAATGGTCTATTTGGCATGATCTTCTATATCGTCGGTCATCACGCCATGATAATCACCTTTTTATATGGAGTAATTCGTCGCATTGATCGAGAGAGAGGCATAACTATAATATCCGCTTGATTAATAGTCTACTATAAAGAGTCAAGAGTCTCAGTAGTCATGTCTGATCACGAATGAGTTACCTGGCCAAAAGACAGTGAAGGGTTTGAGTTGTGACCGATGCTATTATCGATCATAGTAATCTCCCGGTTTAAACTGACTAATTTACTCTTTATGTGCACTGTCCTATCCTACACCGAATTAGTTGATCACATCTGGCAAACCATCATCGCAGGTCTTCGCAAGTTGGTGATCGCCACGCTGTCTTTCCATCGGAATATTGGAGAAAGCTCTGTCTCCTCTCGGTTCTTGATCTTTCCTTCCCGTGTCTTCTCCTTCTTGGCCAGTGCATTTGTATAGTTTCGTGTCATGCACCCCAACTCACTTCTACTTCTCTCCGGGCATTTGTCAGTGTCTATGGCTTTGCGCGATCACGTTAAGGTAATAAGATATAATGATTGAAACCAATATAATGCGTGAAGGAAAATGTTGCTTCGTGGGATGATGCAACCTTGAGCGTTAGGCTCTTAGATTACCACCAGCTTCGATAGCCCCCTAGCAGCCTTCTTAATGTTCTTTGATACCCTTGTGCTTAGGTGTATTTTTTATATGGTACTAGTCTTCTATTCATCGTTGAAAGATGAATGTTTTGCATATTATATGAAGCAGCACCCCCCCTTAGAACAGTCTGACGTTGACTTTTATCTTACTACAATCATTATAAATAATCTGATTATGGATGATATGTTTATCTGATACGTGCATTAACCTTATTTTTCATACTTATGGCGAGGCTTCTTCTAGTAATTATGAATGATTCATTTAATCTGACCCTTTTAACTTATAGTTTTTTTCTGCGATACGTATATACTATTAGCCAGTTGACTACCATTATCTTCTAAATATCTTTTGACGACTTAACTAATGGATCGCATTATCAGCCTTATCTACTTAGTTAGAACTTCGAGTCCACATTAAGCATTATCCCTCTTATGCTTTTGTCGATTACAGCTTTACTTTCAAATTTTCTTTTGATAATCTGATGTGGTTCTTAACTAACTCACGTTAACAGGTGACCGTTAAGGCTGATCCCAATTTATCGGACATCAACGTGCTTAGTGCCTTGAGCTCTTGTCACACACGGCGTCACTAGCAGGCTGTGATTTTGCAACATCATAGGCAGTCCCCTCCAACGAGTTACAGTGGCGGAGTTTCTGAAGATCATCTTGCTGCTCTGCGTGGAGTGGTACAGAGCCGAATAGTCGCTATGTTAGAGACCGCGCCCTTGCAGGTTAAATTGCAGTGGGGCTGTGCCATAGTGTCGCCCATAGCGCAGCGATCCGCCCAGCACTTGCTCCACGCCGGAGACCGTGCGTGAGAGCCTAACCAGCAGATTTTCGAGACGATTGTCATTCGCGGAGGATAAAAGCGTTGCTGCGTGGTGTGTTCCAGACAGAAGTCAAGCGCATGGCGAGCGTATGGTCAGCACTATTCACCTTTGTGCATATAGAAGAAATATTTTCTGTGAATGTGTGAGACTTCATTGGCTGCTGTAGGTAAAGGACTTGAAGAATAAACAGTTAAACATTATAAAGATCAGTTTCCAATATCAGGCAGCATAATGGTTTTTGTACAGCTTAACTGAATTTTCTTATGTTAATGTCCACCCAGGCATTTTCATAGCTTCTTATATGTAAGAATGTCCGCTTCTTTCGCAATTTTCCCCCGCTGTAGCGATAAGTGTGAGTGTCGGATTTTGTGTGAGTGTCGCAGTTTGTGTCTCTAACTCTCCGTTGACTGAGATATGACAATGAAGTTTCGTAATACTACGCGATGTGCTCATGACTGCTTGAGTCTGCGTGTGTAGCGAATAGTACCTCAAGTGTGTGGTTCCCCCCCTCCCGTGTTCAAGTTAGTATGTCTGCTACGCGCTCCTACATGACTTGCACTCACTCCGCATGCTCCCTATGTGAGAGTCACGCTATTCTATCGTGCAGTGTAGCATCAGGTCATGTGCTTCGTAACTTTGTCGGGCCTGATCCCCTCTCAGAACATCAACCAGTGCTCGCTATCACATGCCATCTAATCCGCCCCGCCCTACATTGTTGGCGTCCTCCTCCCGCCCCCATGCACTCCCTTTTTTTTTATTTTGTGGTGCCCCCGACAGACTGCGCATGATCACTCACTCGCGTATCCTTGCCCTCGTTTTATGTTCGTTACCTACATGAGCTGGGAGCTTGCTGAGACCCGACTCGACACTTATACGAGACTGAGACGTGGAGAGCGAGAGAGCGCGGCAGCCGCGCAGACAGACAGATCGCCCCGCCACGACCTGTTATAATGCAGCGTAACAACGCGGCCAATCACGGTATCGTGCCTACATACTGTGATGCGAAATTTTTCTTTTAATGCTCGTATGCACGAATGCCCTGTGACGTTTGCGCATGTCTGATTGTACGCCTGGGTCTTTTCAGGACTGATGTGCAAGGGAGGCCCGGCTGCGTGCAGTAGCATGGTCAGAGTCGCGGGGAGTCTGCCCCAGAAGTTGGGACTAAACACAAGCACGTATCCATACCTTACATCCTAATGCTGCAGACTTCCACTTTTCATACACTAGGCAAACGATCAACACAGTAGATCCGAACTTACCGCCGGAGACTCGAGTCGTACAACTATTGGCTGTCTGCTTCATAGCATGTAATCACCACAGTAATCAGGCTCTGTGACACGCGGGTGTGCGTTGTTTTCTGTAAAGTTTTGGTCTGATGCCGAACGTCCTCGTTTTCTCACCTTGGGCATGATGTCGTTCTCGTTCTTGAGTACGAAGCGGCCCTCTCTGTCGTCTTTGTTCCAGTTCAGCTGTACGACCAGTGGTTTCTCGTCCAAGTCCAGTTTCCTCTCTTCTGTCACAGAGAAAGATTATGCCGGTCAGAAAATCACCTCTCTATGGACTTTAATCGGAGTAGACTGAAACCAAAATAAGGCTACAGTCCAAATGGGTCTCATTTATGAAAAACAAACAAGGAATTTCAAAAACCCATTCTTTTCCAAATTACAGCATTTAATTCAAACCTAGGATCCTACCCCCAAGAACAGGAGTTAACACTTTTTACGGATAGAGTTTCCCTACTCGTGCTGACTGTGTTTTATTTGTAGACGTGATTACAAATGCTCAACAGGACCCCATTTTTGCTCCTACCTGGTCCGCCTGTATAAAGCCATTTAGGTACTTCAGCTCGCTTTCATCACGTCCACTGCACGATGCAACCTAAGGGATGGTTGCCAACCAACCCTGTGACCGTTGTTGGAGCATCCGTGGCGCGTGATACGCTGTAGACCGGTTGGTTTGAAGGCTATATGTGTGACCCACGGTCACGCCCGCTTGGAGCTGACTTGTCTACGAGTTAACAATCCGTCTTAGATGATGCAGATTACGAGGTGGTTTGGCTGATGCTTATATTTTGCTACTGTAGTCAGTTCGGTTGTAGGCTTGAAAGCAAATCCGACCAAAGGAACAGGCATACCCCATTTTTTTTTCATAGGTAAATGGGAATTACGACGTCTTCGTGACCCACGCATTAGCTTTTGGATTTGATAATACTGCACAAATGATAGACACGGGCATGTGTGTGTGGTGATGTCCGCTCCAGCCATTACCTGACATAATGAAAAAAAGCGACATTTTATTTTTATAATTGCCGTCTTGTATGCTTTTCTCTACATAGTCGGTGCATTGTAAAAAGCATTAGTTCCCGATAGCATCGACTGACTACCATGTCATCAACAATGCAAAGGTTCATATCATATGAAAGTCGTGCAACAAAAAAGATAACTAACACAGATAATTGTGGGTAGTCCTGCTAGAATTCAGTTTATATCTTCACCAGACTTATTTAGTTTTATGTTTGTGCATCGTTGACCTTCAGCGTCGAAGAACTGTTGTATCAGGTTGAACTCTGTAATGCAAATGCCTCTTTGCGATCTTACTGTTCCATGGCCATCCTGTATGGGATATGCTAGTCAGTCCGACGACGCAGTGACTAGCCTACAGTGGATCATTCCGGAAATTATCTATAACTCGCTGTATGAACTTTGACGTGTGGAGACACCCCGTGTTGGTGTCACGCGCAGTTATTTGCACGACTTGTATAAACCACCCTGTGGTCCGTTATTTGACCCTTTGCGTGTGTAAGCGCGATTGTTTACTTCTGCCTGACTAACCGCCATCTGTACTTTTATAAGCCTTATTAACCCTTGTCTATCATTAATTGTAATTTCCATACGTTTGCCGCTTATTCTTATCAGCAATTTCGCTTATTTTCTGGGTGTATAAGCACGCCACACTATCAAACCTCTACTAAAGTTCGTGTAACATCAGTGTCCTCTTGCCATTTGCCACAGACTCTGACACCTCCTTGCTAAATACATCATAGCAAATGACAACGACGGACCGTCCCGATATATATCGGTCCGCTGCGCAACAGATCAGAATGTTTTCTATTGATAGCGGTTTCAGAGGAGTCACCGGCAGAAATGACTACTTAGTATCATATACAAGGAAGACTATTCATGCTATGCCCTAATGTAAGCGTATAAAACTAAAACAATTAGGCGTCTCAGACAAGAGTGTATGCTGGAATTGGGCTACACCTCAGTGACGCATGCTATATGTTAGTTGTCTGTGCATTATGACATTCTGGAATTTTGGACTTTCCCTAATATTCGAACACATCATTTCTCTTTCCCTCCTCTCCCCTTGGTACACTTGCACGTTGTGTTGCACTAAATATGTACTACTGTATTCAGCAAGGGAGCATTAAATTAAAGGGAGCACAAAAATAACAGTAAAGGACATCAAATGTTACAAAAAAATATATATTTAAAATAAAAATGCATCATGGTCTCCACAAAACATATTAATGTTTTCAACACTGATGATAATAATAAAAAAAGTTTCTTGAGCAGCAAATCAGCATATAAGAAAGATTTCTGAAAGATCATGTGGCACTGAAGACTGAAGTAATTATGCTGAAAATTCAGCTTTGCATTACAGGTGAGTAAATTACATTTTAAAAGGTAATGAAATAAAATAAATATGTAAAAATATTTCACAATATTACAGTTTTTACTGTATTTTTGATCAAATAAATGTAGCCTTGGTGAACATCAGACTTCTTTCACAAACTTTCAACAACAAAAAAATCTTACCGACCCCAAACTTTTGAATGGTACTGTATGTTTTGTGACAAATTCTACTAAATTTATTAACAGTAAAAAGTCACAAAATGGCATTTTGATGATATTTGTGTTCCTATAACTCACCGCCACTGACGTGGACCTCGTAGAGGGAGTATTTGGGAGAAGACAGCATCCTCATATCCGGTCTGAACTTTTCCGCCAGCGTCTCGATCACATCCTGCGTGGTCGCTGTGCTGGACACTCGGATACACTTTGTGGCAAAGTTCCCCGCCACTCGATCCTGGAAGTAAAAACGCATCACGCCATGGAACTCCAAGTCCTGAAAGAAGAAAATGAATAGAACAATCAGTGCATGCCATTTCGGTCCATTTTATTTTCCTATTTCATTCCACATTCCCCTTCAAGTACATGCACGTTTAAAGAGCAACTACATCATGCAGAGTCACCATAAGGCTGCCGCAAAAGTTCATTTCTACCCCATCTGCAGTTTACGATTAAATCTAGCAGGAGGCTACATCTGTACCATCTCTGTTGTGTGAAAAAACGAGCAGCTCTGTGTGACAACATTAAACACATAACCTGCAGCGGAGGCTGATATTTGAGCTGGCCGAGCAGGATGTATCTGGGACGAGAGGACAGCAGCCTTAGGACAACAGCGAAGACATGCTTGAAGAAACCTTTGTGTGTGTATAATAGAGGAGCAGGCGTATCAGCATTTACTGATATTGTCTGATTATACCACAGCAATATGAGCATCAAGAGCGTTTTATACTCATCCTGATGAGCTGTAATAAGCACACCACAGATACACAACTCCTTCACACTATACAGTGCTGTTTCCGGACACACACGAC
This sequence comes from Sinocyclocheilus anophthalmus, assembly GCA_018155175.1. NCBI lineage: Eukaryota > Metazoa > Chordata > Actinopteri > Cypriniformes > Cyprinidae > Sinocyclocheilus > Sinocyclocheilus anophthalmus. The sequence continues at coordinate 529,380 of JADLZN010009180.1, read as the reverse complement.
CACACGCCTGCGTGTGTGCCACACATACGAGATATCTGGACCCTCAGGGTCATGATGAGGCAACTATGAAAACACTGACAAACGCCGCAGACCGCTTTCAATATATTTAGCAGCGCTAGAAATAATATTGAACCCCTAATCATAAGTATTAAAATTGTCAGCAAAAATGTTTTTTTACTTTTCCAAGTGATCGGACAATTTTGCCAGTAAGATGACAGTCAAATTTTCTTCAGAACATTTTAAATGTAGTTCATTATAATTACATTAGCCAATGTACCTAAAACATAATGAAAAAGAGATTAAAAAAATAAAAAACAATGTATCTAATTCCTATAATATGATGCACTTCTGAGTGAAACAGAATATTTAGCAGAATTTGTTTTTTGCACCTTTTGACCAATTAATTTCCTTAACATTTCCTTCCTCAAATGTTCCAATTATTCAATCTATATATTTAGATATATTTTGTTTTAGAATAATATGCACTGATAAATAAGACCAAGAACCTTCAATACGGAAAAAGGGGTAAATTCAAGATTTTGCATTGTTATTTTTATAGCACTTTTCCCAATCTGTGTTGCTTCAATAGCTGCTTTAGGCTACGTTTACACGACAATGATGTAGTCAAAAACGGAAACGTTTTTCCCTTGCGTTTTTAAAAAGTTTCACGTATACACGACAATGTTTTCAAAATGTTATAATGTTTTACTCGTTTACACATATCGGCGAAAACGGCCAAAAACGCTGTATTACGTATGCCAGTTGGCGCTGTCACCTTGTTAGTAAACAGTACCTGTTGTCGTGTGTATATGATGCGTCTCCGCTGTTGGTTGTAATTAGGGATGTGCGGGTCTAGTCGACTAAACGGTACAGCTCCTACTAGTCGACACTAAAAACAATAGTCGATTACACAACAAAAAACAAAAACATGATTTTATCATTCAAATTACCGTCATTTTAACATTGCATTTAAAACATTTTAAATAAGTTAAAATAAAACGTTTGAAAAATAATACATTATTTTTAAAAGTTTATCTGGGCGGAAACTACATTTTTACCTCAGACCTCACATGAGTTTTCTTCGTGCCATGCTGCGGCGAGTTCAAAAATGACCAAGTGAAAGACGAGAAGGTGTGGGATTATTTTGAATTAGAAGGAAACTGAAAAGTTTTGAGTAAACTGTGTAATGTCAAATTGTCTTACAATAACTCTACTGGAGCGATGCGTAATCCTATTCAATACAGGCACGCGTTAGCTTAGAAGCTGGCCAAAGCCAACAAATGTCAATCACGTCATTCACTACAAACCGCCTGTGCTGCGATCCCGTTCGCGCCGTCTATTCCTTTAACGAAGACCCACTTCGGTGGTGGTGCGGGATGTCCAGGCGCTTTCTGAAACTCTATCGGCTTGCTTTTCGTTATCTCTGCGTGCCTGCGACTTCAGTTCCTGCCGAGCGCGTTTTTTCAAGTGCAGGAACTTTATTGTTAATCGCCTCAGGTCCCGTCTTTCACCAGACCACGTTGATAACTTCACTGAACAAATAATGCATGGTCTGAGTAAGCAAAATGGGCATTGTTGCATTGTTTTGTTTTTAGACGATATAGCCTACACGAAGTACGTTTTTTAAAGCCGTTTTAATGCTCTCTCTTGATAAACCTTCCTATTGTTTTTGACTTGTGTTTTAATATGTTGGCTAACGTTATATGAAGATGAAGAATTCTGTCAGGCTATTGATTGATTTTCCATTGTTCTGCATTTCCCCAGCTGATTTGAATAAATAAGCTATGCTTTGGCAGACGTTGGGTGTATACTCTTCTTTTATTTCTTTTTAACGACCGCCTAAAATGAAATGATGATAACGCGAGGCAAGTGTGCGGCAAGCGGAATTCATTGAGGGATTTGACAGTGATTCGTAGATTAAGTATTTCAAATATAGGCAATTATATACTACACGCACGCAGAGAGGTTTTTTTTTTCTTACCATCTTTTGGGGGTTTCTTGCAGTTAGACTAGTCTAAATACAAAACTTTCATTTAAACGTCAGTCAAATTAGTGGTCGCGCACATCCCTAGTTGTAATATTGGTGAAGTAAATCCACACTTTGCTGAAGAAGCGTTAGCAAACTCTTAAACAGCAACAACAGTACCATGTACTCCGCCATTGTTGTGTATGTTTGTTTCGCGCTTGCCTTTAAAATCGACACGTACTGTGCATGTCTACATACCTAACACGTACAATGCACGTGCATGACGTCACCATTTTCAAAGATTCCCGTATTGGGTGTTTACACGGAAAAGACAACGGTGGCGTTTTCAAAAACTTGCACTTTGAACCCGTTTTCAAAAATATGCGTTTTCAGTCCCCAAAACGCTGTTGTCGTGTAAACGAACAGGCAAAACGCATAAAAAGTTTCCCGTTTTTGGCTGAAAACGTTGTTGTGTAAACGGCCCCTTAGAGAACAAGTGCCTTAATGTCTAAAAGCCACCAATGAGCCTTGTATTGGAGGGAAACAAAAGGAAACAAAGGCTCATTTCGGAGCATAATAACTACACAAAACACAGATAAGGGAAAACATTTTGGGCTTTTAATTCCTGAAATGTGAGTGTGTGTGCGCGAGAGGTGTGACTTCAAACATCAAGAGAACAAATGCCATGGCAACCAGAACAATGAGTGTCAGGAGAGTCACCGTGTGTTTCCTCAAAACGCAAAGGGCCATTTCCTGTCAGCTTTAGTGTGTACACCAACTTCAGCCAGTTTGACTCTATCTGTAACAACAGGCCTAATAAAAAAAAGAATCAAGTCCTATTATAGTGAATTTGCCAAAATTATGGGCTATTGCTAGGTAAAACAAAACAAAACAAAATAAATTAAATGTTCAATAAATCACTCAATTTCTTAATAAATCCCGAGGAATTTTCAACCACCTTTTTGGCGCATTAATGAGATTTTATAGCCAGAACTATCAGTTTAGCATGCCAGATTGTACTAGACTTCATATAGTTCAATTATCTAGCGCGCACAGACACAGGAAGACAGGACACACTCTTTGGCTTCACACAAGAATGTCTTTGAAGCCCGGTAAGAGGGTTTGCTGATGAAAAGGAGACATATGAGCGCTACGGCTGACTGTTTGCCCCCCCCGCCGTCCCACCTTTGACCTTGGAACTCTAAACCCTGCTGGAGAAAACTCATCCCAGCTTTATCATCATGCGAGCAGAGGGACGCACGCACAGTCTGAAGCCCTGGATTGTGCCGTGGAGCTCATAAATCAGTTATTGGGCGGGATGCGGTCTTTCATCTCTTATCCATTTGAATTTCAGGAATTCCGCAGCCGAGTCAAACCTTCCATCCAGGCTGATACCATCACACTCGTCCGCTGAGGAACATAAATATGTCAACTGTCACTGCTCTCGGCATATGGAAAAACATGTGTGGAGCAACTGGAGAAATATACAGTAAGAGGTGGAATTTGAAAAATTCCCAAAAACATTGACGATACCCGATCCATTCAGGGAGGCTGGGTCCCTCGGTGGAGGTTAAACTCCAGTTTAGGCCAGTTTTATTGTAGTATCACTCAGATACTATAATCGCTTTCATTAGTATTTTGAATTTGTTTTATTTTTCTATTTTTCATTTACATTTTATTTGTAGTTTAGTTTTATGTTGTAATAATTTTGTTGTGTTTTTAATTTTTCTTTTTTGCTATATAGTCTTATTTTAGTACACCAAGTTTCACTAAAGCTGAAATAAAATTCCATTTTCATTTTAAAGTTTTAGTAATTTTCTTGTATATAGTTCTTATTAGTTTTTATTGCAGTTTTAGTTATTGCATGACATTAAACTAAATTAAAATTAAAACTTTTTTTATTTCATTTTATAACTGGTAACGTTTATTTCAACTAATGATTTATGCACTGAAAGATCCTTTCAGTCTCAGTGCCAAAAAATATTCACATTGCTCGGAAGACGTTCTTAAAGAATGGTAAAATCTTACCAGCAGGGGGCGACAACAGGTTATTACAGCCTTCATGCAAATCATCAGACAGTTTGACAAGGACAATCTCATGAGCTCATAGCTTTATTTCGAAGTGGAGGAAAAGCATAATAAAACATGTCAGTGTAGAATTTCGGTCACGCTTGTGGCGACCCGAACTGACGATCACACCCAGAATAACTGAAAACACATGGGACTGCAGCCACCTCCCAATTCACACCACACAAAGCATTTTAAAGCATTTATCTTCCCTGAAAACGGCGTTAATTGACAACAGGACACAATTTCTGCAAACAAATTGTGAGTGATATGCATTGCTATGTGGTTGGTAAGATGTTCTGAGCGGTTGCTAACTTGTTACATTTGATATGCTATAATGAAAAGCGGCTTCATTCGAGATATAGTTTATCAGTTTATGCATTCCCTGGGAATCAAAAACACTATTTTGGCATTGCTTGTGCTATGCTACACTGCTATACGCCCCGAAATGTCTTGTTGAAATCCCTGTGTATAAGCAATAACAATAGTGATGCTTGCCTTCGCCAACAGACTATAAAGAACAATGAAAAAACAATAGTGGAGAACGCAAACAGGCTATTCTGCTCGCCACACACTGCGTATGACTAAACATTTCCATGTAGCAAACCGACAGTTCAGACAGTTAAGATAGGACTGAGTCAACAACTTCAGCCTGCATCCATCTGCAACGTCTACATACAAGAATGACCCCTTAGACCGCGAGGTCAGCATTAATCTCTGCCCGAGCACAATTAGCATACTAATAGCCCAGCTCTGTTCTTGAAAGTCAGGCTCACCGATGTGCAAACAGTCTCCTGCCTATCAATCTCCATAAAGAGAAACAAGAACCAGTCACTTGTAAGACACGAGCAGGCCTCGGCTGACTGCTGTAGTAATCAGTTTAACTATACTTCTGCTCTACCAGAGTCATATCATGGAAAAACAATACTTTTTTTGCTCTTTTGAAATAATAGTAGGGATGCACATTATATTAGAATACCATATTAATGGATATTTGAATGTGAATGCTTAATTCAACCTATTTTCAGATTTTAGGCTACTTTAGCAGTCATTCAACACTAACTTCAGCATAATCTTCCATTATCCCTTTAACTATTTCTGGAAAAGCGGCCCCTCTTCATTTAAGACTCGTCTTCTCATTAACTATTCATTTTAAAATAATTATTCACATTTCATACTGCGTATTATCATAGCATTGATATGACATGGACAAAAAATATTAATGCTAGTGCTATGATATTTTTAGATAAAATAGATGTTTAATATTGGCCATAATAAAAATAAAAATATACATACAGTATAAATACATTTGAAATCAAATAAAAAGTTATATATATTTTAACAGTATTTTAAACATTTTTATATATTTTTTTTTAATTAGTACATCCTCATAAAAGAGTATGAATATATAGTCATACTGTAGTATACATAGCGCTAATACTCTCCAAACTAAACTATGTTTAGAAACAGTTAGCATATGAACATTTAAATATACTCCCTATTTAGTATTTCGCAACTAGTCCTTCTCTGATGAACAACACGGGTCACTTACATATAAAAGAATAAAATGTACAGTAGCAAAAACTGTTCAATTCTAAAAGTCAGAGTGAGGATTTTTTGAATAACATAAGCAGATTTTAAAGACATTTTAAATGCTACAATTGGGATACAATACGGCTCCTTTAAATGTTCAGATAATTAAAACCTAGTGAAGTACTAGAGAGGTCAGTGGGTTATAGTAAGTTGGTTAAAAAAATGCAGTTAAAGCAGTGATAGCACATTCCTGCGTGAGCACCTTTCACCTCTGACGGTGCTGATCCCGGGGGAAATCAATGTGTTCAACAGGTCTCTGACCTGGATTAATGCAGGGGTGTGTCCAGAGGGGCGGCGTTAACCCCACGTCAGCAGGACACCTCGCTCGCCGAGACAGAGGACAAATTCCCAACAAAACTTAGACAAACATTTTCCCACGCAGAAAATATCTGGGCTCAAAATTAATGACTTTAAAAGAAGAAATTAGCGTAAAAAGGAAGCAGCTGATTTTGCTGTAATGTTAGGTGTCCTAAATCAGATGAGGACAGACCAAAGCAGAAGTTGAAAATCTAATTATATCGGAGTTTGCATAATACAAGCAGCAAAACATTATGTAAACAACACTCTAAAGCCTTATAAACACATACTGGGATGACAGAGAGAGATAATCTAAAGAACGTCAGTATGAGTGAACAGAAAGAAGAAAAAATGGACCAGAGAGAGAGAGAGAAAGAGAGAGAGAGCAGGTTTGTCCTCTTCCTTCTCTGACTCCTGTAGTTCCGTCTCTTGCGGGCAATAAGCTGTCCAATGTCATATCACACCCCATCTCATCTCAAATACTGAGAGATGACTTTTCAAGCGAAGACTTCAATACACGTAATTTTTACTGTTGGCAATCTTTCTCTGCAACACAAGTCCCAGGAAGAGTAGAGCAAGAAGGAACAGCGACAGTGCTTCTGTATCAATCATAAACCCGTGTCTAAAAAACATATTCTTATAACTATTTTTTTATTATTTTCAATAAAAAGTTCATCCTTAGATTATTTTTAATCGAAATACATTTTATTTTAATTTAATTATTTCGATTTTAAATAAAATAAAGGCCAATCTAAAATAAGAATAAAAAATACATTTTAGACAACGCAACAAAAAAAAAAAAAAAAAACAAGGGGTTAATTTTGCCGTTTATCAATTACATGTTATTCCAGGCAAACAATGAGAGAAATGTGTGATACTGACAAAGACACCTCGGTTTAGTTTATCAGTAACATCTCCACCCACATTCATCTCCTGATTAGTCATTTCTATCTCTGAAACTATTACACAAACACTGTTTCTGCTATAGTGTTAAGTGATTCCCATACACAATGCTTCATTCAGTGTTGCAGATGTAGTAACCAGTTAACTCCAGAGATCTGGGTGAGGGTTTATTCACGAGTCTGTGACAGAGTTGTCAGACAAACAATGAGCCATGGATGAGGTAAGCGTGTGGAAATGCAAAACATCTGACATCTAGAAGATAAACGCCGCAGGACCACAGCCTTGAGCGACAAATCTATAATCACAGGTTTGAAAGTAGGTTAATCGCCACTGTGCTTTTTAAAACAGCCGCTGTGCACAATACGACCTCAAAAAATAAATAAATAAAAAATGTATAGAGGAAAATACACCAGTAAAGCTACAACTTCTTACAAGGATATGAAAGAAATAACCAGCACCTGAGCCAACAAACCGTTAGGGAAGCACTTGTATAGAGATACAGAGTTCATGTTCATACTAAAACTACAATTTTATTGTCAATTTGCAAACTGAAAATAATGTACAGCAGGGAACAAAAATTAATATCTGCTCAGCCTGGCATAGAAAATGAACCAACATCCAAATCAGTCCAATAAAATAAAATTGTTTAACTAAATTAAATATTTTAAATAAAATCAAATTGTCAAAATAATTAGAATTTTTAAAATAAAAGTTGTAATAAATAAAAACATTGTAAAATAAATTAATTTTAATAAAAAAAAAAAAAACATTTGAAAAATATTTTTCTAAATAAATTAAAGAAAACTAATAATCGAGCATGAACCAAAGTTCACAAAAGGCAAATATACAAAGGCTAAAAACACAAAATGAGGAGGTCGGGATAAACACATCTGCCGGCGAGGCGATGAAAGCATCTGCTGACCAAATCAGCACTGCTCGTTTCTCTGAGGAGCCGTAAACGAATGTGACAGAGAGCTGAGAGCAAGAAACAGAAAGATGCTGCTTTCAGAACAACCATTAAAAATGAACAGAGAACGTGTAAGTGGCAACAGAGGGGAGACAGGAGAGGTTGGGGCAGTCGGTATGTGAAGTCGGGTCACAGAGAGTGGAAAGACTTCTGCGACTTTCATGTTTTAACCAACACTGCTTATCATTCTCCAAAGCCCCGAGCCTGTGGGACTGTCCTGATTACCACTAAACTCTGAGTGAACCTTCCTCTTCACACACAGCTCTAAGAACTTTCCATATTCCAGAGCCTCAAAGATAATGACTGACTAGTAATTAAAGTTAAAAATGAAGAAGATGATGATGATGTAAAATCACACATATAATAATCACTATAAGTACTATTGACTATTGGAAAGACTATTGTCCACTGGTGTGCATTAGGAGCGAGAAAATCTTTTTTCCGATCTTTTTTTAAATCATCATTTAATCAATCATCAAACTATATTTATTTTATCATTCCGATTTAAAAAGAAGTTTCCGTCTTTCTATAACATATTCAAATATTTTCATGTCCCAAAGCATTTATTGAAGATAAAAAAAAAAAAATTTAAAAAGTAAAAAAAAGATGAAAACACTGAAAAGATCAGAACAGTAGATTAATAATATTGTCCATAATATCGGTTATCAGGCAAAAATAACCCATCAGTAATTGAAGTTAACATGGTACTACGTAAGCATTTCTCCATACAGCTTCTGTCACAGAAAACAAAGCTCAATTGCAAACACAGCAGTTGTAGGACCATAAAGATCCTCTTTCTACCATACATGAATATTCATTAAGACATAAACACATACTAATACCCCTATACACAACAAAATGACATTTCAGTAAAATTACTCAAGAACAAAAGCAGTTTTAGATGCAGTGTAAATGAGTCATGATGCTAAAAGCAGCCAAGTTGCTTGTTTAAATCACCTAGCGTTCAATGTTCTAGAGCTTCAATTACAGGCGCAGTAAAAGCATCAACCTTTCTTCAGTTTTTTAAACCTTACACTTTACAAGCTCCATCAATTCTTTATACGTCCAAGCAGCTTAATGTAAAACGCTGAGCTACACGAGACTCTCCATTCGGTCCAGGGAGGACTGTGAATTTCTGATGGAAATAGACCATGTCCAGCTATAAACAGCCTGCTTGCATCCCAGAATAGAAACATCTTTGAGCATCCTCACGGTTTGCCCCGCTGGCAGCTGGCAGATCTGGCCGGGAGCTCGTGGTGAGGATGCTGTTAACCCCCTGCAGCGGACGGGACGTGAATAAATGAATATTTATTTATATAGAGTGTGTTTGCATTTATATATGTAAGTATATGTAGGTGCATATACCTGATTTTTAGGTTTCTAAGAAAATTACAGCAGTGTTTTCCACTTAATTTCATTCACAGCAGTAGTGGGAAAATAATTCATAAACGGGCCCGCAGAGCAGACTCCTGTTGATTGGACCGGTATCCGTTTTGAACGGCGTTCAGGCAGGAAGACTAATCCTGACGCTGTCTGATCTCCTGTCAGCAGGAATGTGTATGTTCCTCCTTACACGCTTCAACACACCAGTCACATGACCAGTCTTCCAGACTTGGGGTTGTTTTCTTGTTTTTATCCATGCAAACACATTTTTTAAGATTGGATAAGTTGGACAAGGTGGTGGCCTATATTAGTTACACAAATTTAAAAAAAAAAAAAAAAAACTTCAGAAATAATAACATAAATACAACGTAATATAACAACATAAATAACATCATATAAAAAAAATAAAAAATTTACTTTTTTAATTTACTTTATATTTTATTAATTTTTTACATTTTTTAATAAAGAATTTATTTCAATTTAATTTGACATAAATCTTAATTTAACTTTTCAATGTATTTAAATTTTTAGAGATTTATAATACAATTTTATTTTATATATTAAGAGAATTTATAATACAAATAGAAAGTCCTCATGTTTTGTCCTTTCTGTAGTATGGTACTAGTATTCCCTGCTAATATCATCCAAATCTGAAAATAGTGTTATTTATAATAATATTAATAATAGATATTAAATAGTGTAGGGATGTAACGGTATGAAATTTTCATATCACGGTTATAGTGACCAAAGTTATCACGGTTATCAATATTATCACGGTTTTGTTCCAATTAGATTAAAACGTTCAAAAAGAATTGATACACACACTGAAAACATTTCAATGTTTTATATTTGAAAATCAACAAACAACAAAAACAATTAGCAGCTATATGCACTTTTTTTTTAGCATAAACATTAAATTAAAATTAACATGAAGCCCTAATAATAAAAATCACACACTTGAGAATCATGTGATCTCCGGTTAGGGACTTGCTGCTTGTTAAAGCAAGTTGGGTTGATTTCGAGTTCAATACAAAAATAAATAGAATAGCTACTTAAATTGTCCTATTTTTAATGTAGACACATATTTTTCGGCAGTGTAGAAAATGATTTAGACGGTAGTGTAAGCAATTTTCGTTTGAAAACATTGAATAGTAAATATACACAAATTAGACAATTTGACATCAAATAATAATAAACATATAATAAATTTTCTTTGCCACAACTGATTGAATTCCAACCGCTTAAACGAACCAGTAGGCCCTGCACCCTTCAAAGAACATGCTTCAAGGGCTCTGCCCTTCGTAGGGAGTAGGGATGCTCACTTCTGTTTGGAATTTGCCGCATGTCTCTTGTATCACCGCAGAGGCTCGAACGCGCTCTCTCTCGTTTCATTCAAATGCAACTTGCCGTCTCAGTTTTTGATTGTATTGAAAATAAAATCAGAGGAACTTAGTATTAATACTACTATAATTTTGCTATAGTGATCACATTGTCCTGACGATTGTTTTGTACACAGTTCATTCATAATTGAGTTATAAACAGGTAAGGGAGGGGTGGAGATTTCAAAACATAATCTCAATTCAACTTTTCATATCCCCGTCTTTATATCTTAATTTTAAGGTGAAACAAAACAAAAATCCATGTAATACTAGTTAATCATGAATATACATATCCCTTAAATTTGTCCACCTTATAGTTTGAACGTCTTTTGTCTCTTGGCTCAAAGCCCTTGCTGAGAACTTTTCGTCGCGGACGCTTTGCGTTAAACGTGGAGATAACGAAATATTTAATTCTAATCAATATTTTTTTGCCAATTATTTGACAGTTAGTTTTTTGGTATTGATGTTAAAAGTTCACCTGGCATTCGCTATATACAGTGGGTGGTGATCCTTCGACGATTGACTGATTAGAACAATTTTTGAAGGCGTTGTCTTTCCCCCTTTTGCAGCGACTTTCTTCTTGCGAGATCTGCAGACAGGGTGACCGTCCTCGATTAAGTTGCCTTCAGGACTCTTGTAAAAGCCAAAATACAACCAGACCACAGATTTGGTCCTCTTAGATGGCTGAAAAAATCTCCCGAGCACAGTCACTGCCTTCCGCCATTTCGTCTCATGCAAAAAAAACCACCCCTCAAGGTCATGCTGCTTCGCGTCATACTGTGCTATTGGCCGGACAGGATTTACCGCGAGTTTTCAAAAGCGCGATAATCAGACACGGTTTTGATGATAATTAAATTTGAAACGGTAATATTAACTGTCAGTGCATTTTATCGTGAAACCGGTAATCGTTACATCCCTAAAATAATCATATAAATATCACTTATATTATAATAATAATTATTTTATTATTAATCATATTACTAATAATAACAATAACATGGTATGAACCATACATTTTATTATTAATAATATAATAAATAATAAACACCATATATTATTATTATATTTAAATAGAAGATGAAAGGAAAACAAATGCTACAAAGGACGTGATGTAATTCCTAACAGAACTCTCACTCTTGATATCCAGGAGCACTAACAAGTGACAAAATCTAATTCTGAGCCAGATAAAGCATGTTTTGTCTACTGGCCAATCCAACTAAGTGGTAATTAGTTTTGTTTCCTCAGGACATGAAAACGTCAAGACTATCTAACCAATTAATTTGGATAATCTCCAAAAAAGCAAATCTCTTAATCTATCAAATCAGCCTGACTCAATAGCAGCCCCATGTCCTGACAGCACACCAGAGACCACCTGTTCCTCTGTGTATCAAACACTGCATGCATGTGCGTCTTTGTGTGTGTTTATGCATCAGTGGTACCCTGAGCTAAAAACTCAGCTGCTAGAAGGACCAATGTCACACTTTCTTGCGACAGCATAACACATCTGGGTCTCCATCTGTCACTCCGATCTCTGAAAGAACACGGACTTGCACATGCACACTGTTTAGGACTTTTGCTCCTAAATATTATGTTCTAGATGCACGTAACCCGTTCATGCTTAACACAGAATAGAAGATGGGAGTGTTTAGCTTTTTCTAATAACAAAGGATTTAGTACAACCACATGACTAGTGCGAAAACACTTCATGCTGCTCAGCCATTCAGCTCAGAGCTGCAAGCCTGTTCAGCCAATCGGGAGGCAGTATTTTTCCCCTTCACCTCATCTAGGTCTAGCTGTTTGAGTAGGGAGTGGCCGTGAGCCAAACACAGCCCTGTTAAATCTGATTAGCAGCTTGTTTGTGTAGCAGGATTAGGCGTACCTCGTGGTCTGGTCCTCGCGGTTCAGTTTAAAAGCTTGAGGACGCGTGCGAGAATAAAAAGCTAACCGCGTTAATAATGCACGGTTGACCATGCCCTTCCCCCATGGTTTCCTCCTGGTAATATCAGAGATTGCTTACACTGGTACAAAGGCAAACTGGAAAAACGCTTAGGAACAGTGCAAAGATGGCATATTTTTTATTTTGTTGCAATAGAGGGAAAGTAGTAAGGTCTTAAGTGCTCGATGAGAGATGCATCTTTAAAAGGTGGACATTCACTACCAGATATACATTTTTGGAAACAGGGCATCCCTCCCCCCAACGACAGGAATCCTATAATGGCCTCGTGCCCTCGTGTTTGATACAAACACAGTGCTTGCACAGCATTAATGTTCAGCAGGATCTGGACACAAACCCACAGACTTAAACATACAAACATGAACACACGCCAGAGCAGAGGAGCATACAATATTATTTTGTCGACTGTCATGATTACATAACGGACTGTTATTTAATTGTGCATTACGTAATCTTAAAATTAAATCATTTATACCAATTATTACTACAGCAATATGCCCATTAAAAATGTGAACATGTGCACAGCATGCATTATAAATGCCAACCACAAGGCAAGAAACAGTACATGAGAAATACAGGCAGACGTGTACAATATCAATCACTAACTGATCTGACAACATGACCTTTGACCCAAGCTATACAAAACATGTGCCCAATCACCTCACACAAATCCTGCAATTTAACAGCAAATGCAATGGAGTCGAGGACGAAGTGACTGTACAGAAACAGATGCGTTTCCTACACCGGAAAACCAGAGATGGGCCGGATGAGAAGGTTTCCTTTTTCTGTTACACTGGGGGAAAAGACAGATTCTGACACAGAAACTGTCTTGGCTAGAAATGACTGCAATAATCAAGACAAATCACTGTGCATGTTGCATCAGTGCACATTATTACAAAGAGAGAGAAAAAAACATTGGTCTTCATTATCCTAGCTCATCATATTTGCTCCACTTCTAAAAACAACTTTGCGTTTCTACTGAATTTTTTTTGTTTCAAGCACTTTTTCAAGCAAACAACAAATTAATCAAAGTTCAACCTCGAAAAGTGATGGACTGAAATTAATTTATCAAAACACTGAAAAGGAAATTACAGTTTTCATTAACCAAAAAAACAAAAAATAATGTGGCAAATATTTAGCAAAATAATTATTTTAGAGCTTTTTTTTTTTTTTGCTTACTTGCAAGTTTATGGGCATCGAATGGATTTACTAAGGTAAATGTAACAGTACATGACATTATTTACAAGCTAAACAATATATGTTTAGAAGACATATTGTTGACTTAAGTCAAAACATGCCATCGGACAATTACAATGTCACCATTTATTTTTCAAATATTTTCACTATTGCTTGACTACTAGCAATTTAAAATCTGGTCCACAAGCATTCTAAAAGCAAAAATAGTTCAACCTCAAAATGACAAGTCCAGACTCTTTTTCCACCCATCCATTTAATTCATGTCACTGTTATCAACTCCTTTCAGAGAAAAACATCCACAGCATTTTCTGCCAAGCAAGAATCAAAGCATCAACTTGCTTAAATTTGACGACAAAAACATGCTCTGTCAGCTTAACCGTTCAACAAAACCCAGCGTCAGTGGAGGACATTCAATACATACGCCCACGAGGACCGCGACCACCACTAGTCGGTGCGCCGGGGCCCTCGTTTACAGCGGGGACCCAGCAGCTGTTATCAGTGGGGCGATTTGGAGCCTGTCTGGTAGGCTTACAGTCGTTCCAGTGTGATGGGCTGAGTGCTGACGGCTGCTGACCTAGGGACAGTCTCTCCACGGAGAGGAACAATGAGCCTCTTTCATGCCGAACACTTGTTGCTTTTGAGCCAAATCCCCCCTGCGTGAGTCAACCCCTCCCAGAATCCTCAACGAGAGAGAGTGGTTTCGGTCTGTCCCAAAAGAGAGGCAAAGAAAGAGAGGGGGGCGGGGAACAAGATGCGGAGAGCGAGATCTTCTAACTAACTCTTACACATTCCTTTCCCAATACTCGCAGTCGACAGCTCGGGAGTGGTTTGTCAAGGGTCATTCTTAACCACAGAAATAAAGCGAGAGAAGAGCGCAGGGTAATGAGAAACTTAAAGGACACTGATTTACCGACAGGAATGTGGGCCGCGCATCTCCGAGTGAGTCAGTCAAGCCTATCCGCAGAGCTATTCCTCCTTGGAGACAGCATTCAGCTATGTACTGGTTAGCACAGTCACGCAGGATAAATGGCATGGGGAGAAAAACAAAAGACCTGGTGCATGCTGGGATACTAGAGAGCAGAACTGATCTTGTGCCCAAGCTCGGTGCTTGAATTCAACGAGGGGCACAGAGTCATGACTGAGAGGTGAGAACGAAGCCAAGCTCATTTCTCATGTGTGACTACACAAAGCGCACAGGAAACATGGATAAAAAGTACACAGAATGGCCACATCCGGCAGGTCCAGGCACCACCCTATAGGTCTGATGAGTGAATCCATGAATTTGGCTCTTTGGTTTTCTTATTTCCGGTTTTGAGAGGATTCTGCAAGCATGAGACAAGCACTACAGTAACACATACAGATTGACAATACACTCTTAGATCTTCCCTCTCATTTGTCCCATTTTGGATGTAAAAAGTTGCTTAAAATGTCTTTCAAACCCTTAATACAGCAATCCAGATCTCCCAAAAGCTTCTATTCACAGCTAAATAGGGTTAAGCAGGTCACAATGGGTAACAACTCAGCTAGCTGATTAGTGATCTAGCTGTTTTTAAAGTCTTACACTAAATACACAAACATTTGAAGCCAGTATTTTTGATGGAACAGCAGGAAGGAAAGGCAACAGAAATGAAAACAAGTTGTGAGCGTTCATGAAAGATTACGAAACAAAGGCCTCTCTCCACACACACCAAAATTTCAAGCTTGTTTGCATCTGTGTCTAGATTCTCTGTGTCTCCATAGGAACTGATAAAACCTGAATACCTCAGTGGATTAGGGAAAGTGCATGTCAGAACAGAAACGTGAGAAAACTCTGGTATGCAAATTCAAGAGCCAGCCCTCATGATTATTGCATAAACACTGTATGTTTGCAGGGTATTATAAATACTCTTAATCAGCCATAGCAGCTCATGTCAGCTCTACATTAACATCCATATTCCATATTTGAGAACAGTCTACCTTCTATGCAGCTAGGGATGCACCAATATTAAAACTCTGCCTAATACAATAAGGTAAGTATTATTTTAATGCTATGGCTGATAACAATAAATAGCACATATTAAAATTCTACAATGTTTTATCTAAAATGAAATACAAGTTCTAAAAGTTCTTAAATATATTATTTATATTTACATATGTTATATAACCTATATAATAAATTATATCAGTATTGTTATATAATAAATTACATAATTACATAATGTCATTTTTATCATTGAAGGATAAAATACTAAAAATAACAAAAACATACCACACACAGATATGGCTGAACTATATGGTGCACTAGCCTATAGTTGGGGTTATTTTCTATAGATACTTATATAGATATATCTATAGATACTTAATAAAAAATAAACTAAACATTTGGCATTAATTCTGCATACCAAAGCTTTCCTGCATTCTGGGATTGCATTTTCAATGAAAGGTGAATGCAACACTGCATTCAATTTTGGCCAAAAACAAGATACAACCACAAATTTCCTACATACTTGTTTACGTGCTCAAGATGCTTAAAATGTTGTCTAGATAGGCTAGAGACATGTTAAGGTAGATCCGGGAATGCTCTAATCCTCTGTATGGCTCTTGTATATCTCATGTTACAAGACACTGCCCAGGTTTCTTGCAGTTTTATGGAAAACAGCTGCAGCACAGCGCATCTGCGCAGCTCCTGGCAAGTCGTCTCAGACAGGACAAGTGTAAAAGCTGAGCATCAGTCTCCAGGGCCCATCCATCAGGGCAGAGGACGGAGGGTGAAGGGGGCAGGGCAGGTCCCCTCAGGGTCTCTCCATCATCGCACAGGCAGGAATAGGCAAGGGAAGGAGGGTCCGCTATCGTCAGCTCTCCACACTCTGAGCCTCTGGGGAACACATGTGTCTGATGACCATCCCTCACATCTACTTCAACGGTGAAGAAGGATCGGGCTCTAACCGTCCTTGGCCTGCCGAGAGTGAGTGTCCGCATGTAATCAGGATGTCGCAGAGAACAACATTGAGCAGAATTCAAATATCCGGTAAAAAATCCTCGCTGTTATGGTTTCCAGGCGCTTCGGGATAAAGTTACAGCACTGAAGGCCTCCTTAGCTTCCATCAAAACCATGGAATGCTGTGCTCCAAATGGACAGGTGTGCTGAAGGAAAACAACTTAGGAGGAAACCCGCTCTTGACCTTTTAATCACCAAGAGCAAACCACAATTTCCTCTGCGTGGAGAGTTTTGACTCAGCAGTCCTGAGGCAAGAGGGCAACACCCAAATTTGAGGCTCAAATACCACTATCAGTGCTCCAGACTCATTCTTCCCACTGGTCGCTCTTTTGCAACTAACTTTCTCAGCTGGTCGCACATGCACATGATTTGGTCTCAATTTTTTTTTTTTTTTGTGCTACAACATGGGATTATTCAATGCATGCTGATGAACTTTTATCATCGTTTATAGTTATATGGAAACGAAAGTGGTTAACATTCAACCCGTTCTTTATAATCGGTAGTATTATTTGTGATTTGAATTTTGTGAATGGGAGTTTCTCTTTTGCTGTGTTAAGCCGCGGCCTTCGGATGTTTTCACTTTCGAATTCGCGATCTTGTTGTCACTGTTTTGCTTACATACATCTACACACCTTTCATTTTTTAAAGACAAAAACAAAAGATGGATTCATTGTTATTCTTGAGTAAAAAACACAACAACAATAAATCAGTAAGATACAATGACAAACTAGCTTACAAAACGTTTATTAACAAAAATGAATAAGATGAGGCATGGCATACACCACATGCTGTAGCCTATTATATAACGACTAATAAATTACAGAACGTTTAGCAAACACTGAGGAATCAAAAATATAAATAAATAAAAGAGAGCCTCCATAGTGTAATGTGAGGTAAACAGCAAAGATAAGTTTTTCAAAAATGAAAACAAAAAGAAAAGTAAAACTAACGGTGACAGTGCTCGCATGTTTTTTTTCCCCCACAAGAATACCAACCAGCTTGTTCACCTTCTCTGGTTTAAGAAACGGCCTTTTACTTGACTTTTTCGCTTGAAAACCATCCATCATTTCCTCAATATGCGCGTCATTTTTGCTGCGTGCACCTTCGCGCTCGTGCTGACGCGGCGAGTATACTCTCTAAGCCAGGGCTCCACAAACTCGGTCCTGGAGGGCCGGTGTCCTGCAGGGTTTAGCTCCAACTTGCCTCAACAAACCTGACTGGAAGATTCTATGTCTAGTTAGAGCTTGATTAGTTGGTTCAGGTGTTTTTAATTGGGGTTGGAGCTAAACACTTCAGGACACCGGCCCTCCAGGACCGAGTTTGGACACCCCTGCTCGAAGCGCTATTTCGTTATGATTTCAGTTTCGTTTGCCGTTTGATGTTTCTCATATGCAACAGAAATTGCAGTGCTTATGAGTTTACTAACGCGGTGGTCGCGCCAGTGCGACCGCACACAAAATTTAGTCGCACAGGCAGAAAAAAGTTCGCAAAATGCGACCATTTCGTCGCAGTCTGGAGCCCTGACTATGGAGAAGCCAAAGCTAATATCTGATCAGTCATGATGAGGCCTTCACAGCAGCTGTCAACTTAAGGTTGGAGTACACTTTAAGACTTTAAAAATCTGAAGAGTGACTAGGCATTAGGGCTGGGTCAAAAATGCCAAAAATAAAATCTTTTAAAAAAAATGCATCTGTGCACATCATAAAACATACAATTTACTGTGAAATCAGTCCATTTCTACCGTTAAAAATGTACAGACTAACTCGGACTTCCGGCAAATACGGTTGACACATCCAGACTGTAAACCAGAGCAAACATCCTGTAGTGTTTAATTAACCTTTATTTAACCAGGTAAGTCAGTTGAGAACCATTTCTCATTTACAGAGAGGCTGGAAGTGTATTCCAGCCTTCAAAGCATCTAAAGCACAGATAAACGTTTCGTTGTGGAGAACCTTCATTGTATTCCTGCTAAAAAGTCCAACAACAACAAACAGCATGACCGTCAGTTTTTGTGCAGCGTTTTATCAGCTCATTCATCATTTGACACATTGGACCACAAGTAGTGGTAACATGGAGAAAGCATTTCTGGTTACCCACTGGTGGACGTTGTGCTTTGGGGTCGATGTGGTCCCACAGCTGTCAGAGCACCAAACCAGAGGCATTTGTTCCTCAAGGGCACACTATGGCCTGGAATTCCACAGTAGTCTTACATTAGCATCGGCATCAATTTGAAGCCAGGCCAGTTGACCTCTTGGATAAATACCGCCACATCAGCGGGCACATTAATCCCTCTGTCAATGTCTGCGCATAGGCAAACAACAGGGCCGTAATCATGAAGGACAGATCAAATCAGGCCACTACGATCCAGTACTTACAAACAAGACTGGAATAATGATATGAGAGGGAAGATCCTACAGGCATTTTTCACTCAAGTCAAACTACAGTTAAACAGGCACAACAAAGACAAGTGAAGCAGCAGACAGCAAACATGTGTTAATCAAGACATAACTGAGACTTTGCTTAAGGGAAACGGATGCTCAGTGCTTCCGATTATCAGATAGTACGCAATATCCACAAATATTGACAAAAATAATGCAATATCAACCGGAAAAATAAATGTAAAAAATGTAATTAAAATGGAAATTATAAATAAAATGAACAAATACTGTACTGCATCATTAATATCAGCTGATAATCAATACTGACATATCATGCATCCCTAAAACCAACTAAATGCAATAGTACTTCGGGTTAGGGATGGGCGATATGGGCGATATGGGCTTAAAAATGTACATTTACATTTTGTGCGATACGATATCAATGACGATACTTTGTGACTCCCTGTTTTCCTTTTCGAGAAAAAGATTATCTTCCTATTTTACCCAAAATAGCATTACTAAGTACACACGTAATGTAATGACTGTTTAATTCATACTGGAAGCCGGAGGGCGCCCTTGCGCAGAAACTCCACATACGCATAGTATTAGTAATATCCAGTGATCGCTGTAGCTGAATAAAACGCAGATAGAGAAATTTTAACTGAGGAAACCTGAAGACAATAAACATGCGACTGCACAAAATATATGGTATCTGTGTTCTTCAAGCAATCTTGGGTATTTTATAAGGATCTAAGGATAGTGTATATTTATAATGCAATGCTAATCGACATAGCCTTTATCACTGTATATAATGCTATAAAATAGTATGATTTCTGCCTTATTCTGTTATACGAAACCACGTCTGATCACAAAAATAAGTTATTTCAAACACTCGACTGTTATGAAGTTAATATGGAGAAAAAGCATGTCAATAAATTTAAATATCTTTGTTGGACAACGGGTTTGTAAACTACTCATACACATGGAAAACTGTGTCGCACATGTGCTACTGTAGTACATTTACTCAAGTCTCTGACCGATTGTTGTCTCTGTACAGCCCTATCCAAACCTGTTCCAGATTGTAGAAGGAGCTGCTCAATTTCACGTCCGCTTTCCTTCACGTCACTCCACACAGTCGCACACAGAAATATGTCAACAACTAGACTTTATCGCTATTATCGTGGGAAGACGAATTCTTATTGTGTGGAGAATTTTTACCGGTATATCGCAAACGATAAGATATCACCCATCCCTACTTCGGGTCGAGAGAAAGTTCACCCTGTTCTGATTATAAACAATAGGCTTGAGCTTTTTGTTCAAAAGCAATGCGAGTCTATACCTGAAACCAAACCCACAAAAACATCTTCCACACAAAATATCCATTTCTTCTTCCCTAACGCTTGTGTTGTAGTTTAGTACTTAAACTCACTGCATACTGCTTTATAAGCCAAGAGCATTTCATTCATATAAATGTGGACTGCTTTTTTCTGAATCCACCACAGGACCCGGGCGGTTTCCTACAGGCAGACTTGACAAGGGATTGTGGTTCAGCTGGTTTACCAGTCTCTTGTTGTCCTTTTCCTGTTTGAGACAGGAAGAATAATAGCCAGTGGTGTCAAGAAGACAAATGTCATACAGTTCTTGCCCCCAAACTCCTGAAACGGACACGTGACTTGTTTCCTGGGTTTTGTTTACCCCAAAAAAAAAAAGTGGTGGTGGTGAAAAATTACTATTTAACTTGGTTGGACTTCACTTGAGCATTCCTGCAACTTCTGCCCAATGAAATTTCTCTGACTTTTCCATGACCTTTCCAGCAGTTTGTAATTACTGGAGGATTAAAAAAAACATTACTTCATTCTAAATGATTCACAGCCAGATTCACTGAAAAGAATGAATTCAAACCAATTCAAAAGAATGATTCACCACATCACCACAGATTGTGAGTTTTACTCAACCCAAAAGCAATATCTTGCAGAAGAAATTTTCAAGAGGGAAAAAAGGATATTCATTATAGGAATTTCAATCACTTTTTTCCAGGACATTTAGGATTTCCCAGGCATTTTTAAAAAACCCTGGTTTCTATGGCCATAGCAACCCTGCACCTGCAATGGATGAATCCACAAAGCTGGCAGAACAGACATTTTCAAGAGCAGATTTCCTTGAAAAGGAAGAACAGTTTGTCTGGTTTGGCTGGTGCACCAAATTCAAGAAATTATACACTTGTGCACTGTACCATAAGACTCACGTATTCACTTTAAAATGCTGCAATTTCACATAAAAAGCTACCATAAGTCAACACTATCAGAGACTGTTTTTCCTGTAACAGGAAGAGGAAGGCCACGCAAAGATATTCAAGCATCCTGCAAAAGTTCATCCATCTTACAAAAAGGGCACGACTGAACCGAGATCATTTGCGCAAAGTATCGACAGGACGCTCAAGGTCGGGAGGCCAGAGAATAATAAATCCATACGCCCTCAGTGGCTGCAATAGTGAGGAAAGATAATGGGAATGTTAAGAAATCAGATCAAACTGAAATACTTGGGCTCTACATTAATTGTTAATCAATCATGCAAAGCATCTATTACCGCTTTCCACCCAATACAGGTCCAGAAATGAGTCTCACATCTTGTTCCCTCTACCAAAATTCCTTTGCTTTTCCTTTCCTCCAGGCTGCAGCACTATATCATGCCCTGTTATTGGATATATTTACCTGTTCGTCTGGCAGCTGTCACCTGATAAGCAGAGACAAGCAGCCAAGCCACTGAATAATGCATCGAGCTCCAGCGTTCTACATCTTGCCAACAAACAGGCCCTGCGGCCTACTCTCAGCTAGGCCGAACCGAGCCAGAGACACGATTCGAGAGAGTTAATATTCGCCCGCCACTTTGTGCATTATTAAAAGTGTGTCAAAACCATCTTCCAGTCGGCTGCTGCAAGAAAAAGAGACAAGGACTTCCAGGTAGCAGTGACTCAGTGGGAACGTCCGTGTCCTCCGCTGCCAGTAATGATTCACTGATGTAGCAAAAAGAAGAAAAAAGGACTCTACTGTGCATTGATATGAAAGAGAAAGCTTGACTGTGCACGTCTCCTCCGCTGAAGCACTCCTCTCTCACTTGCACATGAATATAAAAAAAAATACTCTCTCTGGGTCTTCCTAAATGAGTCACATTACATTTTTCCACCTAATTAAAATGATTCTGATTTGAACGACTAGATTGCACTAGGTTTAAATAAGAGGAAGTGTCAGCACGGAGGGTTGAACTTTATATTTCTTGCCTGCAGACACTTCAGAATTCAAGCAGCATCACGTTCGCCTTTATCCCATCAAGAGTTCGGCTCTTTCACCAGGAACACCTGGAAACACTTAGCCTCAAACAGCTAGGCGAAGTTATTCAGTCTCGTGCTTCCTCACAACACCTGACCCTTTCCTAAAACGCTCCCAAGACCAGCATCAAGTCATCTGGATAATAGGCTTGCCACGATAGACGGTGCTGACGGTGATACCGTTGTTAAGCCGCAACACGTCACTTGCCCGTGGCACCGAACCCCACCGTCGTTTAGATTTTTTTATAGTAAAAATGCACTACAGGGAAAATCTAAAGATGCTTATATTTGGTAAATTGCATTAAACAGAACTGAGAGAGCAACCCTTAAAGGACATGAAAGTATTATTAAATCAGAAAAATAATAATTTTGTAGCCAAGCAACAACCCCCCGTCAACAAAAACAAACATTGTATTACTATTTACTAAAATAAAAACAAACCAAAAATAAAAAACACTTATTTTACTCAAAACCCCCACCAAAAAAATTAAAATACAATGCATAAATAAGTCCAACTGTACACAATCTCAGAAATATCCTCAAATAACCTGGCTGCTCTATCACCCATTTTTAACAAGGAAAAAATAAAAATGCAAGTAGGTGGGAAATGTGTCTAATTACATAGAAATCTGCTGAGCTTTCATCTGAATTCTGCATGCACAGATTCAATCTCTTGATCACGGCGTTCAATTACAACAACAAAAACCTGAAATGCACGACAGATTTGTCATTTCAGAAACCATCTAGTGTTTCGAAGCGGTTTCTGATACCAACAAAACTGGTTTTAGGAACCAGTGGAACACATTCTTTCACATCAACACTGGCACTTATCATTAACCCTTGATTATTTGTAATGAGATGTTTAAGTGCCTCATTTGAGCCTATATAAACATTTGTGACTGTTCTCCCTGGCATTGATTTGACTGAGGAACAAATACATAGAAACAAAGATTTTTTTTCTTCTCTCAAGTTGAAGTAATGTCTGTGTCTCCTCTCAGGATGAGTAGAAGAGCTCATCCCCTCCTCGTACCAGGCCGAGACAGGACCTCTGAGGAATGCGCCAACCAGGGACCTGACGAAACCCAAACTTCTAATTGCTTTCACCATGCAGAGACAGCAAGGATGATACAGGCCAAAATCCTCAGCCCCTCGAGAAAACGTGAAAAAAGACAAACCCTCTGGAATTTGGGAGGGTTAATTTGCACAATGGAAAAGACTTTGATCACGAAAAAATTATTTCAGTACACTACATCACTTCTTGGCTCTTTCTGCTGACGTTTTGGAGTGTGACTGTGAGATCATGTTGGCAAACTCTCTAGTTTCGCTGCATTGTGATCAATCAGTATCCATGCGATTTGACACCACTCGAGCAATGGTAACAAATACAACAGCTACGCCTCTTCTCAGAATTCAATGTGCTCCCTTACTGCCCACTTCCTTGTGTCATTGCGTAAAATTATACGTCACTTTAAGCAAGCGGCTTATTCGTAACCTTTCCTGGTGAGGTTTGCACTGAGAAATGCAATAAAATACTTCACGGTCAAAATACCCTAAATCTCCAAGCTAAAGAGATCAAACATCTCCAGCAAAAAATATTCCAAGAAAAAGACCCAAACTGACCACATATGGTCAGAGAAAGCAAACCATTCATGCCTGATTCAGGTAGGACATCAGAGAGCAAACACCATAATAGGGCATTTCTTCTCTACAGTAGCAAGTTAGTGTTGGAGAGCTCATACTCCAGTTTAAGCAACCCCAGCTGAACCAATGTGACCTAAAAGCACGATCTGGAACAGTTCTGCATGTTACCACCAAAAAACAGGTGATCCTGGGGCTCTTAAAGGGACCAGAACTCACTGTCATGTCCTCCCAAATCCGTATGACTTACTTTCTTCAACAGAACATAAAAGAAGATACCTGGGGTTCAAAGAACATTGGACAACATTGTAACATTCAAACCATACATGGCTCTAAATTAAAGGTGCTCAATTAAATTACTTTGCATATTTCAGACTAGTAATAACACATTCACAAAATCATCAGCTTTGCCGTTTGGCTCTTATGTCAGTAGGACCGCAGACCGCTTCTTAAGAGCTCAACAGATCCAACGGCACCAGCTCAATTTGATAGAAAAGGGCTAAAAGTGGGCCAGAGGGAACAAGAGGAACAATCCCCATGACTAAGGATGTGTCAAGCCTGAGTTGATTTACAGCACAGGCCGCCCATCTCACCTCACTGAGGTTATTGGCAATGGCAGGTGGGCAATTTAAAGTCCTGAGATTGAGGGATCGCTTTATGAAAATGGGTGACTTAAGAGCTAGCAGAAACTGTTAAACTCAGTATTTTCAAATCTCCAGCTGGAATAACCATTAAGCAAACCCATGAAGCTAAAGCTAAACTCTTTAAATCCAGGCTCATGCTGAGCGCCTACTGTTACAAAAAGCATCTTTAATAAGCCTTCGATCTACTTGCATTCTGTTCGTTTAACAGGGAAGTGCAAAAACAGCACGAGACATGATGCAACAGCCAAAGATGTCTCTCTGAATGTGAACAACTATAGCTGCAGTGCTTTGAAGGAGAGGAATTTAACTTTAACAAATGGGTTTTACTGTGCAAAGTCAAATCAAAATCATCTTCCTCGTCCAAAAAGTTAATGTATTAAATGATGAAAAGATGCATTCAATTGATCAGAAGTGACAGGTAAATACAAGGGGGTTTTTTTATATATAAAAAAAATTTCAAATGAACGTTGCTCTTTTGTATTCATTAGAGAACTCTGAGAAAAGTTTCACAGTTCTCACAAAAATATTAAGCAGCACAACTGGTTTCAACACTGATAATTATAAGGAAATGTTTCTTGAGCACTAAATAAGCATATTAGAATGATTTCTAAAGGATCATGTGACACTGAAGACTGGAGTAGATGCTGTAAAAAAAATTAAATAAACGACAACTTATAATTCATTCAAATAGAAAACTGGTATTTTAAATTGTAATCATATTTCACAAAATTACTCTTTTTATTGTGTTTTTAATCAAATAAATGCAGCCTTGCTGAGCATAAGAGAGTTCTTTCAAAAGCATTATAGCCTAAATCTCAAACTTAACTATAAACTAGTCAACCTAATCAATCAGCTAGAAGAGTCTACGAATACTCGACAATGACGACCAATTCCAACTATGTAAAAGAGAAAAATTAATAAAACATTCGAGAGTCGAGAGACCAATTTGGGCCTTCTGAAGCTGTGCCTGTCAGCCTTCTAAATGTAAAGTGCCAGGCGGTCTTTTTTTAAAAGCCTTGTCTTGCCTAAATAAATAAATGATAAATAATAATCCTCCTCCCCACCAGCAGCTCGTGTTCACAGGCTGACATTAATGCTCGAGTCTCCATGCAGACACAGCAGGAGTTTGTAGTGACTGTAATTTTCCTTGTCAGTGTGAACATCCTCTGAGCCCTGATGGCTTTAATTAGTGGAGTAACACCGGCAGACGAAAACGCCCATGAGACAAGAACACCTGAGACCACCATGAGTCCAGCTGGGCACATTTTATTGGTGCCCACAAGCGCTTCTGAGGGGAGAAGAGCTGAGTCCGGTTCAAACATGGGCGTCAATGAGATTACCAGATTAATAGCGGTTCTCTTTCGCAAATTAGGCCGGATTGTTATGTCAAATGCAGACCACACGAACCATACAACAGATGCCTGTTTTCCAAACAGCCTTCAAATGAGCCAAACTCTGATGTCAAACCAAAAGTCTGAAAGCCCCCTTAAATGGTTGGTTGCCTTTCAAACAGCACACATTTCTTCAGTCCTGATCTAGTTGACCGTTTATTGGTTTACTGGGATTGAACTTTGTCTTTTACTGATTTTACCACAGTACGATCTCACACAGCTCATTAGATGAAGTAATGCTGCCAATGTGCAAGGAACAGGCAGTCGGTACTGACAAAAACAGAGTAATATGGAGAAAAAGAGAGGGGAGGAGGAAGATAATAAGATGAAATCTGCACATAGTCACAGAGAAAGCAGTTTTCAACAGATCTTTCCTTAAACAAGACTAAAAGTAAATCCCATTTGGAATAACATCTCTAACAATGGAATCCATTAGCAACTGGATGTCAAATTTAACTACAAACCAAACTACTGCAAGCTCAGCATTGTATGATAGCAATCACCTCACATCTACTCTCTAACAGCAAACTGCCACTTAGACATTCAGAACAGTCCAATAGTGTGCTACTTTGACCTGCTGGGATGAAAACAACCCAACGGCCTGTTAAAAGTAGAGATGTAATATTCACTCAACTCACATCGATGTCCGATTTTTTTTTTTTTTTACAAAATGAGATTTAAGACAAATTATAAATTAAATGTGTCCTTTTATTATTGCTTGGACAAAACGCCGCACATTTCTTCGTGAAATTGAAATATAACACAATATACTAATATAGCACTTGCATATTATTGCTCTTTTGTTGGTTTTCATTGCTTCTATTGTCCTCATTTGTAAATCGCTTTGGATAAAAGCATCTGCTAAATAACAAAATTTAAATATAATGTAAATGTAATAAAACTAAATTGAAATTTTAAAACAAGCCCCAAATCAAATAAGTTACATGAATAAAATACATCTCTTCATATAAACAAAATAATGCTTTGTCTGTGCTCTTTCCATTTAAACTTAGAGATTAAAATTAATCATGATCCAAACAAAGATGATGCATACATGCAACATGAGCAGTTTTTAATCTAAATTGGATTGTATAATATTGAATTTTGAATCAAAAACAGAATGGTTTGACTTCAGTTTTGTGAAACTATAAATAAATCTGCATGAAACCGAAACAGCAGACGAGCTGAACTAGATGCAGATTCACTCTCTGCCAGTAGGTGGCGCTTAAAGCGTTTTCTTGGTTTCTGTTGTAAACAAAGCAGCGCTGCACTTATGTACTTTAATATGCATTATACAGAGGCAAGATGTCAGGGCTCTACGCTTAGTTTTCTTTTTAGGAGCACTTGTTAAAACTTAAATTTAGGAGCACCTTCTAATCAATAAACCAAAATGTTATCAAAAATTAGCCTTCCCATTACGAGGTGACATTTGACTCCTCTAACTTTATTAAAATATGTCATCTTTTGTCAATTTTTTTGTCATTCTTTAAAAAAATTTAATTAAACCGACAGAATAAGAACAAGTAGAATAAGGAATATAAGTTACCAATCAAATTAAATCAGTATTAACAAAATTAATTTGTAGAGGTGGCACAGAAGAACACAAAAGTGGCTTGGTGTACTTTCAGACATTTAATGAGGCTCAGAAGTGGAATGAGTGCAATTAAATCCATAAATTCATGATGAGATTAATGTTTTAAATATAAAATTTTGAATATAGAAATATTAAATGATTTAAATAACTGAAAAGATACTTTAAAAATGAAACTAAAACTGCCAGCAGGTGGCGGCAAGTCTTATTTTTAATCACTGAATCATTCATTCAATTGATTTGTTCAAACAGCTGATTCATTCAGGAATGAATCAAGTGACTGTCTTTATGAATGGGTAATCATGAATCACTGACTCACTAGATTCGTTTAAAAACGCACTCATTCATGAATGAAACACCGCTGTGTTTTGATATAGATGCTCAGTGCTTCCGCTGTGTCCTGTTGTTTTTAAATTATTTTCGTCAGCGAAATGGAGCGAAAACAGTCAATATTGTGTCTAAAATGTTAGTCACTTAATATTAACTTCTTGTTTTTGAATTCTTGTTTTAAATCAGTATCACATTTACAAACTCCTTTAAAAATCATTAAAAGCTGTCACTCATCTTCGTTCATCTCGATCTCACATTTATAATCAACGAAGCTCTCTACTCTGCGCGATGAATCTCTTATTTACACCGTCTACACTTTGCTCATGAAAGGATTCGTGAGATATGTCTGTGATACATTACTCAACGCTGCAAAAACCCGTAGAAACCGTTGAAGCTCCCCTCAGCGATCACAAATATGATGATGATCGGGTCAGTCGAACTGGTGCTCCTAAAAATAATGTCATAGTCGCACGCAGTAGTTTTCAGTCGCAAATGCAACTGAAATGGTCGCACTGTAGAGCCTGCATCTAGACTTTTCTAAAGACAGTAAGTCTTTAAGAAACTCGTAGTCTAAGTTCCCCTCAAATATGGATTCATATAAACTACCCCTAAATGAATCGCGATTTGCTTAGCATCTCAACCGATTTGAATCGTCACATATTTGAATCGATTTTCAACCGGCTCGCGGTTAATCGTTACATCCCTAGTTAAAAGATTAATCAACCTACATAAAGTAGAAAAATAAACCCATCAAGGTGATCACAACAGTCAAAAAAGTTGTAGTTTAACCACAAGCTATGAAAGACTCCTCTCAGAGCTGTAGTGTTTGGTTAATGATCATCAGAGACACTGAGGAACATTTCACACTTGGGTTTCAACATGCCCTACAGTAAATAAAAAAAAAAAAAAAAAGAAAAAAAACGTTCAGTTTCAATTTTATTTTAAATAAAACTTTACCTTTTTGATCTACAGCATCAAATTGCCACTTTTTAACATGAAATGTTATTTACACAAGCAACAGGTTTCTGTTTTCTACATACAATCACGATCACTACCATTCCTAAACCACCACAACATGCTGTTAAAATTCTCTCATGCAATTGTATTCACAAATAAAGACATGCTAAACCATTAGCAGAGGACAAGAACAAAGTGTAAGCTAATAAAACGATGGGCATACCTAGACTTTTGTCTATTAAACTGATTCTGCATGTAGACACCTTTACCAATGTCCTGGCAGGTTCAACACGTGCGTTTGAGCATATCTATTAACACTAAATAGATTACATGTCAAAAACAATTCTAAATATTATATAGTCTATCGCTATTTTTTTTTAAGTTGTAAAGTTATAGAACAAGCTGGTTTTCAATTATTGTTCAACAACAGTCCACCTTTGTTCAAGAAAAAGTTCACCCAAGCTTTTCACTTCACAAGACGTTAATTGATGAAACTGGGTCGTGTGGTTTACTTGTGAATTATTGTGATGTTTTTATTCAACGGTTAAGACTCTCATTCTGACAGCACTCATTCACTGCAGAGGATCCATTAGAGAGTAGGGATGTAACGATTCACTCAACTCACGATTCGATTCACGATTTGTATTATTTAAATTATAAATTAAATGTGTCCTTTTATTATTGCTTGGACAAAATGCTGCACATTTCTTTGTGAAATTGAAATAGCACACGAAATAATATACTAATATAGCACTTGCATATTATTGCTCTTTTGTTGGTTGTGATTGCTTCTATTGTCCTCATTTGTATGTTGCTTTGGATAAAAGCGTCTGCTAAATGACAAAATAAACAAATAAAATAAATCTCTTCATATAAACAAAACAAGGCTTTGTCTGTGCTCTTTCCATTTAAACTTAGAGGCAACCATTGCATTTTAATCATAATCCAAACAAAGATGATGCATACATGAAACATGAGCAGTTTTTAATCTAAATTAGATTGTATAATTTCGAAATTTGAAGCAAAAACAGAATGGTTTGACTTCAGTTTTGTGAAACTATACATAAAAAATATCTGTATGAAACCGAAACAGCAGACGAGCTGAACGAGCCGCAGATTCACTCTCTGCCAGCAGGTGGCGCTTAAAGCATTTCCTTGGTTTTCGCTGTAAACAAACCAGTGCTGCACTTGTGAACTTTAATATGCATTATACAGAGGCAAGACGAATATAAAAAATGCCATTTAACCTTCAACCGGCTCGCGGTTAATCGTTACATCCCTATTAGCGAGCAAGTGATGTAATGCTACACTTCTCCAAATCTATTCCAAAGAAGAAACAAACTTATCTACTTCTTGGATGCCTGATGTGAATACATTTTTCAGAAGAATTTTCTTTTTGGGTGAACTATTCTTTTAAACATATAAGCCAAAACAAATTTAATTATAACAATCTACCGGCAATAAATCTACCGTATCAAACGTATGCCCAATGTGAAATGTCTCAATGGTTGGTCCATGTCCTGATTTTTAAGTTTCTTAAAAGTTAACATTTATAAAAACTGTCACCTAGTGATATATATAATCTATACCAGCAAGGAAACAAGCCCAAACCGGCTGTTTTATAACGCATGGCAAAAATGAACTGTTACGTCAACATTCATATGCTTTAAAGGGGTCATATGTTGCTTTTTTAAAGATAATTATTAGGTGTATTTGTTGTAACAGAATGTTGACATGCTTTAATGTTTAAAAAACACTATTTTTCAAATACTGTACATTATTGTCGGTCCTCTATGCCCCGCCTCTCTCAAACGCTCGTTTTCTACAAAGTCCCTCCTTCCAACAAGCGCAGTCTGCACTGATTGGCCAGCTGACCCAGTGCATTGCGATTGGCCGAACACCGCAAGCACTCGTCGGAAATGTAACGCCCCTTACCATAATCGCGAGCTTCATCTTTCAAAATAAATGTAAAGACAGAGCCCGAAAGGGGAACAGAGTCGTTAACTAACTAACTGTGGTTACTGAAACCACGTCTTCTTTCTTTGCGTGCACATTTGGCGGCGTTATGCAAATCTTCCCACAATGTGAGGTAGATATGTGGGGGCGTGTTAGAACGAGGCGTTTTAGGGGGGTGTGGCAGAGTCTTAACTTTGATAAAGAATATCTCTTTGGTTTTGAGACTTCAGGGATCTTATCTATGCACAATCAGCTTGTAACACTCCAAAGAGAAAGGAAAACTTGAAATCGCATCATATGACCCCTTTAATGCCTGAAATAGGACAGGTGATAGGAAAAAAGCCCTGACGACCAAACTGATAAGCAATGCTGTGAGAAAAGATACATTTAAAACCAAGAGAAGATGATGAATCATGGAATTATGTTCGCTCTCCAACTCCCTGGTTAATAACGGGGTGAGGCTGAGTTCATTTGTTAATCATCTGCACAAATGCACAAAGCAATGAGACGGCTCAGTCGGGTCAGCCTGTGGGTCAGGATATGGCAGCGTACAGGAACAACATCAAGGTCTCTCTCTCTCCATGTAGTATTTACTTTCCCTAGAGCAATTCTGTGAGATCTCAGCCAGAGGGTGCATTAGTTTGTGTGAACCACTGTGGATTGAGATGCCAGGACTCTTGCCTAAAGGTTATTACATTGAAGCTTTTCACTTATTTTTTGTATGTGCACAAGAACAAAAGTATCTAGTCAATGTACGAGACTTATACAAAACCAAAATTAATGAACGCTGAAGCAACAATAAAAATGAATTTAAATAAATAATTGCATAAATAAATAATAGCATTTTTCAGTACCTCTATAGTGAGGTGAAACAGAATAAATAATAAAGTGAAAAACAATAGTACTACCTACATTGAACAGTTGATCGTAATTTTTCTAATATAGAGCACCAGAGTTTTTCTCCATGCAAACTTGCTGCTGCCAGGCCACAAGCTCTGAATCAAATACGGTTGGGTCATGACGGCAGCAGGAGCCGCAGGGACGTGTTCTTTCTGTCATGCCAGTAACCCATGTCAACTAATGACTCCTTAATTCAGCACTTCTTGCACGACAAGCCAAAGTGCTCGGGTAGGACGAGAGAGGAAAAAAAATAGTGAAAGGATATATTAAAGGAATGAGAGGCTGTTCTTCACTGGCGAGACTTGACTATGAAAAAGACATTAATGGACTTTCACAAGGTTTTTCTGCTGATATATCGCAGCTTACTTGCTGAAATAACATGTACGTCACCAGATGTTTAGCTGAGGCAGATGCTCTGCAGAACTGAGTCAGACTGAGGTTGGGTCAGTCAATGGCAAGATGGAGACAACAAGGGCCCGAGCTTGCAAGGGAAAGGATGTGTCTGCAGACTGCAGCGGGTCAGCTCTGGGGAAGACATGAGCACGCTTCCGCTGACAAAAAACAGCCATGAATCCCCCAAAAAGTTGAGGTTGGCTTAGGGCATTTACTGACAGAATATATGAATGATAGGTATAGGACTGTGTATAAAATAATAATAATAATAAAAAAAAAAAGCAGATTGACTTTCTGAAACAAAAAAAATTTAATACACAACGAACAGTCAGATTCATAAATAAATGACACTTATGAGCAGTTCCTTTTTAGTGAATCAAAAACAGTGCAACCTGTGTAGTCCCAATCACATACAAATGAGCTGATACTTTAAATAAATCATTCATAAAGACTCATGATCTCAAAAGTCACTGTTTGAATCAAGAACAAGTAACTCTTATGAACCATCTAAGGACTCACAAAATCAGAAGTTACCATTTGAAAAACAAACAAGTGACTCATGAGCCAATTCTTTTAATGAATCATTCGAGAAAAAAAAAATATTAAAAAAAGACAAACACTGAAATTACCATTTGATTAACAAACATGTGACTCTTGCATGTTGATTGTTTGAATGAATCAAAAACAAGTTACCATTTGAATCAAGAAAAAGTGCGTCTCCTGTGCCAATCCTTTGAATAAATAAATCAAAAAGACTCACAAACACAGAAGTTACTGTTTGAATCAGTATGACGGATATTTCACTGAATAGATTAGAGTGATTACTGAATCAAAGTTATTAATTCTAGAATGAAATATTTTAATAAAAAACAAAGTTCATATCTGAAAAATGCCTCAAATTGGAATCAGAATTAAAAACAAACTGAATCATGGAATCAAACTGACAATCTTTGAATGGAAATCAAATAGTATAGAAATTCATCTTAATACCTTTTTGAACCAATAGATTTTCACTACAATCTGGTGCAACAAGTCAAACAGAAGCCAAAAGTGACCAACAGAATGTTTTGTTGTGGTCATGGCTGGTTGGGACACTGTGTTAAGGTGAAATCTTGAATGAGATGGTTAACCCAATTTAGACACGATAAGACTCTCAATCTATTTAAGGGTCTTATCTTCAAGTGGTGCTGATTCTCCTGCTGGGCCTGCAGCGCCGAAGAAATTCCAGCACAACCAAAAATCTTCACTTATCATTTAAAGATTACCATAACATCTGCCACCTCTCTCAGAGAGCTCTGCTATCAGTGAACTGAGACAGTTTGTGAACTACACTAACCAGAAGTTCTCTCTGTAACAGCTTGGATTTCTGCGGTCTAATAAAGCAGAGATAAATCTGTCAGACCCCAAGACTTGTCCAACCACGCCTCTTAACAGAGCTGGATTTACAGGTCTCCAGATCTCCTCGAAACCAAAAAACATCTTCTCGGACATGACGAAAACGTCTAGTCCTAATTCACGAGGGTCATCCGGGGCGGGACGTGGTTAACGACCCTAGACAGCTGGTGTGGTCCATTTGATGGACCGCAGTGGACTTTTAAAAGAACAAAAACACATATGAAGTCTCCACATGGTTCAGCAGCAAAAAAAAAAGGAGAGTTCTGCCCTTCTTCCTTCAACATCCTGACAAATGAAGCACAACTCTGACAGATATTCACTAGAGGAAGAGCCAGCCCATTTGCTGAGAGACCATTAACCACAGCAGCTTGTAATGCCATTAGCTCAGTGTGCTTTGTTAAACAGAGAGACATCCTCGTGCAGGTCATATAAGACAGATTCTCAGCTGTGTTAGACCGCTGCCTCTGAGATGATTTGGCAAAAACAGCAAAAGACGGACAACAAGTTTCAGCTGAGTACTTAAGATATCAACATAACGATTAACCACTGCAAAACTGAAAGCCTTTAACCAAAATCTCTTTTATTTCATAAAATGAACGGTATACATCAAAATTGTTATTTTAACAAAAAATTGCTTCAAATGATGTTACGGGAGTTTAAGAAAATCAATAAAATACTATTAAAATAGAACAGATGGTTCTGCCTTGGACACACACACATACAAACAAACAAATGAAATCGTCTGCCTCATGAAAAAAATTTATTTAAAAAAATGTAGTTAATATTAGCATCACGTATGATTTATTTTATCCACCTGCGTCCCACCCGCAAATAATAATCAGAATACTTTTTTTTTTTATTATTATTACCCGACCATGGATTATCCGCAGCGCCCGTGGATATAACCGTGATCAAACTACTCCGTTTTGTTCTTTCAGTAGTTTAAATGTTTCTATTTATTTTTTCCTCTTCAGTCTTATATTGGACAGTAGCCTATTAAACCTTATGTGTTGCATCAGTCTTCTCCATGTTGGAGTTTAAATGCTTCTATTTATTTTGTCCTCTCTCTAACATTGGACAATGTTAAATTAAACCTAATGAGC
Source organism: Sinocyclocheilus anophthalmus (assembly GCA_018155175.1). NCBI lineage: Eukaryota > Metazoa > Chordata > Actinopteri > Cypriniformes > Cyprinidae > Sinocyclocheilus > Sinocyclocheilus anophthalmus. The sequence goes on along the minus strand of JADLZN010009180.1, from coordinate 494,696 downwards.
TGCATCAAACTACTCCAATTAGTTATTTTAGGAGTTTAAATATTTTTTTAATTAAATGTTTATTTTGTCCTCCACAGTTTACTATTGGATAATGTTTAAATAAACCTTTTGTTTGTATTTATTTTTGTCTTATATTAAGTATCCTGATATACATGATGTTATGCACAAACCCCATTTTAAAGGCCTATTAAAATGTTCACTGCATAAGGAATACTTTTTATGATTATTTATATAACATTATTACATATGTTATAGACTGTTTCAACAGCAACAACATAAACAAATGTTACTGCGCATGCACACTTTTGTGGCCCAAACTTAACTTCCGGTAGACTTCCAAATAGAATCAATAGCAACAGCTAAATAGTCCCTCTAGAGTAGATTATTTTTGATAAGCAAAATATGTTTTTTGGGGGGCCGTTGCGTTTAAAAAATCAGACAGATTTATGGAAAATGTAAATTCATTCTCTGCCAACAGGAGGTGCTTTAAAGCGGGAGAAATAGAGGTTTCCCCAGTAACGGCTGTACACAAAGCAGCACTGAGCTCACAAACGCTGCTTTATCAGACATTACATGCAAGATGAAATTAAAATGACATTGACAATTTTCTAAAGATGGTCTTTCTTCAGAAATACAGTGATATAAAAAAACACTATTTTTTTTTTCATGCATTCCGGGTGTTAACCATATTTTCTACTGATTGAGAGAGGAAATACTGCAGTATATTGATCCAATATTCAATGAGTTCTTCTGTCATCACGTTCTATTAGTTCTACAGCTTCAGTTTCGGAACTTTCACGCTTAGTAACACATACAGCTGTGCCCTCACCACAGTACAACAGTGAAAAGGGACCCCTTTCAAACAGTGTCGCGTTCCGAACGTTGTTTAAGCGACATAAACACCAGTATTTAAAAAATTAATATCATAACAAAAATAAACACCGGTTTTCGGTATGAACCGGTATACCACCCAGCACTAGTTACCACTGCATCTTTCTGAAAAAAAATGCAGCGATTGATATGTAGTTGATCATGCACAAAGAATTGAAATAAATTAAACTTTTGAATTTTGATTGTAAGCTGATTTTTAAGAACCTATCCAGATACTTGGTTAAAATCACACAGTGATTGACAACAGAAATGTCAGGTAGTTACGCAGAAAGCACAACATTACTTGACCTGACAATTTTTCTCTAGAGCAAAAACGTCAACAATTATTAAGCAATTTTAAAGAAACGCTTTTGAGACACTTGTCTTAATCCTGATGACAGTGTTTCCGATAAAGGGCCTGTTTCACATCAGTGTCCGTAATGAATTCCAGATGCAAGTTGTCATCTCTCATGGACTCATGTCCTTCGTCTCACACCCGCCCCTCTGATTATTGAAGGCGTTAGTGTTCAGTGGGAGTAGCGCAGCAGAACGAAAGCATCTTTCTAAGTAAATATTTGATGATGGTGATCATCGCATGACTACGTACTGACAACTGTGTAAAATTATATCAGAAACTTCCTGTAAGCACACAAACCACAACCTTTTAATAACACATGAATCACCAGAAAGCACAGAACAGGAACCCAATTTGAATATCTTACTCCTTGTTTTAAAACATACATGCATCTGTCGTTCAATAACACAATGTCCGCTCTTTCATTTTCAATACGCATTGGTGAAGGAGTTACCAGATATGTAATTGAGCGGGTAGGCATTATTTATTACCTCAACAACTGAGTGTCACAAATCAAAGTTGGCAAATACTTAACTGCGTTAATAAATGGGAGGACCAAGGTTAGGCCATGACAGTACAGTAGTAGCATTGTAACCGGAGCGATCTTGAGGGTGCCGCGCCATTTAATGTATCCTGAGCTGGAGTGATTTACCCCGGTCCTGAAATCTTCCCACAAGGCCACTAGGCCTGATGAGAACTGCCCCTTCAGCTCGAAAAAAACAAAAAAAAAAAAAAAAAAAAAACAAAAAAAAAAACAAACAAAACTGGCAGTAAATTGAGGGGAGGAAATAGTACCGGGCAGTTAAATAAAATCCGGCAGTTAAGTGGCAGATTTAAATGCCCGACTGATCACAGAGTGGAAGTTTTTTTTTTCCTTGACACTTGCAATTCAGCCATGAGTCATGAGAGGGAACAAGGATCTCTCCCATAAAATCCTGTTGAAGACATACCATACCATTATAGCTGAAAAAAAAAAAAACACCAACCTGTGGTGTGACAGGACATGGGATAATCAGACAAGAAAATGACACAGTCCAGAATACAATCAACGTGAAATCATGGGTGTTACGTCATGTAAACGCAGCCATAAAACAAGGTGTAGCTGTCTAGGTGGTTCTTGGAAAGGTCACATATAAATCTATTTCAATGTCTTTTTTAATCAAAATATCATCTAGAAATAAACTACATGTCATCATATGAACAACAGTCAGTAAGTCGATCTAAATAAAGGTTCACAAGCTTTAAATACACAACTTTTTTTTGAGACTGACATCACTTTAAAGTAATGATAACTTGCAGTTCAGTAAATGAGTCAGATTCAGTGACTGCTTTGATGGATTCAATGTTAATTCAGTGAAGGACTCATCAGAATGATTCAAGTCTTTTTGAAGATTCATTAAGAGATAAAAGTTTAATCCTCAGCAATAGGGATTTCAACCAACCCTTAAAGATTATGTATCGCTGAAGACTTTGCATCATCAGCTTTGCATCACAGGAATAGAAGATATTTTAAGTTATACTCAAATGGAAATGCGTTATCTTAAACTATAATGTTGCACAGCTGTTTTACTTTATTTTTGATCAGTGAATGCATTAAATGTTTAATTATTAAGAGACTGGAATATGAAAGTTTTAACTAATAGGGATCGCAATGCAAGCCTTAGCAAGCACTAAAAATGCAAAATTCACCCCCCAAATACCAACTAGAGAGGCCTGTGCCAAAGAAAGTTGCCGTCTATCTAAATGGTGCACAGCAAGAATAGCTGTGCCTGACTGAAACCACTGATTGTTTTTCACAGGACACCATTCAGCTCTGTCTAACAGTCCGAGCAAGCGACAGCCAACTGGGACAAACACTCTCTATCCTAACCGTATAGACAAGCCAGGCACAAAACGTGCTTTCTAAACCGGGCTTCACTGGTGGAATACATCACAGTCTCAGGGTGGTAAACAAAAATAAATGCTGTTCTTTTGAACGTTCTATTCCTCAAAGAATCCTATAGAATTCTATCACTGTTTTTAACATTGATAATAATAAGAAATGCTCCCAAATCACCATATTACAATGCTATCCGGAGGATCATGTGACACTGAAGACTCGAGTAATGATGCTGAATATTCAGCTAAATTCAATTTCAAAATATATTAAAGGGGTCATATGATGAGATTAAAATTTTTCCTTACTCTTTGAAGTGTTACAAGCTGTTGGTGCATAAAGAAGATCTGTAAAGTTGCAAAGACTAAAGTCTCAAATCCAAAGAGATATTCTTTATAAAAGTTAAGTCAACCACGCCTACCTAAAACGGCTCGTTCTAACACCCCCCCACATATCTACGTCATGATGTGGGAAGATTTGAATAACGCCGCCCAAATGTTCACGCAAGAAAAAAGGCGTAACTTTTATTCTCGCTGTAATATTGTTGTTGCTGCCGCCGCCATGTCGTTATGGCGCTGTGTGTTTTGTTGTGAAAGCCAAACTACTTTGTTTGGCCTTTCAAAAGAGGACGATATCGTTTTGTCATGCCTGGAGCTGATCTGTGCTGTTCGCTGAGGAAATACATCAACTTTGCGCTGTGGATCGCCGGATCAGCTTTCATCGTGGACGAAGCGGAGTCCAGCCCGGGGTCGTCACATGTGGTTGCCGCAAGCCCGTCGGCCGGCCGTTCTCAAGCCCACCGGCTGTTCCTCACTCAAGCCTGCCGGCCGCCACTCACTCTACTCTAAGTATAGGTAGCGTTTGTTGTTTGTCATTTCTCCGATCACAAATGCAGACATGGTTTTAGGTTTACGTGGTGCGATGCAACGCGTAAAAAGACAGTATAATCATTATAATCCGTAAGTATGTCCCCACTGGATGCAATGTGGGAAATGTGGAAAATAATGTGTTTTTTTGAACCTTAAACCGCATAAACGCATTTCATTACACCAAATACACAAAATAATGTTATTTTTAGCAACATCATATGACCCCTTTAAAAACAGTCATTTTAAATTGTAATATTTCACAATATTACTGCTTTTAAGTTATTTTTAATCAGATAAATGCAGCTTGTGTAGCATAAGAGACTTCTTAGTCAGAAATTTTTAAATATCTGAGTGTTCATAAGAAAGACTCATACAGGTTTGAAACAACATGGCAGTGAGTAGGCCTAAATGATGATAATATCTTTCTGCATTTTGGAAAACCGGTGGGATGCGTATAACTCATAGGTTTGACAGATCCAGAAGCGTGTGCATGTGTGTGCATGCAAACAACAGTATCAGGTTCAACTTGTGACAAACACACACACCAAGGCCTCTAAATTATGTAACAGCACACAGTCCAATTACGTCTGCCTTGAGCGGACTTGTACATTAGGGGAAATAAATTTGCTGACGCATCCAATTACACCTGATTAATTTACAATTCATCAGGAAACAGTTTCAATGATTAGTTTTCCCAACGCCTCAAATCCATATTTTCATTCCGAAGCCTTGTTTAAGCAACATTAACACTTCGTATGAGACTAAAGAGTGAAACTTTGCAAAGAGGTGTAACTCTAGCCGCGTTTAAACTTTCATTACGGCCACACACTGGCACGATGAGTTACTCGTACAGTAAATGGACGTGATGACTAAAGAGGGGAATTCAACCCACACACCGAGGGTGTGCCTGCCGTTCACTTTAAATAGTTTATAAACAAACACCACTCTTCATAAATCATGTAAACAGCAAAACCAATCCGACACCTCCTTCCCTGTTTGTCCGTGGAAGCCAGACTGCTCGTCCCATACTGAAGTGATTTTTTCAAGCAGGATTTCCCCCAAGGTTCACGCCAAGCGCTACGCCACCCACCAGAACCAGACAGCGGCCCATCAGATACCGAGCCGTCCGAAAGCCAACCACATTGCCACACCTACGGCTACCACCACCACCCACCAACCCAGTCCGCAAAACCACCCAGATGGCCCGCAAACCTCATCTGTCTCTGCATCTGTAGCCCAAGACAGCACCCACATCATGCTTTTAGTTTTAACATCCATACGTGTGATTTCAGATTGGGCAGAGCAGGTTTCATAAACAGAAACAGATGAAGTGAAGACATCATTGGGCAGAGCAGGTTTCATAAACAGAAACAGATGAAGTGAAGACATCTGTGCAGGGAGGAGCTGCCTTTCATGTCAAAAGATGTTCTCTGGGGCCAAAATCGCTGTCTAGTTCAATAACATCTGAGGGGCGGTGTTGTGCTTGGAAACTCTCTCCTGCAGAGGTCATCTCCCATACATGCATTGTCTACTTGTTACAATATTATTGCTCTCTGTAGGTAATGTCCCCCACCCCCCGGCATGGGGCCCTAGTGGGGTGGAGAGCTACAACGGAAAGGCCCAGACGATTGCCAAAGAAAGCACTTGCTCCGCTCAGGTACAGCCATTACAATGCTGAGAAAAAGATGTGCAAATTCAGGCTGGATTTAGGCTTCAAAAAATGTTCATGGACTAAAACACACAAGATTGTTTATTGGCCTTATGGTGGTCTCCATACACCATACGCAGATATAAAACCACTCTAAACATCTACAATGTTATGAAACCATGACAGTTAAAAAAATAAACAACAGAAGGGCAACAAATCATTCTTTTTCTTTCAGGATTTCTTCTCCTGTATTAACTTCTTCAAAGTTGCCCCATTGTCATCACTGTCCTCATTTTTAAACTAGCCAATAGCCTTTAGTTTACATCACAGACTGCTAAAACCACAGTTTGCTACTTGTTATTGCTAGTTGCAATAACAAGTGGATTGGATTGTAGATGGAGTTTGTAAGCCAGGGCTATTGGAGAGAGGACAACAAGCACTAAGTACTTTTTTAAAAGAGTATACTTTTGTACACTTTTTCAATGTTATAAGTTAACACATTTAAATTTAGTGGTGCAACAGATCACAAAACGCACGGTTCGGATCATATTACAGATTTTGAGTCACAGATCGGATCATTTTTCGGATCAGCAAAAAAAATTAATAAATAATTTTAAAAATTAACTGAAAGCTAACTTTAAGTACTTGTATACCACAGCAAAAACTACTAGCTTAACTAATAAAGTTAGTAATAAAACAAGAACAATTACACAAATTACAAGCATAGATGAATACAACAAAACACAGTTACAAATAAAGTCAGTAACCGTAGGATTCAGGTGCAGAAATGAAATAATTAAGTGTTAAAAAACTAGGGATGCTCCGATTCGCCTTTTTCGCCTCCGATACCGATTACGATACCTAGGGTTCAGTATTGGCCGATACCGATTCCGATACCAGTGAAGTTTTTTTCCCCATTTAAATAAATGTAGAATTTATATATCTCTGTGTGTGGAAGTGATATTCATTCTTTCACAATCTACTAGATACAGATTACTTCATTATAAAGAAAATAAAATAAACAAATATGAAAAATATAGGCCTATGCATATTTATAATCTATGACAAAAATGTATAATAAACTAGGTTAGTGGATAATTCTGCAGCAAAAGTTATTCTAGAAAAATCAATCAGTGCACAATAATTTTAGAAATACAAACATTTAGTGAAAAAACAATATTAATATTAATAAACAAATAATAGTGTTGCACTAAATATGGTAAAATGCTACACATTGCTATTTGTATTATTATAAAATACATTCATTAAAAACATTCATGAATGTACTTATATATAAGTATATACTATAAAATAAATTTATTTTAAATGTATAGCATATTTTTAATAAGGCAACAACATATGATGATAGATAGGAGCAAAACAAATACAGTGCGAACGAAACTGTTTTATACGTCAACGGTTATATATATGTAAGTTATGCCATTTTACAAACATATTTGTTAAATGGTACAGCTTTTTAAATATCTGAATACACTCTTAATATCAGTCAGTCAAGCAGTCAAGCATTATAATATGATAATCAAGTATTATTTAATAATAGAAGTTTAGTAATTAGAATTAAAACTTGGTAACCATGAACTTAGGACTGGTGCTGGTGCTTTTTTTGGTCATTCAGTGTTTCTGTAAAAAAAAAAAAAAAAAAATACGAACAATATACTGATAAGAGATTTTTATGTATTATTATGATTATTATTATTATTATTATTATTATACGAATTCTACTAATAAAAACAATATAAAAACGCACTAAGTATTAATGAGCTACTGGATTCATGAATATTAATCAGGATGTGTGCGTTCACTCGATCTGATTCTCTGAAATCAATACAGGGGCGATAATAGGTGAGCGCCAGCCAATGAGATTGTCGTTTGCGCATTAGTTCCGCCTACTACAGGAAAACCCAGCAGTTCTTAAAAGCTGAAGAATTCCAAAGGAACTCTGTTATTTTTACAGGAAAATACAACAAAGTATATCGTTTACATGTAGTGCATCAATTCTGCATGTAAGACTCTCGCGCTTTGCGCGTGTGAGAGAAAGCGACGGCGAGTTGTGCGAAAAAAAATTTAAAAAACCCCACAAACACAGTGGCGCTGCGCATCCATTCAAACAAAAATGAAAAAAATCAAGAGAGCTTGACGGAGATGTTGAAACTCTGAAGCTCTCAGTCAGAGTGTTCTGTGAGTGAAAATATATCTGTGCTAATCTTATACTCAGCCTCCAACTCACACACTGGCGAGTAAAATCTGAGAATTGATTAGCCATTGGCTAATATTAGACATCATTTAGTCGCCCAGAGTGAAGATTTAGTCGCATATGCGAGTGATTTACTCGCAGTGTAGAGGGTTGACAGTCTATGAGCACGAAGAGCTTACAATGTGCGCACATTAAGCACTTCGTGTTAAAAACTGCAAAGCACAAAGGGAAGAGAAATTGATGCGTAGTGTATTATATCTGTGCTACAGTTATTGAGCCTTTCTTTTAACAGTATTAAATTTCAGTTACTGTGCACGTTAAAAACTATTTATAGTCTTTTCTACACCCGTGTTTTGTTCTCACAGACACCCGGTAGCAAGTAACAAAACAACATTAAACTCCGGCAAGAAGATAAAGTCCTTTTTGCAAAATCATAGACATGCATTTACGAATCAAGTATAATGGGAACACAGAATGATCTTGGAGAGAGCTTTACTGAGTTGACTGCTGTAACCAAACGCGACCAGGGTTTAAAGGCTGAACGAATGACTGACAGCCACAGCGGAGAAAAGAGTTTGTGTGAACTTTAATATAAGGAATTAAATATTCGCATGTAGCTCACATTAAGCTATCGTATGGCTTCAGAAGTAACACAGAATAATTCGCACAATCGAGAAAAAATAAATAAAAATCTCGGATTTGGATCGGCCCTCTCTGCCCGATACCCGATCCGAGAAAAATGCCACTATCGGAGCCGATACCCGATATGAATATCAGATTGGCGCATTCCTAAAAATAACACAAAACACAATATTAAAAAGTTAAATACAGATTAATCTTTGTTAGAGCTGTGGTGTTGTTTGATTAGCAGACAGAAACAGGTATTTATTGGCTACAGTCTCTTTAAAACCAAATGCACGGACCTAATACTGACACACATCCGTTTTTTTTCTCAGCTATTTAAGTTCACTTAAGACATAACCAACTGTGTTTACTAGAATACTTGCCAAAACTGGTATGTTAACATAACTTTGTGTGTATGTGAAAGAGGAATAAATTTGCTGTTCACGAGGTGTCTCTCTCCCTCTGTGTGTGCGCGCTTCGGGTGTGTGCGGCAGCAGCTGAGCGCACAGAAAACGCGCGCAAGTTAAAATTGCTTGAATGTGTAAACTGGCAAGACAAAACATGTGCATATGATAAACTTTAACTCTATGATGGTTAAACTTAAACAGTTAATCCGCGAATCCCATGCGTGCCGAACCGTGCAGCGTGATCCGTACGGATAACGGATCATCTACGTGACCCCCTACTTAAAATGACTAAATTAAAAAACAAAAAGTCAAAGATTTCTTTAAAATGAAAAACACGTTCTCTAGTCAGAAGTTTAGAAATCTAAACAACATTACAGCATTTACTGCAAACTGAGCTGCTTTGAGATACTGAAAACACAGGATCATGATCTGCTCATGTGTAACACAACACACTGCCACGCTTTGCTCTGAAATACACAGAACACAAAGCTGGTTTTATTTCGACTAATAGTGCAGGCCTACAAAAAGTTGTCACCGGAAACTTTCTGCGTCACAAAAAAAATGTTTTTCCCACTGAGATCCTAAAAGCATTTAAAAGCCAAATGAGGCGATTTGGGAAACAGAACATCTTCTCTGAGTGCTGTGGTTCTTCCACGCTAGTCTGAATCATCAGTCATTAGGCGTTTCCTGGGCTGTGATTTAGCAGAGCACTTTCAGACAGCGAGTAGCTGACAGGGCCATCCCCGTTCTCTGTCCCATGAGAGCAGGAGGCCTTTTCTGCTGTGGTTGAACTCTCATTCCAGTGTTATCTTAAGGCCAGCACACACACTCACAGGATGGCTGTGCTTATCTCCTCTGTCCAACACAAACAGAGAGCTGACGCGGTGGTCAATTTCCCTCAGCCCTTTTCAGCAGCAGAGCTCGGCCCCCATAATTCAACAGAGATTACAAGTGCTGAGGTCCAAGCATGTTTTTATTTTTTATTTTTTGCTCATATGCAGAGGTTTTTCTGCACTCATTTTGAGGAAAATCCTGTAGAATACCATGAAAGGGATTTAAATATGATAAAGTAATTAAACGTAACAATACTATTCTCTTATTCTTCGCTGAAAGTATTCTCAAAATAGGCACTAAATTTAATACAATTTATTACATATTTGATCAAATAAGCCTATTTAATAAAATTATACAAACCAATACTAGACAAAATACTGCGTATATAATATTAAATACATCCATCTGCAGCTGAATGAGGCTGTAGGATCAGCTATCAAATTTGCACAACAAAGACTATTTTCAGTGCAACATGCATTACAACAACAGTGATATCAGCCAGTACGATACGGCCTGATTGTGCTCTATTTCACCATTTTGCGCTCAAAACAGCTCTGAAGTAATAATGCAGCCACTGTGCCGTACCATGAACCTTTCAACAAGCTGTAATGATGTCATAGCCACACATTCTATGATGCAACATTCCTCAGTCCAACCAAATGTAAAGTTCAATTGTGCTGAACTATGGACAGGAACACTACAACTCACAGTTTCCAAGATAATATACAATCACAATCGTACGAGGAGCGTGAATGAACCCACACAATGGGTAGTGAATGCACACCCTATTTCGACCGAGTGAGGATGTTTAAACCTAATGAGTTTGACCACACAGAAATAAAACAAGCCCTGAGTGTCACTGAACGGGCTGAAAGTGTGGAACATTCCAGAACAATGAAAAGGGGCCAATGTGCCTCCAACATTGAATTTCCACTTGCTTAGTTTTCCTTAATTATGTGAGAAAAAAAAAAGCCTTCCTCCCATCGACCTACTTCTTTGACAATATGAATAATCTCTCCAACATTCAATTTCACTTTAATTATATTTGGATTAAATTTTAATCTGTATAAAATATCTCTATCAAGGACATGACAGCACAGTGAGCACACAATATTACAAAATCATATATTGAAATATAGCTTATGGTCACTCAAAGAAAATTTACTAGTGTGGCTATACCATGGTACCTTTAAGAACCATCTCAATCTCAAAATGGTATGTGAATCATTGAAAATAAAATAAAAATTACATTTATTTTTTAAATATTTATAAAATTTTTAGTTTCATTTATGGAAACTAATTTTGTTTTTTATAAAATATCATCATACTTTTTATACTATAGTGTTATTTACATAATAAGTTATAAGCTATTTTTTTCCAATTTTAATTTATAAAAGTGAAGGAAAAATATAGTTACATGTAGGAAAGAAACGATACCATTTTTCAGATCCGATCCAGAAAATTCTGAGTATTGGCCGATTCCGATCCGATACCAGTGCAGTTTTTTTTTTTTTAAATCAATGTAGAATTTCTATACTTCTGTGTGTTGACCTGATCATCACTCTTGTGTGTGTTAAACACAATCTGCTAAATATAGACAACTTCATACTAATGAAAAATAACAAATGAAAAAAAATATATAATCATAATCTATGACAAAAAAAATACTATTATAAACTAGGTTAATGAATAATTCAGCAGCAAAAGTTATTCTAGAAAAATCATGAGTGCACAATTTTATAACATCTATAAATTTAATGAAATAACAATTTAGTGGGGAACAAATATAAGCGAATACGGTAGGACTAACTCATAGGACAGAACAAGAAATGCTATAAATAATCGTGCATTGCGCAAAAGTATTATAATACGAAAAGATCCAATACAGAGCAGCACAAAGAGCTTATGTGCATCCCATGCGCAGAATGATGCGCTTGAAGCAACACGGAGTCACAGCGCACAGCCCTCCGTAGAAAAGTTCAAAGCACAAAGGAAAGAGATATTGATGCGTAGTTTATTAAATCTGTGCGATAGTTTGAGCCTTTACTTTTAACAGTTTTAAATTTCAGTTATTGTGCGCTCTTGGAGAGAGTTTCATCGTCTTGCCTGTCTAAACCGAACGCGACGCGCAGATTGAATGCTGAATGGAGGATGACAGACAGCTGCAGCAGAGAGAAGAGTTTACGTGAACTTGAATTTAACGACTTAAATATTCATCTGTACCTCACATTAAACTATGGAACGGCTTCAGAACACTCGGACTTTGACTTTATGGTGCTTTATAATGATTTTGTGTTTTCGTGGGGCTTAACAATAACACAAAATAGTATATGCACAATATCGGATTTGGATCGGTCTCGTCTGACCGATACCCGATCTGGCAGAAAATGCCAGTATCGGAGCCGATACCGATACTAAGTATTGGATATATGCATCCCTAGTTACATGATATTACAAATACACAACTGTGCCATGGCACCGCCACAGTACTTTCTGTAACGGTTGGTACTAAAAAAAAAAATGCAGAAAACAAGAACAGGCCTCAAGAACGGTCCAGAGCACTTGGACAAGACGTTCCAGCATGCTCGCCAACTGAAAGAGAGTTTCACGCTCATGGGAGGACACACGTATAGTGTAACAACAAATGATACATTCCAAAATGTGCAACACGCCGCAAAATATTTGGCTAAGCTTTGAGGAACATTTGCACTTTAGAAATAGACTTTAAGAGGGTGTGATAGGTCAGATTTCTCAACACATTACCATCAGAGGTTCCCTCACATGATTGGAGAAATATTCTGCAACAAAAATCTGATATTAGATGCTCAAATTTAGCGCAAGGATATTCAGTGAGTCTGGGGAATAGAAACAGAGAATAAACGCAAAAAAAACTGCTGTCTGTGTTTGTAAATTGATGAGGAAGCATGTTGGAAAGAACAGCGTAAACGTACAAGTCAACAGCTCTGAAAAGCCGTCTGATCCTGTGACTACACACACAAGGACAGCAGGACTGCACACAAAGGGTGTTTGTTGGAGGGAACGATGGCCAATCAGGTCAGCCCTGGAGCGGCCACAGACTGACCATCGGGGCCTCCCAGGAGATTAATAGAGACTGACAGGCCAAGGCTAGGGTTGGGATCAGACCTCCCATTCACAGGACATCCATCGAGTCTAATGACAGCCATTCAGCACCGTGACAATAAGGCGTTTGTGTACACAGACCACAGAACCACCTCACAAAAACAACAGGATCAAAGTCACTGGGTGGATGAAGGAAATCTAGGTGCCTTGATCTTGGAATATGTGGATGGGTGATGCATTTTATGCCAGCAACAAATGCCATAAACAACATATTGCATCTACTTGTAGTCCATTTTATATCCAAAAAAATGTGCAAGACTCTAACAAGTGCAAGTCTGATTTTTATCAATTTTGAAATTAGGCCTGCAACAACTAATCAACATTAACAAAAACAAAAAGTGGAATTTTATTCTAAGTTAAAACACATTTTAAATATACTTAACCAAAAAGTTGCTGGTTACCATCCTTCTTCAAAATTATTCTTCTGTTTGTGTTCAACACAAGAAAGAAAGTCATACAGGTTTTGAACAATGTGAGGGTGAGTAAATGATGATAGAATTTTACTTTTTGGGTGAACTATACTTTAAGATGTTTTAACTTTAAACCATTACGTTTGGCCAAAATACCAGTCCATAATCCATAATAGCACTTCCTTCAGTGAAAAAGTCCATCCCTTGTTGTCCTCTCATATCAAAATCCAGTAACATCTGTTTAGAACGGCTTCGGCTTGTAAACAGTGCTTGATCTGTGCATATTTCTCTCCTGATTCAGAAGAGATTAATTTTTCACTGGAGAAAGCTATGTTATGGATAGAGGACTTGTATTTTAGCTGAAAACAGCAGTTTAAACCATCTTAAAGACGGATTTGTTTATCACAAAGATGCAGCTTGTGGATTACTTGCATAACTTTTGGATTATTGTGATGTTTTTATAGGCTTTCTGGACTCTCATGCTGACGGCACCCATTCACTGCAGAGGATCCACTGGTGAGTAGTGATGTAATGCTACATTTCTTCAAATCTGTTCCTGAAGAATAAAACTCATCTACATCCTAGCCCTGAGGGTGAGTAAATTTTCAGCAAATTTTCATTTTTGGGTGAATATTCCTTTAAAATTAAAATGTAAACCTGATGCAATGCAAGTAGTGATGCTTTTATATAAACAGCAACTTTAATGTGATTACTGAAAAACTCAGTAATCATTTATTAATCAAATATCAAACCAGCTGCATAGAATTTACATCAGATTTGATCCTTTGTTGACAACCTCTCATGCTGAACTTGCACAACAGGGTTGATGAGCCGTTTTCCGCCTGTAGCTGGGAAATGAAATGCTCTCCTGCAGGAGGGAGGGTGAAGCACATGTGTGTGCGAGTGGAATGCAGTCACATTACGAGGAAAAGCATGAGAGTGGAATACAATGATTCCGATAGGAACCCCACCCTCTGCACCACGTGAGGCCACTTGTTATGATTCAACACACAGCCTTTGCACAGGAGCTCAGTCAACGGCTGCAGGTTCAAAGAAAAACACCAGCCGCAGTCGACAAAAAGCTCAGCAAAAACCTGAACATCTGCGTCACTGTCGCAAAGATTCATAAAGCCTGATTTCTTCTTAAAAAGATTTTGAATAATAAATGAAAGCCAAATTACTTTGGAACAGATCAGAACTCCAAGAAGATTTAGGCAATTGTTAAATGGTGATATTTTAAAGACCTCGTGAAATCAAAATTGAAGCTTGTAGCTTTTAGTCCATGTCTCTTATCTTTGAGCATATTCTACATGCTAGTGAAGCTGGCAAAGGATTTATCAAGCAAAATAGAACAAAACATTAATAACACATTTTAATGTTTTAACACTTTATTTCCTTTCCTAACACTCAGTCACTTTCATTAACAAATCACAACACAATGTCAAATGTGATTTTTATTCAGGTTGTGATTTAAACTAAAGGCCATTGGACATTTTAAACAAAAATGCTTTGCCCCACTTTCCTTTTTTAACAGGAAACACATCAACACTGCACAGGAGTTTTTAAATTGATGGTTCAAGACAAAAATTTAATCTGAAAAAAGCACAGATATTCTTGATGAACCCAAAAGCGCATTATAATTAGTGGTCGACCGATATATCGGCCAATATTTGGCATTTTTCAAATATCGGCATCGGCCGATAAGTCTTCCTGTTTGGCCGATGCATTCGAGGCGGGACTTTTATTTTGACGGCACTGAGAACGGCAGCGACTGAGCACATAGTGCTCACATTTTCCCTCTTGTTCGCTGTCGACGTTAACAGTTCTGTCCAGAAGTCAGTTTAATAATCAGATAGAACGGTTAAACAAAGGAATTAAAATGTATAAAAAAAGTATTATAACAATTGCTTTTATATTAGTAATAGAAAGGCAAACATTATAATACTTTCTCGTTTGCCGTCAGCATTCAGCAAATACGCATTTATATAATTTAAACAAATCTTTGAATGGCTAATGAAATTTTTTTTTTCACAAACCTTGCAAACTTAGTCAGCTGTAAGATCTTGTGAAGTATGCATGTGCACCTGCATGATCGCGTGTTCTCTGTGTGACGGTCGGTCCGTGCGAATTGAATGCAGACTGGAGGAGAGTTCAGCTTTACTGGAGATGCGCGATAGACAAACTTCAAACTCGTGATTTCAAATTATGCTGCGCTTTATGCATTTGCCCACTGCCATCTTCATGTCATTTTCACTGTGTGCTGTATGGAAAATGAGTGTTACCTTGGCTTTATTAAAAAAAAAAAAAAGTGATTCCCAATGCACACAATCTTCCCAGAATACTGAATGCTGTTGGTTACAGTTTACTTCCTTTTTTTTAATTATATTTTTATTAAATATTTTTTTGTGAAAAATACTTTGTCATCTGAAGTATATGTATGTTTATTTTATACATTTATTTTGTTATCCATTTTCAAACGATTTCAAATTTCTTAAATATTAATTAAAATTAAATACAAATTATATCGGCTTTATATAGGCTATCGGCCACCCTGCTTTCCAAGATACCGGCATCGGCTGTCAAAAAACAATATCGGTCGACCACAAATTATTAGCGCCCGACCGACATATCGTTTAGCCGATATTATCGGCAGATATGAGCCTGTTGCCGATATATCGGTATCGGCGAATATGCCGCCGATATGAACTTTTTTTTTTACAGAACATATAATGCAGATTAAATGCTTGAAATGGTTTAATTACTTAGATTGTCCAGCAGAGCACGCTCCATTGTTTGCTACTGGCGACCCAGGTCAGTGTAGTGTAGAGATGCGAGGATGAGCTCAAACTTTACCAGAGTCCGCTGCTTCAAATTATCCACCCGCACCTATATTTGATCGTCACATTACAATGATTCTAATTCTTAGTTTTGCATGATGATATGATGAATGGATGGTTCATTTTTAACAGTGACGTTAGAGACTAAAGCTGATCTGCGCATCACGGCACGTGTCTGCGGCGCATTAAAGCCTGTGTTACGGCCACCGGAGCTGATCGCGGCCATTCAGTCAGTGCGGTTTATACCGGCCGCGTCGGTTATTTATAATAAGTGAAGTGAAGTTTACTGTTAAGTGCACTGATGTCAGACTCATTTTGAATAAATTGTATTGTTAAATTATTAAATACCCTGCCTCCACTGCACAGGCCTATGTTTGTCACATCATTATAAGTGTTTGATCACCACATTTGAGTTATCATTGCAAAAAATGTGTTTATGTATATATATTCTGTTTATGTAGGCCAGTGGTTCTCAAACCTGTCCTGGAGAACCCCACCCCTGCACATTTTGGATGTCTTCCTCATCTAACACACCTCATTCAACTCATCAGTTCATTAGTAGAGACTGCAAGACCTGAAATGGGTGTGTCAGATATAGGGAGACATATAAAATGTGCAGTGCTTGGGGTACTACATGGAGAGGTTTGAGAACCACTGATGTATGCTATATACTGTATTCTATATCCAGTACCAGTCAAAAGTTTGGACACACGAATGGGAAGTGTGTCCAAACTTTTGACTATACTGTACTATAATATAGCCTACACAAAGAATATTGGCCGATATATCGGTATCAGTCTTTTTTTTTACTTCCTAATATCGGTATCGGCCCCCAAAAAACCCATATTGGTCGGGCTCTACTAATTATAATCCCCTAAGATTAGGGAACTATGGATTAGAATTTTTACATTTAAATTTAAAAATACTGCTGAGGGAAACCTCATGAGTGTTATACATATGCCATTACAGTGCAGACTGCAGTACATTCCCCACAAAAAAGAAAAGGAAATGCAGGCTCAGACTGTGCACATATAAAGGCACCAAAATCACCATGGAGATGATTTCCCAGAGAGCCACACGCTGTTGAGGTGACAAGCCTCAATTTCTAACACAACATTTTTAGATGTTTTTGCTTAGCTTGTGCACCTCATTAAACACAAAAACCTGACTCTCTGATGCCCTGAGAAATCAGAATTAAAGTTCATAATGCAGTATGTGATTATAATCCACCAGCAAGCACGGTGTACTAATGCAGTGCTTGTTTTGCAAAGAGGTCACATCTAATGTTCTCTAACATCTCGGAGTATAAAATTACACAAGATGATGGTTTGTACACAAGAACACTATTATGCTTTCAGACGCCACACAGCCACTGCCTTCAGTAAGTTATCAGCAAAAAATTAAGAAAAATACATTATGTAAACATGCAGAGACACTATCAACAACATAATATCAGATCTAAAGCTCTACAAACTAGTGTTGTCACAACACCAACATTTTGACTTCAATACGATACCCGACTAAATTAATCGCAATACTACTACTAAACCGATACCACGACAAAAACAAAAAAGAACAGTCAAAGTAATTGAATAATAAATGACCCACATGGAACTTAATTGGTATTGTATGGATGAATATATTAAAAAATAAATATTTAAAAAAAATCTCACTTGACTAGCATTAGATGGTTATTATTGAGCTCAAAGTGCCCCATCAAACTCAAATGATGAAAAAGTTTGTCACAAAAAAACTAAATGTTATTGTAGCACTTCACAATAACAGTACATGAATAATCTTGTACTAATACCTAAAATAAATATTATTTTTATATGAACTAATGATGAGTTAAGGCATGAAGCAATCAAGAACTGACCTTAACCACGACATGAGTCATATGAATTCATGTGTATATAACGACTGACTACATGTTTGTTAGTTAATGCATTAATTAACACTTTGGGGTCAGTTTTCACATTTATTAGTTATTAGTGGCTCAACGGATCACATTACGGTTTTTGACCCACGGATTGGATAATTTTTCGAATCAGCAAGAAAAGAAAAATATTTCAATTTAACTTGCTTTCTATTTATTACTTAAAGCGAAGTACTTCTTTGATACCACAGCAAATACTACTAGATTAACTAAGAAAGTTTAAACATGATTAAAGAGATGAGAACAACCAGTGAAAATAAGAACAAATGCACAAATTACAAGCATAGATAAATACAACAGAATATGTTACAAATAAAATGAGGTTGGTAGTATTCAAATACAGAAATGTAATAATTAGGGAAACTAATACTGCATAGTGTTCACTGTATAAATAAAACAAATATTTAAATCACAGCCGTTTTGTTGTTTGATGATCATTAATGACAGCAGCAGTATTTATAGGCCGCTGTCCCTTTAAGACCTGATGCACGGATCCGATATATTGATACACATCACATCCGATTTCTTTCTCAGCTGTTTTCATTCACTTGAGACATAACTGACTGCATTTACCTGAACAGCGCGCGAGTAACGAATCGAGTTCCCTTTCGCCTTTTCTCTCTGGGATGGTTTAAAATTCGCTTGCTTGTGTAAATACGAACAAATGATAAACTTATACTCGATTACGGTAAAATTTTGCAATTAATCCGTGGATCACACGCGTGCCGAACCGTAGTTATGTGTTAGTGTTTAGTTAAGGGGTCATATGACAAAGCTAAAAATAACATTATTTGGTGTATTTGGTGTAATGCAATGTATTTATGTGGTTTAAGGTCCAAAAAACACATTATTGTCCACATACCGTACATTATTGTTGCTCCTTTCTGCCCCGCCTTTCTAAAATGCCGCTCCATCTGAAAGCACGTGCTGGAGATTTACTACTAATCAACAGAAGCGGCTTTACTGACGAGATTCGCATGAAAATCTCATTCGATTTTTTTGCCCAGCCCTTACTGTAAGTTACATGTACTGTAAAATAAAGTGCATCCGAATATCTCTTTGGGTTTGAGACTTTATTCTTTGCAACTTTAGTTTATGGATCTTGAATATGCACGAACAGCTTGTAACAGTCCAAAGACAAAGGAAAACTTGAAATTGCATCATATGACCCCTTTAATAAAGAACACAGATGCGAGAAACAAACAAAAGGACATATACAACAAAACAAAAACCTTTTTAGTACCAGTATGCCGTGCAACACTACTGTCAACAAGTGCAAATGGTCACTACACATTCAGTTAAATTGCTTCAACCATGAGAAGCCTGCAGCCTCAAATATTTTCCCATGTCCCAAGTGACACTGAACTATCACCTGCTGGGAACGGGCCAATCAGGTTAGGCAAAGATACTACCATGGGAAAACCTGATTTGATTACAATTTCACATCACCTTTACCCTGAGCTATGCATTCTTAGTAAAAAATGCAGGCTTACTCTTTGAAGGTATAACCTCTAGGACACTTATCCAGTTTTGATGCACAAAAACTAGACATGATTAATGTTGATTTTTTTTTATGACAACAGTAAACCTTCCAGTAAAGCTTTCCTGTAGCTCAAACAGTAGAGCATGGTGCTACTAACAATTCCCAAGTCATTGGTTCGATTGCCAGCTGATAATCAATGCAATGCAAGTCACTTTGGATAAAAGCATCTGCCAAATGCATAAATGTTCAGCGATTATTATGTTTAACCGCCTGATAATCACAAGTAGAATATTTCATAATTTTCTGCTTTTAGATGCACTAATAACTCAATTATTCATCACTTACCTCTGAACATGAACAATATTCTTTACTTGACTAATAACGTGAATTTGTAACAAATTATGAATGTTACCAGTTTTATTAGTATTATACATTAACTCTTAATTTAATGTTGCCTAAAATTAAAAGTGTTCTGGAATCAGAAACCCAGAAGCGCATTCTAGTGCATCACAATTATGTCTAAATGTAGTGGGAAACCCTATATTAAAGAACAAAAGCATAAATATCAATTTAAAAAATGTCAGCCAAACCAATTATAGGTTTATCCCTAGCAACAACACAACTTCACAATCTTTTTTTATGTCCTTTCAGCCATGCAAACTCTTGCCAAAGTGGACTTCACAGAGTCAATCTTAGCCAGTGTGAGACACATGGGAATGGAATCACAAGACATCAGTAGGGTGGGGACAGTCAGGCCCAATGAAACTGTTTTTGGTGGACAAGACGCAGATGCAGATACAGGAAATGATGGCATGCATCCCTTTGATCCTCCATTTTCTTAAAAACACATATTCGATGGGTGAAAAGCTTGGTTTTTGTATTTCAGAATCAAATTCATTTCAACAGTCAATTGCCTGATGCACCCTTCCTAAAAGCTCAAGTAATCTTATGAAAGATCACGTATTGTCATTTTTTAAACATGTTATCTTGTATCTTTTTAATTACTGTATAAAAAGCAATGTTTTATTTACATTTAATCACTTAATATGTGCTTTATCCAAAGTGAATTACAATGAGCAACATTGCAAGCAATTTATCCTAAACAGAGAGAGCTAAAGGCAGCATGTCGACTTCATGAAGACTATGCACTAGGGCTGCACGATATATCGTTTCAGCATCGATATCGCGATGTGCGCATCCGCGATAGTCACATCGCAGGATGTGCGATGTTTAGTATAGGCTGCTGATCGTTATATTTATACTGATTGTTTTCTATCAGGGGTTTTCATCAGTTTACTGTCGGGGATTTGTCGTGCCGCGCCGCATCCAGCGTAAACAGCATCACTGATAATGAGTTCATTGTATTTTGTTGCGTCCGGTGTAGACACGGTGAGAGCCACGCAGATGCACGTGAACACTGAATTCTGTTCACTTCTGCGTCTATTTGTGCCTGAAATACTGTGTTCTGCAAGTATCCTTGTAAACGCAGTTGCTTATGGCTTAGGTGAAGGGAAACAATTGAGAAAGAAAATTGATGTGTGTAACAGTAGCCTATATTGGTTTACAGCAGTTTAATGTTCCTGAGGCTTTCTGTGTTATGAATGTTAATCAAACAACAAAACACAAAGAAAAATCACTTTTGTAGCTTTAACAGATTTATTAGATTTAATTTATACAGTGAAGACTATGCAGTTTTATTTTACATTTGATTATTCAATTTCTGTACCTGAATACTGTTAGACTTACCTGAAAAATATAAAGCACTGCTCATTTCATTTGTATCTTTGTTCTGTTATATTTATCTATGCTTGTAATTTGTTTATTTCCTATGCTGATTTATACAAAATCACCCCAATCAATATTTTTGTCCAAATAAACTATTCAAGTCATGTGGGGATTTTTTTTTCATATCGCAATGCATAAAATCGCAGAAAAAAAAAATTTCCCCCCCCCCCCACAATGCGAGTTTTTTCCAATATCGTGCACCCCTACTATGCACACATATTCTAACATGAAAAGTTATGCAAAACAGGAAGACGCCACATTGCAGATACAACATGCAAAACAATCCCTACTACAATCTCAGAATCCCAAGCTGATAAATTATGCATGCAATAAATGACTAAGCTAGTTAAACACACTTGCTTATTTATTTAATGTATAACAAGGCACTTTTTATATCTGCCCTGGATCTCCAAATATGATCTGTAAACACACTGCAATCCCCAATGACTGCGATATTAAAGCTGACAATGAAAGCACAGCATGAGATCGTCTATGCTCTACTTCACAGGATAGAGCTACAAAACTGATCTTTACATATAAACTGATCGAAATTCCAGACCAAATACAGGCAATTGCGATCCTTCTCTTTAAATCTTAGAATATCCATATGGACAAGCTTACATGTTAGCATTACAAACTGCATTTTTTTAATGAACACATCTATCTATTGCTAAGCCAATATGCTTTAATGGAATAGTACACAGGAAAAAGCAATATTATGGATAGAGGACTCGTTAGCTAGAAGTTAAAAAAAAATCTTAAGATGAATTATGTTTTATTACAAACATACACTTTTTCACTTCACCAGATGTGAATTGATGGATTGGAGTTGTGTGGATTATTGTGATGTTTTTATCAGCTGTTTGGACTCATTCTGACGGCACCCATTCACTGCAGAGGATCCACAGGGCGAGCAAGTGATGTAATGTTAAATTTCATTTCATCTCAACTCACTGCAAGGCTTGAGGATTAGTAAAATATCAGCAAATTTTCATTTTTGTGTGAACTATTCCTTTAAAATCGGTGGTGTTAAGAAAGACAGACTGATAATCAGTCTTTAAATAGCTGGTCAACTGATATACTGCATCATTTGTGTCTCCAAAAATAAAGCACCCTTCAATGCCATTACACCACTGTGCATTCAACAGTAAATAGCGGTTCACAGGTAAAGTAACCCACTTATTTAATGGATTGTTTACATAAATGACTCCTTACATAATAGCCATTCATTCTCAAGTGAGAAATGCAAAGCATTTTAGGCATAACAGCCCGAATCACAGCCCAAAACAAAGAGATCAAAATAAATACGCAACCACTTAGATTGCGAAACAACTGCGTGCAGTATGTCATGGCATAACTAATAATAATTATCGGAATTTATTGAATTGAATATATTATATACCTAAATAATTTCACAATTTTCATTATATTTATGTTTTGCAATCTAATGACTACAATAAAAAATAAATTCTGCACACTGGTTAATAGAAGAAAATCAGTACTGGATGTAAAAAAACAACAACATTATATCAGTAGATTTCTAGTTATTATACAACGTGCCAGTGAATAAAATGTGACAATAGAAGCAGGCTTGCAAATCGGCTGTCACAATTGGTTGGAGGACCAGACGATTACGTCATCATCTGCTCTTCAACACTCCTGCTGATCTTAGGAGTTTGTGCTCTTAACAGGTTCTCATTGAGGTTCTGTTAATGCATTGTCCACTTCTTCCTAATCACCCTCTACAGACCAAAACAAGCCTAATCTAGGCTTTTATTATGTCACATCAGCAGGTGTCCCAGAGGCTCAATATCACTTATGCATGAATTATTAAAGACCAAAGAATATTCTCAGAGCCTACAAGGGTTTCCAGTAAATCAGCAGGGAAGACCCCCGACCTGATGCTTTACCCCCAGCCCCCTTCATTCAATGCATTCATGCACTGCCCGCCTAAAAACACTAATTCCCTACCAAATCTGGCGTTCAATCCAATGCATCTGCAGATACAAACGAATATGCATGCAAGACCAACGCGCGTTAAACACCCCCATTTATCCCGCGATTGTTTGCTAGATGCATCTAAAACATGCTGAGCTAATATTTAAGCAAAAATAGCAATGCATTGCGGAGTGACAAACATGCATGACGCTTGCGTTATAAATATCTGAAAACATACACAGTGCAAATAAACGCACAGTCACCGGTGCATTTCAGGTTAACGTTACATCACTTATATGACCAGTTTCTGTTGACCATCAAATGGCATCCTAACCTAACAAACCATGTTTATTACATTCATCTCCAACATCATCCAGCACTATTATGCAGCTGGTCAGATCTAATCTGACAGCTTTGCATGCAGCTCTGTGCTACAAACAGCAAGCACCGATTTTAGCCCGGTGAATGACCGGCTGGTGCATGGTAAGAAACGTTTCGAACAGCAACAGGGACTCAGCCAAAAGTGTCCGCATTTTTTCCCATCCTAAACTATTTATGCTTTACACTACACCTCTCCAACATAGCCGTAACCTGCCATTAACTGACTCAAACTGCATTAGATAAGTCACAACAAAGCTGCCGTCGTGATTTAGCCGTTCCATAGCCACTTGTACGTTACAACAAGAGAATCTATGACAGATCATGCTCACGTTTCTTTACTATAAGAAGCTCGCGTGCTGGGGGAATGAAGCTCGCGGCGCGGAGCGGAGCGTCAGGAGCGCTGCGGCCTGCGCTCGCTGGCGGCTCCGCGGGCTCACCTCGGTCGGTTGGCTGATCTCGAACAGGTCGAGCCGGTTGGCGTTCCAGTGGTTGATGATGTCGGCGAGTTTCCGCCGCTCCTCCTCTCGGCTCCCCGACATTCTCAAATCCCGACTAAAATCTCCTCGCTGGTTCGGTTTTATCCACCCAAACGGGATTCTTATCCGACGACCTGAAATAAAAGTAAATCTGTTACACCCAGAAACTGGGCTTTCAAACGCGGTCTCTGTGGTGAGCGTCGCTCTTTCCCGCAGTCGCCGGTTAACGCACCTCAGCTCTATCGTCGACCGCTTGTACTGTTTCCGCGTTCCCGGCCCTTCCTTGGTTTTTTTTTGTTGGTGTTGTTGTTTTTTGGGGGTCTTATCGCGCTCCACAAGTGGTGTCACGCCTCCTGTGGCAAAGCGGTGTGCGCGCGCCCCCTATACTCCAGACATAATTCACGAGGGACGCTGACGGGAACGCGCACGGGAACAAATGAAGTTAAGATTTATACATCATCTGAAAGTGAAATAATAGATTTCTATGATGTATGGTTGTTAGGGACAACTAGGGGCCGAGATACAACTATTTGAAAATCTGAGGGTGCAAAAAAATCTAAATATTGAGAAAATCGCCTTTAAAGTTGTCCAAATTAAGTTCTTAGCCATGCATTTTACGGATCAATAATTAAGTTTTGATATAATTACGGTAGGAAATTTACAAAATGTTTTCATGGAACATGATCTTTACTTATTTTCCTAATGATTTTTGGCATAAAAGAAAAATCATAAATTTTGATTTACAATACAAAGTTGGCTACTTCTCCAGTAGCCCTTCACTGCAGAACACAAGGTCCAGGGGGCGTGGTTGGATCCACATCTGGGGGGTGGAGATGGGTGGGTTTAGGGCTCGGGGGTGGAGATTGGTAGGTTTAGGGGTGGTGATGGGTGGGTTTAGGGGTGGAGATTGGTAGGTTTAGAGGTGGAGATGGGTGGGTTTAGGGGTGGAGATGGGTGGGTTTAGGGGTGGATATGGGTGGGTTTAGGGATCATGGGGTGGAAATGGTAGGTTTAGGGGTGGAGATGGGTGGGTTTAGGGGTGGAGCTGGGTGGGTTTAGGCGTGGAGATGGGTGGGTTTAGGGGTGGAGATTGGTAGGTTTAGGGGTGGAGATTGGTAGGTTTAGGAGTAGAGATGGGTTGGTTTAGGGGTTGAGATGGTTGGGTTTAGCGATCGGAGGGTGGAGACGGGTAGGTTTAAGGGTGGAGATTGGTAGGTTTAAGGGTGGAGATTGGTAGGTTTAGGGGTGGAGATGGGTGGGTTTAGGGGTGGAGATGGTTAGGTTTAGGGGTGGAGGCTGGTGGGTTTAGGGATCGGGGTGGAGATTGGTAGGTTTAGGGGAGGAGATGGGTGGGTTTAGGGATCAGGGGTGGAGATTGGTAGGTTTAGGGGTGGAGATGGTTAGGTTTAGGGGTGAAGATGGGTGGGTTTAGAGATCAGGGGTGGAGACGGGTAGGTTTAGGAGTGGAGACGGTTGGGTTTAGGGGTGGAGACGGTTGGGTTTAGGGGTGGAGATGGGTGGGTTTAGGGGTGGAGATTGGTAGGTTCAGGGGTGGAGACGGGTAGGTTTAGGAGTGGAGATGGGTAGGTTTAGGGGTGGAAAATGGGTGGGTTTAGGGATCGGGGTGGAGAATAGTAGGTTTGGTGGTGGAGATGGGTGGGTTTAGGGGTGTAGATGGTTAGGTTTAGGGGTGGAGATGGGTGGGTTTAAGGGTGGAGATTGGTAGGTTTAAGGGTGGAGATGGGTGGGTTTAGGGGTGGAGATGGGTAGGTTTAGGGGTGGAGATGGGTGGGTTTAGGGGGGGAGATGGGTAGGTTTAGGGGTGGAGATGGGTGGGTTTAGGGGTGGAGATGGTTAGGTGATGGTTAGGTGATGGGTAGGTTTAGGTGCGGTGGAGATTGGTAGGTTTAAGGGTGGAGATGGGGGGGTTTAGGGGTGGAGATGGTTAAGTTTATGGGTGGAGATGGGTGGGTTTAGGGATCAGGGGGTGGAGACGGGTAGGTTTAGGTATATGTAAGGTGGGAGGAGTTCTGCAGTGAGGACCATCTCCTATTGAAACCGTGACTTATGACTGGTTTTGTGGTCCAGGGTCACAAATAATGAAAGAAACTTATCATGCCAGGCACTTGCTGCTCCGTTCAAAATACTTTCGTATGTATGCGGATGTCGCTCGATAAAATTATATATTAAATTTTTTCAACATAGTTTGATGCAATAAAAAGATTTCTTCTTTTGATACTCAGGAGCTTTAATGTGATATTCCCCCTCAAAAAAAAAAAAAAATTCTAATTTATTTAAAAAGAAAGTTCCTTCCCATACATACAGAGGACAATATGAAGTAGGCCTATGTTTACTTGAGTAGCCTTTTAAGTATTTTTGAGTATCTGTACTTCACTTGAGTATTATTTTTTCTGGAAACATTACTTTAACTTCACTACATTTGAAAGACAAATATCATACTTTTTACTCCACTACATTTCTATCAAGGTCCTTGAAGTCGTTACTGTAGCACCTTTAAAAGTCAGTGGGTGATTGTTTTTCTTCTCTAAAATGTGATTTTTTTTTTGACAGCCAGTAATCACTCTTGTAGTGTTAAGTGAGGTGAGTTCCCAGCATTTTCTGAACACTGACCTGTTGCAAATGTGATATTTATTTTCAACAATTCAATAATAAGAAGTTAATATTGTGGTATATATTAGACACAATATTGTATTAATTTAGCAAAATTGTGTAAAAGAAAATATTACCAATAAAACCACAGAAGAACTGTTGTGCACAAAACACAGGTGTTTGACTAAGCAGCACTGCAGATCATTCTGTGTATGCAGACCGTGTATGATATCAAAGTACCGCCAGAGCCATGATGTCAAATATGTCTTGCTGTTTCGCTTTTTTGTTAAAGTGTTGCTGTTGTAAAGTTATACAGCTACAGTTGTGTTGCTGGGTTTTCAAGCAGGTTTTTTTCTTATCAGTCTTTGTTTACAGCAATTTCACTGTCCACTCAGTTCAAATGTGGCACATCTGTGCTTTTACTCAAGTAAACATCTGTCTTTACAACCTTTACTTGTAACGGAGTAATATTTGACCAGCAGTATCTACACTTTCACTAAAGTTATAGAGTTGTGTTCTTTGTGCACCTCTGCATACACATACATAGGCCTACAGCTGCTCAGTCAAACAACATCATGATAGACCTGACATGGCCAGCTGTGCACATCTGCAAAGCAATCAGCTCATTGAAGCAGGACAATCCACCATATAAACCTAATTCAATATGAGCCTGTTACATCATCATCATAAAGCTCTGAATTCTAATTTAGATGTAGACTGTTGATAGACCTAAACTATTTTGAATCAGTTTTCATTTCAAAGATATGGTTTTTCAAATCCCTTGGTCCTAAGTATTATACATTGCGTAACTCATCCCAAACTGTTTGAGCTACATGAATTATACCTGAAATTGTGTGGCTTCTCTAAGTGATCTGTAAAAATCTAGGTAGATTTCCTTTACAAAATGTTGGCACATGTTAACACAATGGCCCAAAACAAAAGGTCAGACAAAACAGATGCAAAAAGCATGACCAATTTACATTTTGTCTGGTCTCAGTTCTACAACGCTGTAGGAAGATTCTGTCTAGCGCTGCACTTTGGCGGTCTGGAGAGCCAGACATCAATTGTCCATTTGAACGGCAAATTAAAGAGAAGATAGAGTGGCAAATAAATCATCATTTGCTATCTAACTGATATGTGCGTTGTGAGTAAGCGTTCTTTGTGGCAGCTTTCTTCACCTCTATCTATCTATCTATCTATCTATCTTATTTCATATTGATGCAGATCATGGGGCAGAAACTGACAAAGCACAACTGGAAAGATCTGATTAAAAGTGCTGTAAGTGATTCTTTTGAATACCACACATAAAATATCCCTGCTACCTAATCAGCAAAAAATGTGTCCTGAGAAATCACAACTGTCTCTATGACTGTGCTCTGTACTCCGTAAGTAATCAGAAATAGCCATCTGAAAATAAAATAACATTTGAAGGTAAAATAATATTTACAATGTATGTTGAGAGAGAAATTCTAAATTCTAATACCAGTTAACTGCTGTTTTTATCATACTGAAAAAAACTGTATCTGCCAAATAAGTAAATAAGTAAATAAATATTTGTTGTATTTTCTACATATTGTTGCCCAATCAACAGTTACCTAGTACTAATTTTATAAGAAGATTTTTTCCCCCTTCTGTTGCTTATGTCTCGTATGAATCTTTTTCCTTAGTGGCACTATCCATAGTGGAAGCCTGTTTCTGCCATTTAATGAAAAAAATAAAAAACGTAATTGTGACTTTTTATCTCACATTTCAGACATTTCTTTTTTTCAATTCTAAGAATTGTGAGAGATATAGAAATTTATATTCCTTATTTCCAAGTTTACATCTTGTAATGTTCACTAGTTTTCTCAAAATTCTGAGTTTAAATCTCTCAGCTTCTCTGTTTTTTTCCTGTCACAGAAAAAAAGTAATTGTGACTTTTTATGTCACATGTTATGTTATTATGAGTTAATATTTAACAATTCAGACTTTTCTTAGAGTTGAATTACCAGTAATTCTGATTTTGCAATTCTGAGTTTGTACCTTGTGATTGTGACAAAAATTGTGATATAAAAAAATTGCTATTTACCTCATTCATTTTTTTTTATCCCATGGTGGAAACAGGCTTCCATAATATGCGGTTATATGTAGTAGTGTGAGGTCAAGGGTAACAATAAGTAAATCACAGTGTCGCAAGCTGTACTGTAATATCTGTGCTAGAAACAGGAAGCTGGTGAGAACCAAAGTAATATGGTTTCCTGCTGCGGTCTGCGGGGCGTCTTTTTAACTCCCTCCCCTCCCTCTTCCACATGTAGGCTACATACACATGCTTACTTTAAAGCTGAAGTTTAAGACTGAACTTTGAACTCAGAAATGAACATCTGAAAGCACTTAGGGGATCTTTATATCTACAACCTTCTTCTGTGATAAGAATAGGCATTATACAGAAAAGCATGTACTCTAGCAATAAAAACAGAGGAATGTTCATGCTGCAGGGTGGAGAGGGAAGGAAGGTGCAACAAGGGCAACATCCTGCATCCTGATCCCTCCTTCTAGCTTGCATATATTATTTCATTACATTAATGTAGACAATTAAGCATCACTGACAGATCAGTATGAATTTATACTGCATTATATTTATTCAGAAAGAATAGTGGCAATAAAATTGTGCCAATAGACAATAAATTTAATTTATTATATATTTAAATTTGAGTTATTCATAAAAAGAAATATATATAAACACTAATGTTTTATATTTGTAATATATTTTAGATTTAGCAATTTCATATATATACAAATATATATAACGCTAAATTGTTAAATGTAAATGATATAAATATATAATACATTAATTTTTTTATATAAACTAATGTTGATAGATAGATTAGATAGATAGATAGATAGATAGATAGATAAAACAGAATTATAATAGTACTGTAATGAAATGCTCTTCATTTTTTTCACAATGAATATTTCACTGGAAATACGTCATATTACAGAATGGCTTTGAATGACGTTACATGTTGATAAAAATCTAAATGTTAGGCGTGGTACTTCTCTTACTTGGAAATCCACCAAAAAAGTGATGAATATGAAGTTAGGAACTCGGCATCTTGAGCAGATTTACTCTTTAGGGACAAAAAAATTTAAGCAGCTGTAACTAAATATGACACACCCTGAGCTTCTCTGGAATATCATCCATGATTTAATAAACTCCAACTCTTTTTTTTTGATATCAGCTTGCTCACAATGGTAATGCCCCACATTTCAAAACTAAATATTTCATATGGGACCAAAAAAAACATATTATGCATTTTAAGTAAAAAGAGTAAATGCATTCACCTGTTTTTTTTTGCTAAATTGCTTTAAAAAACTGTAGACGTGACATTTGCACAGAACAGCCCATGCTAAAGCACATGGGACATGCATAAACAATCTGGGGACTGACAGCCATGTTGGATGCACTAATCAATGTGAAATACTGTTTGCAACCCCTTTTTTATGTGCATAACGAGACATATTTCTGAGTGAAATTTTTCAAATCATGATGACTCATTTAAAATAACACCATAAATTTATATTCTATCTCAAGGTGCTTCAAGTTGTATGTATTAACCAGAGCCAAAAGTGTCTAAATGGACAAGACAGAAAGAATTAAATGAAACATTTCTGCTTTGTCTGACTGATGCACCCAGCCATCTGTAAGTCATTGAACTCAAACCCAACGAGACTAATTACCCACCATGTGTGTTCATCTTCTACCCACATACATCACTTTCTCACAGAGAGAAAACTGGCAGAATCTCACATACTGTGACGGACAACAAGCTCTGTTTCAAGGCCTAAAAAATGACAGATCTGAAATAAAACTTCCTTCAGGCTTGGTGTCCATGCAGTGGAGTCAAAGCTTAAATCGTATTTAACACTGAAGGAATGTGTTGAAGCTTTTGACACAGTCAGCATATTCTGCAGTTCTATAATTACAGTTCCATCCTGTTTTAGTTGGCAGAGTGGAATATTTTATGTCAATTTAATTGGCTGTTGTATTTTGTACTACATTCTGTCATTTAGCATACCATGATGTGATATGTTTTAACATATCAACACCTCATAATTTACAGATTGATTTGATTGATATCATGCTACAGAAAGGCACATAAGTGTGAATATAAGTGAGAATTATAGACTTATATTCCCCTAAACCCGTTTCACATACTTCTATATTCCTATAGCGCATAATCAGTTCAAACTCACTCTGATTTGACCCCAGTCGCAAAGCATGCCGGGTAACCAGCAGTGCTATAAAACTGTATTGTTTTTAACACAGAATTAACCTTCATTTTTAGGAGTGGTCCACAAGGCCTGTTGGGAAAACATGCCGTTTACACAGCTGTCCCACACATCCTAATAATGATGAATATTTCCATCACACTGGAAACTGGTTTTTAGTTCTTCCTTCAGTGCAGTTTATGGAAAAATCCAACTTTAGCAATAGATCCTAGAACTATCTAACTGTTTTTTAAACTTTAAAGAGTGATGAATAAGAGATAGTCACACACAAAAATGTACAGGGGGAAATTACATTTAGAATGTGGCGGTTCATTTTCAATGTTTCTATGTTATTTACAGTAACACTGAATGTTAATTTCTGAATGTTAATTAATTAAATAATATTAAGGTTACCACACATGATATAATGCTGGAATCCTAACAAGGAATGTTCCCAGGCTAATGTTCTGGCAAGGTTCTCTCACATTATGAACAAACCATGTTCCATGTTAACATAATGTTCATTCAAATGTATCTGGTCTTTTACCATCTTCAAGAAACGACTAAAACACATCTGTTCCATCTTTATTTGACCCTCTAACTCTAGCACTTTCTATTCTATTTTAATTCTACTTTATCTATATTTATCTTCTTTGTGTGTGTGTGTGTGTGTGTATATGTGTGTGCGTGTATGTGTGTGTGTGTGTATAATATATGTATGTAAGTGTGTGTTTGTTTGTATGTATGTAATGTGTGTGTGTGTGTGTGTTTGTGTGTATGTATATATCTATACATTATATATTAGGTATATATTTTGGTATATATATATATACACTTGCTACGTGTACTGTGTTAGACTAACCAGGACTTGTCACAACACTGATATATTATTGTTGCTCTTTTGTTGTTTTGATTGCTTCTATTGCCCTAATTTGTAAGTCGCGTTGGATAAAAGCGTCTGCTAAATGAACAAATACATAAATAAAGTAATTAACCTTTCACCTTTTCTTAACGAAACTGATGAGAAGTAGTTGTTGTGTAATATTTTTGTGTCATGTTTTTTTTGTTTTGTTTGTTTTTGTGAGGCAATAGCCCTAGGGCAGTGCTTCTCAAAGTCCGGACTCCGGACCCGCCTCCATTTTGTATTTCAAGAATACTAATTATTTCCTACTTTGATAAACATATGTTAAACTTGTAAATCATATGTTTAGTTTTTTTAATGTCCCTTTGGAGATGGTCCGAAATGAAAGCGAAGGCGAGATATTCAAACTTTTCCTTCATGGCATTTGTTGTCATGACATCCAGTGAGCAAATGACGTTTGACATACCCGGACGACAGTCACGCTATCTGAGTATTCTTTATTTATTTATTTTTGGTTATCACTTGAGATTATGGCCTTTTGACTCTAGCAGTGTCCTGTTTCCCATACCTGGAGTTAGTTTGTTATTTTTCACAAAATCAAAAACTGCCATCCACAAATAGATTCCTAAAGGATTTTTTTTCACTTTCGATTGAATAACTGAGCGCGCACGTTTCAAAATTAAATGCGCGGTTGTTTTTATATGAATGTATTTTAAATGAAAATAACCGACCGTCTACAGAAAGCTTTTGAGCATTTTCATTTCGTCTTTCCTAGCGTTTGTGTAGCTCATGCTTATTAGATGTACAGCAGTTGACCGGGGCAACCCTATATCGCCGCTCCACAGCGCCTCCTCTTGCAGAGAATCCATTTTTGCATTTTGCATGTCTGTGGGAACCTGGTTTCTGTCACAAACATAACAAAAGCATGCTTTCAAACGTGTTTGAGAAGTGCTTTGAGCCATGTATTATTACTATGAATTAGGCTACTACTATTACCATCTTGTGCCCTGCAATAATCACTTACTCAAACTCGCTTTTAAGAGAATAGGGGGGAAAAAACTAAAATCGCCCAAAAAAAATCAACATTGTATATCGGCCATGGGCTGCCCTGATTTCTAAATATCGGCATCGGCCAGAAAAAAAACCCTTATCGGTCAACCTCTATTGCTGACACTTAAATTAATTGTTTTGCCACTTTTGCACTTTAGTAAAAAAATAAAATAAAATGTTTCTTTGTTATGCATGTTATGTATGTTTATTAAAAACAAATTTTGCAGTAACCAATTATTCCGGTCCGGACCTTTGACACTGATGAATAAGTAATCTCATGTGCATGTCATTTGAAACTCTTTAGACACATTTGTAATTTCCGTGGTAGTTCCGGATCAATTTTTCAAGGCTGATTGAATGTAAAAGCCTTCAGTGTTGAGGTAAGGTTACACCGACTTCCTAAGCTACAAACAAATGGTCGCCAAATTGGAGGAGCACTCCAGCTACTGACACAAATTGCCAGCTCTTGGCCTGTGATAGCGTTCTGCCAGCACAGCTGTGTTTGATATTAGTGTGGCTTTACAGTGAGACAGCAGAGGCCTCGGCGCCTAGAGAGCCCGAGGAAGTCTTCAGGGGAAGAGTCTGCTTTCTACAGCTCCTTTTCAACCCACTTATTTAGTGCAGATAGAAGTGGTGGGCAGTCGCCTCCAGTCCCTGAGGATGCGCTCTGGCACGGAATGTCGTTTCCGTGGCGATGGCTTGGCAATAGGGAAAGCTTCACCTCATTGAGCCTCGGTACTTGTCAAGTGGCAGACATCTTCGCATCTGATTAGCCGTCTACACAGACAGAGAGCCTGGCTCGCACGCTTTTATGAGAGGCTGCTGCTCCATGCTGATACAATTCAGTTTATATGGGACAAACAATAAGTTCCTCTCGCTTGCATTCAACTGATGAGCGTCAAATCGGTCTGAAGAGGACCACCAGTTTAAATAGACCCATAAAACCTGATGGGGGACGCTTCATGAGCGCTAAGTGAAAAAGAGATGCCTTGAAGTTGCACCTGTTAATTGCGTTTACCATAGCAACGGTGCAGCTTTTGCATCTATGGAGTATAAGAGAGAGTTACCACCCACACGTACACACACAAGCACAGCTGAAAGAAATTCATCTAGCAAACTCACCGTCTTGCAAAGGTTCTAGCATTTGGTTACTGAACAGCCACAAACATTAAAGGAATAGTTCACCCAAAAATGAACATTTGCTGAAAATGCACTCATCCTCAGGCCATCCAAGATGTAGATGAGTTTGTTCTTTAGCATTGTTAAAGCACTTGCTTACCAGCGGATCCTCTGCTGTGAATGGGTGCCGTCAGAATGAGAGCCCAAACAGCTGATAAAAACATCACAATAATCCAGTAATTAGCACGATTCCGTGCCTTCAGTTAACATCTTTTGAAGTGAAAAGCTGCATGTTTGTAATTTTAAATCCATCACTGAACATTTTTAACTTCCAATGTTATTTCCTCCTAAAATTTGAGGTGCCTCGCATCCTAATAGTTTCTCCATTATAAAGTCCCTTCTCGACTGAATCAGGAAAGGAATAGTCACAGATCAATCTCCAAAACTGTTCTAAACAAGTATGTTGATGTGAGAGGATTAATGATGGATTTGTTTTTTACAAACATAGCTTTTTGCTTCACAAGTCATTAATTGATGGACTCATGTCGTGTGGATTATTGTGATGTTTTTAACAACTTGGACTCTCCTTCTGACGGCACCCATTCCCTGAAGGATGCCATTGAGACAGTGAAATTATAAAAAAAATTGCCATGAAAAACCACTTATCTGGAGTAAATTTTAAGTAATTTGCATTTTTGGGTGAAATATTCCTTTAAGCTTTCACTCATTTGGCATATTCTTATTTCAGACTTTTTCCTCTGCAATCTAATTTGTTGAATATTTGCCTAGATGGAAGCAGAAAATACGTAGGTTGCATATATCAAATAATTGTTTCGTGCTGATATCTGAAAATGCCGAAACAACCGTCTATACCGTTTTCAATACACACACAGTGGAATCTTCACAGTAAGAATGTAACGATTGAAGATTAAAGAAGATTCATTCCAAATATTTTTGATTCTGGCATCATTTATTATTCAGGTCAACACTGGGAATGAGCGTCAGCTTCAAAAAAAATGATGCAAAAGCACCATAAATGTATCATAAAAGTGCTCAGAATACTCATGCATTATATTCTAAGTCAGTGCTTTATGTGGAAAAAAAGAGTGCCAACACCCCAAATAGAACTTGCCCCCCCCAAAAAAAAAATTACGTACTTTTTAATTTTCTAATTCCCAACATATATTTAATAACGCCCACAAGAGAAAGAAAGAAAGAAAGAAAGAAAGTATTGTTGAGTCACTGTTTATAAAAATGAGCACAAGTTGCTGCGATACCAAACAGGACCACAGGGAGACGCCAAAAGACCACTAAACCAGCTGCCTTGACCTGACTGTACATGCTACTATATGGATCCATTCAGAATTACTAAACCACTGTCCACTGTATAATCTAAAACACCTTCAGCCAGGATTCATTATTAAACACTTGTGCTTTTAAGCCAAATACGTCTGGACAAGAGTCACTATTCTCTCCCCCATCTCTGATTAAATCGGCCATGTTTTCTCTGCATTAGCGCTGTTTTGAACTTATTGCTTGAATTCGCTTACTGGATCCTTGGACTTTCTAGAGTTGTACGGTTGTAAACTGATCTAATCGCAAAAACCTGATTCTTTTAATTTTAAGGTATTGTTTTCGTTAAAATGTACTGATTCAAATCAGTAATTAATTATTATTTTACTACTCTGCACGAGCCCTGACCTGCTTGAAAACTCTTGTGGTAGACTGACTCCACTTGCATTAATTCACGTGATATATTGCACTTATATATTGTTGCTCTTTTGTTAGTTTTGACTGCTTTTATTGTCCTCTTTGGATAAGTCCGGGGGGGGTGTAATGTTTTTGTGTTAATGTTTTTTTGTTTGTTTGGGAAGAGAGATAATTCACGGTGCCCCCTCCTGGGTAGTGTGCTTTATATAGTGTCATTTCTAATCACCCAGACACTGGCACTTTGAATCTGAGTACCAGCAACAAGTCAGAAGTGCTGGTATGCACAAAAAATTAATTTAAATTCTGTAATCACTTGTCATGTCGCTTCAAACCTGTATGACTTTGTTCTTCTGTGTGAGTACAAACAACATTGTATACAATTTTCTGGCATGGGCAACAACAAAAAAAAATTTTTTGGTAAATGATGACACAATTTTCATTTTTGAATGAACTTACTTTAATGAAGTGTTTAATAACTGTATGCGACATACCCGAGCAAGGTCCATGCAATTACACCACTCTTTGTTTTTCTCCACCAGAGGTCGAAGTTTGGCAGATTAACTAAATCCCTTATGGACCCTCAAATTCCTGTAACTACACTGGAGTATTTATTCTTCATGGCCTTATGGTCCCCCAAATGGGTATATAGTATATACCAGTGGTGTCCCGTCCATATAAGCTGCGAATGCTCTGCATACCCAGGCCATTTGAGAGAATAAGTTCACGGGATAATTCATATAAGCATGATTATAAGTTGATCCCTTGTCAGTTGAAATGTAACTTAAAGCTTAAAGAGTTAGGAATAAGTATGTAAAAAAACGCTGTAACTGTATATTTTTTTTTTCCTCAAGCAAAGCAAATTTTAAAGTCCACTGTAAACATATCTTCTTACATTTTTGGTCATAGACAATGTGTGTTGAAGATATACTGTACGTTATTGTCAACATGCCTAACTGGTAAATAAAAGAATTTATAAATAATATATAAAACATCAGGAAAAGAAAGAAACACAAATCTTCTTAACATTTTGAACATTAAGATTCAGAAGAAGAATTGTTCCCTTTTTTTTGCGTATACTCGTGTCTCTTACAGTTAAAGTCCTTCTCTGATTTTATTGTTGTTTGCAACGTTATTGGCAATATTTTAAAGATATTATTAATTTTGTTATTTTGCATGGTCTGTTATAGGAGTAGTGTCACCCAAGTGGGAGATTTAACTCCTATTCACTGGCAATAAAAAAAAATAAAAATTTTAGCAGATGCAAACCTATAAACCCCCATCTCCCCACCTTCTGAATATTACGTATCATAACGTAACTACGTGTAAACGTTTTTTGCTGGTTTTTAAAACCAGCATACCAGCTACCAGAAAACCAGTTACATTTTTCTAGCATTCCAATAACAATGGATAAACCTGAGACGATAGAAGAAGGATTGGAGATGAATTTCATTTTCATTGGGGGTGGTATATACATATATATATATATATATTTTATTATATATATATATATACAGTATATATCTAACAAACAACAACAGGCAATTGTTATGGACAACATTTGATCCTAACCTATTTTTATCTGTGGGATTATGTTAATCAATACATTACAAAACATGACACTTTATATAAAAAGAACACATTACAAATGCTGTAAATGTAAAAAAATATGTGTGTGATAAAATATTCAGAGTAAAAAAGAAGCTGATACTTTTAGAAGATGCTAATGTTAGTGCTTTGAATTTTTGTCTCAATAATAGGTTCCCATCGGCTGCTGCTTCTCTTTACAGTCAGCAGACAAAAGAAAGCTTGAGGAACACAAATTTCCCACAGTTCCTTTTCCCAATAGCTGCAGCGAACGTCGACTGTAATTTGTCAGCCTAATTAAAAGGCCATTTTGGGAAGTAAGAAGGTGCAGAAAGTCCACACTCTTTTCTCTAGACCGAGCTGAAATAAAGCTGTCAGGGCTGTGTGCTGTGAAGAGGAGCGTAAGAAAAAGGGGCAAATGAATAATTCATGCTAGCTTTTTTGTCACAGTTAAACTCCTTTCTGTCTTATTTCTTTCTTCCTGACCTTAACACCACTCATTCAGCAGAAAATCCTGTCTTTAATGCCTCACACATGATTGCTAATATGTCTTCGGTCTGTGTCGCTCATGCAGGCCCCCTATCTGACTCAATTCTGAATCACACATGAACAGAAACAGCCATTATAACGTTGTCTCATCATCACTGAGCATGCAGATATGGTAAGGAGTTTAAGGGTGCTTTCACACATGGCCTGTTGTTTCGGAACCTGGCGCGTTTCCCCCCTTAGCACGGTTTGTTTGGGCATGTGAACCGGCAATCGCACGTCTGGATCCGCTCCAAAACAATCAGTCCGAGATCGCCTGAACGAGGTGGTCTCGGCTCGATTGAAAACGAACTCTGGAGCGATTCGGTTGTAGTGAGAAAGCAATCCGATCCAACGGACCAACGAACCAGGCTATATAACAATTTATGATGGGTAATTACGTAAGCTCCGTGAAAAGCATTAGCTTTTGTTGTTTTGCTGATACCTCAAAATGAACCTGTGAATGTCTGTGGGTGAGCACGTCTTCGCCAT
This sequence comes from Sinocyclocheilus anophthalmus, assembly GCA_018155175.1. Taxonomy (NCBI): domain Eukaryota; kingdom Metazoa; phylum Chordata; class Actinopteri; order Cypriniformes; family Cyprinidae; genus Sinocyclocheilus; species Sinocyclocheilus anophthalmus. Next base: position 456,411 of record JADLZN010009180.1, on the reverse strand, counting down.
TCAAAAATTAAAGCGCACTTTTTTTGTTTTATAATGCCGTCTTATTGCTCTTCTTTGTAGTATGTGCATTTTAAAAAATGTTTTCCCAATCAATCCTGGACTCCTGCTCAAAATGATAAATTATTATTAACGACAGCTACAAAAAACCCAACAATAAGCCCGCAAAGCTGATATTGTTCCATCCTGACTGATGACAGCCGTGACAGCTAAGTGGATTCCCGGAAAATAAACCGTGGAATTTTGACCAATGAGAGAACAGTTTACTCGCTCGTGACTTGTATTAACACATTTGGTCCTTTTAGAAATTTTGCTGTGTGAAGCGAACCGCACCAAGAATAAAAAGCAACATTGTAATAATTTTAATCCCTGTTTCGGAACAAAGCAATCGATCTAAACCACCCCTTGAAAACACCCATACCTAAACAACAATGGAGGAATGTACAACTTACAACATTATCTGTACCTCTTTGAAAATCTAGATGAGCAGAGTAACACAAATAGGATGTCCCAAATATTGACCCAAGAAACATCATAAGAAAAATGCATTCATTTGTGTTTCGTAAAACTCATTTAAAAACTTAACACACTGTAAAAGTCTCTAGAGATACAGAAACAGTTTTTTATAGACCAAAGGTATGCATATTCCGCGTATTAAACTCAACTACATCCATCTCGTGCAAAAAATAAAGCTCAAGTTTTTCAAAGTCGTTTTCCGACACATGCACACTGATCATGGAATGTCTCAGTTACGTATGTAACCCTTGTTCATTGAAGGAGGGAACGGAGACGTCACGTAGTGACCGACGAATTGGGATCTCGCTTAGAGGGACCAATCTACTTCGAGTGTAAACTAAACGAGCCAATGCACATTGGCATGCGATTATTGCATCCAGCTGCTGCTGATCACAGCGTGAGTATAAGTAGGCAGCAGGTGCAGCGCATTTTCAGGTTTTCGCTGAGGAGTCGAGCCGGTGACCCGGCTGCTCAGCAGTGGTACAGCAGCCGTGGCTACGGGACGTGATGTCTCCGTTCCCTTCTTCAGGGAACGAGGGTTACTTACGTAACCGAGACATTCCCTTTTAGTCAGTCACTCTAAGTCACATCGGTGATCGATGAATTGGGATCCCTACCAAAAGGCCACAGATAGTGCCCCTTCCAGTGTCCTTTGGAAGCCACCTGCGCCCCTATTTTTTTGGCGTAGGCCAGGGCTTCTTCACAAGAGGACCAGCTACTGCTGCAATGGCACTACCCAATTAGTAAGACTGGATAACACTAGGAAACGTACCCGTTCTACTTGGAACAGGGGCGTTACGGAAGCTCCAACCTTCCCGAAGGAGGTTTCGGAAGCAAATACACATATGAATATTCCTTAGGTGCATATGGAAGATTGGATGTGATTGTAACCCTCTTGGAATGGCATAAGTCTGCCGGGGAAACACGGGCTCAAGGCTATACCGTGGACTTTACACATATGAGATCCACTTAGGTCTTACATATGGAACCCAGCCTTCTACCGGTTCTCGAGGATTCAGCGAGTGAAGGCCTGGCGCCGGACGCTCCGCCACGTCTGGCTGCCGAGGGGACGGAGGAACTCAACAGGGTCTACTGTATGGACTCTCTGGAGTGATTTTGCAAGCCGACCCGAAGCCGGGGCCTCTCAGTGCTTCTATCCGTTTGAGGTGAAAACACAGGAGGATACCGGCTCCACACAAAAGCTATAGGATCTAGCGAACGTGGGGGTCACCCAGCCCGCAGCTCTACAAATATCTGTCAACTAGGCGCCACGAGCCAGCGCCCAGGAGAATGCAACACCTCCTAGTAGAGTGAGCTAACAACGTACAACCACACATGATACACACACAAAAGCAGGGCACCCCCTGTGCCTGATAAGCCAGGGTGATGCATCCACTATCCAGTGGGCCATCCTCTGCTTAGAGATGGCATTCCCCTTCTGTCGGCCTCCGTGACAGACAAAGAGCTGGTCTGAGGTCCTGAAGCTTTGCGTCCGGTCTACGTAGCACCTTAAGGCTCGGACGGGACAGAGCAAAGCTAGGGCTGGGTCTGCCTCCTCCGAGGGCAGCGCTTGGAGGTTCACCACCTGATCCCTGAAGGGAGTAGCGGGAACCTTGGGCACGTAGCCGGGCCTGGGCCTCAGGGTTACCTGGGAATCAGCCGGCCCGAACTCTAGGCACGAATCGTTGACCGAAAATGCGTGCAGGTCCCCTACCCTCTTGATAGAGGCCAATGCCAGCAGGATCAAAGTCTTCATTGAGAGGAACTTCAGCTCCACTGCCTGTAAAGGCTCAAACGGGGCCTGCTGTAGTGCCGTGAGCACCAGACTCAGGTCCCAAGAGGGTATAGAGGGGGCCGTGGAGGATTTAACCTTCTCGCGCCCCTAAGGAATCTGACGACCAAGTTATGCTTCCCCAACGACCTCCCTTCTACGGGGTCGTGGTTAGCAGCTATCGCGGCGACATAGACTTTGAGGGTGGAGGGAGACAGCCTTTGCTCCAGCCTCTGCTGCAAGAAGGACAGCACAACTCCGATCGGGCATCTCCAGGGCTCTTCTCGGCGAGAAGAACACTGGGGGGGGGGTCACTCAACGAACAGGGTCCACTTCAAAGCGTAGGCGTGTCTCGTAGACGGTGCTCTCGCTGAAGTGATGGTGTCAACTACCCCTTGGGGTAGGCCACCTAGAACCTCCGCGTCCCGTCCAGGGACCAGACATGAAGTTTCCAGAGGTCTGGACGCGGGTGCCAAAGGGTGCCCCGTCTCTGAGTCAGTAAATCCTTCCTCAGAGGAATCTGCCAGGTTTGGGGCTGTCGCGAGGAGCATTAGTTTTGGGAACCAGGTCCGGGAAGGCCAATAGTGTGCCCCCAGCAGGACCTGCTCCTCGTCCTCCCTGTCCTTGCACAGCAACTGTGCAAGAAGGCTCATTGGGGGAAACGCATATTTGTGAAGGCCCCGCGGCCAGCTGTGTGCCAGAGCGTCCGTGCCGAGTGTTCCGTCGGTCAGGGCGAAGAACAACTGGCAGTGAGAGGTTTCTGGAGAGGCAAACAGGTCTACCTGAGCGGCTCCGAAACGTCTCCAAATCAGCTGGACCGTCTGGGGATGGAGTCTCCATTCTCCCGGGAGCGCAGCTTGAGATAGCTCATCGGCTGCCCGGTTGAGCAGCCCAGGAATGTGAACAGCACGAATCGACCTCAGATGCTTCTGACTCCAGATGAGGAGGTGGCGGGCGAGTTGCGATAAGCGTCGGGAGCGCAGACAACCTTGTCGGTTGATGTATGCAACGGCCGCTGTATTGTCCGTGCGTACCAGTACATGCTTGCCTCGTAAGCGCCCTTTGAGACGGCTCAGGGCAAGGTGCACTGCCAGCAACTCGAGGCAGTTGATGTGCCAGTGCAGTCGGGGCCCCGTCCAAACCCCTGACACTGCAAGCCCGTTGTACGTGGCCCCCCAGCCGGTGGTTGAGGCATCTGTGAAAACCACAGCATGCCTGGATACCTGTTCCAGGGGCACTCCTGCCAGGAGGAACGCAAGGTCTGACCACGGGGTGAAGGTTTGGCGGCAGGCCTGTGTAACTTGGACCCGGAAAGTGCCGTGTTGCCACGCCCACCTTGGGACTCGGCCATGGGGCCAGTGCTGCAGTGGTCTCATATGGAGCAGCCCCAGCGGTGTGACTGCCGCCGTGGCTGCCATATGCCCCAGGAGCCTCTGAAACTGTTTCAGTGGGACCGCCATCCTGCTCTTGAATGTATTCAAGCAGTTCAACACTGACTGAGCATGTTCCTGCATGAGGCGTGCTGTCTGTTCGACCGAAAAAGAGATCCTCTGCGTCGGTGAGAGATTGCTCTTTTCCCAGTTGACACAAAGGCCCAACAGGCTGAGGTGTGAAAACACCAAGTCCCTGTGCTCGCACAACTAATCCTGAGACTGGGCGAGTATGAGCCAATCGTCGAGGTAGTTGAGATTGAATGCCCTTCTCTCTCATGGGAACAAGGGCTGCCTCCGTAACTTTCGTAAAGACACGGGGCGACAGGGACAGCCCGAAGGGCAGGACCTTGTACTGGTATGCCCGCCTTTCGAACGCAAACCGCAGAAATGGTCTGTGGCGTGGAAGGATCGACACATGGAAGTACGCCTCCTTCAGGTCGATCGCTGCGAACCAGTCTTGGGGACGGATACACCTGAAATGCATTTCTGCGTGAGCATCTTGAACGGGAGCCTGTGAAGGGCCCGGTTCAAGACGCGCAGGTCCAAGATTGGTCGTAACCCACCGCATTTCTTGGGTACAATAAAGTAAGGGCTGTAAAACCCCGACCTCATATCGGCTGGAGGGACCGGCTCTATCGCGTCCTTCGCCAGTAGGACTGCGATCTCTGCACTCAAGACAGGGGCATCTGCTGCTTTCATTGAAGTAAAGTGGACGCCCCTGAACTTGTGAGGGCGCCGGGCGAACTAAATCGCATAACCGAGCCTGACGGTTCGAAGGAGCCAACGAGATGGGCTGGGTAGCTCTATCCAGGCTCCCAGACGCCGCACAAGTGGCACCAATGGAACTACAGGCATACCCGCAGCGGGGCACCGTGAAAGAACGCAGGGACCCGGCCCAGGCGTCTCTTTGCCAGTCCGAGGCGGGGTCTGAGTGTGTGCAACACTGACCGGCGTGAGCAGAGGGTGCGTGGGTAGTCCGTTTGTTCGTCTTCCCGATCCGCCCACTGCTGCTCATTGGTGAGAGAGGAGGGTGAGTGTGATATGCACTGTATCGTCCACAACCCCCCGTCCCCTCTTGGGACCCAAAAATAGAGGAATTGCTCTTTGTCGATAATTTGGGTACCACCGACCGAGAGGTCATTGGTGGAAAAAGATTATCCGCCCGGCCCTCCTCCGGGGGAGGGAGTGGTGTGCTTACCATCTCCTGAAGAGCACGTCCCTCCACCTCTGTGTCGCCCGTCTCCGGGCCTCTTGCTCGCTCGCTTGCCACCAGGTTTGGCGGGGGCCTGGACGGGCGGGGCGGCTGCCCTGCGACCTGCTCCACGGCACAGCTTTGCTGGAGGCCGCAGGAGCTCTTGCTCTTGTTTGGAGGTGGCAGGGGGGCCGCCCTCGGCGACGGCATCAGCTGCATGCCGGGGCAGGATGTACCTGATTGCCTCAGTCTGCTCTGGTCAGCGGAGAACTGCTGGGCACATTCTCCACCGTGTCGCCGACAGGCCGGCCTGGGACACGGGGGCGTTCAAGAATCGTGTCTTGTCCGTCTCGCGCATGTTAGCCAGTCACAGCCAGATTTGGCGCTCCTGGACCACCATAGTGGATATGGCACGACCCAGAGACCGCGCCGTTACCTTCGTCGCTTGTGGCGCGAGGTCCGCCGCGGTGCGGTGCGGAGTTCTCTCTGAACTTCCGGGTTGTGACCACCCTCGTGCAAGTCCCTCAGTGCCTTGGCCTGGTGCACTTGCAATCACGCCGTAGCGCGTGAGGCGGAGGCAGCTTCTCCACCGGTCGTATAGGCATCGCTGGCCAGCCGAGTACCTACAGACCCGGGAGAGGAGGCACGGTTCTCCCTGCCGGTTGGAGGCGGTATTAGGACACAACTGCATCGCAACCGACCGCTCCACCTGGGGGACTCCCGTATACCCCCGCGCTGGCCCCCCATCGAGGGTGGTGAGGGAGGAGGATCCAGCAAATCAGTTTCCGGCAGTAAAAGGTGCCGTCCATGACCTGGTGAGCCCCTCATGCACTTCCTGGAAGAAAGGCACCGAGGCGGGGCGCGGACCGCCCCGGGACCAATCGTGCAACCTTGAGGGCTCGGGACACGGTGAAAGTCTTCACTCGAGCCCTACCCCTACGGTGGCCCGGGAAAGCATAGCCATTATTTCTGGATCCGATTCAGGCATTGCTACGGTCCCGGAGGAGAGCAGCGCAGCCGAATTTTCCTCTCCAGAAAGCTCTGGCTCCCCCTCCGATGCTGCAATCGACATCCGATCGTCGGGGGGAGCGTCGGAAGAAACAGGTGGTACCCCCCGGGTGGGTCCAGCCTGCTCTTTTTGAGAGCGCCGCTGGTTTCGAAGTGCCGGCGGGCTTGGCATCCCCGGAGGGGAATTCCTCACCGTGACCGTAAGACCAGTCCACCCACCGCTAGAAGAAGGACACCCCCGGCTGCCACCAGAGGGAACCCCAGATCTAGGCGGTGGCACGGGCACTCCGCCCCCTTGCAGGTAACGGAGTTTGGTCCGCAACTCTGAGATGGTCATACCCCCACAATGGGAGCATGAACCATCCACGAAAACCACCTCAGTGTGCTTCATGCCCAGGCACAAGAGGCAGCAATCGTGACCATCACCCAGCACCAGGTAAAGACCGCATCCAGAAACGCCCAGGTGATACGTTGTCTATAGCAAGACCCACGTCGTCTTTACAAAGACGTAACGTCGAGTTTGCCATGCAATGTCGTCTTTAAAAAGACGCACCTGAAGTTGCTCTTTTAGGGAAAAGATCTTTATCGTGCTGAGGCGCACAGGGGAGATGATCATGTGCAACACGAACAGGGGGTAGTGCAGCCTGATGTGTGCAACCCACTCGTCACGGGAAACCACCACCGCTGAAGCGTCGTCCGCTAACACGAAGAGCTCTCCAAGAGCGTGCTGAACTCGTTCAGTCTCCGTAGAGTAGTCAGGAGCGGAACGATGTGATCGCTCGGCTCCGAAGCGAAAAGCTGAATATGCGCTGCACCTGCTGCCTACTTATACTCACGCTGTGATCACCAGCAGCTGAGCAATAATCTCATGCCAATGTGCATTGGCTTGTTTATTTTACACTCGAAGTAGATTGGTTTCTCTAAGCGAGATCCCAATTCGTCGTTCTCCGACTTGACTTGGAGAGTGACCGACTGAAAGGGAACCGTGGTAAAGTTGCACATGCACTTTCAATATGCGTCCATTTAATAGTGGGTGTGGACTTTTGTAACTTGAACGTGCAAGGTTTCTTTCCGGTGTCATCCGGTTCCAGTTATTTTAGCTGTAGTTGTTATGATGCTTGATAAGAAATACCAGTTTGCAATATCATATTATTTTAATGTATTGACGTAATTATAAACACACTTGTTTGTAGCTCAAATAGTGTCCCCATTTACTGCACTTTGTTATTCTTATTGTGGACATTCGAGTCGGAATCCCTTGCACATTCACGGAAAATAGTTTCTTTCCAAGCTTCATTGCATCCGAAATCAGATACTTCTGTGTAAACTACACAGTATGCAAAAAAAAAAAAAACAGGATGTGAAAAAAGTACTATGTCTGAAAACATAATATTTGAAAAACAGTAGGCGAAAAGTAGGCGAAAAGTATTGGGAAGTGTGCTGATGGACACTTTACTATCCCATGATGCCATGGGAGAGGATTTGTGAATGGAAGTGACGCAACCGATGTTGTAGGTCACATGACCATATCAACATGGTCAATGCAGTACATCTGTTTCATTGTTTTCATACTACCCATTTTCACACTATTTAGAACATAGTTTTTTTAACGGTTGCAAATGTATTACCTATTCAGACAATATACGATCTCGGACACAAATATTTCTCCATGTTTTTTTAACTTTTAACACCCCAACTAGCAGGTTTACTAATATAAAGCTGCTTGCCTTGGAAGTGACCACTGCTTCTTGCAATGATACACTATGGCCCTACTTCACCTGCAAAATTTCACAAAAATGTCACTAATGGACCGGTTTTACAGACTGTGATGATACGTTTCCATGGTTATTCACATGGTAAATCTGCCAATGTTTTTTATTATTATTATAATTTTTTTTTTCAAATATTGTAAATTTATAACATAATACTTTGTGTTATATTACATTGGCATTAAATTACAGAAAAGTAGTTAACGCTGCTTAATACAGAGGCTGAGGGAAGGACGGCAAATTTAACATCTTTCTTTCTTCTGGCCCTTTGACTATTTGAAGAAATCTCTTGTCCACCACTATAGAAGTTTAACCAACTTTCACTTCTGAGGACCCCAGAAATGTGAAAGGGTCCATATGGCCACGCCATAACCAACTTTGTGGCTAAAAATATAATGCAGACATCTATGCTAATGAAAAAGATTACATCACATGCAGACAAGTGAAGTATTCTTAAACTTTTAGCATCATATATAAAAGAGGTATTAAATAGGCCTATAGTAGTAAAAATTGCTGGATTTTGCCGATAGACAAAATTAATTTAGGCCTTCACAAACTTCACAAAACAATTATTTCGAGACTGGAAGTCTGGTTCAACCTAACAAATGGAAATCCCTCATCCTCTCCCTTCCTGTCTTTCTCTCTTTTGGGAGGATGAGGTGAGGGGAAAACAACAGGGAGGACTAGTGGTGAAGCACACACGTGTCATAGTGAGCCGCTTCAATTTAGCTAAATAAAGACATTTTTGTTGGGTGTCAGCATCTCTGTGCCATTGTGCAGTGTGCTAGGACCAGCAACAGAAAATGCCCTCCAGATCTACATCCACATCAGCAAACAGCAAACAATGGGCACTGTGCGAGTGACTCACGCCTGTCATCGGTAGCTATCAGCAGGAAAAACCCGTCTCGCCTGCTGAACCATACATATACAAAAGAAAACAAATGAGGTTGTGTGGGTCATGGAAACCTGGTGGCAAATGCCTGGATGTAACAAGCACCAGCGCCTCCTAGCACTGGAATGACATCATGCACTCAGCTACTCTATTTACATGCATTTGGATGAATGGCTTCCAACACCTCCAGTAGGAAGTTTCTGAACTGGCCCTATTTACATTCCAGGGTTTTTATAGTTAACTGAAGTTAACGCCATAAAAATAAATATATAAAACTTTAAATAAATAAATGTTAACTGAAATAAAATATAAAAACATTTTATTTCAGCTAGTTGCAAAGATACAGATTACAAATACAAAATACAAAACTAATAAACATTGACTAAAATTAAAAATTATGATGAAAAATATAACTAATTCAAAATATGAATACAAATAGTTTAATTTCAATGATGCTAAAGTAACACTGTCACATTCTTAATGTAATTTCCGGGATTTATTGTGAATAAAATATCCTACTTTTCTGGATGTAATTTCAAATTCCCAAAATGTCCTTGTAATCAACTTTTTAATTTCCAAATAATAATGTTTTTTTCTTATTAAATGTCCAGATTCACATAGTAATATGTCACATTACAGATGAAACTTTGATTGCCGGACTCAATAATTGAATAAATTAATAGCTGTCTATTCTAGACAGTAATAAGATTAAATTGGATTTTTTTTATACTTAGATTTTTCTCCATGAAAAAAAAAAATCAGAAAAAAAATCTGAGATCTGAATATGAACTCAAGCATTTCTCATCCATAAAATGGCTTCATTCCATAAAAATCATGCTGTCTGCAACAGTTTTCACTCTATACTGTTAATAATTTTCTAAATGGTGTCTATTTTTATTTCTACAAATCTTTATCATGTCGTCGATACATGTGACCCCTTACCACAAACCCTCTCCACTAAGTCGCTTGGGTATATTTGTAGCAATAGCCAAAATAAATGGGTCAAAATTATTGCCCTTTTATGCCAAAAATCATTAGGATATTAAGATCATGTTCCATGAAGATATTTTGTAAATTTCCCACAGTATATATATCAAAACTTAATTTTTGATTAGTAATATGCATAGCTAAGGACTTAATTTGGACAACTTTAAAGGCAATTTTCTAGGCATAGGCGAGCTAGGGTCCGCCTAGGCGCCAACCAGCTGAAGGTCGCCAATGACGAACGTACTCGCACTTTTTAGCAGGGTTGTTGTAAAGGAGTGGCACGGTCGACCCTGAATAATGACGGCCACCCCCACGGGACCCCCACCTTAATTGGGCCTCGAGTACTGTCAATCTACGCTGCCCTGTTATTCCTCTAGATCAATAGCCTGTCAATTGCTGCCGATTGTGTGCATCAAAGTTTGCATTTGGGAGCGCTCAAACAACGCCATAGAGATCCAGTGGCCTCTGTCAAGTGTTTTTGGCAATGAACACTTTTTTTTGCCATGCCAATAAACTTAAATAAAGCTATTTAAAATATTGGTAAGTCATCAAGTGCACAAATCTATTTGTGTTGTAGGTATTATTTGTGGCACTTTTGTGGCCCTTTGTCCAAATTTTGGGGCAGATTTGCCAAACGGTGTGCGTTTTTTGCGCCAATGCATTGTTAAATGTTCAGCGTGTCATGTAATATTCCCGTATAAACTTTAACATCCAATTAAAAAGTATTTGTATAGTAAAATTCGCTAATTCACTAGATCAATACATCCTTTATTAGACCGTTAAATGCATTCTTACGGAGGTGTCGAAATGCTGATTCAATTCATTCACTTTCAACAGCGCTTAATGCAAGCAGCGTCATGGAGGGCAGAGCATCACGTTATTTAAAGGGAAGGGTAGCAAATTATTAAGTAGCTGCATTGGTTACTTTTATGCCACTGATGAAGCTTTTATATGTAGTTTGGGGTAACAAAGGGGTTTTATAGGTTTGACTGAAATAATGCAGTAACTGACACTTTAAATCAATGTTTCAAGAAACAACAACAAAATTTTTTTGAACAAAAAACAGATAAAGACAAAAAAGTAGCCATTGATCATATCTAACAATATGTAGTAGTATAGTATCCAAATTAAAATGTAATAAAATTTATGTGTGATTTTATGTGCAATGTCTTAGCCACTAGGGGTTGTTACATAGGGCTATACAGGCAGCTAGTGGCAACACAATGATATTACAGAAACTAAATTGTACAAAATGTTTATCTTAACAGTCAATTAACAAATAATGCATTCAGATTTGTGGAATTCCATGCACTGAATCTTTTGTTTCCCCTTCCACAACTTAGTGTCGTTTTACTATGGACAACCATTTGAATGTGACAAGCACTGGTTCTGACAAAAGAAATATATAATATACTGTATATATAGATATATATATATAGATATATCTGTGTGTGTGTGGGGGGGGGGGGGGGGGGGGGGGATTTTGCAATAGGATTTTGCCTAGGGCATCAAATTGGCTAGAAACAGCCCTGTTTGTATCTCTGCCTAATATCTCCTATCCTAACAAACCTACAGCAAGTGGAAAGGCTTATTTATTCAATCTTTCCGAGAGTATGCATCTCAATTTCCAAAAAGTTGACCCTTCTGACTGGTTTTGGATCAGGGTCACATATCACCTAAACTCCATAAGTTTGACAAGCCGTTATGAGCTACTAAAGGATGATATTAACCTGAATATTTCTCTTTGGTGTTTTACAAGCTCTTGGTGCATAAAGAAGATATGTAAAGTTGCAAAGACTCAAGTCAAATCCAAAGAGATTTTCTTTATAAAAGTTAAGAGTCAGCTACGCTTACCTAAAGCGGCTCGTTCTAACACGCCGCCACATGTCTACGTCACTGTGTGGAAGATTTGCATAACGCCGCCCAAATTTTCACACAAAGAAAGAAGACGTAACTTTTATTCTCGCTGTAGTATTGTTGTTGCTGCCGCTGCCATGTCTTGAAGGTGCTGTGTGCTTCGTTGTGAAAGCTAAACTTCTTTGTTTGGTCTTCCAAAAGAGGATTATATCTGCTTTGTCATGCCTGGAGCTGATTTGTGCTGGTTGCTGAGGAAATACCTCAACTTTGCGCTGTGGATCGCCGGATCGGCTTTCACCGTGGATAAAGCGGAGTCCATCCCCGGGTCGTCACATGTGGTGCCGCAAGCCCTCCGGACACTTCGTCATCGAATCCCCGCCTCTTGCCACTCTAGCCCTTCGGTTCGCTTCACAACGAAACTTATCCCCCGCCTTCGCTTCACTGTTAGGCCGGCCGTGTGTGATGCTTTGTGTTTCGTTGTGAAAGCGAAACTCTTTTGTTTGGCTTCCAAAAGAGGACACAACTAGAAATCAGTGGTTAATTTGTATTTACAACACTGTTCCAGAACACTTTAACCCAAATATATTCAGATGTGTGCAGTGCATTTTGCGGAGGACGAGGACTGTTTCCTTAGAGAGTAGCCTGCAAGCCGGTGCTGTTTTCTAAACGTTTGGGCAGTTTTCCAGACTTTTGCAAGACAGTCTGGCGCTTCGTGATTCACAGCCTGTAAGAAAGTTTTTTTTATATTTAAAGAATTTGCCATTGACTATTCAAACGCGAGTTTTTTTTTGGGCAGTGTAGAGTAGCACTTGCTGTTTGTTGTTTCTCCAGTCAATCAGCGTACACCTCGCTTTTCAGATTGATGAGCTTTGTAAAAATCTACACGTTTCTGAAAGGCGGGGCATAGATGAGAAACAGTAATGTACAGTATGTGGTAAATAATGTGTGTTTTTTTTACTTTAAACCACATATACACATTTCATTACACCAAAAACACAACATAATGTTCTTTTTTAGCAAGTCATATGACCCCTTTAGCAATAAAATGTCCTCCAGGTAGCAAGTGTATTCTCCTGAGCAGGTCCGCAGTTTCTTGTTGGCTTTTTATAATAATTATATTTCCGTCCTCTCACTGGGTCAGCCCGTGTATGTTTTAAAACTTCCTGGAGATTAACGGCTACACTTCTGCATGAAATCGGGCATACTTAAGGGATTTGCTTAAAAGGGAACATCCCACAATACACACAGTTTCGCTCAATCTCATTTTAATCTCGAGTACCTATAGAGTAGTACTGCATCCTTTCATATCTCCAACAGTCTTTATTTTTCTCATATTTATAAAAGAAAGATACAGCTTTACGTTTCTCTCCGAAAACAGCCGAGCTCCTGGAGGCACACCGTGGGCGGAGATAAAGATTGACGAGCACTTGAGCTCCGATTGCCAACAAAACATCACAGACATTTTATGCAGTTTCACTTACCGTCTGTAGTTCTGAATCATGACCGGGATCTTTCATAGCTGGGACCGCTCCATCTTCCAGTATCAAACAATGTGCAAATCCAGCACCGAACTGGGCCTTGTTTATAAAACGTTAACAAACACACTTGTGAAACTCCGTTACTGCCCCGGAAAAACAAACTGTATCCACGGTTTACATAACACTGGGTTCTTTAGGAAGCTAAACAAAGTTATCTTTCATCAGCCGCTGCCCTCTTGAGTAAATTACGTCATTTGGGATCCAGAGGTCTGCACAGTAGCGATTCGTTGGGAGCCAGCGTCGGCGCAGTAAGATTCGTTTTGGAGCCCGAGTCTGCTCAGTAGAGATTTGTTTGGAGCCAGAGCCTGCGCAGTAGAGATTCGTTTGGAGCCAGAGTCTGCGCAGTAGAGATTCGTTTGGAGCCAGAGTCTGCGCAGTAGAGATTCGTTTGGAGCCAGAGTCTGCGCAGTTGAGATTCGTTTGGAGCCAGAATTTGCGCAGTTGAGATTCGTTTTGAGCCAGAGTCTGCGCAGTAGAGATTCGTTTGGAGCCCGAGTCTGCGCAGTAGAGATTCGTTCGTTTGGAGCCTGAGTCTGTGCAGTAGAGATTTGTTTGGAGCCAGAGTCTGCGCAGTAGAGATTCGTTTGGAGCCAGAGTCTGCGCAGTAGAGATTTGTTTGGAGCCAGAGTCTGCGCAGTAGTGTCGTGAGGTGGAGCCGCTGTATCAAACTCCCGCAGACCCAATCAACCATAACGACACGCCCCGTTTTTATAGCATCAAATTACTAGCTAAAATCAACCTTATCACAAAACCAAACAATTGAACGTATATCAGCGTGATAACTACCTTAAATGACCAAAACCATCTTTCGGAATATTGTATTAGAAGTGTAATTTATTTTTTTAAGGATGAAGCACGTTGATGGGTGCAATCTCGCTCTTGCTCTGGTTGATGCATGCGCGGGCGCGTTCTTCTATACAAAACTAGACAAATTCCTATAGTGGCACGGCAAAGTTAGTAGACAGTTAGTAAAGTCTGCAGACAGCTTCTCCTGCAGGTAGGCTATGTTTTAACCTGGTTTGAGAACTTCTGCATACATTTTCATTCACGCATTTGGCAGATGAGTTTATCTAACATTGCATTCAATATTTAATCAGTTCATGCATTCCTAGGAAATCAAACCCATTACCTTTGCTGTCACTGTCTAAATGTTTACATATCATAACATTATATCTTTGCCTTAGATAACTATATATCATTAGATAACAATATAACAAATTGTCTTTGAATGTAAAGAAAAACAGGTCTTGCACAAGCACACTTTATGCAAAACCTTTCACAAAAAAAAGTTTGTTAGTGTTGAAATGATAAAACAATAGATTTAGTGTTCATGATGAATTATTTGGACTCTTTCAAGGTCATGTTACAATAGATAATGTGATGAGCATGTGGTTACTTACTCTGCTAAGGCACCTTGTGTAAACCTGAGGGAAACTGACATAATACAGATATTAAAATTCAACAAAACTAAATTCACTCTAGCCTACGTTAAATGTCCTCTAACCAAGATTTGTTAAACACTGGCCTAGCCCTAGTGTTAGAACGGATAGAAGCAACGTCCAGAACGTCTTTGTCAGGGTAGCGCCAAATGTAATTTTTGAAAGGAATAAAAACGAGGACGTGAGGGACTGAAGTACAGCGCGTTCAATGGATTATATCCCACTTTTGTTTAGCAACATAACGATTGTTCAGCTGACGAAATGTCTTTCTAAAAAAAAAAAAAGAAAAGTAGTAGACTAAGTTCGATAAAACACTTTTAAAAGTTGTGAGCTGTGAAAATTACATGATCTCGTCTATTTTTCCTACTCATTAAATTCAGTATGGCGTCTATGGTAGGCTATACTAACGTAAATTACTCTTACTTTTCTGTAGAATACATAGGCCTGTGCTATTTCAGGACCTTTTTTGTTTTAATGTGCATGAGGTCACATGAAAAAGCACATACAATTACCAAAACTAAATAAATAAACAAATAAATAAAACTAATTCAAAATATTAATAAATAAATATAAAATATTTAAAATATATAGCCTAGCTACTAAAATAAACCCTGGTTCCAAGCTTGTTTCACAAGTTTATTGAGAACTGTGCAACCCTGTTGAAGAAACCTTTGGGAGATATTAGTAATTAGTAATAATGAAACATGCTTATGGAATCTTTGCAAGATTGACATGGTTTACATTAGATATTTCGAAAATAATCTGGTTTCTATGAAAGAATTTGGAGTGAAGCTGTTAGACCTCTTTTAAACAACGTCCTTGGGAATAATAAATGAATTTAACTTAAGTAGAACTTCATAAGAATCTCTCACACTTTAGGAATTAATGAAACATTCCCATTTTTTTTCTTGCCTCGTCTGACTTTTGGGATCAAACGGAAGAATGTCAGTGAAGCCTTAATGCTCTAAAAACCAAAAACCCAGTTCTGAGCATAATTATAGCAGAGTGAATCTTTGTTTCTCAGCTAATTTATGTAGTGTATACATAATATATTTCAAATGCAGAAATGTCTTCTGTTTTATGAAATCTAGATTGGATTATATAGTCAAATCTATATTATAAGACCTTAAAGCCTACATTGTGGGAACCTCTATAATGGACACAACAATTGGAAACAGCATTAGAGACTAAATAACATCCAATTTTTATAAAAAAATGTTAAAGGTTTAGATTAGTCTATGATAATTAAATCAGTATAATTTAAGAACATTGTGTTCTAGAGCAAGACACTTGCTGTAACTCTTTTTATAAGTGTATTGTAAGTCACTTACAAAGATAAAGATAAAGTGATTACTTACTGTAAATGACTTCATATGAATGCTGAGGAAAGGAATGAAATGCACAGATAAAGGCTGGGTGGAGTCAATGATGAGCAATTGTAACTTTCACCTCCCAGCTTTCACAACTGGATAGTAAAACAACATTAATTTCACAATCATATACAAAATGTCAGTGATTATAGCAGCTTATTATTATCTGCATCTGCCTAATCCAGTTTCTAAAATATTATCTGAAAGTGTAGACTGTAAAAAGGGTCACAAATAAAGTAAATTAAACAAATCCTCCTCAATAAATCTAATCATAAGTCTTGTGTAAACTATCATATAAACGTGTGTAGCCATGATAAATATATCCTCCTGAGAACCAGAAATAAAAAGCTTTGTGAATTTAGTATTTTTTCATGTCATTACATTGTTTAGAGCATAAGAAAAAAATGGTAAAATACATATTTTTTTTAATTATATTTTATTCATGTTATGTTCTGTCCTCTGTAGAGGACAACATGACTCAGTTTTTCTAAAAACAAAATGACAAGAGTAGACATGAAAAGGCAAAAACAATGGGAATTTTTTTTTTAATCACCAATCAATTTTTAGGTTTCAATATTTTTTTATACCTAACTTTGTTTAAAGGTTGGTTCTCAACTATGTTATAAAATATAAAACAAAATGATTTGATATAACATTTTGCTTTATGCAATATGTGTGTAAAAATTCCATAAACTGGTTTTCTCATTAAGCACAATGTTATCTACACACTGTATCTAATTTGCAAATTAAAGTGCTGTTGGGACAGCATGTTAAAAAAAGAAGTGTAATAATGGGAGCAATAATTAGCAATATTTTCATAATAATATCTAATAATCAATAGGAATATTGATATATAATTTTTCTCTGTTCATTTGTTGTGTCTCCCAAAATGCATAATAAACATGATTTTAGTCCTGGTGTCCTCTAAAGTGGACATGTATGAAATCATGTCCTGTTTTATAACAGGAAGTCATATTTTGGTTTGAAATCCTATAACATTTTCCTGAGATGTTGATTTGTGACAAACAATTTGAAAATTTATCAGATTTAAATTGTAATTATCATATTTCCATAAGGATGTACACTTTTATCACTAAATTATTGTCAGCCATTTTAAAAATTAAGGAGAGGGAGTGGCCATGGTGAAACATCCAATCATTTGGTATCTCTGGAAAGCCCTGAAGTGCTCTGACAGGACATTCCAGATTTAAAAACTGAGGAACATGTGAGGTTCTCAGAGAAATAACTGAAAATATAATGTCCACTACAAGGCAAAAACTCCATAGCTGGAGATCATCAAGTGAGGGATATACAGAAAATGAAACCTGAAAGGGACAAATCTAGGGTAACTGTCAGGGTTTTGTCACAGCAGTTTACTAGAGAGAGACCCAGATGCAGAATGATCAAGGGAGTGAGGTTTATTGACAAGACAAGGATTAACAGGGCTGATGTGAGAGTCCAAACAGTAGGAAACGGCAGTCTGCTGGAGAACAGGAGGACGGCCGAGGTCAGACCTGGACAAAGTTTTGCTGGAGAACAAAGGAGATCAGGCAGCAGCTTGAGAAACCAGGGCTTGATACTTTGAGCTGTAGTGAAACCAGTCCAGTCAGATAGCCAGGTCTTGAGAACAGCAGCCAGGGGGGAATCAAGACACAGAACAGGAAAAAACCCAAGACATAACACGACACACAAGACAAGAACACAAGAGAGAACAACAAGCAGCAAAATAAGACACTGACTGCAAGACGCTGACCTCCAAACTAGAGGCTTAAGAAAATTAGAGTAAAAATAAAGACAGGAACTAGACTAGAGCAAAATAACAAAAGCAAAGAAAACCTAATAAACTTCAAACGAACTAAATGCAAAGCTAGACTTACAAGGAGAGTAAAATATATCACTACCAATATGACTAGTTGACTGACAAGGAAATCTCTTACACACAAGGAACTAACACAACGAACCAGCAGAGACATGAGGGAAAGGGGCACAATATGAAGGAGCAGAGCACATGAGGACCACAATGAAGTGGCCACAATGAAGTAAAAGAGGACTAGACTAGGACTAAACAAGGGGGCGTGGTAAAGGGAAACAAGGGGGCAGGACGAGAGGAGCACATGGCCAACATAAAGACAGAGCCATGTGCTCAGACACAAAACATACAAAGGAACATTGAACAGAGACAAGACAGACAAAACTGTAAGGACAGGAATAAACACTGGAGTCCCGTAACAGCCAGGGAATACAAGGGGTGGGACAGGAAGGATGGGAGTCAGTCCTGCAGGATAGTTTGAGCCTGCCCAGGGAAATGTTGGCTTTGTGAAATCATGACGGCCAGGCAACACCGAAGGTGAGATGGTAGCTCGATTATTAACACCTCTAGAGATCGGGGGCTGCTTCACAGGTGGAGACTCCCAACTGGGTTTGGTGTCTGGACCAGATGCAGAGACAGTTTCTTGATTACAGAAGTACTTGGGAATAAACTCAGGGGGCATAACTGCACTGGCAGTTAATGAGAATTGCTTTGACAACTCCTGAACCAATGTGACATCATGCACAGTTTCAGAGACTCCATCCGATTTAGAAGATGTACACAATGCTCGAGCTGATACAGACTTCTTGACTGTGTTTTGACTGGCAGGAATGACCTCAGATGACACGAGACTGGCAGAAATGATCTCTTTGGGTGAGTCATGGCTAGTGAGCAGCTCAGGGGTAGCCTCCGTGGCTATAGCGGGCAGATCAAGATGCCCAGAAATGGCCTCCGTGACCAGGGCTGAAGCTGATTCTGAGGAAGTAACATGACTGTCAAGTTCTGTTTCTGTGGTTATGACTAGACTGGATGATAGCCCCAAGGCGGTCTCTGTGGCCTTAACAGGCAAACATAGATGCTTTAAAAGGGCCTCCATGGCCAGAACAGGATCAGAAGGCATGACATTACAGACAAGATCAGTCTCCGTGGGCAAAACATGACTGGAGATCACATTCAAGATGGCCTCCGTGGCCCTAACAGGTGCACTCAGATGCTCAGGAAGGGCCTCCGTGGCCAAAACAGGAATGGTTTCAGAAAGCATGACAAGACAACTGGGACTAGCTCGCTGTTCTGGGGTAGCCTTCATGGCCAGGTCAAGAACATTTTCTGTTGAGGCAGCAGTGCCATAGACGTCCATATTAAGAGAAATGTTTAAATTTTACATTGCTTTTGAATTTTGAACACAGTCCATTTACCGTTTTGGTAACTGAGCTTCCAGCTGCATAAGGCAATGGTGTAGCTTATTAGTTATAGATCTGGGCTAGTAACTGAAAGGTTGTAGGTTCAAACTATGGTGATATTTTACAGTAACACTAAGTAATAAATAAGGGGGGGGATTATTCTTCTCTTGAGTATATGGTAAATAAGAAAGACCATTCAATTTTGACAAGACAGCCGTCTCTTTTTGTTTGCAGATTCAGAGAGGACAAACTACGAAGTAAAATTTGTCATTTAAATATACTATGGAAAGGCAGCAAATGACAGGTTATGGAAGCCGGAATGATACTGTTCAGAAGTTTGGGGGTTGTAAGGATGCTTTTGAAAACAGTCTCTTATGTTGTTATATACAGAATTTAGAATGCAGAATTTAGCAGACGTTTTATCCAAAGTGACTTACAAATGAGGACAACAGAAGCAATCAAAACCAACAAAAGAGCAATAATATGTAAGTGCTGTTGTGACAAGTCTTGGTTAGCCTAAAGCAGTATACGTAGCAAGAGTTTTTTTATAAATAGAAATCAGAGATAACAGAATGTGTTACTTGTGTTCCTCATTTGTATGTCAGTTTGGACAAAGTTTGATAATGTAATTTCAATGACATGATGTAAACATCTTTTTATTGATAACGCATCTATATTCAAATTCTTGCAGAGATGTGTCTCTAAATTGTTTAGCGTGATGGTAAATGACAGCGTTGTTGGTTAAAGCAAAAATAAATAAATGTACATACTGTACAGATAAATCTCGA
The DNA here is from genome assembly GCA_018155175.1 of Sinocyclocheilus anophthalmus. NCBI lineage: Eukaryota > Metazoa > Chordata > Actinopteri > Cypriniformes > Cyprinidae > Sinocyclocheilus > Sinocyclocheilus anophthalmus. The sequence continues at coordinate 436,644 of JADLZN010009180.1, read as the reverse complement.
CACAAATATACTTACAACATGATTCTTTGTAGTTGCTCAGAAAAGGTGAAAAGCAGATAATTAATTTAACATAAATAAAAGTTAAAAAAGTTAGATGGGAGACAAGATTAAAATAGTGAATCAAGTAAAAAAAAAAAAAGCTATTAAAAGCTGTCCTTTAAAACCATAATGATTGATGTAAAGTATTTTGTCTTTCAAATCTTCCTACAGAACAGTTACCTTAATGAAGAAACACTCTTACACTGATTAGTTACGTAAATGACGATATTGATTTGTGGGTGTATTTATACTGACAGAGGCATGCTTGTACGTTACAGAGCAGCCTCAGTGCCGAGAATGGAATGGGCGTTATTTCGCTCAGTGTCATTTATGGAGCCATCATTTTGTCCTCAATGTTTCTGCCTCCGATAATGATCAAAAATCTGGGCTGTAAATGTACCATCATCCTTTAAATGGGCTGTTATGTGGCATATTCCTTTGGAAAACTTGCGCCGGGCTGGTGCGTGCATTTCTCTGCCTTGTGTACTTACTGATTTCCTGAACAATATAAACAACTATGTAAGCATATTTATCTACAGTATAAGTTCAAAATGGCATTATTCTTTGTGCAAGTGTGAGACAGTTTCAAATACTAGGCATGAAAGGACTATTATGTGTTAAATACAAGACAGATATATTTGTATTGTTATATATTTAATATTTTTATACTGTTCAAAAGTTTTAGGATCAGTAAGATTTTTAATATATTTGAAAGAAGTCTTTCTCTCACCAAAGCTGCATTTATTTGATCAAAAATAACTGATTTCAGTTTAAATAAAATGTAATTTATTACTGTAATGCAAAGCTTAATTTTTCAGCACCATTTCTCCAGTCTTCAGTGTCAGATGATCCTTCAGAAATCATTCTAATATGCCGATTTCCTGCTCAAGAAACATTTCTGATTATTATCAATACTGAAAACAGCACACTGTGTTGCTACTTACACTTCTTTTCAACATTTAAGAGCTGAAGGTTGTGTTAGAACTTCAGTCAAGTTAGAAAGCACCTCTCTGAAATCATTTTTGTCTGCAGGCCAAGTCTGATGACCACCTCTGCCATTCTGGGTGTGGGAGGTTCACCGCTGTGGTCTGAAAAATGCACCTATCTCACAATAAGTGGAAACAGACGAAGCCAGAAAATCAACAAGAAAGGCCAGGATCTCATCAACCAATATTTTGGCATCTTTTTCTTCATTTTTCAGTCATCAGCGGTATGGGGAAACCTCATGTCATCGCTGATATTTGGCCAGGATACTAGCATAGGTACAGTTGGATTAAATACTTTGTCAGTGTCTTTATTATTTTGATTCATTTATTTTTTTGGTGACTGTAAATACACTGAGCGTTTATTCATTTCTAGAAGTCCCTGAGGAGAACCTGCAGTTCTGTGGTGCCACATCATGCGTTGAAAATTTCACAGTCGCAAACTCAACCCTTCCAGCAAGACACCTAGTGAACAATCATTCATATTTGTGTCCAAAAACTAGTTTAGTGAACTGTTGAATAACTTCATTCATACAATCCACTAAAATATCTAGCTTTGAATGTCAGATTACTCCTCTTCTATTAAAGTAAACATAAAATACAGTTATTAGTGGTGTTTAAAATTAGAGATATGAAAAAACCCTAATTATTTAACTTCAGTACATAAGTCATCCACCAAGAACAGCCTAGCAAGCGCTTAGCAATGGACAAGCACCATTTACATTTCTTTCAGAAAATATACAAATCTAGTTTTCATTCATTTCTATTAAGACTGTCTAACCTAGTGGTTCCTGGTTCCTGCAGGTGTGGGAGTTCTGGCCATCATTTTTGTGGCGGTGTTCCTGGACAACATTGACCGAGATCTGGCCAGAGAATTTCGTAAGACCAAGGGCAACCAATCGTTTTGCAGCACCTTTCTGGCTACCTTCAAGCTCTTGAGAGATCCTAGATTGTTGCTTCTCATCCCACTGACCATGTACAGTGGGTTTGAGCAAAGTTTCCTTGCTGGCGAATACACAAAGGTACACCATCACGTCTCCAACATTTTGGGGACTTTTATTATTTATTTATTACTATTTTTAATGAACCATAAAGAAATAGAACAGTGAAGGAAATTCTAGTTGACAAGCAATCATTTTGAACTATTTGCAATTGATATTTTAAAATATGCACACTTGTATGAAAGTTGTAGAAACCACAACTCGTTTCTTGTCTCATCAAATTCAGTTAGCAATTACATGAATCATGTAAATGATACCATATTTGAGAAAGAACATCGAGTAGTTTGCATTACTGTGTATTACTGTCGTTAGTTTAACATTTTAGCATTAAACAGTTGTCAAATATTAAATGTAGGGCTGTCATCGTTAACGCGTTAACGCATGCAGTTAATTTTTACAATCCTTAAAGCGTTAAAATTATTTAACGCAATTAAAGCAAAATTACTGAAGCACAATTTCTAATCTAACCCTTTAACCCAATTTTGCTTCTCTGCTTGCGATCAGATCATTTTAAGCTGCTAACCTCCGGGAAAGTTTTAAGTCCAATGATCCAGTAACTAAGCGAATGCATCAACAAATCGTCCTAAACAGCGCTAAATATAAAGGAAACCAGTGATTACCATCAGAGAATTGCAGAGGGAACAGAGACTGCGTTGAGTTTTAAGTGATTATCAGTCCATGTGGTTCAAAAGCTCTGTCATATTCTGTGATTGTCTCTGACGAGCGCGAGTCCTTACATAGTGCTACTATAAAATTCTGATTTTTTTTTTCTTTCATATGTGTTTATATGGGCTCCTTATATCATTTGGTGTCTTTTGGAGTTTTTTGTGTCCTTTTTTGGAAAGACATCTAACTTTATCTTGAAAAAATCTTGCAGAAAACTGATTTTTGAGAATCACCCTTCAATATTTTGGTTTACTTTGCTGGATATAGCAAATGACTTGTTCGGCATTGCTGGGAACGCCCACAAAAACGTCATAACCGTTTATGCCGTGGGGGAAAACAAACCATTCGAATTAATGCGCGGAGACCTTGTTAGGCGCTTGATCTTTACTTTCTGTGATGATTTCGATTGATTTTTGCTTTGTGCAATGCCGAAAAGTTGCTGTGTGGCGCTTTGTCCCTCTAATAAGTTAAAAAACTGATCTGACGATGTATATGACTGATACACTACAATGATCTGTCGTTAGTCCCATCGCCCTGCACCGCAACCCAGTTCTGATGTGGCTTACAGTAACCCTCCTTCGCATCGCAATCAAATAAATCTTACTCCCTGATATTTTGTGATGTCATAATCTATTAAAACATTTATTTCATATTATTATACATAATCCCTTATGAAAATTAGCAATGGTATTACTATAGTAAAAGTATAATAGGCTAACCATGTATTTATTTTTTTGTGGCGTTTGTTTACTAATTGTAGCCTATAACCACAGTTTACTACACATAAGGGGAACGCGGGGCACAAAGTAACGCAGGGTAAGTTATAACACAAGTGGTTTAAATATTTCCACACATGATAAGCATAACAAAAAATCTGTTTATTGTACGGTAAAATACCGGCAGCTTGGTTGCCAGGAACTTTACCGTGAAAAATACGGGTAGCATATTTTAAGTTTTACAGAACTGTTTAACCATTTAATTGAAAAAACTTATTCATAAAACTGATACAAGTAATAGGAAAACCTTTGAGGTAACTTATTTATTTGCAGAACCCGCTGCACTTAACTTGGCCAATTGCATGGGTTTTATAAACTCATATTTCTAATGTTTAGTAACGCAAGCATATCGGTTATTAAGAAATTATTTTGCTAAGTCACGGAAGAAGAAAAAAACTAGGCTTTAGAAAAGGTAGTAAAAGCATCAATCAACCAATCTCTTCCAGTAACAGCAACACCCATTCATGTGTGATTGAATTAGTGAAGAGATTCGCAGCATCAAGTAACTACACATGTACTGCCTTTAAATAATAAAGCAACAAGCAGCTAAAATCAGCCTTTCTTTGTACGTCATTGACTTCAACACAGGCGCTACTCTCCAGCACATTGGTAAACCAAAAACAAAACAGGAAGTTGCCGTGAGGTTTTACAGTCTTTTGCTGTTTTTTTCTTGATGTTACGGGAAATAACCGGCAGCTGTGGTTGCAGTAATCTACAGTTTTTTACAGTTGGCTTCTGTAAATTAAATAACAGTTATATTTCTGTTAAAAATAAATTTCAACATACTTTTTCTTCATCTCAAAATTAACCCCTGTAATATCACAAAAATCCTTTTTTTCCAAACATCAGGTTTAAAGAGCACTTATATGTGTCCACACTACAGAGTGCTGAAGTGACACTGAAGCGGTGATGAAGTTAATGAGATAATTAAACAAGGATTGAGCATTAGTGATGAACACCTGTTAACAAGCAGAATCACTGAAGGAAAGACAAACAAGAGCAGAGAAACACAACTTGCAGCCAAAGCCAAAGATGAAATCTACTGAAAATAAAACATTAAATTGATCAAGATCTCAGCAGAGGAGGATTAAACAGCTCCACAAACAGCATCACCAGCTTCACTTATTACTAACCAGTGTGACTTTATTTCTGTCATATGTGTACAAAAGCTCTTATTGAGATTTTAGGTGTTGTACTTTCATTTGAAGTCACCATAATGGCGATCAGTGTTTGCTTTAGTTGGGCTCTTGAACCTTGACTTTTTAAAAATAGTTTTTCTTTGGTTGTTTAAATTAGCTGTGTTTATTTAACACAGAATAAAGTCTTGTTTTTATAGCAAGAAAAGCCAAAAGAATCTATGATCAGATAAAACTGGTGTTTGTGATGTCAAGACAATCATGAACTAGACTGATTCACTGATCTCGCCTAATGTTTAATCTCTAATTAAGTGTGTAATATATAACTAATACTCTTGAGTTGCACGACTGATACTACCGCAATCATTGTGAAACATTCCTAAGCACAATATGCACAAATAAAAGCTTTGAACTATGGCAGAACTTAAACACACACAGACATCAACAGTCAGCCTATGAATCTCAAGATTGGTGACAATCAAAAAAAAAAATGTCATGCTGCAATGCATGCTGGGAGTTTTGTACTGGCACCCAGCATGCATTGCGGCATTATTCATTTTTTTATTATTAATAATAGTCACCATTGTTGAGATTCATGTGCTGATTCTTGATGTCTGTGTGTGTCTAAACGGTGCTGTAGCTCTAAAGGTTTTGTGCATAAAATGCTTTTAAATTTCTTCACAATAGTTTGTCAACATATCTTGTGGAGTCATAGTAGTACCATAAACAAAAAAAAATATATCGACCCATATAATTAGACACTAACTGAGATCAGTGAATCAGATCATGAGATGATGATTTCATCATCATTAATAGTTATCAAAACCACTTCATTATAATTTCTCTCGGCTCTTTGTCACAACAAATGTGCTAGTTTACACACACAGAAACAACAGCAGAGAAAAACTAACATTAAAGAGTCAAGGGTCAAGAGCCCAACTAAAGCAACCACTGATCGCCAAAATGGTGAGGCCAAACAAAACATTTTCAATACAATATAAACCTCTGTTAATTCTCAAAGAATTTTTGTAGATATATGACAGAAATAAAGTGAGTCTGGTTAGTAATGCGTGAAGCTGGTAATGCTTTTTGTGGAGTTGTGTAATCCTCCTCTGCTGTTTTATTTTGGTTGATTTCATCTAAGGCTGTGACTGGAAGTCAGTTGTAGTTTTCTTTCTTGTTCTTTCCTTCAGTGATTCTGCTTGTTAACAGCAGCTGTTGATCAGTGTCTGAATTCCCTTATTTGTTTTCAATCACTCGGTCTAGTGGACTATATAGTGAACTAATGTAGGGACTAGTGAATGAGGGTGTAGGGTGTGATTTCAGACACAGTCTATGAGTGTTGACTGAGGCTACTTTCTCGAAAACAAAGGTTAGATATATTACAGTTATTCACCGTATATTGTAAGGAAACTTACTGTAAATCATTTAACAGGTTTTTACTGTGGCATTTCTACAGTCTTTTACCGTTAAAATCACGATAATTTTTTACAGTGTAGCATAACCAAATTTACAGCATTTGCTAGTTACTATATCAACATTATATAGAGAAAAAAAGTGTGCCAAAATCAAAGTCGTTGAAGATTATCCGGACATTTATTTTACCCATAGTACAATTATATGTTGGCCTTAAGTAAATTCTTCATCTCAGTTTATTGCATTTTAGAATGAGGACAAATGCTGGCATATTTTAATCCCAATCTGTTAGTTATCAGTTTTAAATGATGTTAATGCTTCGCTAACTAGCAGAAGACATGGTTTTAAACTCCAGTTGCGCAGATGGGGTATGTTGTAACACTGCGTTACAATGTGCCCTGCCGTGCTATTCTATGACATTAGCGATGTAATTCACACTATTTACTTTAATACATTTTAATGATAAACGACGAGAAGCAGGTGAATAAAGACTGACAGTCAATGTTTAATGTTAAGAAATTATTATTTCAAGACATGTAAAGCATGGTTGCAATGTGTTCATTGTCAAACTCCAAAATCAGATTATCTTTATTATTTTATTTGAAAAAATTATTTTATTGACAAAATATTTTAGTTTGTCTTGTATATATTTTTCATTCGATCAGATAACATTTTAAGCTGTTATATATGGTCATGTTACAACATGCCCCTCAAATGTTACAATGTACCCCACCTACGGGACATGTTGTCACATTTCTCTTCCAATTTTTGAGGGTAAATAAAGAAAAACGTATACACAGTAATTATGAAACAAAGCGACATATTCGTACTAGACAAGTGTGAAATTACTGTGAATAAAAAAAATTATACTCTGAACCCCAATGTGGATTTACACAATTTTGAGAAAGTCAAAAAGTGTTACTTTGTGCCCTGCTCTCCCCTACCATGGTTAAACTATGGTTAGTGTAACGCTGCGCATTTCAAGGCACTTCAGTGGACCTTAATGTTACCTGTTTTGTCAATGTTAAAAAAAGCTTTTTAATATATCAATAAGAAAATACGACAGGCTTTTACTCAAGTCTTTATCACTTTATTAAAATTAAGCAAAACAAAATGACAAATGTTTACTTTCACATGCCGTCTCGTATAGGCTTGTAGTAAGCTGTCTCTTACCTATAGACTCAATCAGGTAACAAAAAATGTCGGGAAACGACACCTCTGGCCATTCCGTTGGGTCGTTTTTCCATTCACAGATACCGTACGGACAGTCTGACCCAATACGGCTCAGTTTTTATGCGTATGTTGCTCTGTCGAGCGGCAGGAATAATTTTATGTAGGCCAATCTGAGTCAACACCATGCTTTTCCAATGAGGGGGAAAGGACTGTTTCCGCCCACACAGCTATTGACGCGACACCGATCAAGTCTATTTGAAACAAGATAAATGGTCTATGCTTAATTTCATGAAGTGTGCGATTAATCGCGATTAATCACACAGAAAAAGGATGTGATTAATTAGATAAAACATTGTTTATCGATTGACAGCCCTAATTATATGCTTCGTTTTTTCCATCTTACTTTGCTCTCTTCAAAGTCAAAACGGATGCTTCGAACTGCTCTGTTTTTGTGAACCGTAAACTCTGCCTACTTCAATTTGATTGGCCATCTTGGTCATTTTGACATTGACAAGCGGTGTTAGATCGCTGAGGCAGACCAGCCTAATTTTTTGTAACTGAATGCTTGAAAAACAACAATAATAATCGTAATTGTCAACATTGTCAAATCATAACAATACAACAACAATCCAGGGTCCTTTTCAATCCAGATTAAGTGCCAAGTCCTTAAACAAAGCCATTGTTCTTTTTGCTTTAAGTTTATAAGCAGACCAGCCTAAATTAAAAACGTAACTTTTCATCATCCAAACAACAGAGGGTTGCGTAATGGAGGGCAGCAGAGCAATGCAAGAATTTTAAATATAGGCCTTATTATTGGGGGGGACTTGTCTCTCTCAGAGTCTATAGTGGTTACGGCCCTACAGACTGGGAGTACATGAATACCAATTCGTCCTAATGAAATATGAATGTAATGTGTTTGCGACCCTCTTTCCCCTGCAGAACTATGTGACTTGTGCGTTAGGAATACACTATGTTGGCTTTGTGATGATCTGCTTTGTTGCTTCTAACTCCCTGTGCTCATTCACATTTGGTAGACTGGCTCAATACACTGGAAGAATCGCCCTCTTTTGCTTGGGTAATAAAAGAACAGGTTGACATATGGTTTAAAGATTAAGTATGGTTGTTAGTATGGTTGTTGTTCATTCTGTCTTACTACACTTTCACAGCTGCAGTGACAAACCTGGGCTGTTTTCTGGGTCTTTTGTTCTGGGAGCCTCATCCAGACCTGCTGGGAGTGTTCTTTGTGTTTCCGGCCCTCTGGGGGATGGCTGACGCTGTGTGGCAAACACAAACCAATGGTAAGTGCTTTATACTGCATACTACTTAGTTATCTATACAGTTAAGCTATTCTTACGAATATAAAATGGATAGTTTTTGGTGCTAAATTCCGATAAACAGTCTATAATTATGAACAGCCTAAAATCAGGCTATTTTATTACAAATTGTTTTAATTTTTACACAATAAATATGAATAAAATAATAAAAAGAAAGAAATAATTAAATATTATTAATACTGTTTATAGAAAACTTCCCTAGATGTTAACTGTTTATATAATATAATCTATTAATAGATTATATATAACCTAATATTTTTTTTAATTTATAAATATATTGTATAGTCATTGTACTGTGTGTTTATTTCATATGCAGCACTTTATGGCATTCTCTTTGTTGAGCACAAAGAAGCAGCATTTGCTAACTACCGCATGTGGGAGTCACTCGGTTTTGTTATAGCCTTTGCTTACAGCACATTCATCTGCCTGTCCACCAAAATCTACGTTGCTTTGGCAGTTCTTGCCCTTACCATGGGAACTTACCTTTATGTTGAGTACAACGAGTACAAGCATCCAACTCCACAAGTGACTATTGACAACTTGCATAAACCAGAAAAGACCGACCTCAAAGAATTGAATGACAAAGATGAAAAAGATATAATCTCTCAGACACAAATGTAAATAGATTTTAGTTGATAGTTCTGCATCATCAGTATGTATCTCAGTATGTAAAATATTTTTTTTGTTGTCATTCAGAGATTATGTTTCTGTATGTTTTACAGTGTTGAGAAGCTATTCTGTTTTTTTGATGTGGCATGTAAATGTTTTGATAATTTTCTTTATTATTTTTTATTTCTGTACAAAAGCACAAACAATTTATTTCAGTATATCCATTATATTACTTTTTTCTTTTCTTTTAATATGTTTATTGCATTTACCTCATATGCAGCAGATCAAATACTGTTAAATGTTAACATGAACAAAGTGTTAAGTAGATTAGGAGATCATATAGAAAATATGATCATAAAGTAGAGATTGATGTCTATATATAATAAATCAGCTGTTTTTACCATAAACTAAATTACGCAGCGACTGTATCAGTTTCCCATTGCATCATACTGAGTCAAAGCTCACATGTCAAATCTACAAGACAAAAATCACAGGATGAGATCCAGGTAATAAAATGTCTAACTGAGAACATAAAAAATAATGTAGCAAATTATATAATAATCATTCCAGACAGAATGTTACACGAAAATGTAAATATTTCCACAATATTAAAATAATAGAATTAATGAAAAAAGATTCTGCACAGATTATAACCTTTATAGCCGTTATTAGCAATGTCTAAAGGGCATCGCTGCATGTTACAGGATCTTCCTGACATGCTCATATAGATAGTCTGAGTGAGTCATTATGAAGCTTTTGCACCAAAGAAGAAAAAAAAGGAATCAAAGAATAATTTGAAGATTACACTCTTCCTGAAGCAATAGCTATTAGTGTTGTTATGTAAGAAATGAGCAATATAACAGTGGATCAAAATGAAGCAATTGAATCTCATTCTATGCATCTGGGTTGTAATTCAGACAATAATTCTGGTTATGCCTCTCTGAATGATATGTAACATTCACATTCCCAGCTTACCAGAAATATTTTTATGACAGCACTAAAAAAACACTTTTTAACAGTTATTCAACTGAAGAAAACAACTTTAAAACATGCGCTTGGATTCTTACGAGATAGTGTACAAATATTCTGTGTCCACGACACACTGTACAGTACAATCTAAAAAATGCTGGGTTAAAAAGAGACAAACCCAGCTATTGGGTTGTTTTGAACCGCTGGGTCAAAACAACCCAACAGCTGGATCAAAACAACCCAACCTCTGGGTCAAAACAACCCAACCGCTGGGTCAAAACAACCCAACCTCTGGGTCAAAACAACCCAACCTCTGGGTCAAAACAACCCAACCTCTGGGTCAAAACAAACCAACCGCTGGGTCAAAACAACCCAACCGCTGGGTCAAAACAACCCAACCGCTGGGTCAAAACAAACCAACCGCTGGGTCAAAACAACCCAACCGCTGGGTCAAAACAACCCAATAGCTGGGTTTGTCCCTTTTTAACCCAGCGCTGGGTTATATTTAACCCACCATTTTTTAAAGTGTATATTTCAAATAAACAGTTTTAGGACATTTTTATGGGCTGATAATACGGTGAAATCCTGATCTATACTCCTTTAAGCAGTGCATATTTTACATGACAAACCTCCAATTTTAGTAACCATGACAGAAATGAAATTTCAGAAATTCCCCAATACTAACAGCTGGAATATAGCCTAAGATTTACTGTCTCTGTATGCCACCTGCATGCTGCTATGAAGACTACAGTGTAAATCACTGTATTTCTATAATAAACTTATGGTATACATAACATGTAATGGGTTAACCGCTGGGTCAAAACAATCCAATTGCTGGGTTTGTCCCTATTTAACCCAGCATTTTTTAGAGTGCAGAGTTTAGCTCTAACCCTAATCAAACACACCTGAGCATGCTAATCAATGTCTTCAGGTTCATTAGAAAACCACAGGTAGGTGAGTTTGATCAGGGTTGGAGCTAAACTCTGCAGCGCATTGGCCCTCCAGGGCAAGATTTGAGGAACCCTGGTATATAGCATGTGCACTGATAATATTACAGAATAACGCACCACAGCCTCTGTGTTGCTTTGCGTTGTGACCAGTAGATGGCAGCATCCTCACTAATAGCAAACTGGTCCTTGCCAGTCTTGCCTTTTCTGTAGTGTGTATGTTTGTATGTTTTGTAGTGTTTGTTGTGTAGGCTATTTTGATCTCCAGAGGTGGCAGTGTTTTCTTGTTCTCTATATTCGGGTCTGAACATGGGTTTTTTTTCTTCTTTTTTTTCGGGTCTGAACATTTCCAGAGAAAATCATTTGATATAAATTGTAATGCAATTAGGCCTATATGTGACATGAGGTCTACATGATTCAACTTCACTTCTAAATATTAGGTTGCCCATTTCATTTATATGATAACGTCTTAAATGTTTGACTATTAGTAACATATTTAAAATATCTTATAAAATACACATCTTCACACATAGTGACGTCACCTGCTCCGACCTCGCAAGGTAACGCAGCAGCTCACGTGGCGCGCTTTTATTCAAACGTTTCCTAGCAACGAAAGATGACCAGAGCAGAGGACACAAAAGCACACACAAGCTGTCTGACAGGAACTCTGTGGAGGATCTATCAGGCGACAGAGCTCAGGTAAGAGTGATTTATGCAAATATACTTTACAAACGACTTTGAAATCGAAAAAAGTGTGAAATTATACCTAAATATGTAACTAGATGCACTAAAACTGAGGTAAGTTATATGAATGGATGTAAAAAAAAACACACACTGGCTTTATTGTGCTTTATTAAAAGCTGTGCTTTATTTCGTGAGCTAATTTAAATGTCTTTCTCATCGTACTATGACTGTGTTTACATGCACAAGAATGATCTGGTATTAGTCAATGCATAAACGCCTTATCATGACTGCCTTAACTAACTTAGATTAATTTAAACTGGAATATGTTCCAGTTTGTATGAGCCTCTAGACCAGTGTTTCCCAACCGCAGTCATTCTTGAGAAGTGGGACAAAACAGGGTGCAAAATTGAAAAAAATAAAACCTTGTACTCAGACAAATGAAACTACATTTATGTATCTTATATGTACTAAGCTACTGAGCTATGCTTTGATACAACCTCCCAACTTTTCTCTTTTTTAACAAAATGTGCTTTTTTTTTTTAACCTTGGACTGTGTAATATAATTTCAGCTTTATCTTTAACAGCATTCAAAATGTTTTTAACATTTCAAAACATATTCTGGTGTTAGCAGATAGATTACACTTTCACATGTGACCAACAATTCCACAACAAATATAAAATATCATAATGACATATTATCAAAATATTCAACTGACGGAGTTGACACATCTGACGGAGGTGACGAAAACCCGAATTTGTAGTCATTTTAACTATCTAATACATTGAATCAATCAATTACTGTATTAAACAAACACAACAGACAGTGAGTATGTTATTGTTTATAAAACTTTTATTCAAGAGTCACATTTAAGTACTTTGGTATATCAATGGAAACACAAAATCGTATGGTGGGGATATCGGACGTGTTGACAATTGGCATTCTTTCAACAAAACCAAGGAGAGTTCATGTAGTAGCCAGTTATTTTTTCTGTTGAGGCTAGATCTAACGGAACCTGCGTCAGGAGAATCAAATATCTAAAATTTCACATAATTTCCTCAGAACTGGAGATGGTGTGACATATCATGCTGGACACAGGGTTAGATTCAAAATATTAACATTAAGTTAAAATATTATAAAACTATAAAACTTACCTGAGCCTGTCTGACATTGATGTACTCTGCAGAGGTGAACTGTGATGAGGGGGTCCTTTAGAGTGACAGCTGGCCCTGATATTCCCTGGTTTTATTACATTTTATTGAATGTCTGACGGTGTTGACAAAAAGTGGGGACGCAACTTTAAAATCGTATTAAACATGCATGTGTCATTAAAAAACAACCTTGCTTTGATAGGCGATATTATTTTTAAAAAATAATTATAAAAAAAACTTTTTATCCATTTTATTGCATATGAACCCTTCTCTGTGGACACACAGTTTTAGATATAGTGAGAGGACATTAAGAAACATAGATTAGGTATAATAATGAGAAAATTAAATTGAAGGTGAAAATTGTGTTAAATACATTCTATTATTAATCCCTCATGACATTTAAAATTGAAAATATTTTTATTTTTAAATCTAATAGCAGTTACCCTTGCTGGATCCGTTTTGTCCCATGTCTCAAGAAGTTCACCGCTCAGGATTCACTTTCACGTGGTGTGACGCTCTGCATATTATCCCGCTCTATGCATGTGTGTATTATCCCGCTCTATGCGTGTGTGTACTCCGCTCAGTCGCTCACGGCCCATGAGAGTGCTCCACTCATATACCATTCATGCTCATCAGAACAGCAAAGTCCACTCAAAAAATGAGCCGACAAGAAACATCGATGTAGTACAGTATTGTTTCTGCTTGCAATAGCCCTACTGTGCTGTAACAAGGTGTGGTGTATGGGCAACTCTGGTAAAGCTGCCCTCTCATTCATTGATCTAATAACCGCTATGTTATGCTCACGTGTTATGATAATAATAGCTTTCTAGGACTAAACATTACTTGGATAATTGGTTAAAAAAAAAAAAAATCTCTTAATAGCCCTACTGTTAGACCTACCTGAAAAACTAAAAAGCTATTTATTTCATTTGTAAGCCTATCGTTATTTTTTAATTGTGCTATCATTATTAATTTCTTTATTTGTTCTTATTTTATTATTTACTGCTTAGCCTCCTTGTCATTTTTTATTCAATTCAAAGTTTTAAATGAAGCTATTTCGTGCTACTGCAACAAAATTACCCAAGTGTAAAATCAAAAATACACCGAGTGAGACATAAACATTATTTAATTACCATTATAATAGCTATCTCACAATGTTCATATGAAATAAAGCCCACATAAAATCTGTCATATAAATGGTCTTTTCATTAGAAATTAGCCTACTGATTGCCACCATTGATGGACAATTTTTTTTATAATATTAAAAATATCTGTATGACAGTATATTCTGCAGTTCTTCCCTGCTGTACCGAATATAGTTAATATTGTGACAAAATTAATTTTGTAGGGTGCCACAAATTTGTTAAAATTTCCAAAGGGTGCCGCGACTAAAGAAAGGTTGGGAAACACTGCTCTAGACCACAGGAGTTTTAAAACTGTAGACTGCAAGGGAATACTAGTGGATCTATTAAAAAGTTCAGGGAAAACAATTAGGAAAAATGTACAAATAAATAGACAATAAAAAATAAAATTAAGATAAAGACAAATAAATAAGTACAGTACAGTATTATGAATAGAACATGCATTAGAAAACTTAACAAAAACTAAATATTTTCTAAATAATACTTCAGACATATTTATGATCATTTTTTAAAACTCTATGTATTGTGCCTTTTATATATAACAACCTCTAAAATTCCTTTTTAAGATAGGGGTCCTTCACATGAGTATGCTTATACAGTATTTGGAGGGCCCACTGCATCTAAAAGTTTAAAAATCCCTGTTCTAAACAACTGGCATATGACTGCATTAATCAGTTTTTTCTTTTCATTATTTATTACAAACTTTAACAGAAATGTTGGCATGTATTGTATTCACATGACAACTTATAAGCTGTATTAATTACTAAGGGATCTACATAATAAGTAGCAACGATAAGCATTTCCAGTAATAACAGAACAGCAGGATCCATTTGAAATTTAAACCAATGTGAGTTCCCCTATTCCATGCAGAATTCAGAGAACTGACTTACATGACTCTATGGCGGAAAGGGAATGTGGTTTTGCTCCCCTGGTGTTCAGACTGCACGGAGGAGCTCCACAGGTGGTACGTGAGGTGCTGTTGGAGCGTGGCTGGGAGGAGTATGATGAAGAGGAGCAGGAGGAAGGAGACTGGAACCTCTACTGGAGAGCCTCTGGCTTCCGTAAGTCAGACTACGAAAACATCCTGCCATGGCAGAGACTGAACCACCATCCCAAAATGAGCCAGATTACACGCAAGGACTGTCTGGCACGACACATGAGAAGAATGAAGATTGCTTTCGGCACAGCCCTGTACGACTTCAGCCCTGCTGCTTTCATATTGCCAAATGAATACACAAAGTTTCTTGGGGTGTACACTAGGAATCGCATGACTGACAGAGGGAAGTCCCGCTACTGGATTTGTAAGCCAGTTGATTTGTCGAGAGGAAGAGGTATATTTCTGTTTGAGGATATCAAGGACTTGGTCTACGACTCTTCGGTAATTGTGCAGAGATACATCAGCAACCCGCTTCTCATTTCAGGCTACAAGTTTGATCTACGCATTTACGTTTGCGTAAAAAGCTTCTCTCCTCTTGTGATTTACATGCACCAGGAAGGCCTAGTGCGTTTCGCGACAGAAAAGTACACCCTTGCTTCTTTAGAGAGCCTGTACTCTCATTTGACGAATACCAGCATTAATAAGTTTGGAATGTGCTACGCCACGGACAAAGAGCGAGTGGGTCGAGGATGCAAGTGGACCATGAGCAGATTCCGCAGTTTTCTTCACAAACAAGATATCAACGAACTTCTGCTGTGGCACAGGATCAGCAATATCGTTACGTTGACTCTGCTCACAGCCGTTCCTTGCGTTCCTTCCAACCCCAACTGTCTAGAACTGTTGGGGTTTGACATCCTCATTGACGCCAGCTACAAACCGTGGCTTCTAGAGGTCAACTACAGTCCTGCACTTCCATTGGACTGCCCTGCTGACGTAAGTGTCAAGAAAGGGCTGATCAGTGATATCATTGACCTGATGAACTACAGGATGGTTGATCGTTACAGACAGAAGGGATACTGCAGGCAGAGATCGGGTAGCCGGTATTTACGGCCAAAAATCTCTCAAGGGTTTTTGTTGCCCAAGACTTTACATGCAACTCCGTTAGGCAACAAAAACAGGAATCAGTCTATCTCAAACTCTTCAAGTTCTCAAGACACTTCTGTAAATGTTTGTGCTAGTAATGACATCGGTTATGTTACTTGGCCCATTCACTCCAATTCGAAATCTATTGGACATGAAAAGGCTCCTCAGAAGTTTGAGGACATTAACGACGAGGTGGAATCCGATGGCCTGAAACTCACAACATTTAACAGCACGAGGCAATCGCCCAGAAATGCACCATCTACCGTATGCAAGTTACCATCTCTTCACGTACATAAACTCAAATCTCCAGCCGTCCCATGGAACAGCATGACTCAAGACAGAGGCATCCCTCCTTGTCGCGTTGGGGACTTCATACTGACGTTTCCTTTTAATGAGGCTACGTGGAAAGCCTCTCAGGACCAAGCGGATGTTAAGGCTATTGTGAACGAGGTTCATAAACTCACAAACCGACTGGCATCTTCCTTTAGTGAAAAAGAGAGGACGAAGATGGAAAGCGGTCAGAGCATTGATGTCAGGGACAAATTTGAGCCTCTGCTTTGGGGGCCGAAAGATCCACCTCTTCTCAGCAAATGCTGCTCCTTGAATTCAGAAGTCAAGTAAAATGTATTTTGTTTTCAAGTAAAAGTGTTTTTTTTATTATTTAAGTTTGTAATTACAACACAGCACAAGAGCGGAAACTGTGGAAGAGTACATACAATAATATATTAATGCATAGATATATATATATATAATATAATATATATATATATATATAATATACTGAATATGTGTTGTGTGTTAGTGTCTGTGTGTGAAAGATAACAGAGGTAAACACAAAAGTTCTAAAATGTCAATAGATACACTACCTTTCAAAAAGTGTTTTTTTTGTTGATTTTTTCGGGACTTATATTCACCAAGACTGCATTTATTTGTGCAAAAATACAGTAATTTTACATTTGAAAGAAAAGTTTTCTATTTTAATATATTTAAAAATCTAAATGTAATTTATTCTTGTGATGGCAAAGCTGAATTTTCCACAGCCATTATTCCAGTTTTTAGTGTCACATGCATCCTTCAGAAATCATGTTTGTTTAATGAAAGAAAAAAACTTTCCGACCCCAAACTTTTGAATGGTAGTGTATATTTTACATACACATACTAAGGTCAGACCACAAAACATCCTCAGGTTTAATGCTCAATTAAGACAAACAAGCAACACATATCTTTGCATATTTTAATAAACTTAAAATGCCAAATAGGGCATTTCTAAGGCATAACATCAGGAAAATGTAACTTATCTTAAAATACACCCTTCAAAAACAACAGTAATGAACACAGGGTTATTCTCTCTCTCTGTGCCAGTTTCTGTAGAACAGAATAATATTGTGACCAAATCAGAAAAGAACGAGACATCATATATAACTTCTGACTTCTGAGTGATAACTGATCCAAATGATATATTATTAAATAATAATGTGTGGCTACTTGTAAACAAAGACTAAAAATGACATTAAGAAGACATTTTAACTGACTCTATAAAAATAACTGTTTCCCTGAAATGTTCTCAGGTATCAAGTTATCAACGACGTTACCAGCTCTCTCTTACTAGTTCAGGAATGTTCCTCTACTGGAACCAGAGTGTTGCAATGTAGTACAATGTCAGCACTAGGTCAGAGGGTCACACGTTTTCACCTGCATACTGTATCAGATGTGTTCATGCTGAGAGGTGCTCTTAGCAATATAACACACCTGTTGACAGTACATGTAAAAATAAACAGGCTTAGTTCATCCGATTGTCATACAGTTTCAATAATAAATTAATAAAGTACAAAACAGCACTTGAAACTTCTTCTTCAGTATGTGGTCAGTTAAAGCCTCATAAGAATAGTTACTAAATTTGTCAATATAAAAAACAACAAAAAAATAACATGAAAAAAGTTTTTAGAAGTTCATTTTTTGTCCAATATAATGAGGCCTTCATTGTTCTTAATGCGAAGCCTCCCAGATGAGAACTTTGTTTCTTGCCTCCCATTTGTGTAGACAGTTTTAATTGTTCCATCCGGGAACATCCTCCGCTTGTATTGTGAAGTGTGAATCTCTCTCTGCCCGTTAGTAAACTCCACCACCTTTTTCCCGTGTCTGTGGAAACAGTGTGTAAGGGAGTAAATAAGAAGAAAAAAGAAACAATCAAACAGGAAAGGCAGACATTAATCTTACGGTGATATCTTGACAACAGTTCCATCTGGAAAAATGCTCTCCTCTTGACCATCTGAGTGGAGAATCTTGACCGTGCCATCCGGGAAGCATGTCTCCTGTGTACCATCATGAGGGTGTTTATTTTCTATGTTAAATGTAACATTTAAAAAAAAACATTTAAAATTCCAAATTCATGGCAAAATTATACTGAAATTTATAATACAACTTATTAGTACTAAAACGTAAAATTGTGAATTTCACAAATAATTACAAAGAAACAGAACGACAGGAGTAGCTATATGATCCTGATTTTTTACATTACAAACATTTTTAAGTGTTTTGGCAATGAAAGTAATGTCTATCACAAATATCTTCGCTAACCTCTTTGGTTGTTTGGACACTTGCCCAACCTCCACCAGATGGCTAAGTTTGAGGTGTGTTTGGGGTTTTTCGGCATCTGATATAGTATAATCTAAATTAAAGAGTACTTGTTACTGAGAAATTTAAAACAGTTTAATTGTTAATTTAACCCTCATGTTGTATTTAAGTCTTTTTGACTTAATGCATTGGACTTGAACTTATTAACTTTGCTCACACATGGGTATAACATCTCTTTTTATTTATTTTTTATTATTTTTTGGGAGGATTTCCCCTATCTTGTTACACTTATGGTATTTCTGATCAAAAATGACAGCCCTTATATATTTCTCATTCCACCAAATACTGGATTCAATCTTTCTATCAACTTTTTTTCTTTCGATTAGCACACGGTGTTTTAGGTATTTATTTTTGGAACTGAGTATGATCATAGTCTCCACTGATTTGATTTTAATTCACCACAGTTTTTTAGTCAACATTTGCCATATTAGCCACCATAATCTGAAATGCTCAGCTCAGATCATTGAGGCCTACGAACAATCAGTTCTAAAAAGAGATACAAAACCTGTGCTAATTGAAAGGAAACATCTTGATAAAAATATTGAATCCAAACATTCAAAAACCAAATACAAAAGACTGCCTGGAAAAAAAACAAAGCAAAACTATTTTTGTAATTTGTGGTGCTTTGGTATAAGTGCTAAAAAAAGAACTGAAAAAAGAAAAATTAATTATTAAAATTAAATTAAATAAAAATAATTGAAACCATAACGAAACTGGAAACCAAAATATAAAATGAAATAAAAACTGTAATAACCCTTATTTGAAGACCTATTTCAAGAACACAAAAGAACAATGGAAAAAGTGTGACATCTATAGCATCATGAGACAAAATCAAAAGGTTTGGGCCTGTAGAAACATTAGTATTCTGGTGGATGACCACAAAATAATTTGTGAATTTTGAAATGTTGCAATACACCCGTAACTGTGGGAACAGACTTGGCAAGACTTCCTTATTCACTCGTGATACACACCACAGTCCCATCAGCCAACGTGCGTTTAACATCTCCATTGAAGAACGTAACAATGACTGACTTATCAACACCGATCTCTTTCTTCGTTCCATTGCGGAATGTGATCACACGGCATCCGCTCCAAAAAAGATGCTCTACCTAATTAAAAGTAGAGCACTTTTAAATAAATATTGCAAGCTTTGTGTAACTAAAATTTCTAATTGCAAAACACTGTCATTACCCTTCCATCCGGATAGCGGGTTTCCTCTCGCACTTTGTTTTTTCTGGCCTGGGATGCCATTTGTGGATTATTGCAGTCAGTATGATGATAAACCAAACTTCCCTGTGGACAAAAGTGTCATTATGATACTATGACGCGTTGAACATTTCATAATAGGAAGTGGGTCAGACTATTCCTTCATAATGAGTGATACAATGGGATAAAACACTGTACAAGTGTGAGTTATTACTTCATGCTCTAAATCTGAGTGTACTGATGTTGTCTGACTGATAGTTCAGGGGAACGATCCCTTTAAGAGAAATGTAAATACCTTTCCGCCTTGTGTAATCATGGCATTATTCTGTGGACTGTCAATGGAAAGTGCAGGATTCTTTCCTTTTTGGAAAAACATAACACACAAGACATGGCAAGTTGTACACTGTACATCCAATATGTGATGACAACTTGTATGTTGGTTTATAGGAGATGAAGCACGAGAGAGCATGCTTACTCAAAGAGTTGTCCGTGCATTCTGTTAGCCTGTTAGCTTTGGTAACAGAACATCCATTTGCCTGGCCATTCAAGGAGAAGAAAAATCAGATGCTTTCAATAAAATACAATGGAATCACTGTTTTCCAGTAAAATATCTAAAAAAGGATATGTGTGAAACAGGACTGAAGTTTTTTTTTAAAGCATGTGATCTGTATTGTGTGTGTGTGTCACAGGCACAGTGATTAAATAAATATATTACATAAAAGGGATGCTATACGCTGGTCTGACTAAATGTTCCAATTCAATTACGATATAAAATCAGGATTTAACACTTACACTGTATGAAATGGAGATGGGTAGATGCATTGCACATGCATGAATTAGTTATAAAGAACTGAGTCAATTATCTGACACTGGGCTTTGAGAGTCATCATGAATTATTTCTGAGGAGCTTAAAGGCACTCGAGAACATATTGCACACCTCACTGGGTTTACAGGAAATGAGTTTAGCTCAACTAGTTCTGACTAAAACTAGTCTGACTAAAAATAAATAAGGAAATATTTACTTTAAAGCCATAAAAATGTTTTACAGATTGAAAAACAGTTCTAGTTGTTATCAATGCACATTTATGATGTTAGCATACTCACATTGTCCTGCTGTGTCCTATGGATGATGGGCTTGTTAAAGGCCGGAGTTGCGCTCCTTACGTGATGGGTCCGCTGTGGTTCTTCTCTTCTCTGCTCAAACTGAAGTACAACATATGTTATTCATTGAATCACAGTATTAATAATCACAAAGTCTTTTAATAGTTTAAAATCACAAACAATAAAAAAAGTGAACAGCATATGCATACAGTAAATACACAGATTTTTTTTTTGCGTAAAGGTCAGGTAATATTCCCTTCGATATTTAATCACTCAAATATGTTAATTCGTTTTTTTTGCCCTGCTTTCGATTGAAAATATTTCGATACCACAGCAAAAATCACTAGCCAAAAGTAAACATCAATATAAAGTTTAAACATTATCAAAGACAAGTGACAGCCAGCAAATAAGAACAAATGAACAAATTACAAGTAATAGCACAATTAAATACAGGCCTATAGCACAAAAATAGAAATGAAATGATGCTTTAGGTTTTTATGTTTGTAGATGTTCAGGTACAGAAATTGAAAAATCACATATAAAATAATTTGCACATTTGCATATTCTTCACTCTGTGTGGCACCTTGATTTTTTCATAGCCATTTGAAATTAGAGGCAACCACTGCATTTTAATCATGAATTGGAAAAAAAGTGCAATGTTTGATTTATATTAGACTGTATTATTTCAAAATCTGAACAAAAACAGAAATACCTGACTTTGCTAGTGACATTATCTTCATAAAACAGCTGTAGCAACAGAAACAGCAGTGGGCTTAATAACGAATGCAGATTCACTCTCTGACAGCAGGCGGAGCTTATGGTACAGCAACACAGCGCTTCCTTGGTTACCACTGTACCCAGCAGCACTGCGCTTATTTATTGTTATATTTTTTAAATATTAATGTTATTTTTTAAATATTCGTATTAACACTCATTTAAATGCATTATACAGAGACAAAATGAAAAGAAAACGCCATTTCTGAAAACAGTCAGTTCCGTTCCCCTCAGAAACACATTCATAAAATACAATATTTGGATTTTTGTCCTATATTTCGCACATCGCGAACAGTGATCTTGTTCTGCCTGCTACGGTATTTTCTCCTCTTTGCGTCTGTTTTCACCTGGTCATTTCATTTCATGCGTTTTCGCTGATCGGTGAGTGTTGCATTAGCGCAGTCTGACTAATGCCATATAGCCTATAGCACGCTCTCACACGTTTATTATTTTAACATTTTGGGAGGAGTAACATTTACATATGTGGTTTCAACAACCAGATGCATTTATGGCGCTTTTCCACTGCATGGTACGGCACGGTACGGCTCGGTACGGTTCACTTTTGGGGGGTTTTCCACTGGGTACAGTACCTGGTACTTTTTTTAGTACCACCTCGGTTGGGGTTCCAAGCGTACCGTACCATTACCAAAACGTGACGTGTAAACTCTGCTGATCACGGATTGGCCGGAGAGAATCGTCACTACCTGCGTCACTGAACTTGCGACACAAACACAAAAGAACCGTTAGATTTAAATCAGCACAGCCAGCAAAGGATTGAACGCAACTGAGTGCACCTTTTTTTTAACAACCAAAAAGTGGCTGTTCCCCCTGTTGAGGAAGTACAGACGTTCCTCTCGTTGATAGCAGAGGAGCGGATCCAGCGAGAGCTTGATGGGGCGACGCGGAATGAAAAAGTTTTTTAGGAGTCGCGGCAGCGAAACTATAACGACGTGAATAATCCCGCCCACTCTAAAGCGATACTAAACTGCAGTAGAAACGCAAACCAAGCGAACCGAGCCGTGCCGTACTGTACTGTACCATACTGAGCCGTACCGAGCCGAGTCGTACCACGCAGTGGAAAAGCGCAATTACACTGGTCCAGTTTCGTCTGGAATGCGGCCCAGACCACCTCCTGAAGAGGTTTGAGCCATCGGATTTCTATCCGTCTCGAATGCGTTTCGGAGGGCATTTACACCTGGCCTTTTCACGATCGGATAGCCATCTGATCAGACAAAACGCATGAAGTGACCAGGTGTAAACAGCCCCTTAGTGTCCATCTTCAGTGTGGTGATATGGTGAACTACTGCCCCCTAGTGGGGGAGTGAGAGGCTTGAACAATAAAGTTGCATGCCATTACGTTCGTCTCACCTGGCTTGTTTTAACACAAAACTCGACAAATAGCCATCCTAACGCAACATGGTGTCAGAAGTTTGCACAAGAACGGCGTAGGAGGACATAAAGAGCCCTTTCGTCAAGAGTGTTGCATACAGCTCACGCTACTTAATGTGAAACTTCGGAGACGAGATCGTTCATCACGTGCAGAGAAGAGAGTTACGGAATAAGAGAAAATGGATCGGTGGATCAGGTACCGCCACCGCAAAAATTTGACTTCTCAAAACCAGAGGAATGGCCAAAGTGGAGTAAAAAATTTGAAAGATTTAGAGTGGCATCTGGACTTGAATTACAGCCAGAAGAGAACCAAGTGAATACTCTCATTTATACAATGAGTGATGAGACAGAGGACATCCTCACATCATTACGTCTCACATCAGAACAGCTCATTGAGTATAATACTGTCATAGAGAGACTGAATGAGCACTTTGTTGTACGAAGAAATTTAATATTTGAACGTGCAAAGTTTAACATGAGACAGCAAGAGAAGCAGGAGAGTCTGCAGATAATTTCATCACAGCATTACATTGCCTGGCAGAGCATTGTGGATATGGACACTTATATAGTGAAATGATTCAGGACAGATTAGTGGTTGGACTCAGAGATAAAAGACTGTCAGAACAACTTCAGATGGATCCCGAACTCACTTTAGAGAAGGCTGTCATACGCATACGCCAAAGTGAGCTGGTAAAAAAAAAAAAAACAGCAAGAGGAGCTGAAAGCCATTTTCAAAAGTGACACTGCAACAAATATTGACATTGTACATGCACAGCAAAGACCTTATAATAAAGGACGAGGCATGATGCAGAGTAAGAGGCCTGCTGGAATGACAGAGAAACAGACAGCATCAGAAAAGACCATTCCATGCAAGAGGTGTGGAAAAACTCCATCTCACAGCAAATTTCACTGACCGGCAAAACAGGCATACTACAACCTTTGTAGGAAAAAAGGGCATTATGCTAAAGTTTGCAGGTCCAGAGGCATAAGTGACGTGAATATGAGCCACGAAGAACATGAGAGTGACACAGCATTCTTAGGCATCGTCAATACAGAGCAGAGTGATGCCCCCTGGCTGATAAAACTTAAAGTGAATGATTCAGATGTGCTGTTCAAAGTGGACATGGGAGCAGACATCACTGTGGAGAGTATGAGATATCTCTAAAGCCAGATGCCAAGCCCTTTTCACTGTCAACTCCCCGTCGCATTCCACTGCCCCTAATGTCAAAAAGTGAAACAGAAATTGGAACACATGGAGAATCAAGGTGTGATTACCAGAGTGGAATAACCAACTGACTGGTGCGCAGGTATGGTTGTTGTTCCAAAACCCAGTGGCGCAGTACACATAGGTGTGGACTTAACCAAACTCAATAATGCAGTAAATAGGGAAAGATACATTCTTCCTTCGGTGGAACACTCTCTGGGTCAGCGTATAGGAGCCAAAGTCTTTTCGAAATTGGATGCCAATTCAGGGTATTGGCAGTTTCCTCTGTCACAGAACTCAGCCCTTCTCACAACCTTTATTACCCCCTTTGGAAGGTTCTGCTTCAACCGACTTTGTTTTAGGATATCTTTAGCCCCAGAACATTTCCAAAAGAGAATGTCACAGATGGTGGAGGGTCTAGAGGGTGTTCTGTGCCACATGGACAACATAGTGTTTGAAGCGTCCCAGACAGAACATGACCAACGTCTCTTTGCGGTGCTGCAAAAACTGCAAAAGGGTGGAGTGACAATCAGAAATGCAAATTCTCCAAGAGGAGTGTGAAGTTTCTTGGACAGATACTTGATGAGTCAGGAGTTTATGCAGATCCTGAAAAGGTTCGGGCAATCACACATATGACTGAGCCAACAAACACGAGCGAAATGCAGAGATTCTTGATAAATCACCTAGGGAAGTTTTTACCTAACAGAGGAGAAAACAGCCTTTGAGAGATCTCCTGCAAAAAAAGAATATGTGGGCATGGGGAGAGCCACAACAGAAGGCTTTTGAGAACATTAAACAAGACTTGAGTACACCACCTGGGCTTGCTCTGTATGACCTGAAAGCACCCACAGTTGTCTCAGCAGATGCATCATCATATGGGCTGGGAGCTGTGTTGCTACAAATTCAAGGTGACAAACAGCTTAAACCCATAGCCTATGCATCAAAAGCACTGACAGACACAGAACGGAAATATGCGCAAATCGAAAAGGAGGCTCTAGCCGTCACCTGGGCTTGTGAGCGCTTCTCAGACTTTCTGGTGGGTCTTTCTTTTCACATAGAAACAGACCACAAACCCTTGGTACCTCTCCTTGGTTCTAAAAACCTAGACGAATTACCACCACGTATCCAAAGACTGCGTATGAGACTCATGAAATTCACTTACACTATTTCACACGTTCCAGGGAAGAACATTGCGACTGCTGATGTCCTCTCCAGAGCACCTGGAGAAGAAGAAGGAGACAAACGGCAAAATGAAGAAGAGTTGTCACAAGCTTGCCTGCTACTGAAAAGAAACTTCACGAAATTCAGCAGCATCAGGAACCTGATCCAGTTTTACAGCTGGTGAAGAAATACTCTCTTGGGGGCTGGCCGACCAAAAGAAGAGTTGAAATCATGGTGCAGCCATACTTCCAATTTGCAGGGGAGTTAACGGTAGAAAACAGACTGTTGTTAAAAGGCTGTCGACTGGTAATTCCGAAATCTTGACAGAGTGATATCTTGGAAAAATTGCACACTGCAGACTAAGTGTCGAGAACGAGCAAAGCAATCAGTATGGTGGTCAGGTCTCAGTGCACAGCTTCAGCAGAAGGTGGAGAAGTGTGACATTTGTGCAAGCCATCGGAAGAACTTCAAAGAGACATTGATTCCCACTGAATTGCCTGAGAGACCTTGGACAAAGGTTGGAGCAGATCTGTTTCAGTGGAAGGACGATCAATACTTGCTGGTGATTGACTACTTTTGTGGAAATAGCAAAACTGTCATCAACAACTGCCGCATGCGTAGTAACCCATCTCAAAAGTATGTTTGCTCGTCATGGAATTCCTACTGAAGTGATGTCAGATAATGGCCCA
Organism: Sinocyclocheilus anophthalmus; assembly: GCA_018155175.1. Lineage (NCBI taxonomy): Eukaryota > Metazoa > Chordata > Actinopteri > Cypriniformes > Cyprinidae > Sinocyclocheilus > Sinocyclocheilus anophthalmus. The sequence goes on along the minus strand of JADLZN010009180.1, from coordinate 410,442 downwards.
CAGTTCAGTGCAGAATACTTCAAGAAATTCGCTAAAGAGTGGGGTTTCTCTCACACAACGTCCAGTCCCAGATATCCACAAGCCAATGGGGAAGCTGAAAGGGCAGTGAGGACTGTGAAGGATTTTCTTAGCAAAGCAGCAGATCCATACCTTGCTCTTATGGAGTATCGGGCAACACCATTAGCCAATGGATATAGTCCTGCAGAACTGCTGATAGGCAGAAAGCTGCGAATGTCATTACGTTCATCTCACCTGGCTTGTTTTAACACAAAACTCGACAAACAGCCATCCTAACGCAACATTCAGCATCTCTGGCCTCTGCTAATGGCCGTTTACAGACAAAGTATAATAATAACGTAATTTTCCACACAAATAGCCATTGGGTAAATGATTACAGTGCAGTTTGTGTGCAAGCACGGAACAGAAGATAGTCTGAAATAAAACAAAAAATGTCCGGTAGATCGGTGCATCTGTACTCCAGTGTATAAATTCAATATAGATTAATCATTGTTAAAGCTACAAAGTTACTTGCCAGGATGGGTATTTTGACATACTTTTGTATGTATTGGCCCGTTCAAGCGGCTCGCGTGTGTCAGAGATGCGGCTGTCTGTGTGTACGCTGTTCACACAGAACACAGCGTGTGAGTACTGAAAGGAGTTGTCTTTCAAACCCAAATGCTTTTTAATCACTTGAATTTTTAAATTAACCCCTTAAAAACACATGCAAATGATAAAATGTCGTGCCGACGCTACAGTGGCCCGATCGGGCAAGTGACAAATCCGTCTACTGTCCCGAACGTCTTTCACGCTGGCCCCGGGCCATCGGGCAGTCCTTATTGTCGAGCCCTGATATATATGTGTGTGTGTTCCATATATGTTTAGATATTTTTTGTGGAAAAATGGTGGTTTGAATTTGCTCTGACCATGCTGTATGATCCAGACTGAAGAGCAGAGGAACCAGCACTCTGGTCCGATCTCTTGTTCAAATTGAGCCTGCTGTGAAGCTCCTGGTTTTCTCGGGTGAGGGCTTCAACACGGCTCTGGAGGATACTGTTGGCCTGCAACCAGTGAGACTCCCTCTCCATCAACTGCTGCTTCAGAGATGAGATCTGCAGTCTCAGATCCTACATGCACAAAGATTTAAACATAACATATTAAGTATTTTTGGATGTATTCACTATTGAAAAACCATTTAAGGATAAGACAGTATAAAAAAATCAATGTTATAATTTTTTTCTTCAAGTGGTTCCATGAAGAAAATTAAACATCTATAAAACATTTCCACTACACAAAAATTCTTTGAAGTGGAAAAAGGTTCAAATGTTGTTCACATTAAAAAAAATTATTTTCAGAACTATTTAGTGAAAGGTTCTTTGAGGAACCCAAAATGGTTCTTCTACGAAGTCATTGTGAAAACCTTTTGGAACCTTTATTTTTAGTAGTACTGTATGTGAGAAATAAAGTGGATTCTTACACATTGAGACATGATGTAAACTTGTCTAAATGTCTTGTTGATTTTACCTGAGGTTCATGAAGTTCTTTCTTAAGCCTAAGCAAAGGCCTGCAGCCATCCTCACCAATAAAACCATGCTCTCCCATCACGTCCCTAGTCAAATGAATGAATATGTGAATTCAGAGATAGAAACTTCAGATTGAGGGCTAGAGTAAATATCATATTATTATGTAAAATCATAATATTTCTACAAAACCTGATTGGAATATCTGGTTGCTCTTGTCCCATGCAATGAGTGGTGTCTTCCGAAGTAACTTTGACTTTTGAGAACTCCATTGTGAGGAGCTCAGAAGCAGAAGGTTGTCTAAAGTCACTGTCGATCCCCCTTTCTTCTGTTTTTTTGGAGCAGTTAGCCATAGACCCTTCTAAGCTCTTAAATTCAGAATCGCTGCTGAAGCTTGAAGAACTCGACATAGGAGTAGAAGTGTGATGTTCTTCATTAAATCGAGTCTCACTCGGGGCGTCACTAGCATAGTCACCATCTGACAAATCCAGACTCTGATCTTTGTGATCCGTGTGCCTTGAGAGGTAATGAGGTAACGGTCGGTGAGACTGAGTGTTGGGTCCGTCCTCACTGCTAGCGCTGTCGCGAGAATCGCTAAGAGCCAGTGACTCCATCACCTCGTCAGTTAGATTGACTCCTTTATACGGATAACCACTCTGGCTGTGTAAACGGTAATTTGTAGTAAGACAATTTTTCTCAGAGATTTTGACAATGTGGCTAGTAATTTGTTTAAAGCCGACACTTTCTTTGCTTTGTGCCAGAGCAGATCCACTTGGCTTGCTTCCATTGGTTTTACCATAATTCCTCAAGACTCCTACACTGTGCTTACTTTTAAGTGAGACTGCATTGTTATTAGCAGTCAAAGCTTTGACTTTCCCTTTGTTGGTTGATGATAAACCATCATCCTGTAGAGCAACGGTCTTCTTTAGAGGGTCTTCCACGGCAGATCTTTGGTCACAGAAGTTTCCTAAGCCCTTCAATCCAGGACTGCTCCTATTTGGTATCTCTTTCTGATGAAATTCAGTGGGACGTATCGTCTGCTGACTGAGCTTTATTTGTGGACTAACAGAGCTCTGGAGTTTTTGTGAGCAGTCCTTACCCTTCGTAATTCTAGATGTTCCCTCTCCTTTACGGAGGAAATTCCTCTTCTCTGCTCCTCTGATTTGTGCATTACCCTGGAAAATAGAGAGGATATTGCTTAGAACACACTTAAACTGTGTATAAGTTACTTTTTGAAGACTGCTCATACCTGAATCTCATGTTGGAGAATAGCTTGGTCTGTTTTGAGATGTTCTTCAACAAAATCTTCAAATGTTTTTGGCTCTTCTCTCAGTCCTGGTCGAATAGGCCTGTGTTTAATAGATATTATTTAAAGCCTTTAAATGTGTACATTTCTTTTATTTACGCTAATGTTCAAAAGTTTGTGATCTGTAAGATATGAAAATTTTTTGAAAGTCTGTTATGCTCATGAAAGCATGCAACAGTAACCTAATCTTGTGAAATATAAAATTTTTTAAAATGGGTCTTTTTTATTTTTTATATATTTTAAAATGTATTTTATTTCTGTGATTGCAAAGCTGAATTTTTTAGCAGCCACTACTGCAGACAACAATTTCAGTTACATTAATCAATCAATTTTATATCCATGGATGTTGTTTGTTGTATGCTTAAATATTTGATCATTTGATGTATTGTTGAAACCTTGGTAATAATGAGAGGAATTTGTTGTTGCATGACCAGCAATGTATTAGTGTTTGATGATTTAGATTTGTAACTGATATTTTTCTTGTTCTTTTCTTTATAGTAATCACACCGTGATCCACATGTCGAGTCATTGATAAAGTAATTAATGGAACTTTGTGCATTCTCATCGATGTCCCACAGTGATTATAACTTTACTCAGCTTCCATGAAACTTCAAAACAGTCGGTTTTATAAATATATATTTTTGCATCATATAATACCTTTCCTCTGGGTTTGGTGGGAGACCTTGCCTCGATCCGAAAGGGCTAAGAGGACAGTCTTCTTGTGCAGGTTCTAAAGACTCTTCTTTAATAGGAGACAAGCGTCTGAGCTCTGCTGATGGTGCAACATCTGCAATGCAAATCGAAATCTCATGTAATATTATCACCAAACATAAACGAGGTAACCCGAACTTCAAGGAACAAATGTAATGCAATTCATTTTTCCAACATTATGCAAGATATAGTCTTAAAAGTGAACGTCTGCATGGTTAAGAATACTGAACTACTGTAAAAATCAGCTTGTTGTGGAAATGGGAGGCATGGCAAATCTTTTAAACAGGTCATGTCCTTTTGCTAAAAAAGACAATATTTGCCCCTCAGCTAATTTTCTTCACAAATATCCTTCAGTCTACTCAGGCCTGTCTGGATAAGCCACTAAATAGTCCTAATATACAAACTAAGGTGTTTAAGACAGAAGCCATCAATAACCATCACATTTTTTCGTGTACATTTGTTATAACTTGCACAGTAAAGTCAACATGCCCCACAATTGTGCTGCCAGAATATGCTCTGCTCTCATGAGATATGATTTTGCAAATACACATGACTATATGTCTTTAGCTGCTTTTTTAAAGTGTGCATAAGCTTTGTCCATTATCAGTGAGGCTCACTGAGTGCTCTATAAAAGATTTAAACATTAGTTGTCTTTGATGATGGCCTTTTTTTCTTTTTCACAGCAGTTCGTGACTTCAGGCATTTACTGTAGCTTCTCAACAAGTACAGACTTGAATGCTCTAGCAGAGGAAGTGCTTTGCCTTCAGGTCTGAGCAGCTTTAAAATGCTCTGCTTTGGTAGAACAGACATTCACAGTTGTGTCGTCTACTTACATTAGAAATAACTTTGGACCCGGAATCAAAATTTGGAGAATATGGACAACTCCATACAGCCAACACTGACACAAACTGTCAGGAGAACGTGGACCAAAACCGAGCGCTGTATATTTTCTACACTTCTGTGGTAGTGCTGGAGTTTATCTTGGGTCTCCTGCTGAACATTACAGTTATCCATCTCTTAATCTTTAAACTCAAGTTCTGGAAATCTAAGACCATTAACAATTTCCTGTTCAATCTGGCCCTGGCTAATATTTTGTTGCTGATTGGATTGCCCGTAAAGGCGTATAACTTTCAGCAATGCAGTGAGCAGAAAGTAGTGTGCAAAGTACAGCTCTTTCTGCAGTTTCTCAACCGAGGAGCCAGCATCGCCTTCCTGACGGTCATCTCTATTTATCGATATATTAGCGTGGTCCATCCTGGGAAGAAGAAAGTTCTGATGATTTTGAAATGATCGCCTCAGATTTCTGTATTCATCTGGGTGCTGCTGGGAATTTTGACCATTCCGGCCATGTTGCAAAGTTTTATCAGATGCAACAGCAGTGAAAAAGATTCATTGTTCTACTGAGGGAAACTGTGTTTTTTACTCAGATTTTCATCCCCTTTTTTGTTCTTGTGTACTGCTCTATACGGATTATCAAAAGACTCAAACAGAAGTTGATGGGCGACAAGACTAAACTCTGGAGAGTGATGTTCCTCGTCACTTCGGTGGTTCTCATCTTTGCTGTCTGCTTCTTGCCATATGCCTTTACAAGAGCGGTGCAACTAAAGATCAGTGGGCTCATGATGAAAGAGGAAAAAGTTACTGTCATTAAACTGTACGATGGGCTTGTTTGTCTCTCTTATCTGAACTGTCTGCTGAATCCGATCCTGTACTGCCTGAGCAGCAATAAATTTAAGAAGCTGTATATATCAACATATCTTCCCTTCCTGCTGGAGAAGGAGCAACCGGAAAGTTCAGAAGATACTGCAGATGACTGAACTAAGTAAAAAAACAAGATGCTTTGAAAAGGATGTTGAAATTGGTTTCTTGCAATTGCATTTTGCTTAAACATTTTGAATAGTAAATGGGTAGTTGCAGAAGTGTATGTTTTAGGCACTGTGACAATTTTAAAATCACATTTGTTTTCTGCATTCTAGTTCATTTTAAATGGCCCTGCGGTGTGACAGATGTACAAATAGTCCAATGCATAAAAATGTCAAAACAATTAGCTATATGCTTTTAAAAGCAGTTTTAGATGAAGTAGCATGTCACACTGCAGCATGTCAATTCATTTTTAATTCACCTCCTGTTTACGTGTCTTGCTTATATTGGACTTTCTGATGTAGATTTGTAAATGTGACTCATGATTTGTAGTCTGGAAACTGGAAACGTATGATTTAAGAAACTTCTCTGTCAGGCACAGAGGATGAAATGTGCAAAATTTCATGTTTTCATTTTTTTCGCATGTATAATTATGATTGGACTATTGATATGTAGAGAACATGGTATCTCAAATTGAATTTTATTCCCACACTATTGTAAAAATACATTTTTCTAAAGAGCATAAAGATAAGGGACTTCTTGATTCTTACCATTGGTGTTACTAGTTGCCAGAGTCTCTGACTCGTTCTTAATCGCACCAGAATATGTGGCTTTGAATGAGCCTATCTTGAAGGCATCTAAATTCCCAGTAGAGTTGAAGGGATCAGCTTCTGAAAGCCTCAGAGGTGTCTGGACTTGCCAGTGCGCTAAGAAAGCGGGAGATAAAATCTGTCCTGAAAGTGAAAGTTCTGTAATGAAGAAAAAGAGTGGTGCATTTACCATACAGTGTAAAATACACTGCATTTGTAGTGATGGTGGGTAAAACTAAAAAAAGAGTAATGCTCATGTCACAGATCTAATCACAGATTAAAACTGTCATTGGCATATCTTCTTGTAAATATAATTTGAATGAGAACTACAACATTTTAGAATTGAAAAATTGAAATGATGCTTTTCTCAATAACATAACCATTGTAACTTTACCTTTAATTAACCTTATTATGTAAGAGTTTCTCCTAACGTACCTGGACTGATAAGAGAGAGCAATGCATTCTGTTCCTGTAAAACCCTGTGCAACTGCTTCACTTGGAGCTGAAGGATCATTTTGTCATTTTGGCCTGGATTCTGTCCGGAAAGTGATATGATCAGATGCAAAAATCAAAATTTGTATCGAGATAAAAAAAAAGAAAAAAGGAAAGGTTACATCTACATCTGTATTAGCTAACAGCTAGGGCGTAGGTTTGATTTTGAGATTGGTGTAAACAGCAGATGACTTCTTTCCCCCATCTAACTATACCACAAACAGTAGCTAAATTGTTCTGGATTAATTACAGAGACTGTGAGAAAAACATAGACTTGGCAGATTAGGACGGGATTCAAATCACAAATATGTCTGTGAAACACAAATCTCTCTAATGACCCCCTGGAAAACTAGACCCGTACAATACTACTACCGGCATAGCTCGCTAGTTTTATGACATTAACTGAAATAATAAATAAGCACAAAAAGTGTGATCTTTTTTTTTTACAAATATCCATGTTTCCATTCCGAAGATAACTGCTTTCCACGTCGAAACATCCAACAAAAAAACTATGAACAAATTCAGGTGAGGTAACTTACTGCTAACTAGTGAAACACTCCATTAATACGAGCTGAACATCAAAGTTATATGGAAATATTGTGCATTATGATCGAGTTTGTTGCTTAATTCACTGTATTTTAAATGGTTTGATTTTAAATGGTTTGATCATGGCAATTCAGTTGGTGACAGTTCCATAGGAAATAAGTTGAAAGCATCCAGTCATCTCATTTGAGTAATGTTAAATTTATCAGTGTATATTGCAAAAAATATTTGAGAAATCATTGTTTTATCTGATTGTATTAGTCTATATAGATTGAAAAGAGCAAAAGGGAGAAGCAGATGAGCACAAAACAGCTAGGGTAAAAGTTTAATTTTACATTTGTGGCAACATACACTCTTAAAAATAAAGGTGCATATAAGGTTCTTCACAGCGATGCCATAGAAGAACCATTTTTGGTTCCACAAAGAACCATTCAGTCAAAGGTTCTTTAAAGAACAATCTCTTTCTTACCTTTTTATAATCTGAAGAACCTTCTTTTGCCACAAATAACCTTTTGTGAAACAGAAAGGTTCTTCAGATGTTAAAGGTTCTTTATGGAACCACAAAAAAGGTTCTTCTATGGCATCGTGAAGCACCTTTATTTTTAAGCGTGTAACAGCAGACAACACCCCACTTCCCATCCAACTACCCCAACATTTTCGCATTTATTTTGCATACGTTTCATTTAAAGTTTATTGCTATGGTAGCCAACATACTCATAATTAAAAAAGAGAGCTAATAAACCAAAACACTAATAAACAACTAACAAACTAATAACAACACCATCTAAAGGTGGTATTGAGACAGCTGATTACTTTGTAAATGTGGCTTCATCTCCCTCTCACACCTGCAAATTTCAACCTGCACATTATTTACTGACGATTCTAAAGGACACATTCAGCATTAATCATGTTCACTAACTAATAAACAACAAATGTACAAAAAAAAGCAAAATCTCGAGACTAACCTCCTGATGGGATCTTTGAGACATATGTTGGGCAGGTTGGCAGGCGGCTCTGCCCATTTCAGATCTCTGCTGTTCTTCAAGTGTCTCCTGATTCACAGACTGAGATGGGAAACCGGGTTCAGATTCACTCATTTGACGTACCTGGCAGCTCGGCTGGTTTCTCTCATGATGCTGGACAACAGAGCAGACAGATTGAAGGGTCCCCCGAACAGTCTCATACGGGTTTCTACCGCAGTTCGGTTTTGGGGTATTTCTGCAGACATTGCCCTCAAGTTTGACTGTAGGACTTTGGGGGAAGAGGTTTTTGTTTTGATTGTTATGAAATCTCTATCAGTTATTATTACAGCAGTAGTTAGGGACAAAAATCAATATAAATATCAATATCAATATAAAATCATGAAATCAATATAACCCTAACAAATCTTAAGATGTCACAGCCTTGAACAACTGAATACAACAAAACTGAAATAACAAAATGAATAATGCAATCTAATCTGCAATTTAAAGTCAACAAAATTACAATTTACCTTGATCAATCCTTTAATCTGATTAAAGTAAGTGTACACATGCGTAGATTTGTACAGCAATGCACACCCCACACCCAACAGCTTCAACTGGAGTAGTTATAGTAACTGTAAACAGTGGACACTGATACCAGATTGAAACGCCAAACCTTGATTGCTTTCTACTGTTTTTTTGAATGGGGGTAGAGTGAGGAAAACAAGCGTAACTAGTGTTTTGTCCTATTACACTATTTGCTTATGTTGGTGTCAATTGCTCCATTTTCCCTTCAGCTCAAATCTTGATCGCAGTAGTTTTTCTTCATGGTTGCTTGGCTCAGTGTTCACAATTGCAAAATTAGGCTGTTCTGTTTGTGTATTGAGTTAGCGTAGGATGGCTCCTGTTTTCTCAGTTGATAATTAACTTGTTGATTTGTGACAATGATGAGAATATACTTTTTAAAAGGATTGAATTTATACATAGTTGTATTTTTCTTAAATGCTAAATTAAATACACTATTGAGTTTTCTGGGTCTCAAGAACGAGTAGTTTGTTTAATCAGTGGCCTAATAATTAAAGACTTTATCTGCCTGTCCTTTTATCTCTATATCTCATTGCTTTTTTAATGCATTTTTTAGTACCAAACTATCTTAATGTCAAGTACAACCAGTGATGTTGATCAAATAAAAAGTCCAGCTCTGATAAATCATGTGATCAGAAAGAGTAATGGTGAGTTCAAACAACACACTGATCGACAAACACATCTTGACCTGGTCCATGTCCTTGTTAGGACAATGATTGACTGATGAGTGACGGCCCTATGATGTTTGTTGTACTGATATGCTTAAAAGATTGAAAACCTCTCAAAGTCCCTGTCTGTCAATTCTCCGACATGGAGATTCACAAAGCAGTTCTTTTAGTTGGTCTCTTCCTTTTTACAGGTAAGCCAACAGATATTTATTTATAGTGCTTAAATTTTAAGACTATTTCTTCTATGCTATAGATAATAAAATGAACCGACTAAAACCTATAATTAATAGCATTTATTTGTATATGATTGATATGATCATGTTAATTCCCTTCAGACTTCCTCAGGTGCCACAGCCAAAGCACAGGTAAGATCTGCTCATCTGCAAATGTGTTCAGTTTATGCTTTCACACAAAGAGTTCTGTTGATCTAGTTTGAAATCTTTATATTTTAGAAGTTCATCAATACTAATAAATCACGTGTTTGTGACTTGAAACTCAGTTTATCCTTTTCCCCATCTTTTCTCATTCTGCAGATGTTTTGGAAGCATATATGAAAACAGATGGGGCCTGGATAGTGAAACTACCTAAAAGTCAATACACTGCAAAAACAGTGGAAGATTGTGCCGTCAAGTGTAACAAAGAGACTTCTTTTACATGCAGGTGCAAGTCAGACCATAACAAAACTCTCAAAACATATTCTGCGGTACTAGACTGATCTAATGTCAACAAGTGAGGCTTTATTCCAATCTATAATGATTAAATATATGTGTATGCATTTGTGTATATGTGCTTTGCAGGTCCTTTTTATACCATGAAAAAGATCAGGATTGTGTAACATTACCTGCCAACTCGAAAACTGATCTAATACTGCGAAGAATGAGTGTTGCCCTCTATGAGAAAAAGGGTAAGATTTTAAAGACCAGTCTATTTTATTACTTTACAGATTTGAAGGTTTAATAACAGATGATGTTATGAAGGACCCCCTAAAATCATGTCAGCATGCATTACTACCTTTTAAATCAGCTTTAAGTACATTACGAATTTTAAGAAATCTGCAATGCTTTTTCAAAAGTCTACCTGAGTTAATATATAATCCAGATTTATCAACGTGTAGTTTGGTCCATGTAAGTAAACAAAGTGAAGAGGATTATCTAAAAATCTATCGTCCAGTGAGGGGTTGCTTTTTTTTTTTTTAAGTGCAAACGAATCAAGTACTGTCTAGGTTAAACAATGAAACGTTTCAATTTTGGGTGGCTTGAAATATTCCTGATGGATGTTGTCTTAAACATTCTGTAGATCAGTGGTTTTCAGCTGGTGCTTCAGGACCAAGATTTTACATTTAAAATCCTGTAGTGATCAACACGCTACCAAAATTATGCTTAAAAAACAACAGTTATTGATATTGTCAAACTGCATAAGACCATCTAACTAGACTAACACAACAAAAATAGATCCATAAACAGCAGAAGTGTGATTTATAATGTTAACGCTTGGCTATCATATGGAAGATGAAACATTGGGCCAAAATACTGAGTGTGTTGAACTTTTTTTCACTCTGATATTGACATTAATTGATACAGGAAGATACAGGAGATCTGTTTTTGTGTCACAGACAAAGCTTTTGAGAACCACTGCCCTAGCGTGCCATAAGAATGTACAGTAACTACCAATAAGAAAACTGCCACATTATCATACGAACATATATCATATATCAATGTCATTAGTAAATGAAATGAGCATACTAGCTTAAAACACAATCAATGCGTTTTTAATATGTTGTAATGAATGCACTGAATTCCTTCTTACAGAGTACTTACTGGAATGCATGAATGGTATTGGCATGGACTACAGAGGGACAAAATCCAAGACAAAATCAGGAAAAATATGTCAGCGATGGGAGGGAACTTTCCCCCATGTGCCAAAGTATATGTCTTAATTTGACTTTTTCATTCATAATGCAATAAAAGAGAAAACAGCTACAGGAAATATAAAAACTACAGTGGGCAGCTAATTAATGTAACTTTCCACAGCATAACACCAAAGACACATCCAAAAGCTGACTTGGAGTCAAACTTTTGCCGAAACCCGGATGGAGATCAAGGGGGTCCCTGGTGCTATACCACAGATCCAGGGAAACGATGGGAGAACTGCGATATCCAAGATTGCACAGGTACATTTAGTGAACAAACTGCTAAATAGTGGTGGGATATCATACTGATGGGCAAATCTCATGCAAAAGTTATTCTAACTAGCCTGCTCACTCTGAAGAGCATTGAAAGTGAGCACACTGAGGGAAGCACTCCCACTTTCGCTTTTCTCGTTTATGCAGTGCTTGGTTAAAATAAAATAAAATAAAGAACCTGAATTTAATTCCCTGGTAATCACAACAATAATAATCATCTCAGGTATTGAAATGAAACGAGAAGATGTGTTACCCAGAATCGTGATCATAAACAAGAAAATTATTTCTTTGAAATGTCCGTTCACTAACGACTTGGTGGCTAAGCCTTTTATAAAGGGATTTAGTTGCTCACTTTCATTCAGAGCAACACTTTTAAGGTAAGTACAAGGGTGCAAAAGCACAATTTGGGATTCACCCATGAAACTGCTCTTAAATATTTGCAGAGGAATGTATGCAGTGCAGTGGAGAAAACTACAGAGGCAAGATCTCCACCACTGCTAGTGGATTTACCTGCCAGCGTTGGGACTCTCAGAAACCCCAAAACCATGGTTACATCCCTTCAGCGTGAGACATTATCCTTTATAGCACAAATGGGATGTGGTCTATTTTGTGCATACTTTGACTGTGGTCTGTCATTTGTAGCCTTCCTGATAAGTACTTGGAAGAGAACTATTGCAGGAACCCTGATGGAGAGCCCAAGCCCTGGTGTTTTACCACTAGTCCATCTAAACGCTGGGAATCTTGCAACATTCCTCGATGCAGTAAGCAATGTTCTTGTCAACCCGAAACACAAGTGATTAGTTCATCATTAACTGGTCATTGTTTTCTTGTAGCAACTGAACCACCCACAATTGTACCGGAGCTTACCTGTGCAAATGGAGAAGGTAGCTCTTACAGGGGCACCATTGCGGTGACAGTCTCAGGAAAAACTTGCCAGGAATGGTCATCCCAAATTCCTCACAAGCATTCTAAAACTTCAGAGAACTACCCATGCAAGTAAGCATCAACAAGGTTTCAAACCCTACACGTGGGGAGGACCACCTTTGTGCCAAGTAACTAATCAAGGTGTTCGGGATTACTTGAAAATTACAGGCAGGTGTTGGAGCAGGGTCAGAACTGAACTCTGCAGGACAAGGCCCACTTGAACTAGAACAGGAGTGTCCATTTCTGCTCCTGAAAGGCCACTGTCTTGCAGAGTTTAGCTCCACCCAATTTTAGCCTGAACAAGTTTATCAGTCTTCAGGATTACTAGAAATATCCAGGCAAGTGTCTTGAAGCTAAACTCTACAGGACAGGACCCTTTAGGTGCAGGGTTTGACACAGTTGAAGAACCAAAGAGACAGGCTCCTTCAGGGTAAAACGATTACATTTGTCTTGCCCCCAAATGCCACTAAAATTTGTTTCCATCCTAGAGGCCTTGATAAGAACTACTGCAGAAACCCTGATAATGAAAGAAGTCCATGGTGTTACACCACAGATCCTGAGACCCGCTGGGAGTACTGCAGTGTACCTAGTTGTGGAGATCAGCCTAGACCTGGTCTGTGTTGAAGGAGCCATTACAAAACCATATCTCATTAAATGTAGATTTTGGTGTCTTTTCTTCATTATTTTCCTAAGAACTGGTAAAAGAGCCATGTACTATAACCTAAATATGTGATTCGCAGAGGAGCCGGTGATCCCTGTGGGTGAGGAATGTTATGAAGGTGATGGAAGCTCCTACCGCGGTGCCATGTCAGAGACTGTCAGTGGAAAGAAATGCCAGTTCTGGACATCCATGGAACCTCATCGACATTCCAAAACACCTCAGAATTTCCCGAAAGCGTAAGACGCTATACTGAATTCCATCATCTTGAACAGTTGCAACCTTTAGCTCCACTCATTTCTCCTCTGGCTGCTGTCATGATTTCGCCCATCATGCAGAGATCTGAGGAGGAACCTGTGCAGAAACCCAGATGGTGACCGAGCCCCTTGGTGTTACACCACAGATCCCTCAGTTCGGTGGGAGTACTGCAACATTGAGCGGTGTGACAACAAGCCCAACACACAGGAACCCCCTATCAATCCAACAAAACTAGTCCCAACAGACACTTCTGAGGAAACAGGTTTATCCATCTACAAGCTAACAGATTATATCAAAGGTCAAGTGTGCCATAGTACTGTCTAAGGGAGGGTGTGACTTACAATGTGCTTGGATTCTTTTTGCAAGATTGTAAGGTTGGAAATGGAGCAAGTTACCAGGGTCCCACATCCAATACTATAACGGGAGTGACCTGCCAAGCATGGAGTTCTATGACCCCCCATCAGCATGCCAGTTTTACCCCTGAAACCCATCCAGACAAGGGTCTAGAGTCGAATGTAAGTCTATGCAGAATTTTAGACATTTTTGAGGGCGATGACTACAATTTTAACAGTTTTTACTTGGTTACTCTGTTAGCAATGCAGAAACCCAGATAATGATGTGAATGGACCCTGGTGCTACACAACAGATCGAAATAAGAAGTGGGATTACTGTCAGATCCCAGACTGCGGTAACAATTCTTGATATTCCTTTTGGAAATGTTTAACTCCAAAGGCAAAATAAATTTCTGGATGCTAATTGCTGATACCGGGGCTTAAATACAAAAATTCTTGCTATGTAAAAGATACATGACATGCATATTACTTTCTAACCAGATGGCCTGAAATGCGGACAACCAGCAGTAAAACCCAAGCGGTGCTTTGGGAGGATTGTTGGGGGATGTATTTCCAAAGCACACTCGTGGCCTTGGCAGATCAGTCTTAGGACCAGGTACACAAATAAGCTACCTTTCTCTACCCCTGTACTAGGCAGAAATGATATTGTAGTTATTAACAATCATTTTCTGCCATACCAGAAGCAAAATTCATTTCTGTGGTGGAACGCTAATTGATGCCCAGTGGGTGCTAACTGCAGCTCACTGCCTAGAGAGGTAAGTGACTTTAATTTGAAGGCGCAAAAAGTGAATTTGGTCAATATTTAGGAGTACAAAAGTGCAGTGGTTCTTGTTTTGCTTCTGGTAATCCACAACCCTGTACATTTCATTTGTCTGTGGACTTCTAAACTGGAGTTGACAACCATGCTCTGCAGTAGCATATGTGACCTTAAAGCTCCAAACAGACATGGAATAAAATCCAACTCTTAATGGCTTCTTCATACAGTTAAATGTGATCGTACGATTATGCAGGTCTGAGAGTCCATCTGCCTACAAGATCGTGCTTGGAATCCACACAGAGCGTGCAACTGAAGCATCAAAACAGGAGCGAGACGTTTCTAAGATTATTAAGGGACCAGCTGGAACGGACATCGCTCTTCTCAAGTTGGACAGGTTAGACTCCTGTTGCATTGCCACTGCAAATCAAATAACACACTATAAATCTGGTGAAGTCTGTAATATTTTCTAAGTTTAATACCCAAACACTAAAAAAATTCCCCAGCACTGACTGACTTTTGAAGCTGTAGTCTAGTCTAATATAGCAACCTAATTTTACTTATAACGACATTAAGACAACAAACTCATTACTGTATCCGATTTTAGGCCTGCATTATTAAACGATAAGGTAATGCCTGCTTGCCTACCAGAAAAGGACTACATTGTGCCAAGCAATACTGAATGTTATGTAACAGGCTGGGGCGAGACACAGGGTAGGTTACTTTAATAAGTACATACAGCTAAATGGATGATTTATCTTTACTGTTTAAATACATTTTTAACATAAAAAATCTATTTATTATAATAAAAGATTTCATAGCTTCAAGCCTTTTTATTTCCTAGGAACTGGTGGAGAAGGTTTTCTGAAAGAAACCGGCTTCCCTGTAATTGAGAACAAAGTCTGCAACAGTGCAGCATTTTTGAATGGCCGTGTGAAGGAGCATGAGATGTGTGCAGGAAACATAGGTGGTGGAACGGACAGTTGTCAGGTAAGAGACCTATTTAGGTTTTCTAGATTCAGTGACTTAATTTGCTCAATTCCAAATCCTAGTGAGCTGCCTACCTAGACAGCGTTTTTAAGCATAATCAGGAATACGAACATAAGTAGCCTTAAGCCTGGCTCACACTACAGGATTTTTAGCCCGATTTAGCCCCGATTTCCCCCTCCCGAGAATCGGAGCAAAAATCTTGTCGAGCCCCTCGATCGGTCCCGATGTTCGGCGCAGATTATCTGGTCATGTGAGGCGTTCACAGATCGAATCTTGCACCTCCCGATCTGCTCGCACACAAATCGGGGCTGCCCCGATCATATCAAACATGTTTGATATTTAGGAATGAAATCGGGATGATGACGGCTATATGATTACGTCAGTACTTTCGCAATAACCAATGCGCGACCGCAAAACAGCTGCTGTACGGCTCCGTTGGATAGTGGACCCAGAGGAAACTGCTTCTTGACATTTTGTAGTAACACGACTGTCTGTATAATGTGTCGAAAACGTATCATAACCGAAAGGAGAAAGAGAAGCGCTGGAGTGAAATCGCCTCAGTTTTGAACGTGTACGGGGGTGGCAGGGGGAGTCACGTGAGGCGCTCCCTCTGGCATGATAATCTTAATAATATCTTGTAGTGTGTGATGCGCCATGATGTTCAAATCTTGTAATGTGTGCATGTTCAAGATTTGAGAAAGGAAAATCTGTTAATATTCTCCTTATGTGTGTGCTGCAACCAAGGTCATATCGTTAGTAGTAAACTCTGTATTAGCCGGCTTTAGAAATGCTCACTTGGTCAAATTACAAGGAGGAATTGCATACATTTGCCACTGATAAAGCAATCTATTGGGTACTAAATAGTTCCAATCAATACAAAATATAACCAAATGTTTGCATATGCTATGAATTTTGTGCACTTGTTAGTGTAGAATCGTTAGCTTAGCAGCATACTAATATCCAGTGTTGGGGGAAATAACGCGAGTTATTACGAAAAAGTAATGCAAAAGTACCGTAACATTACATTACATAAAAAGTAACTAAGTAATGTAATTAGTTACTTTTTTATAAAGCAACGCAATACTGTAATCATGCATTACTTTTAAAAATAACTTTCCCCAACACTGCTGATATCTGACTATTGCAATATTAGGGTTTTGAGTCTCAAGTACTTCATGTGAGGAGCGCTATTTGTGTGGGATGCTTGAGGATTGGAACAGAGCCATTGATCTAAACTAAAGGAATGATTTACCCCCCAAAAAAGAATATTACATTACAATCATTTACTCAACCTGTATAATTTTTCACAAATGAGATTTAAGATCTACAGCAGACTGAGCAGAGTGACAGATTTTAAGTGAATAACAACCTAAATTGCGACCTGTTTCTCACACTCATTTAGGGTGACAGCGGTGGGCCTCTCGTCTGCTACTCACAGAACACCTTCGTCCTTCAGGGAGTGACGTCATGGGGTCTTGGCTGTGCTAATGCCATGAAACCTGGAGTGTACACCCGCGTCTCCAAGTTTGTCAATTGGATAGAGCGCAGCATGAAAGAAAACTGAGAATGGATTAGTCGAAACATAAGCAAATTTAAGTGTATAACTAAGAATGTGATAACGAATATGTTATTGATTCATAAGCTGTTTTGAGGTTAAGTAACGCACCATGTTCAGAAGTTTAGCCCACTGTTAGTCTGTACACTTATATGCACAATCCGGATGTGTTGCGATTTGAGCCAATTCCAAGTGATCATGTTTTATTACAGAACTCTTCAAAGACCTTAAAATGTAATCAGATCTAATATAAAATTGTTTTACATTAAAGGGGCGGTAAACATCTTTCGAGAAAGTCTCTTTATTTTGCTGTTACAGTGATAATGCAATGTTCAAACCCTAATAAGTGACAGAACAAATAAGTACAATAACATTTACTATTAGCATGAATAATTTAAGCCAACATTT
Source organism: Sinocyclocheilus anophthalmus (assembly GCA_018155175.1). Lineage (NCBI taxonomy): Eukaryota > Metazoa > Chordata > Actinopteri > Cypriniformes > Cyprinidae > Sinocyclocheilus > Sinocyclocheilus anophthalmus. The sequence continues at coordinate 393,126 of JADLZN010009180.1, read as the reverse complement.
TAAAACATACATACTGTAGATATTTTACGGAGTTATTTAAAAAATTTTAAATAAACATTTTGGTCAAAAAAATTGATTTAAAAAATGTAAAATTAAAACAACTAAGAGAGAAAACAAATACTAGTAATGTCTGAGAACAATAATTACAGCTCGGAACAATGAATGGTCCTTTGAACTTTTTTTTGTTGTTGCTTGATTACCCATCAAGCAAAACTTGTTGATCATTGAGAAACGGATTTCAGTTAGTATATTTTGATTAAATCCTCAAAAGAGAAGGGATAAGTAACATCACTTAATAATAAAGTTAAAGAGGTTGATGTTTTCCGTCTCAGCTCAATCAGACGGCTGTAACGTCTTTGTTCGATGTCACATCAGAGGGCAACAAATTCTCTAGCTGTTGACTCTTCAGCTGGTTTTCTCGGTTTCTGCATGTACAGTTCACATTAGTGTAGAAACGTTTAAGGTGACAAAGGTTACCATGGCGTACATGTGCAGCGAGTCAAACCTCACCTGTTTGGACATTCGATGTCATCAATGGTTTCTGGAAGAGGCACACCTTTGGTTTCAGGTAACAGCAGAACTAGTCCACCGGCCACAAACGCAAGAGCACCTGTGAGAGAGAGCGTTCACTTCAACAGCCTCACACTGCAACTAGAACATACTCAACGTCACAACATCATGGCCAAGTGTGACGTCTGTTCGTTTATTTTTGAGGGGCACCAGTGAAGTCAAGCTTGGACATGACCCAAAGGAAAACCTTTTTAATATTAGTTTCTGTATAGTGTGCAGAGGGGAGCAGGTTTCAGATGCTGCAATAATATACAGTATACTTTGGAATAAACGAAGCAAAACTTCAACTGAATTTGACTGGAATCCATGTAGAAATGTTTATCCGATGGGTCAAGGTTTGTTTGGATAGCATTACCATGCTAGCCCCTGGTGGTAGATGCTATAACTACACCACTGAGGAAGCAAAAACATAAATACATAAATAGTGTATATCTAGTATTAATATATCCATACATTAATACATACTTCGCTTTGCCAGTGGCCATTTTTGCAGACAACTTTCACAAGTAACTTTTTTAACAGTAATATTTAATATATATTATAATAAATAATTTTGTAATATTATAGTGCATTTATCATAGGCTATAAATAATTATAAATACATGCTTTTAAAAATATAAAGATATTGCATTTTAGTATGCCTTTTCCAATTTTTTTAAGAAACATAAAACACGGATTAGTATATTATACTAATATATATTATATATTTAAAAATTGTATGTGTATATTACACAAAGATAACCCGAGTAAATACAAAATGCAGTTTTTAAATTGTTTTCATTTATTAAGGGAAAAAAGCTGCTTAAACCTGCCTGGCCCTGCGTGAAAAAGTAAATGCCCCCTAAATCTAATAACTGGGTTGTGCCACGCTTGGCAGCAACAACTGCAATCAAGCATTTGCGATAAAAGTTTATCAGCCACATTGGAGGGTTTTCAAGCAATTTTCAAGGTCATGCCACAGCATCTCAATCGGGTTTAAGTTCGGACTTTGATTTGGCCACTCCAAAACTTTAATTTTGTTTTTCTTGAGCCATTCAATGGTGGACTTGCTGGTGTGTTTGGGATCATTTTTTTGCTGCATAACCCAAGTGTGCTTGAGTTTGAGGTCACAAACTGATGGCTGGACTTTCTCCTTCAGGATTTTCTGATAGAGTACAGAATTAATGGTTCCGTCAATTATGGCAAGTCATCCATGTCCTGAAGCTGCAAAGCAGCCCCAGACATCACACTGCCTCCACCATGTTTGACTGTTGCTATGATTTTTTTTTTATGAAATGCTGTGTTGGTTTTATGCCAGATGTAATGGGACACACACCTTCCAAAGAGTTCAACTCTTTAATCTCTCTTCCTCCAAGAGTTCAACTGACCTTAATTGAGGCAAGTGAGGCCTGCAGTTTTTTAGATGTTGATCTGGGTTCTTTTATGACCTCTTGGATGATTCGTCGTTGTGCTCTTGGAGTAATTTTGATAGGCCGGCCACTCCTAGGAAGGTTCGCCACTGTTCCAAGTTTTCCTCCATTTGTGGATAATGCTCTGAGGGGGGGGGGGGGTGGTTCCGCTGGCTCACGAACGCCTTAAAATTGCTTATAAACCCTTTCCAGACTGTCATTGAACTGTTTTGATTCTCACTGTCTTAATTTCTTAGATCCGGCATGATGTGTTGCTCTTTAGCATGCTCACTTTGTCAGACAGATCTATTTATGATTTCGTGATTCACAGGTCGGCAGTAATCAGGCCTGGGTTGGCTATGAAATTTAACTCCCGCTTTCTAAAATATGTGGTTATCACAGTTTGATCACACATGATTAAACAGGAGGGGGCACTTCTTTTTCAGTAGCCAGGTAGATTGTCAAACTTTTGTTCCTTAATAATGAAATCACATCATAAAAACGCATTCCTGGTATTTTACTTGCATTATCTTGGGTATATTAAAATGGTGTAATGATTAGATCTTTTCGGAGTGTGACAAATATGAAAAAAACAAAAACAACGGTTCCAAAAACCTTTTCATGCATACAGGTGCATCTCAATAAATTAGAATGTCGTGGAAAAGTTCATTTATTTCAGTAATTCAACTCATTTTGTGAAACTTGTGTATTAAATAAATCAATGCACACAGACTGAAGTAGTTAAAAACTTTGGTTCTTTTAATTGTGATGATTAATTGCTCACATTTAACAAAAACCCACCAAAAACCCATCTCAACAAATTAGAATACTTCAAAAGACCAATAAAAAAACATTTTTTGTGAATTGTTGGCTTTCTGGAAAGTATGTTAATTTACTGTACGTTTACTCAATACTTGGTAGGGGCTCCTTCTGCTTTAATTACTGCCTCAATTCGGCGTGGCATGGGGGTGATCAGTTTGTGGCACTGCTGAGGTGGTATGGAAGCCCAGGTTTCTTTGGCAGTGGCCTTCAGTTCATCTGCATTTTTTGGTCTCTTGTTCTCATTTTCCTCTTGACAATACCCCACAGATTCTTTATGGGGTTCAGGTCTGGTGAGTTTGCGGGCCAGTCAAGCACACCAACACCATGGTCATTTAACCAGCTTTTGGTGCTTTTGGCAGTGTGGGAAGGTGCTAAATTCTGCTGGAAAATGAAATCAGCTTCTTTTAAAAGCTGGTCAGCAGAAGGAAGCATTTAGTGCTCCAAAATTTCTTGGTAAACGTGTGCAGTAACGTTGGTTTTCAAAAAAACACAATGAACCAACACCAGCAAATGACATTGCACCACAAATCATCACAAACTGTGGAAACTTAACACTGGACTTCAAACAACATGGGCTATGAGCTTCTCCACCCTTCCTCCAGACTCTAGGGCCTTGGTTTTCAAATGAAATACAAAACTTGTTCTCATCTGAACTTTGGACTTTGGACCACTGGGCAACAGTCAGTTCTTCTTCTCCTTAGCCCAGGTTAAGACGCCTCTGACGTTGTCTGTGTTCAGGAGTGGCTTAACAAGAGGAAAAAGACAACTGTATGCAAATTCCATTACACGTCTGTGTGTGGTGGCTCTTGAGGCCGTGACCCCATCCTCATTCATTCTTGTGGAATTCACTCAAATTCTGAATCGATTGCTTAACAAATCCTCATAAGGCCTGCCGTTTCTCTCGGTTGGTTTGCATCTTGTTCGTCACACTCTTTTTTCTTCCACCAACTTTCTGTTAACATCGTGATACAGCACCTGTGAACAGCCACGCTTTGGCAATGAATTTTGTGCGTACCTCCTGTAAGGTGTCAATGATCGTCTTCTGGACACTGTCATCAGCAGTCTTCCCCATGTTGTGTAAGCCTAGTGGACCAACGAAGACCATTTTGAAGGCTCAGGAAACCTTTGCAGTTGTTTTGAGTTGATTAGCTGATCGGCATGTCACCATATTCTAATTTGTTGAGATCGGGGAATTGGTGGGTTTTTGTTAAGTGTGAGTCAAAATCATCACAATTAAAACCAAAGACTTAAACTACTTCAGCCTTTGTGCATTGAATTTATTTAATACACGACTTCCAATTTGAGTTTAATTACTGAAATAAATTAACTTTTCCACATTCTAATTTATTGATATGCACCTTATGTGGTGTATATATATTATATAATATATATATATATATATATATATATATACATACATACACACACACATACATATACACACACACAAACACAGTAAAAAATAGTTGTATGTTTACATGTGCAAATTGATTGTCAGCATAAAATCCTCCAGATATCTAAAAAATTACATTTATCAGTAATATATTAAATCTACTATTGTATTTTTGTAAGAAGTTGAAATATATTTATTTATGTGTGCTTAAGACTGTGTGTTCATTTGGTGCCAGTCAGCTGTCAGAATGTCATTTTCCTGCATATTGAGGTTGATTATTTATGTTTGGTGGTCTACCTAACAACACAAACAACTCAGTTCGACTGTATGCAAAATTTATACCGAAAATAATGAGAGGTAGTTCTAGCCAGATGACAGCAAGCCTGTAGAGCAGAAACGGTGCTACAATCCCGCCAATGTCACACAGTGTGGAACAGACCGAAACACCCAGATTTCTGAGCCAAAAAACATCAAATAGTAGCATTACTGACCAACATGTCCAAAAACAATCATTTACATATAGTACGATGTCTCTTTGCATTATAACTTACCTGATAACGGTGGGATATAGTTCAGTATTCACAAACACTACCAATTCAAAAGCCATAGTGATGCCCAGCCGTCCAACACAAGCAACAGCACTTTTTAACCAGAACATACCTGTGGAAGATACAAAATTTAAAGTAAATATACATATAACCACCTGTTTTCAGTCAAACTGAATTCTAACTCCAAATGGTAACACACTGTCGGGGATGAACGCTGTGATTAAGCAGGCCGCTCCTGCCACGATATTCGCAGCTGCAAAAGGAAGCCGGCGTCCGATCCGCTCAATAGTGAGGAGAATGAGGAAAGCTGCTGGCAATTCCACGATTCCAGATATGAGGAAGTCCACATACACGTTTCCTCCGAGGATTCCCAGCCTCATAATGAGACCCTGGTAAACCACAGCACTGGTGAACCTGGCGACACAATGGACAGACTACAGATGGATGTTCCCTGCACTTAACAGGGTTAGTTCACCCAAAAATGAAAATTCTGTCATTAATTGCTCACCCTCAGGTCGTTTCAAACCCGTAAGACCTTCGTTCATCTTCGGAACACAAATTAAGATATCTTTGATGGAATCTGAGAGCTGTCTGACCCTGCATAGACAGGGTCAGACCCTGCTTCGTATAATTGTGGATGAACCCCTGATGTCACATGGATTATTTTACAGATCTCCTCGCTACGTTTCTGAACTTGGTAACATTTCAGTTGCGTTGCTGTCTATGCAGGGTCAGACAGCTCTCAGATTCCATCAAAAATATCTTAATTTGTGTTCCGAAGAGAACGAAGGTCTTACGGGTTTGGAACGACATTAGGGTGAGCAATTAATGACAGAATTTTCATTTTTGGGTGAACTATCCCTTTAACACAGTGTTTTGGATCTGACGTACCAGTTAAGTTCAGGATGAATGTGAATTTTCTCAGTTTGGAAGTCTTGAACAGGTCCATGAAAGATGCAGTCGAGATGGAGTCTGTGTTTTCGTCAGTCAGTGTCTGATGGATGAAATTGGACGTTTAAGAGACATTTGGTCATATTTTATGCTCATCATCACTGTGTAAACACTGTACCTCAATAATCTTGGACAGTGTCTTTTTGTTCTCTTTGGCTATTGCTTTAGTGATCTCCATTGCTTCGTTTCTCTTGTTTTGGCTGAGGAGCCATCTTGGCGATTCGGGGATAAACCTGAAATTCAGAGTGTATTTAAATAATGCAACATGGCTACATTTATCCAACACAGTGCAACTCAAAAGTTTACCAAAAAAAACATTAAATTACACATAAATATCTTAAATTAGCCATTTAGGCATTTTCTTTGTGTTCATACTGAAATTAAAAAATATATATATTATCATTTTAATTTGTTAAAGATCGCATCATCTGGAAATATGCATTTGAATTATGTTAACAAATGAACTAAAAGTGAATTTTGTAGAATGTAAATGCACATATCAAATGTGCATCAGATATAAAAAATGTTTTTGAAAGAAATCTCTTATTCTTAACCAAAGCTGCATTTATTTGACAAAAAAATACAGTAAAATCTGTAATATTATGAAATATTATTACAATAAAAAATATTTAATCTATTTTAAAATGTAATTTATTTGTGGGAGGGCAAAGCATTCAGAAATCATTCTAATATGATGATTTGGTCCTCAAGAAACCTTCTCAGTATGATCGTTGTTGAAAACATCGCTTATATTTTTATGATGTGTAATACAGGTGCAAAAGTATTTAGTCAACCACCAATTGTGCAAGATCTCCCACTTAAAAAGCTGAGAGAGGCCTGTAATTTTCATCATAGGTATACCTCAACTTTGAGAGACAAAATGAGAAAAAAAAATCTTAGAAAATCACATTGTAGGATTTTTAATTGGTAAATTCCTCGGTAAAATTTTTTGGTCACCTACAAACAAGCAAGATTTCGGGCTCTCACAGACCTGTAACTTCTTCTTTTAAGAGGCTCCTCTGTCCTCCCCTCGTTACCTGTATTAATGGCATCTGTTTGAACTCGTTATCATTATAAAAGACACCTGTCCACAACCTCAAAGAGTCACACTCCAAACACCACCATGGCCAAGACCAAAGAGCTGTCAAGGACACCAGAAACAAAATTGTAGACCTGCACCAGGCTGTGAAGACTGAATCTGCAATAGGTTAGCAGTTTGGTGTGAAGAAATCAACTGTGGGAGGAATTTTTAGAAAATGGAAGACATACAAGACCATTGATAATCTCCCTTGATCTGGGGCTCTACGCAAGATCTCACCCTGTGTGTTCAAAATGATCACAAGAACTGTGAGCTAAAATCCCAGAACCACATGGGGGGACCTTGTGAATGACCTGCAGAGAGCTGGAACCAAAGTAACAAAGGCTACCATCAGAAAACACACTGCGCCGCCAGGGACTCAAAACCTGCAGTGCCAGACATGTCCCCCTGCTTAAGCCAGAACATGTCCAGACCCGTCTGAAATTTGCTAGAGAGCATTTGGATGATCCAGAAGATCAGATGAAACCAAAATATAACTTTTAGGTAAAAACTCAACTTGTCGTGTTTGAGGAGAAAGAATGCTGAGTTGCATCCAAAGATCACCATACCTACTGTGAAGCATGGGGTGGAAACATCATGCTTTGGGGCTGTTTTTCTGCAAAGGGACCAGGACGCCTGATCCGTGTAAATGAAAGAATGAATGGGGCCGTGTATCGTGAGTTTTTGAGTGAAAACCTCCTTCCATCAGTAAGGGCATTGAAGATGAAACGTGGCTGGGTCTTTCAGCATGACAATGATCACAAACACACCGCCCGGGCAACGAAGGAATCGCTTCGTAAGAAGCATTTCAAGGTCCAGGAGTGGCCTAGCCAGTCTCCAGACCTCAACCCCATAGAAAATCTTTGGAGTGAGTTGAAAATCCTGTTGCCCGTGACAGCCCCAAAACATTACTGCTCTAGAGTAGATCTGCATGGAGGAATTGGCCAAAATACCAGCAACAGTGTGTGTGAACCTTGTGAAGACTTACAGAAAACTTTTGACCTCTGTCATTGCCAACAAAGGTATATAACAAAGTATTGAGATGAAATTTGTTATTGACCAAATACTTATTTTTCCACCATAATTTGCAAATAAATTCTTTTAAAAATCCTACAATGTGATTTCTGGATTTTTTTTTCTCATTTTGTCTCTCATAGTTGAGGTATACCTATGATGAAAATTACAGGCCTCTCTCATCTTTTTAAGTGGGAGAACTTGCACAATTGGTGGCTGACTAAATACTTTTTTTCCCCACTGTATATAATAATATTTTGTGGAAACCCTGATAAGATTTTTTTTCAGGATTCTTAGATGAACAGAACATTTTAAAAACAGCATTAATCTGAAATAGAAATATTTTGTAACATTATAAATATCTTTACCGTCACTTTTGATCAGTTTAGTGCATCCCTGCTGAATAGAAGTATTAATTTCTTTCAAAAATGTATCCTAATTTATATTTAATCAGGAATATTAATTTAAAGTTCATAAGAAATGGATAGAATTTTTTTTTATGAAGGTGGGGATTATAAAAGGACACACTGTTCCAACACAAATTTGCACACGTACAATTTGCAAATATATCTGGAAATCACAATCCACAACCATAAACAGGCTCTTACCAATAGTACGTCAGGAAGCAGATGTAAGGAATGGTGAAGACCACCTGTAGCCAGCGCCAGCTTGGTATGAAGTAAGCTAAGAGAGGAAGAATGAGAATGCCCAGACTGAAGAACAACTGATAGGTCACTCCCACCATTCTCCTGTATTCAACTCCAACCAGCTCCGTGACTGCAGCCAGAAAACAAGACATAATGGAACATGAGGATATCTGAAATATCAAGGATCCCAGTAAGCTTTTAATGCATCCACCACTGCATCTGAACTGAATATACTTATATTACACTTAAGCATAATTAAAGAATTTGAAAATGTTTCGTTACTTAGCACATATCCAACCATCCAGCCGCCCTTCACTCCAAAGCCAAAGAGAACTCTGAACACCAGCAGGGCGATGTAATTGGGCGACGTGGCCACCAGAATCCCTGTTACTCCGATGAAGAAGTTGGTCAATAGGAAACTCTTCATTCTGCCGTATCTGAAAGAAAAATGAACAAATGTGAATCAATTCGATCATTACTGAAACATTAGTTTTGTGCATGCCAATAAAAACAATTACTTGGCTTTCAGTAAGATTTTTCAATGTTTTTGAAAGAAATCTATTCTGCTCACCAAGGCTGCATTTAATTGATCAAAATACAGAAAAAACAGCAATTATTGTGGAATTACAATTTATAATAACTGATGGTCCCCTATTTGAATATATTTTAAAATGTACTTTATTTCTGTAAGGCAGAGTTAAATTTTCAGCATCATTGATGATCCTTTAGAAATCATTCTTAATATGTTGATTTGCCGTTGTTGTGCTGCTCATATTTCCGTAGAAAAACCTTTCGAATTCTCTTATGAATATAAAGTTAAAAAGAACAATTTATTTATAGAAAATCTTGGTACAAAATGTTTAAAATGCACTTACTAATGAATGGCATCCTTGCTGAATAAAAGTATTAAATATTTAATACAATACAGTTTTTTAAAGATTTTTTTCATCTTGATTGCACTGAATCAGAAACAATGAATTTAATGAAATATGCAGAATCACGGGATCACGATTTGACAATATTGTCCTTATTTTTTTTTTTTTTCCTGTAAAAATACTAAAAAGACGTGTAGTTATATTGAGCATTGAGCACTTTATTTCACTCAGCACGGTGTAAAATTATTATTATTATTATTATTCTTTTCCCCTTATGTGTAATATGGTATTTATTTAATTATTCCTTATTGTTTAAATAATCTTTTAGCTAGATACATTGGCAAATCTATAATTTCGTTGGATGCAAGTACAATGACAATAAATAATAATCTGAATCTGAAATCTAAAAATCCCTGAAAAAAAAAACATACATTTTCTTGAAAAGTAACACTGCATAATATGTTAAGACTTGTTTTCAGAGAAAATCTTCAATATGAGGGCATTTTGTCTAACTACACACAATTGTTGGCATGTTTTTAAGTATAAACAAGCTAAAAACAGCTGTTGCTCATCAATCTTGTAAGGATTTAAATTTGAAAAGTAAATTAGAAACTCAAAATGCATCCATGTAACATTGAAATGTCAAACAAGTCATACTTGTCTGCCAGGTATCCAATTGCAATGCTGCCGACTAAGAAACCAACACTGAGCGTGGCCTGGAACATGTCAACATACCAGGCGTCTGCGCACACTAGATCAAACTGCAACACACAGGTCTCACGTCAGACATTTTGTTCTCTCATTGCACTTCACACAATTATTACCAAAAGAAAGAGCGTGTTTTGTGATCCCACCACTCACCTCAGTGACGAACGACTGTCTTCCTTCATAGTCGTACTCCCAGCCGTCTGTACAGTCTGTCATCGGTAGAGTAGAAAGCTGGGCCTGGGTGAGCTCACTTTCTGGATTGTCACAAGTTAGACCGGTGGCGTTCCAGTCCATGTCCAGCTTCTGACACTGACTGTACGTCACCCCTGTAGAGCTGTTCATCAAGGGTACAGTCGCCCTGCGTGCGTCTTGAAGACTCCAGCCACATCTTTTCCGGATCTCAATGACACCCGGGTCACGGCACCAATGTTCAGGGGTGAAGCCCTGGAATACAATCCCCACATATACAAAAGAAAACGGTATAGAGACCAAGCAGAATATGGAAACAATTCGCATCTGGCAACGACCGAACTTGCCGGCCTCCTCTAAGATGTCTTCAAAAGTAGTCATGGTCACTGTACGGCTAACAGTGGAGGACTTGAAGGCGTCCGCAGCTGTAAAAATAGGTCTTTTAAGTTGAGGCACAGTATTTACCCACAGCTGACTGAGCAAAAGTCCAGAGGAGGTTGAAATTTGATATATCCGTGCTGTGATTGACCAATTACATGCTGGGATGGGACACGGGGGACAACAAGTTACATTTTAACCCCAGTGACATCTGAAGCCTGTTACGTAATTTGTCACTGTATAATTTTTGTTCATCAAGTGTTGTATGAAAACGGTTCAGTAAGTGGTTTAGTAGGTAGACTACAGACTAAACCATGACTTAAAGTCTAAACAGAACAAGTCTACCCAGAGTTTCGGGGTTTAGTTAATGATGAAAGCAGATAATAAATGTAAAAAAATTAAAGTGAAAATCGAAAATAAAAATAATTGAAATAAAGCTGAAATAAAATATGATTAGATAAAAAAAAAAAACTTGTGAACATTAAAAATGTTTCCTTGACAACTAAATGAAATAATTTGAAGCACTAAAATTGCTAATTGGAAAAACAAAAACTACGGCAAAAACACATACAAAATTACTAAATATTAAACAAATTGTTAAACAAAATATAAAAAATGTTTTTTTTTTAAATAAAGCTGAAATAAATATCAACTATAATATACATACTAAATGGAAGCATCAAGACTACTGGAAATAAATAAAAATAAAATTAACTAGAACTAAGAACTAAGGCTGAAAGAAAAAGAAACAAAAAACCTACTAAACATGGCATAAACACAAAATACTAGAAGTTTTAATACTAGAAAATAAATAAAGTAAACAATCAATATAGATGAAAAAAAAAAAAAAAAAATATTAGATGAAAAAATTCTAATATTTAATTTTTAAAAATTACTAACTATATAGAAAAATCTACTATAAAAAATTAAAAGCTGAAATATAGATGAAAACAAATTTAGATTTCAAGGCAATATTTCTAACGTTCATTTAGTTTCTAACTGGAAACAAATTACAACTAAACTAAAGCTAAAACTGAAATAAAAATACATAAATGTAAATGGTAGTTTTATTAGTTTTTTTTTATGTTACTAACCACATAGGAATTTCTTTTAAATCATAAAAATATTTACAAAACTATGAATAAAAACAAACACGGATTGATTAATTTGTTTAAGTGTGCCCTCAGTCTAGTTAAAGCAGCGAGATGAACCACAATAACTCCATATAAGGATGCATACAGAGGAGCTGATAGTTTTATTGAAATAATGCCATAATATATAGATAAAACTATTTACATCCCAAACAAGGATGCTGGTAAAACATGAAAAATACAGTTGAAAGAGCTAAAGCCTTATCAGGAAAAAAAACAAAACTATTTCAGGGACTTCTCTGAAGCTTTCAGAGAATTGTACCGTACAATATCCCATATAGCAGCCGCAGACATTTTCTCAGTAAGGAGAGGGGAGCACGTGATGACCAACAGCTATCGAGTGCACCGTCCAGCTTCTGCCCTAAAGAACAGGAAATAAATAAATAAATACTGTCCCCCAAAGTGCAGAGTACTAAAAGATACACCCAGGCATGCTTTAACGCATCTTGAAGTACCGTCTCAGTAGCAGTGAGTTATGACAGATATACAGAACTGGTGTGATTTTATTTGGCAACCATATATGTGAGGAATACACTGATGAATGGTAATACAAGCCTCTGAGACAAACTATTAGAGCAAACAGCAGAGTCGGAGTGAAAAACACTATACACATGCTGCCAAACAGGACCAGTGTCCTGTTGTACCTCCACTGCCATGTGAGAAGAACGTTTTGGTAAATCATTTCTGGAGAGCTGAAAGCAAACTTGCAACACAACTTATGTAAATATATGCATCTTTCGTAAAGTCAGCAAAAACACGGCAGCTGAAACCGATTCAGCAAATAAAACGCATCATTTTTGCAGGTGTTCAGGCCGTTGTACCGTTCTGTCAACTGCTGTACTTGTGGCTTCTTTCATAGGCACCAGTGTCTTCTTTGCAAAATATAAATTAAAATAAAGAAAAATTATTAAACAATAGGTTACACTTTACAGAAAGTTCAATTTGTTAATGTTAATTAGTGCTTTAGATGTCACCAACTAACCATGAACAATACTTTTACAGAATTTATTAATCTAGGTTAATGTTATTTCCACATATTCTAATACATTTGCAACATTTCAAGATGTATAAATAAAAATAAATGTATTGTGCATAAACATAAATAATAGAATATTTATCAAATTAACAGATTAATAAATTCGGCAAAAAAAACAAGTTTACTGTTATTACATATATGGAGCCAAGGGGAAATGGTGATTGGAGGAAAAATTTCAGTGCTTAACGCCTTTTTTCTCCCCCCAAAAAAAACTTTGTGCAAAATTATAATGTTCCCCTGAGAAACTTTGTGCTTGATCGCAAAAGAACTGAAATATAAAATTTCTCCCAACTCATTTTATTTCTATCAAAAACGTTTTGGGAGCGAATTGCAAAGTTTTTAACGCAGAAGTTTCACGAGCGAAGTTTCTCAGAAGAACACAAATGTTTTGTGAGCAAATGCTATAGTTTTGCAAACAAACACAAAGTTTATATGGGAAACAAAAACGTTTTGTGAGCGAACAAAGTTTCTCAGGAGAACAGAACATTTCTGATCAATCGCAACAGTTTTGAGAGCAAACATAAAGAGTTAAGTTTTACTTAAAAGGCAAAGGTTTTATGAATGAATACAAACCGTAAAAGTTTAACGATCAAACGCAACAGTTTATCGAGCAGTTTCTCCGAGTAACGTAAAAGTTTTACGATCAAACGCAACAGTTTATCGAGCAGTTTCTCGGAGTAACGTAAAAGTTTTACGATCAAACGCAACAGTTTATCGAGCAGTTTCTCTGAGTAACGTAAAAGTTTTACGATCAAACGCAACAGTTTATCGAGCAGTTTCTCTGAGTAACGTAAAAGTTTTACGATCAAACGCAACAGTTTATCGAGCAGTTTCTCAGAGTAACATAAAAGTTTTACGATCAAACGCAATAGTTTATTGAGCAGTTTCTCAGAGTAACGTAAAAGTTTTACAATCAGCGCAATAGTTTATTGAGCAGTTTCTCAGAGTAACGTAAAAGTTTTACGATCAAACGCAATAGTTTATCGAGCAAAGTTTCTCAGAGAACCGCAAAAGTTTTACGATTAAACGCAAAAATAACTGAAATACAATTTTTCCTACCATCTCATTTTTTTTACCATCATGTCCCATTAATGAATTGAATCTTATTGTAAAGTGTTACTAAACAATAATGCAAATAAACACCACAAAGATGCAATAATATTTCTTCTGATTGCGATGAGAAATTATGATTCTAAAGGAAGCCTGCAGCAATCATACATGCAATGTCACTCCTTCATGGCACTAAATCTCTGTATGCGCTCTGTGTTCTATTAGGGCAATTAGAACATGCTTTTTTATCAGAACAAGGGGAAAAAAGCATTGCACAAAACACCCAACAGATGGATGCTATGGTTTAGATGAACACTGGTAAAAGTGAACGTTAATGCAGAATGCAAATGTGAAGCATGAGCATTCGAAGGGTTGTGATTTAAATATGAACTTGGCAAAGCGGATCAATTTCCTCTCGGTGCTACATGGCTCGAGATATGCGAAATACTGCTTCAGATTGTAGTTTAGAAAAGATCTTTGACTGTATCTGCCACAATTATTTTACAGAACAGTCTATTTTTCCAGTGAGCTGGTAAATTAACAAAAAAACAGTACCCAAATATCTTTAAATAACAATAAAAACATTGATATAGTCCATTTCTGTAAGTTTGTGGGAGACTGAACTTACATACGATGCTGTACACAATTTATCTTAATCGATGAAAAACCGAACACACAACAAATAAATGACCAAATGACAAAAAAAGTATTTTGTCAGAAAGGCATTGAGTCTATTTAGTGGACGAATTGACCAACTTGCTCTTGAAAGCTGTCTCGTAAACAGCTCACAGAGAGATTTCCCTTTAGAAAACCCAAAATGGAGCAACTAAACAATTGGAGCGTGGTGGCAGAGACATTCAAAAGTTCAGTTTGGGCCGCCTGGTGCTCTCAGACTTTCAGTAGATCCTCGTCGCTGCCATCAGGGTCTGGCTGAGGTATCCTATGGTTTCTGTCGCTGTATCGGGTCTTATTTCTGCTCCGCGTGTCCACCAGGAGCCCCACCAGATCCTCGTTGCTCTCTGCTTTCAGCCGCGAGGAAGTGGACGATGAAGGGGCAATTCGGACCCCTGGGACTGTGAGCACCTCGTCCTCACTGTCCTGCTCGTCCAGGGAGAAGGAGCGCAGGGCATCAGTGCTGACCGGCTTGATGGTGATGTGACCGTTCCCTTGAGGCTCCTGTGTGGGTGTCCCGGTCTCTTCCATTAACCATTCCATCTCATCTTCACATCCGTCCTCATCTATGTTCACCTATCAAGAGAGACGAACACAAAGACAAAAAGAGAGTTATATTTATACTCATTCTGATTGATTCATTTACTTAATGTAAACTTGCAAAAAAGATCAAACGTTACCCTGGAGTATTTGTAGGATACTGGATTTCCTTTCCTGCAGTAGCTTGACACTTTCTGTATTACAAGTTGCCTAAAAATAAGAAAATGCATATTAAGCACAGACTGAAAAACTGGTGTAGAAACAATTTTCACTCAGAAATTACTGGTAAATTTTTTACAAATAATTAAAAAAATTAATTAACAATTAACTAAACCTTAAATTTTAAAGTGATAGAATAACAATTTAAAACAACTGTTTTCTATTTTAATTTAAAATGTAATTTATTCCTGTGATGCAAAACTATATTTTCGCATTCAGTGTCACAAGATACTGCAGTAATCATTCTAACATGCTGATTTGGGGATCAAGAATTTGTATTATTATTATTATCAATATGAATATCGTTAGGTTAATTTTTTATTATTTTTTTAAAACCATAATACATTTTTTGGGGGATTCTTTCAAAAGAACAGCATTTATTTGAAAAATAAATCCTTTCTAATATTTTAAATGTCTTTACGGTCACCTTTGAACAACTGAACGCATCTAAAGTATTAATTTTGGCCATTACTGGCCACAAACATTTGTATTAGTTTAAAATAAAATGATAATACAAATGTAATTTGCATTTTACCTCCTGTCTCGTTTGTGCAGCAGAAGAACAAGCAAACAGATTGTGAGCACAACCAACAGCAGGCTAAGCACCGCCCCTAAGGCCTGACTCCGCCCAGATAATCCAGCATGCTCCTCCCCTCCATCAGTGCTGTGCGGGTCCATGGAGGTGGATGAACTATGAGAAAACCTATGTATTATACTCAGACTTACTCGGCTAACAAATCTATGTTGAAGAATTATTGAATTAAAGCTTAAAAGTATAATTAGGCTTTAGTAATACTCACAAAAATTCACAAACGGTGGCGGTGTGCCAAACAAACAGATACTGGCAGCCATCTGTCTCCAGCATGAACTCTGGGATACCCTCTCCTGCCGTAGGGCTGCAGTGGAACAGGATGGTCGAGGACACAGTTTTGGTTTTGTCTCGTCCACATACAGATTCAGATGGTACCAAGACGTCAAGATTTCCACCTGACAAAATACAACACCAGGTCATTTCATAAAATGGTTACATCACAGAAATACACAATAAATTGTGTTCATAAATTTTTATTCTAATAAACTAATAATATATTAGGAGTTCATAGAACAAAATAAATTGAATTCGAAATTTTGAATAAAAAGTAATGAAATTGGACAACACAGCAGCCAATTCTAAAAAAATAAAAACCTAAATGTTTTGGCAAATATTGAGTAAGTATACAGAAACTAAGTAATAATACAAAATATATTTTAAACAAAATATTGTTGTGTCGTTACAAAGAGAATGTTTAAATTAAATAATGAACAAACAAAAAAATCCTCTTTTCAAACAACAAAAAATTTAAACAGAACATTTAAAAACATTTTTGGCATTTTTATGTTGCTACAAAAAGAATTTATAAATGATTTAATAAAAAAAAAGCGTGTGTTGTTATAAATATATTTAAAAAATAAAAATAAATTAATTATAAATAAATAAATTAATTAATGTAAACAAGTACACAAATAAACGAAGGAAATCTTTGTAAAAAACAAACAAGCAAAATATTTTAAAAACTTTTAAATAAAAATATTTTCAAATATCTTTGACATTTGCGTGCTGTTATAAACAGAATTTCTAAATAAATGAATAATAAAGGGGAAAATAAACCCAACTTTGCCTTTCATCTGTCCCAATATGCATACTGAAATATTTGAGCACACTGCACTCGCACATCACACACCGTAACTCCTAATATGGTCACGTACTGATTTTATCTCACCTTTGATATAATACTTGGCTTTGCTGGAGGAGCCAATTTTTCTGCGGTAACTGTCATTAATCTTGACTTGACAGATATTGGCACCCAGGCAATTGGAAATGGAGCCGTCGGTGATGCCTGACAGCTGGATGTGGTAGATATAGCGATCTCCATTGGGACGGATGTCTCCTGTGGCGTTGTGGAAACTGAGGACAGATAAAACACTGTTTCTCTCATGCACATTAATACATATGGTGTGGTGTAGTTGTAGGCTCTGTTTTAATGAATGAGAGGGTGAGATGCCCACCGGTAATAAAGTGCTCCCAGGCTGAAAATGGCTCCTGTCTCTGGCACTTTGATGGTTCCATTGATCATCTCCACTTCCTCCTGCTTTACAGCACATGCAGATCGAGTCTCCCACTCCACCCAGAACTCACATGCTGTCTTATCCTCCCTAAAACATAGACATAAATATGAATTTTATAGATAACATATGCTATGCCAACACCACAAGTTAAGAATTTTCATGCCAAGTCAACTTACTTTAATAATTTCGGATGGCCAACTGTGCTGCCACACGTCAGCTGCAAGATTGTTCTGGCTGGTTTATCGTTTCCACACACCTCGTCACCCATGGAATAATTGACGAGGATCTTTCCATCTGGTGAGGACACATACTGATGAAAAACCAACAAAACTGTAATCATGTCAGAGAAGGTTTAAAAAGACTTACCGATGAACTCCATGGTCTGCGTGTGAACACGGCCCAGAGTCTCAGTCTTCCCACCAGCACGTCTGCGACACACGGCAGCTTCTGCTGCACAGCCTGGCTGGCCTCCATGAATGGCCTGACAGAGATTGAAGTAGTACCTGTGAGAACAAATAATACAATTGTGAATTTAATTAACACTGAACATACGCAGGTGCAATATTACACCAGTGTTTCATTACTGATTAAATGCAATGTGTCCATATTCCACTGACTTGAGTACAAATAGTACTTTAAAAATGTATGTTTTTGAACAAAAACAAATATATAGATATAGAAATTATGTCTGGTACAAATAGCAGGGATTAAAGTTCATTCTCTACATCGGATTTCCGTCAGTTCATAAAGACAGTCACTTGCTTCATTCCTGAATGATTCAGCTGTTCGAACAAATCAATTGAATGAATGATTCATTGATAAAATCAGTGACTTGTCGCCACCTGCTGGCAGATTTAGTTTCATTTTTAGCGGATAATTTCAGTTATTGATCATATTTCTGTATTCAAAATTTTATATTTAAAACATTCTCCACGTGAATTTATGCATTTAATTGCCTCATTAAACGTCTGAAAATGTACCTACAAGCCACTTTTGTGTTCTGTGCCACCTCTGTAGTATAAATTAATTTATTAATACTAATTTCATGATTGGTAACTTAATTGTCTTATTCTACATATTGTTTTAAATAGAAATTAACATACACAAATATAAAATATTAGATATAAACATATATTTTTGAATTTGACATAGATGAAAATTATGCCATTGAAAATGTAAAAAGAAAATACTCCTGTAAGTCAAGTCAAGTCAAGTCTGCTTTAATGTCAATTCTTCCACAGTACAGCACATACACACAGGGAATTGAAATTGCGTTACTCTCAGACCATTGGTGCATACAGATAACAAATACAGATAGGTACAGATTAAATACAAAATACAAAATACAACTATACAAATATACAAATAAGGTAAAATGTAAAAAAATATATATATAAAGCACAAGGCATATGGCAGATAGAGTGCAAACCAGTAAAAAGTAAAACAGTGCAGATATAGTGATTGTAGTTCAAAAAACAATGATTTGTAGTGCAAAAGAGCTTATTCAGACTGATTAAAGTGACAGTGTGTGTGTATTTGGGAGGGGGGAGTGGGAGAGTCCGTTAGAGGGTCAGAGTTCAGTGGTGTGTGGGGCAAAAGAGGGGAGGGGGGGCAAGGTCGGGAGGGAGTTCAGCTTCCTGAAAGCCTGATGGATGAAGCTGCCCTTCAGTCTGCTGGTCCTGACCTGATGGCAGCAGACTGAAAAAGCTGTGTGTCGGGTGGGTGGGATCACCTGCAATGCAGAGGGCTTTGCGGGTGAGACGGGTGTTGTAAATGTCCTGAAGGGAGGGGAGAGAGAGGCACCAACGATCTTCTCAGCTACTCTCACTATGCATTGAAGTGCCTTGCGGCAGGATGCGTTGCAGGCACCATACCACACAGTGATGCAGCTGGTCAGGATGCTCTCGATGGTGCCTCTGTAGAAGGTGCACATGATGGGGGCCGGGGCTCTGGCTCTTCTCAGTTTGCGGAGGAAGTAGAGACGCTGCTGTGCTTTCTTGGCCCGTGCTGCGGTGTTGTCAGTCCAGGAGAGATCCTCTGTGATGTGCACACCCAGGAAATTGGTGCTGCTCACCCTCTCCACAGTCACACCATTGACGGTCAGAGGGGCATGCTGAGTGCGCACTCTCCTAAAGTCAACAACAATCTCCTTCATCTTCTCCACATTCACAGAGAGATTGTTGTCACTGCACCACCAGGCCAGGCGGCTCACCTCGCTCCTGTAATTTGTCTCATCTCTGTTGCTAATGAGACCCACTACAGTCGTGTCATCCGCAAACTTAATAAGGAGGTTGGAGTTGTGTGACAGTGTGCAGTCGTGGGTCAGCAGAGTGAAGAGGAGGGGGGCTCAGCACACATCCTTGGGGGGCCCAGTGTTCAGTGTGATGGTGCTGGGTGTGTTGCTGCCGACCCGAACTGCCTAAGGTCTTCCAGTCAGAAAGTCCAACAGCCAGTTGCACAGCGAAGTGTTGAGACCCAGCTGGACCAGTTTGTGAATGAGCGGTTGAGGGATGATTGTGTTGAATGCTGAACTGAAGTCTATGAACAGCATTCTGACGTATGTGTCTTTTTTGTCCAGGTGTGTGAGTGCTGAGTGGAGGGTAGTGGCGATGGCGTCATCGGTCGAGTGTTTGGACCGATATGCAAACTGGAAGGGGTCCAAGGAGGGAGGGAGGGCAGACTTGATGTGTTGCATGACTAGCCGTTCAAAGAACTTCATGAGGATGGGGGTAAGTGCAACTGGACGATAGTCATTGAAGCAGGATGGAGACGACTTCTTCGGGAAAAGCACTGTAAGGTCACTTTCAAGGAGTAAGTCACCTCGTATTAGGAAGGCTAATTTTTGATCAGAATTTTTGATTATTGATCAGAAGGTGCTCCTAAATTTTTTAATTAGGAGGACAAGCGCTCCTAATTACAAGAAGAAAAAAACTGCTCTTAAACTAGGTGTGGTCGGGAAAAAATTCTCAGTAAAAATTTTTTTTTTTTTGCTTTAACCTCTGCAATATAATAAGTAGAAAAATAGAAAAGAGAAAAGTAAAAAAGTAGACAAATAAGTTACCAATCATATGAAATTAGTATTATAAAAAAAATAATTTGGGTGCACAGAAGAACACAAAAGTGGATTGATGTACTTTCAGACGTTTAATGAGGCTCAGAGGTGGCATGAGTGCAATTAAATTCATAAATTCATGTGAAGATTAATGTTTTAAATATACAAATTTGAATACAGAAATATGATTTAAATAACTGAAATTATATGCTAAAAATGAAACTAAATCCGCCAGCAGGTGGTGGCAAGTCACTGATTTTATCACTGAATCATTCATTCAATTGATTCGTCAGAACGGCTGAATCATTCAGGAATGAAGCAAGTGACTGTCTTTATGAACTGACAGAAATCCGTCATAGCGACGGAACTTTAATCCCTGAAATTGTCGATAATTATTGCTCTGTTATGGCCTTTTGTATATTTTTTTTAAATGTAAAGATCCAGGATTTAAAAATGTGTAAATAAAAATGTGCTGATACTGGCCATTACGGTTTTGTCAATGATATGTTGTTCATTCACACCCCATGACAGGGGCAAATTAAACTGTACAGAACAAACAGGTGTGAAACTCACGAATCATCCCCGTTGCTAAATTTCCACGGCTCTGTTAGAGACGAGAGCGTGCGCAGGTCGTAGGTCTGGTGTTGTCCTGCAAGCTTGCACTCCATCTTTTTGGGTGGGCAGACCACATTCGTTCGCCACTGGAAGGTGACAGAACATCCTTGGGTTTCGCTCATCAGCTGAGGACTTCCACGGCCTGCCGCTCTGTCACACGAGAACAAAATGGATGACTGCCGTTTCCCTCTTGGTGCTGTGAAATAGACAAAAAAATTAAATAAAGTTAAAAAGACAGCAAAAAAAAAAACAGCCTTAAAATCAGGTTTCAAATAATTAAAATCGACATTCAATTAGACAGAAACACATTTGTTATTTAAATCTTAAAAACACAGACAATTTAAGTAATGTTCATGCTATGTGCTGCTAAATTGCTGAATCGAACTGAAATAATTACATTATCCATATTTAAATGATTTACATTTTTAAAAAATTACATTTTGTAAATGTAGTTATTCACATTTTACTTAAATAATTTACATTTTATTAATTATTTTTAGTGCTGTCAAATGATGAATTGCATCAAAAATAAACGTTTTTATTTACATAATATATCTGTGTGTACGGTGTATATTTATTATGTATATATAAATACAAAAACATGCATGTATATATTTAAGAAAAATATTTTACATGTAGATATTTAATTGTAAATACATTAAATATAAATAATTCATACATATAATATAATATATACATAAATATATATATACAATGGTAAAAAATTTTTCTTAAATATATACATGCATGGGTGTGTATTTATATATATACACATAACAAATATACACAGTACACACACATATACGTTGTGAACAAAAACTTTTATTAATCATTTGACAGCACTAATTCTTTTACTTTAAGTTAAACGAGTCTGTTTAGTTTTCTTTCCTTAATACGGAACTGAAACCCTTAAAAACAGACAGATGAAATAAAAATGGATTGAAATAAATATAGCTTGTCTAGTTGCTCTATCCTAAAAAAGTACATGTAATTCATGAGTTTTTCGGTCGTAAAGGATTCGTACCGCCAGAGCAAAAGCCCCATTTCTGATCTTTGTCAAAGTCGCTTGTAGTGGCACACCACTTCCTGCCTTCAGTCCTGCCCTGAGTTGTGCACTCAGAATAAAACTTGCCCAGGAACTTAAAGGGGAAAATGCACACTTCATTTTTATCTGTAACTGAAAGACAATAAACACACATTTTAATCATTTAAGGGGAAAGTTTAACAAGAGTTCAACAAGAACCGTAGCGGCACCCCTGCATACAACTGAGGCCAAATTGAGGTATATTACAATTATTAGCTTCTAGAACAAGACCATCTGTCAAAATTGTGCCTTAAAATGCTGTCTAATGGCTTAATAGGTTTTTAGAGTGATTCAGAGTGTTTGTCTGACCTTGAGGACAGGTGTCTCCTCCACTGTACTGCATGATCACAGCCTGCTCTTCTCTCTTGTAGTCTAGGTTCATGATTTTGCTGTTTCCGTATGAAGCCGCAGAGCCCGTTAAGATCAGACATACCGCGCTGTCTTTACATGCTGTGCCTGTCACAGTCCCACACACGTTGATATTAAAGGAGCCGGAGCTTCTAGGAACCTAAAAAACACAAATTAATTTATCATCCCTTTGCTAACATGCTTGAATAAGTTGACAAACTGAGATCTTGGGTATATATATACACACACACACACACACACACACACACACACACCCACACACACACACACTACTGTTTCTGTCATGACAACTCTCGGAGGGATTGGCATGGTAATGTACATGACAGTGTTAATGTATTTGGTCTTGGCGGAATAGATCTGCTACGCTGCTGCAAGTACCAAGAATTGCTACTGCCAATACATCCACAACGTGCTGCTGTGAGCATGTAAGAAACATTGCTGCTGCAAATATAACATAAATAACCCAAGCAAAAAATTGAATCACCTCGCAGCAGATCTATAAAGGTGGAGCTGGGGAAGGTGGAGGGTTTCTGAAGCAAGCTGCGAACTGCTACAGCAAACCAAGTAGGTATTGAATGTGAGCAGCAAGCTCATAGGATGCGATAACAGGGATGAGAACCAATCAGCTGTTCCATGTAATATGATGTCATATATGTCGATTGAGTGTAGACCAGGCGGTCAAAAGAGTTTAGCTCAAATTTGCCTCAACACACCTGACTGGAAGTTTATATGCCTAGTAAAGAGTAAAGAGCTCTTAGTAAAGAGCTTGATTAGCTGGTTCAAGCGTGTTTAATTAGGGTTGGAGCTAAACACTGCAAGACACCGGCCCTCCAGGAACGAGTAGTTGGGCAAGATGAGTTTAGGAGACGATCAGACGCGCCATCTAGAGTTTCATTGTTCGAAACTCCGTTTTAAAGGTTTGGTGGGGGGGGGGGGGGGTTACTAATACTTTTAAAATACTTTAGTTGGGGAGGATGATGACGGCAATACACTTATAAGATACATATTCAATCTCAAATAAAAGTGGTTCTTTTGAACTATTCAAAGAATTCTGAAATAAAATGTATCACAGCTTCCACAAAAACATTAATCAGCACAACTGATCTCAACATAGATAATAACAGGAAATGTCTCTTGAGCAAATCAACATATTAGAATGATTTCTGAAGCATCATGTGACACTGAAGACTGGAGTAATGATGCTGAAAATTCAGCTATCATTCATTCAATATTGTAACAATATTACTGCACTCTTGCTTGATCAAATAAATGGAACCTTAAGTGACTTCTTTCAGAAACATTACAATTTTATAGACACCAACGCTTTGATGGCACAAATTTAAATTCTTCAGTCTTGGAAAAGTCTTTCTCTCTTCAATACCTGAATGGTCCCTGACAGCGCTGAGAGGTCAAATGTGTAGCGCAGCTGGGAGACGGTCAGACTGCAGCCCTGCGCCGTGATGGTCTCCGGACAAACCACAGGAGTGGCCCACTCGAACACATACATACAGTCCTGAGCTCGGATCATCTGGGGAGAACCCTGTTTGTGCAGAATCAACACTTACACTCAGGTACGACAGAAACCACCAACCACTCAGTTACACTATGAAGATTTTGGGTTGCTCTCTTACCAGCTCTGCTCCTTTCTGGCAGGTGAAAACGATCCTGGAGGAGTAGTTGGAGGTGGGGTTAGAAGGGCAGACGGTTGTGCTGCTGAAGGTGATCTCCACCTCGTTGGTGTTGCTGTTATAGCGAGGAGGGGAGGTGATTCGTCCGATGTCCTGCACAGAAAGGAAAAAAACCCACAAGCCCAAAATGAACTTCACTTCGAATCAGATTCAAACATTCAATACAGGGTTCGTACACATTTTTACCAATACATTTCCATGACTTTTCCATGACTTTTGAGACAATATTCATGACCTAAATGTTCCATTATTTTACAATAAGAATAAAAATCTGTTCAAATTATCATAGCATATGTTAACTAAAATGAATGACTATTAATGCTACTCGTTTGCTTTCTTGTTTTAGTAAGAAGCACAAGCTGCCACTGCGCCAGACCTTACTCCACATTTCACATCACTGAATATTATCATTCATTTAACTATGTGGCCAGGATGGCCATTTTGGTGTCATTTTGTGTGTATTTTTGCTGCTTAAATGCAACAAGCTGCGCTTTAGAGCCCTGCATTTCAGCCCGAGCCCAACGGCCCCAACTTATGTATGGCTTCGGGATAATTTTCACGTCATAGCTCAGTCATGGGCCAGGCATCAGGCTTGCTTCCTCTTTATGTTTATATTTTAGATATCCATCAGTTATTATGGTGATGACAAAGATTTGCGGCGCTGGTGGAAACAGCACGAGGCCGTGCTACCGCGACTGTCACGAGTGGTTCGGACGGTGTTTAGTGTCTAGCAGCAGCGAGTGCTGGAAGAGTTCCTTGTTAAAGTGCACGCAAAGCTTGCCGCAAAACACCAACAAGTAATTACCCTGATGAATGAAATGGGGAAATAGAATATTCGCAGGGTTTTTTGTGAAGCGCTCCTGCTCAAGACCGATATAGCAGAAAACCTATCCTGTTTGTTTCTAAAAGAAGCACAACGTTTTGTTGATATTGTGAGAACACAAATAAAAGTAGAAGGGGGACCCTTAACAGTACCGGAATGAGGTATGAATTCCTTTATGAGCAAAATATCTGGTTGGTTCACTGTTATAAGAAAAAAAAAAGGCAAGTGATCGTGCGGGGCACTCCATGCTCCTGCAAGTGCGCTTGAGCGTCTCGCACCAATGATGGATAGCTCCTAATAGCACAAATTATCTAGGTTTAACCATTTTAAAAACAACATGTTTTTTATACGCAGTTTATATAGGCTTATAGATTATTTTAGGCAAGTTGTGATGATTTGTGAAGGTTAAATTGATCAAACATAGGCTATGATTAACTCACTGTCTGCCACTGGCCGCTTGGCCTTTACTTAAAAAAACAAAAAAAACTTGAATTTAACAAACAAAAAAAATATTCCAAACATATTTCTAAATTAACTTAAAAAAGAAACAAAATATATATAACCACTGTTGCCATTAAAAACGAAACTGAACTATTTTAATGGCTACAACAGCTGCTGTGTAATTGGGAAAGAGAGAAAGAAAAAAAGACACGGGCTCCAGTCGGACTAGGCCAGTAATTCTGATAATCTGTCGGACAAGGGCCGGACTAGGGCATATGTTTGAGGCCCGTGCAGGGTTCTGCTGAGCTTATTTGGTAGCAAACTCAATACTCATATATGCACGAGCGCACTTTGGATGGGACGTTTCCTCTGGAGGAGCGCGGAGGAAGTTAGTACCGAATGGTTTAAAAAGACATGCAAATAAATAATAAAATTTTCTGACGATGCAACAATGACCCGATTAGGCAAGTGACTATTCTGTCAACTGTCCCGAAACGCGAGTGAAAGTCTTGCATCGCAGCGTGCAGCGGCTCTTGTAGCGCAGACAAGATGTGAAGCCGTTTGAAGAGAAAATCAAAGAGAGAAGACGCATACAGCTGAATAACTCATGCTGTTTTCAAATGACTGATTTGATCAGTCTGTGTGGACTGGACTCAGTCTGTAGGTTTGATTATTTACTCATCAAACCTACATGCTATAGGGCTATTGAATAAATGTGTGAATATCCATCATTTTAAAGTCAAAAGCTGCGGGAATGAGTAAAACTATGCGATATAGCCTATGCGCAATCCCGCACCGAAATTCAAGACCTGATTAAACACAATTCTATTATACAGAGTTTTGTGAAATAGATTTCAAAACTTTTCCAGGCCTGGAAATTGGTGTTTTAAAATTCCATGACTTTTCCAGGTTTTTCATGACCGTACGAACCCTGTCAATATCATCCTCTGGTGCCATGGTATGATTAGTAAAAATATTTTGCGCAAATAAACTCAAAATAATATGAATAATATCTCAAACTCAAAACTGACAATATGTACATTCTTCATCGGTAGTGTGAATAGGTGTGCATCTAGTATAAGACAGCCTCCAATATTGGTTATTATTATAATAACGATAACATTAAATTCTTCCATAATCAATGCTTTGGCTGCACAATTTGGGGAGAAATTCTAATTGTGATTTCTGATCAAAATGATGATTTAAAATGTGATAATTTACAAAATTGCACGATTTGGCCAAAAAAATCCAAACAAAACAAAAAAGAAACTGATTACATATATATCAATATGACTACAACAACAACAATAAAAATAACAATTATTTAATTAGTATTATTTGTATTACTACTGCTGAACAAATAATAAGAAAATAAGAAATTATTACTCTAATATACTTATTATAAATATGTACCTTATATACTAAATACTTCACTGCATAAATAGCAATACAATTATTATTATTATTACTACAACTAAACAAAAGACCTAAGACACTATTATACTATAACCTCTCTAAAATAAGAAAAAAAAAAAAATTCTACTACCCAATTATTTTTATATTAGGGGAAAATAAACATAATAATAAGAGATTACTAAATTTCACTGTAAAATAAAAAATGTATTTAGGAAAAATAATAATGATAAAATTATCGTATATTATTATAATTACTACTACAAGTACTAAATAAAATAAATATAAACAAAAAACACAACAACAACAAAATAATAATAATTGTATTTTACAGTACAATAAAATAACAATACTAATTAATGGCTGTTTTAGTTTCTTCATTTTCAAATGTTTAATATTGCTCTGCAGATCAAAGAAAGTGGAATTCATTGTTGTACTGATGCTTTTACTTACAACTGGATCTCCATCAACAGGATCCATGCACACAGCGGCCCCTGGAGGACAGTTGACCCCTGGGATGGGGTTGAGGGGCTGGCAGATGTTGATGTAGAAATCAGGAGACTTGCCCCTACCTAAATCCTCGTTGATCGCTGTGTAGTAACCAGTGAGATGGATCAGAGGACTGAGGTCAATATGGTTGGTACCGTTCCAAACGGAGCACGTCACCTGCAGAGAAGAGACACTACATTTGTTGCAGGTTCACCTGAAGCGAGGTTTAGAGAATCGAAAGATTATAGACCTCCTCTTACCTGTTGTTCGCAGACCAGAGGAGTGTGCCAGGAGAAAAAGTGAGTACAAGTAGTGTCATCTGAGTACACCAGCACGGGTTCATCTGTGCCTCCTCCCTCAGACTTGCAGACGAAGCTGAAGATGCTCTTGTGTTTGAAGGAAGGGTCGGCAGCACACGCGTCTCCATCCTCATAAGTGAGCTCCACCACCTGATCCTTATACACCAGCTTCCTTGTGGTTTTCCCACCACTTACGACATTCCGAGTGTCTTTGATGCACACGGCTGCAGCAAAAAAAAAAAAACATCTCAACATTACCATATAAAGTCTTTTTGCTTAGAGCCTAAATGTTTTAAAACAAGACAAGTAATGTTTACATCCTCACTGAAAAAAAAGCACAAACCAAACTACTTCTTTATTCTTTGAAAGAATACACGCAACTATATAAAATAAAAAATACGGTAGTGTCTAAAGTGACCAAATTTAGTGACAAAAATATTTACAGAAATACTTAATAAATATGAACTTCATTTGTATAATAACTTATTAAACTTGAGTGGAAAAATTTATAGTTTGTATTTTGTATGTGAAATTTGCATATAAAATTATTACTATGAGTGCTAAAATATTTGACACTTTATTTTACACAATTTATTATATACTTTTAAGAAAGTTCATTCAAGTCTTTGTTCAAGTTCATTTAAGTTTGTATATACACAACACACAAACCCACACACACACAACACATATTAGGGATGCACCGATAACCACTTTTTCCAGTACTCGCCTGATACCGATACTTTTATTTTTGGTACTTGCCGATACAGATATTTTTATTGCATTTGTCAATTTTTTTAATTATTGGGTACAGAAACCAAAAGAGTATGTATAATGTTAGTTGGTTAACTTCATTTATCAAATAGATAGTCAAACCAAAATTTATTCAGACACCTTCAACATTTCTCACATTATCACAGTTTATTTGCTATAGTTTAGAAAATGGTAATAAAATATGACAAGAACTCAGAGTTTAGGTTAAACATTGTCAGAATAAAATTCAGCTTGATAATGTTAGATAACTGATTAAAAGGTATGTAGCCTAATGGATTGCAATCAACAAAATATTAGACAGCTGTTAGTATGACAGTTTTTACACAACTATCAATACTTAGTCGGGCAACCCTTAGCCTTAATGACAGCCTTTATTCTCCTGGGCATGCTGTCACCCAGCTTCATGCAAACCTGAACTTCAATTTTTTTCCCCCAGACTCGGTCTGAATAAGTTTTGGTCCCAAATTTGTATCAGTTTTACTGGTAGTCCCGGTCTGAAGAATTTTGGGATATCATTTGTCACAGTTTACTTTAGTTTGCTATCCTCACTACATTATAAATAAACTATAGTGTCCTGCACAACTAGTAAAAAAATATAAAAAATTATATCTGGTCTCTGATTAATTTTTGGTTTGACAGTATATCCTTCTGTTATTTTCACACTTAATTATGCCCATTAAAATGTATTTTACAAGTTTTTGTTACTTTCACTGTTAATTTTTTGCTCTATGGTAACTTACAACATCTTTCATTTAATAGCATTAGAGCTGCTCCATTGCAGCGGCTTAGTACTGTAATCGCGCGCTTTGCTGTAATAATGCAGGGAACCACTCGTTATAAATCCCCTAACTGTGATATTTTCAGAAATAGAAGACGCGTTTTTTTTTTTCGCGGTTTTTTTCATCTGAAACGTGCTGCGATTTATATTCCAAAGCCAATCATATAATGCAGAAACACTCAAGCAAGCAAAACATGCGCAACACATGCATGTATTTGTACAGATGCTGAATAGTACAGCCTAGCGCATTTCACACAGGCTGCTAGATTCACTTTCACCAGAAAGTTGTGTATGCCTAAGGTTGAAAAATGAAGTTTATAGTGAATGCCCCTATAAATGGTCTTATTTTTACGATTTAGTTTAATCCAAATGATGCGTGTGCTAAATCAGTGAACATCAAAGATCACACAACAGAAATGCGCGCGCGCACTCTCTCCCTACCGTTAAGTAATTTGTGCATTGTTTTACTTACTTGTTTGTTTTTGACATATCCGACCGAACTAAAACTTTCCAGTGATGTCTGTGAGAAAAATAAATTCACTCGACAAGCTCGTGCATCTGCACCGCCGCGCGCTCAATCCACTCAGTGTGCTTTGCTTATCAGCTATACAGGCGTTAATACTGAATGTTTAACGTTATGTTCATTGCATACACATACTTCGTAGACATCCTTAATCTCTAATAATTCCATTCTGCTGTCTGTTGTTCTGTTGTCAGTTTTTCTTTGTCTGAATATGGCACTTATCACATGCGGTGTGGTATCGGATTTTGGTATCGGGGCATTTTAACGAGCACAAGTACGAGTACAGGAGACCAGTATCGGGCCCGATACCAGTATCGGTGCATCCCTAATATATACACACACAGTATATAATAAAAAAAAAATACACACTGTAAATTTATATATATACACATTTACACTGAACAAAATTATGAACGCAACATTTTTGTTTTTGCCCCCCATTTTTCATGAGCTGAACTCAAAAGATCTAAGACTTTTTCTATGTACACAAAAGGCCTATTTCTCTCCAATATTGTTCACTAATCTGTCTAAATCTGTGTTAGTGAGCACTTATCCTTTGCCGAGACAATCCATCCACCTCACAGGTGTGGCATATCACAATGCTGATTAGACAGCATGATTATTGCACAGGGTGTGCCTTAGGCTGGCCACAAAAAAAGGCCACTCTAAAATGTGCAGCTTTATCACACAGCACAATGCCACAGAGGTCGCAAGTTTTGAGGGAGCGTGCAATTGGTATGCTGACTGCAGGAATGTTCACCAGAGATGTTGCCTGTGAATTGAATGTTCATTTTTCTACCATAAGTCATCTCCAAAGGCGTTTCATAGATTTTGGCAGTACATCCAACCGGCCTCACAGTCACAACCGCAGACCACGTGGAACCACACCAGCCCAGGACCTCCACATCCAGCATCTTCACCTCTAAGTTCGTCTGAGACCAGCCACCCGGACAGGTGCTGCAATAATCGGTTTGCATAACCAAAGAATTTATGCACAAACTGTCAGAAACAAAGTCTCAGGGAAGCTCAAATCTGCATATGCTAGTCATTCCACAGGACCAATCAACAACCTGATCGAATCTCTATGCAAAGGAGGATGTGTGGCACTGTGTGGCAAATGCTGGTCACACCAGATACGACTGGTTTGCGGACCCACCCTCCCGGACCCCCCCATACTAAACTGCATTATTTTAGAGTGCCTTTATTGTGGCCAGCATAGTCACACCTGTGACAATAATCATGCTGTTATCAGCATATTGATATGCCCAAACCTGAAGAGGTGGTGATGGATTTAGGCTGACACGATTTAATGCGCATCTTGTCAGTAAAGTCTGTTCTGTAATTAGCGGTAAATCTCTACACGTGCGTGCTTTCAGATTGAGCAGCATTTACTTCACAGAGCCGTTGTTCACAGACAAGCTGTGCAAAACATGCGCAAAATATGATCGGGGTTTTGCGCAGCTTGTCATGGAGATTTATGTGCAGCCCTAGATGGATTGTCTTGCAAAGTGCTCACAACAAGATTTTTAGACCGATTTGTGAACAAATTTGAGAGGAACTAGCCTTTGTGTACATAGAAAAATGTCTAGATCTGTTGAGTTCAGTCATGAACAATGGCCGGGCAAAAAAACAAAATTGGTGCGTTTACAATTTTGTTCAGGGGGTGTATATATATATATATATATAGATATATACACACAAACCATATATTTACCGATCACTGTTTTTCACTAAATGAAAGGTACAAAGGAAATATACCTTTCCAGAGGCACAACCAGCATTGGCTATTTCTCCACAAACATTTAGTCTGAACATCTTCCTATGGACCATGGGATCATAGACCGTATAGCCACCTGTCCGACTGAGGGCATTAAGGTCAAAGAGATGACCTGTGGAGACCAAGCACAACACGTCTCAGATTGATTTAGGGACAAACATACATGCTAGAACCTTTCAATTGATCAGTGTGCAAAAACACCCTTGCTGTTATTCAGGCTATTTGCATGCATCAGACACACGCACCTACATGACACCGTTATGAGCAGACAGGAAGTGTCTGGATAAGAGGATTCAGTTGTTCTGAATAATTGTGTATTCAGTGTGACTGAGGCTCATGTGGTTGACTCACCTGTGGCTGGATTGGTGACTTTACAGTCCCCATGTTCAGTGCTATTGAGAGGACAGGCTGCAGCACTGAACCACACAAAGCTATAGACACAGTCCTCCAGTGCCGTGATCAGAGTAGGTTCAGAATCCTGCAGAAAAACAGACAGAAAGTCAGAGACACAGACAAGGAGAGGATGTCGTTATGCTCACTGTACACTGTGATATATATTACTATAAATATTAGCATATACTTAGAGAATATATAATATTAGATATATTATATCTATAAAAAAAAACAATTGTAGTTTCAGGGGTAAATCGATTTTTTCAAAGGTTTTGAGAAGGAAGTTTCTTAGGGCTTCACAAGAATCATTTATTTAATCAAAAATACAGTAAAAGCACTAATATTGTGAACCTTTTTTACAATTTGAAATAACTGTTTTCTATTTGAATATATTTTAGATTACATTGATTATTGTTATTCAAAGCTGTATTTTCAGCATCATTACTCCAGTCTTTATAATATGTGATTTACTGCTCATGAAACATTTATTATTATAAATGTTGAAAACAGTTGCACTGCTTATTATTTTTGTGCGAAACAATGAGCAATGTTTTTTTCAGGATCGTGGTGAATAGAAAAGTGTAAAGAACAGCATTATTTGAAATAGAATCTTTTATTACAATTGTCATCCCTGTCACTTTGATCAATTTCAGGCATGATTGCTGAATAAATTTATTTCTTTCAACAAAAAAAAAAAAAGATCTAACTGACTGTTTATTTAAAAAAATATGAATAAAAATATAAGTTAGTTATAAAAAATAAACAGTAGTTAGTCTATAGTAATTATATTTACTTTAGAACATGCATTTGTGAGTGTATAGAGAAAAGCATAAATAAACACAGACCACTTTGTCTGGGTCGCATTTGAAGCGAATAATGGTGGTCCGGTTTCTCTTGCCATCAGGACAGGCTTGTCCATTGGTGTACTTCAGAATCAGGATGTTTTTATCCCACTGTGGACCCGCCTCTGCCTCCCCCAGATTCACATACTCATCTCCATCCTTCAGACAAGCCGCAGCGCTAGACGGGCAGCTCCACAAACCTGAGACAAAACACCAGTTATAACACCTATGCAGACCAGTCAATACACTCCGGCTGTACTGCTACAACTCACCGGTCTGAGGCACCAGAGACTTGCACACATTGATATAGTAACGCTGCTTCTGATTGGTCGCATCTGGCACAACCATCCAATTAGATTTGTGCAGGGCCAGTGAGGATAGATCGTAGGAGTGGCCATTGCCATCACTGCCAGACAGAGAGGGGGTTATAGGTCATTTAGACTGTTGTATTATGTATTGGGAGCAAATACATTACTAAGAAGGTTGCTCTTACTTGTAGGAGCAGGTTGTGGTTTTGAAGGAAGGGCAGGCCAAAGCTGTGTGCCATTCAAACAGGTATGTGCAGTCTGTGGTCTCCTTTATGAACTCTGGCTTACCCTGAAGAACAAAGAAAGGAAACGAAACATTCAGGAAATTAATTGAACTTCTTAATCAACTCGTTTGTCGGCTGAAAGAAACTCACAGGATTCTTGCTGTGGTCGCAGGAGAAGAGAATAGCCGTGGATCGCTCATAGATCTTGTGGCAATTTTCCCCATTTGTGTAGTTGATCATAATAATCCCATCATCAAATGTGAGGTTTTGATTGGCTAAGCCTGCAAAGGAGCATAGGAAAGGTTAAATGAATAGTTCACCCAAACATGAATATTTGCTAAACATGAACTAAGATGTAGATGAGATCAGAACAGATTTGGAGAAATTTAGCCTTACATCACTTGCTCACCAATGGATCCACTGCAGTGAATGGGTGCCGTCAGAATGAGAGTTCAAACAGCTGATAAAGACATCACAATAATCCACAAAACTCCAGTCTAACATCTTGTAAACGAAAAGCTATGTGTTTGTAATAAACCCATTATTAAGGCATTTCCACAATTCATAATACTTCTTCCAGTGAAAAAGTCCATTCCTTGTTGTAATCTCACATCAAAAGCCAACAACATATTTGTTAAGAATGGTTTTGGACTGTATATTTCTCCCCTGACTCAGACATAGATAGAGGATATGGATAGAGGATTTTTAATTTAGCCATAAGCAATGGTTTAAAGTGAAAAATTATGATGATGGATTTGTTTATAACAAACATGCAGCTTTTCAATTCACAAGATGTTAACTGGTTGACTGGAGTCATGTGGATTACGGTGATGTTTTTATCAGCTGTTTAGACTCTGACGGAACCACATTTCACTGCCAGGGAGGATCCACTTGGTGAAAAGTGATGTCATAATGTTAAATTTCTCTGTTCTTCATCTGTTTAGATGAAGAAACAAACTCATCTACATCTTGGATTGTCTGAGGACGAGTACATTTTCGAGTAGCTCAGTTTTGATACCAAACAAAAAAATGAACTCACCTGCTATTCTGTGTGTACTGCCCTCGACCTGACAGGAGGAAACGGAGTTGCTGGGACCGTGAGGGCAGACCGAGGATGTAACTGGGCCACACACTGCAAAGTGATACTCATAACTCAAATCCTTCACTTCATAGTCCTTTCCGGCCAGCGGTGTAAGATTGTACTCGTAACCGCTCTTGGGGTCCTCGACTTTACAGTTTTCACCTATAAGTGACAAGAATTAAATTGAGTCAAAGCCCAAGTAAGTGTATTTCTTCAAATTCTTGAGACCGATTGGCTGTTGATCCTACCCTGGACTCTTTTGATTGGGCAAGCTTCTGAGGTTCTCCAGATGAAGACATATTCACAGCCATCTTTGCGATCAAACATGGGAGCACCCTTTAAACAGAGAAAAGAAAAATGAGTTTCAACAGCTTCACCATAAACAAAAAACCTTTAGCATCTTAAATGCAGTACAAAATTAAAATGATTTTTAATCATTTTGTCATGTTATTTTATTACCATTCAGAAGTTTGGGAGCAGTAAGGTTTTTAAATGTTTTTTAAAAAGTCTCTTCGCTCAAGGCTGCATTTATTTGATCAAAAATACAGTAAAAACAGATTGTAAAAATGTCTACTGTTTCTATTCCGTTTCTCATAACTGGCAAGTTATTCCTGTGATGCAAAGCTGAATTTTCAGCAGCCATTACTCCAGTCTTCAGTGTCACATGATCCATCAAAAATCATTCTAATATGTTGATTTGCTCTTAAACTTATTTCCCCCAAATATTGGTTCCAAGTTACATTACATTTTTTACTTGCAGCAACAGGGTTATATAGATCCTGGGAAGCTAAATAATGATTAATTTGTTTTTTTTTTAAATAATTTAACTATAAACCCAGCATACCATCCACTATGTGAATCTTAGGATTATTCATATTCAATCATTTTCATTGAAAAGAAATTTAGTTTACTTCAAAAAATTTTATGAGAAACCAATTTATTGTGGAAGGTGCCACGGATAAAAATCTATTTGCACTTAAGAGAGAAACCATGCATTTGCTTACAGGACTGTCATCACATTGGAAGACGATTCGGGTGGAGTAACGTCCTGAATTGCACTTGTCCCCATTCAGATAAACAATACTGATGGAGCCATCTGCCGCTGCCTGCAGGCTGGACTGCACGTATCCCAGATTTACACCTCTGCCTTTCAGCTGGCCACATGCTCCAATCGCTCCAGCTGCCAACAACAGAAGTCTATTAGTTTACTGCGCGGTCATTCAGACCAGCACTAAACCTCCAGCCCTTGGTAGGTGTTACAAAGAGAAAATCAATCTCAAAGTACTAGGCTAAAAATAGGAAGACATTTCAAAAGAGTCTGTCAATATCTGTTTGTAGACACTCACCAGGGCAGCCCTGGACGCGAGGCAGTGGTTTGCACACGTTGATGTAAAACTTTTGAACGCGGGCCTGATCTGTCGTGTCCAGAGGAACATAATACTTGTCATCCAGACTGAGGTCACCCAAGTCGTACTCTCTACCTTGCAAATCTGGAAATGCAAGACAGAGGGATCAGCTTGAGATTAGTATCAAAATGGTGACAGCAATGGCACAGAAATGACACACTTCAGCATTAAAAGCATGTTTTTGTGCATGGGAAAGCTTACCGGTGACTTGGCAATCCACAGGAGCAGGTTCACAGGCTAGTGCAGTGGAAAGCTCAAAAAACACATTGTGGGTTACGTGTGTAGTTGTGCCCAGCTCTTCCTGTATAAGCCTCAGAGAGGCTGGGTTGGCCTTTTGGTCACACACAAAATTAATGACGAAGGTGTCTTCGGTACCTATAGTAAGGATGGGAAACCGGGTAAAGTGGTTCAGTCTGGGGCAGAACAATATAACCTTAATACAAGTCTCTCTAGAATACTTCATTCTGATTGGTCATTTAAAGACTTGTGTATAATGATCCTAAACTGTATATTGGACCATTTTCAACAGAGCTGTGCTAGTTTCATCATCTTGCAATTACTCTAACATGATCATGTAAGCTACAATGAAATACAATACTACCAATGATACATTTCCATTTAAAATTTGGTCGTCAAAATTTGGTGCCCTCTCAGTTACGCACCTGACGATTTGTCCAAGGCCCCTTTGTACGTGAGAGTGAGAGTGCCATCAGTGGAGAACTGGAGAGACCGTTCCATACCAACTTGACTCACAGGTTTCTTATCTTCCAGCTCACAGCCGGCCACAGGTTTATCTCTGACAGTTCCGCACGCTTTCACTGAATCACAAATGTTCACCTACAGTAGACAGGAGTGTGGTTACTTTTGTTTTAAAATTGGTATGATTGCACTAAACGTGATATATGAAAGCGGGTAAAGAGAAACTGAACAGAGTCAAACTGAGGAGTAGACTGCACAGTGTAAAGTATTGTGGTTTAGAAAAAAAAATTTTATTTTATTTTTTTTTAAATTTAGTACATGACCCAGACAACAAAGTACTGCTATTCGGCACATTCATTCCACAATGTTTATTACAAGAACAAATGAATGCTACAAGTAACTGAATGTGTATGCACATAAACTGCTCAATTCAAAACTTTGGGGGAAAAAAGCGTTTCTTAAAAAAAAATCTCTTATGCTCACCAAGGCTGCATTTATTTATTTGATCAAAAATACAGTAAAAACAGTATTATGTGAAATATTACATTTTAAAATAAATTTGTAACTTTTTAAACTTTTAGTTTCTTATTTTAAAATGTAATTTATTCTCTTGATGCAAAGCTGAATTTTCAGCCTTATTACTTCAGTGCCACGGTCCTTCAGATCGCGCAAGAATATGCTGATTTGATGCTCAAGAAACATTATTTATTATTATTATTATTATTATTATGTTTATACAGTTGTGCTGCTTAATTTTTGTGGAAACCGTGAAACATTTTTTAATGATTCTTTGATGAATAGAAACTTTAAAAACACAGCATTTATTTGAAATCTAAATCTTTTGTAACATTATAAATGCCTCAATTTGAATGCTCCTTGGGTGAATAAACAAAAAAAAAAGGATTTTCTTTAAAAAAAAACAAAAAAAACATTACTGAAAGTACAAAAAAAGAAACTACTGACAAGTAGATAGCTATAGAGATGCCTGATGATTCCGGTTCATAGGACACAGGGGTGTCACGGTTCGTCATGTTTTCGATACAGCAAAAACAAAGAAATTGATTTTTAGTTTTTTATTGATTAAAACTATATCAATAGGCTCTTAAAAATATTTTTGTTTGGAAGGCCTTTTGACTTTTAACCCGTTTTAACTATCTAAGATGATTTTGGGGAAACTTTTTAAACATTTGTTTCTTATTTGTTTGGTTCCACAGTGTTTGCTGATTTTCATTTTTTTCTGTTTAAACTTTGTGTAAATGTTTTGTTATTTTATATTATGCCTATAGCATGGTGTATTTGTATTCGTTTTGTTGATAAAAGATTCCATGTTTAATGTAAGTGAGTTTGTCGTACTGTTGTGCTGTTGCCAATTCAATTAATTGACGCAGAAATGCCGCTAGTTTGAAAGTGAAAGTAAAATGAGAACAAGCATTATATTTCACACACTTTAAGCTCTTTTTTCCCCCAAATGTAACAGGATTACTCCAACGAATCGTTCGGTTTGTAATGCGTACCGAACCGAAAGGCTCATACCGAATGGTTCAATACGAATACGTGTATCGTTACACCCCAGATAGATAGATAGATAGATCTGACAATGAGCTACTGAATCTGAGAGTCTCAGTTTCATTTCATTAGTCATCCAAGGCTGTTTTTATGTTTTTACTTATGTACCAGAAGCTAGTATCATACTAAAATTGCCTTCTGTATCGATCCATACACTACTCAAGAGCATTTGAAAGATTTTAAAGTGCTTCTTACGACAAAGTCTTTCCCATGGGCATTGATGTGGTATCCGCTTTCAGAAGCCAGTGGTTGCAGGTTGAACTCAAAGCCAGTGTTGGGATCTTTCACCGAGCAGGTCTGTAGATCAATAACAAGAGAAATAAGAAAATAAATCTTCATGATTCCATCAAAGTCAGTGAATTTGTGCAAAAATGAAAGTGGACCTGGTTGGTGGCCTCAACGGTTGAGATGGCGCAGGCTGCTTCTGTGTCCCAAACGAAGTCAACGGTGCAATTCTGGTTCACCAAAAAGCGAGGACCGGATGGCTAACGAAAAAACATTCTCATATTGTTCAAGCCACTGATTTATAAATATAATTTTAAATAAGCCTTATCGCAAC
This sequence comes from Sinocyclocheilus anophthalmus, assembly GCA_018155175.1. Classification (NCBI taxonomy): domain Eukaryota; kingdom Metazoa; phylum Chordata; class Actinopteri; order Cypriniformes; family Cyprinidae; genus Sinocyclocheilus; species Sinocyclocheilus anophthalmus. The sequence goes on along the minus strand of JADLZN010009180.1, from coordinate 354,591 downwards.
AATAAGAATGAGTAAAAGGGCAGTATTGACTCACTGCTGTCCCAGATGAGCAGACAAAGTGGATACGGGTTCTGTAAGTGGTCATCACTCCATCTGCTTGACACACTGAGCCATTAGTGTACTCCAACATTAGCTGGTTCTCTTCCACAATCACTGGCCCCTTCATAGCAATGCCTAAGTTACTGACTTCTACCTTCTCAGACAGGCCTTCCTGTTTGAGTAACATGTACACACACATTTGTTGTCAGTGGTGCAGTTTGTTTTTTGTTACATTTTATTTCATATTACCAAGTCATTTGAGTGTTTACAGAGAGTGAACTAACCTTGTCAACCTCGAATTTCACCTCACAGACAGAAGCTTTCCTGTCACAGCCAGGCACGGCTTTAAGTGGCCGGCATATATTGATGTAGTACTTCCTCAGGCTGCTGGGGTCAGAGGTGTGCATGGCCTGCCAGTTCCTACCACCATTATATACTGACAAACTGCAGAGGGGAAGGAAACGAGAGATTTACTGTAGAGCCATTGTTGTTAAAGAGATAGTTCACCCAAAAATGAAAATTTGATGTTTATCTGCTTATCCCCAGGGCATCCAAGATGTAGGTGAGTTTGTTTCTTCAGTAGAACACAAACGAAGATTTTTAACTCAAACCGTTGCAGTCTATCAGTCTTATAATGGCAGTCAATGAGCTCCACGGCTTTGAGAGTAAAAAAAACATACACAGACAAAACCAAATTAAACCTGCGGCTCGTGACGATGCATTGAGTTCTTAAGACACGAAACAATTGGTCTGTGCAAGAAACTGAACAGCATTTATATCATTTTTTACCTCTGATCCACCGCAATGTCTGAGCGTGTTCACAACATCCGGCGCGTGACACGTGTTCATGCTCTGGCATAGTAGATGCCAGTGGCATTATTTACACAGTGCAGAGAGATTGCGGATGTGTTCACTGGCACTGCGATGATCTAAAGATATTTAGAAGTACAGGTCATCACAATGGAAGACGATTTTGATATATCATCAGACAACATAGAATTTTTTGCCCAATCGTATTTATTTGACGTCACGCGCCGGATGTTGTGAACGCGCTCAGGACAGTTGGACATTGCGGTGGATCAGAAGTAAAAAACTATATAAATACTGTTCAGTTTCTTGCACAGACCGATCGTTTCGTGTCTTAAGACCTCAATGTATGGTCACGAGCCGCAGGGTTTAATTTGGATTTGTCTGTGTATGTTTTTTTTACACTCTCGAAGCCGTGGAGCCCATTGACTGCCATTATAAGACTGATAGACTGCAACGGTTTGAGTTAAAAATCTTCGTTTGTGTTCTACTGAAGAAACAAAGTCATCTACATCTTGGATGCCCTGGGGGTAAGCAGATAAACATTACATTTTCATTTTTGGGTGAACTATCCCTTTAACGCTGTCTACCTTTTTGATACTAGCATTGTTTGGATGTTGTCAAACATGTATAATGGAGCGATAACACTACCTAAAAAACTATCAGGATTAACAGTGCGTTTATATCTAGTATCCAAAAAGTGAAATTGGGTTAAAATGAATGAAAACTAAATAAATAATAACAAAATAAAAACAAAATTTAATTAAAAATCGGTTATTTAAAGTAAGCCATGTTGAACTTTTAATACCATTGTTCATGGAAAAAATAAGTAACCTAAACTAATAAAATAATAAATTCACAGTACAATATAAATCAACAGTTTTTATTAAGTTTAAAAAAAGTGAACACATGCTTCAAACACATGCTTCAATTTAATATACAGAGACATATACAAGCCATCCAAAGGATGATTAACCCACACAGAATGGCACTATCAAAACATGGTGCACGTTTGTTTAACCATCCTGAACAGCAACATTGGCTCAGCCAATGACATGAGTTTGGGATGGGACCATTTGTTTGTTCAATCAGTGGCAGATGGAGGAAGTATTTAGTAAACTAAAGGATAAGTGTGACATTTATGCAGCTCTAGTGGCACCAAACTTGTTTTTAAAATGAAACTATAATATTTAGTAATATAGTATAATAATTTCTCTAGGACATGCAAGTCTTTTGCCAAAGGCGATGCTAACCTGGACAGGTCGTATTGCTGCAGAGTTTTGGGGTCTGTCACAACACACTCATGTGGTCTCTCAGGACAGGCATGGGAAGTGTACCATTTGAAGTTATAAGTGTACTCATCTTCTTTCTGCAGAAAAATGCTCATAAATGAAGGACATTTTTGGTTTGCAGACAAGACACAAGACTTATAATAATCTGAAGGTGTGTCCAATGCAAAGCCTGAAACAAAAAAATGCTTAACACACAAGCCCTTTATGCTGAAATAGCATTACTTGACTAGAGGCTAAAAATATTTACCTGAAGGGGCTAAAAATATATTGGAGTGTTAAAAGTCAGCACGAACAGAACAAAGAAGCAGGTGCAATACCTGAAACTCTGGTTTTCCTGGACCAGCCTCTCTGTCACAGAGGAAGGAAATGTGTGTGGAACGCTGCGTGTGCTGCTTGTTGTTGTACAGAGAGCCGTTTCTGTAGGTCAACTGGATCATGCCATCATAGTAAGAAAGCTTGGAGTTAAACTCGCCGAGATTCCAAGAGCTTGTGCCACTGCAGAGACGGAACAAAAAAGATCAGCTCCGCCCACAGCGAAATCTTATCGGTTCAAAAATCACGCTCTTCATAGCTGCATGTTAAACATCAAATATGTTGTGATAAGCTAGGATTCTGTTGCTTCATATCATACTTCCAGTGAAGACAAAATAAACTTGTTGCATCATACCTTGTTAAACGAAAATGACCAAAATGAATTTACCTCTGGTCAACTTGACAGGCCCCTGCTGTTTCTGGACACTGTGCAGCCTTCACATTGCCACACACATTGATGAAGTAGTCATAGTTGGCAACGGACATGTTATAATAACCGCCGCTAGGTTTCCGAAGAGGGGAAAGGTCAAACGAAATTCCTGCAAAGAAAGAGAAGCACATTTAAAAGCAGCTCAATAAAAGGCAAATAAACACCATAACCAGCCTAAATCTTTAGCCACTAGGCTACACATCCTCGCAATAACGAAGCAGAACGTTTAAGAAATAATTAGATATTATTGTACAGTAAAAATATATTTTTAAAAACTACAAACCATTTTTGTAAAATAAAATGAAATCAAATAAAAATTACATTTTAGTTTAGTGCAGTTTAGTTAAATTAAAAACTAAAACAAACTAAAAGAAAATAACCACAATATATAAGTGTTTTAGCATAGAAAAATATTCACATGGAGGAATAATCTGGGAAGATACAGAAAAGATACAGATTATACAAAATTACAACACATCAGATACAGTAATTTTATGTTGTACCACTGTAGTTTGCTAAAAAGTATTAATAATAATTTTCAATAACTGAAATAAAGCTGAAATTAAACTAAACTTAACGAAAACGAAAATGTTAAAAAAAAAAGTTTGGTGAAGCCCTAAAATGACTAAAACGGAGTAATTAAAGCTATATATAAACATTTTTTAAAACAAATCACATAAAATTACTAAAATAAACAAATTTAATTGAATTTAAATAATATGGAAATTTCAAAAATTCATTATATTCACATATTATAAAAAAATGAAAATATAAAATTTTATATTTAAAAATATCATAATGTCAGACTTGGGCACATACTCTGGTTCTCATGAGAGCACCTGGAGATTTGGTTTGGTTCTCACCCTTACACATGACGCATGCCATATAAAAAAAAACTCATTATAATAGGGCTATCGTATTACTGCACTTCATTTATTTCATATTTTAATAAAATAGTGTGATAATACTATTATATTTTAAAATAAAAAATTATTTTATAGTACACTTAAACTTCAATGCTAATATTAACATAATAACATTATTTCAAACCTAAATACTCGTTTTTATTTGGCGGGTTCGGTAGTATACCTCTGCTGGTTTTCGCGCTGCAAGTGAAGAGCGTAATGCTGAGTTCACACTGCACGATTTTAGCACGATTTTTTACTCGCCGACAGGTTTTTGCGAAATCGCCGACAAATGCCCCGAAATCGGAGGCAAATCGGTGCTTGTTCACGCGAGTGACAATCACGCAGTGTGAAATGAGTTCTGACTGAAAAACACAATCAGCGATGACCTACAGCCAATGAGAGCACAAGATACGGGGCAGCGGGAAGTTCGGGGAGGAGTTTTAGACCAGAATATCAGTATTTTAATAGATATATGAACAATTATATCATACAGAAACAAGCACAAACATTTGCTTGACCAGCCACAACATCAGCATAACAGTTACTGCAAAATTATTTTTATACATCTCCTCGCTCAAAACTCCTTCGACGCAGCGGGTTCTGCGTTATTTCCTTATCACTTCTCACGTGTGTTTTGTTGTGAAATGTAGTTTGCGGACCAGACAGAGCTGTGGGCGATTCTTCCTATTGTGAAGTCATGCGGTGTGAAACCCCCTGTTGTCGATCCATCGTGCAGTGTGAACACAGTAGCAACTGAATGCTGGCCCAGATAGTCTCGCAGTGTGAAAACAACGGCGATCCGTCGAGTTTGAAAATTGTGCAGTGTGAACTCGGCATTAGTGAAGCGCATCAGTGAATGAAATAGGGATGCTCCGATCGATCGGCATCGGCCGATAATCATATTTTATGACTCGATTGGTACTCACTACGCTTGGTCGATCTCATGAACCGATCGCAATTTGATGACGCGTGACGACGTACATGATGCGTGGGACATAAATGATTTTAAGCCACAGTCATGTCATCGCCAGTTTTTTTTTTTTGGAAATTCCATGACGTTTCGAGAGAAACAATGAAAAATTAGCTGTTTGTCATGTATGTTTTTGCATGATTCATCTACACAGCAGATTCAGTGACGTTAGAGCTGATTTGCGCCTCACTGCACACGTCTGCGGCACTTTACGGCTCCACGGCCACCAGAGCTGATCGTGACCGCTCTAGTCGGTGCTTGTGTTTATCAGCCAGCCGCGGCACGTTTCTGAAGCCGCTCTCCGCACTGCTTGGTTAAAAATAGTCCTTTGTGAGTTGTCACAGCGTGGAGGACGGAACCAAAACGAGGTTTCCCCATAACGCTGTCCACAAAGCAGCGCGGGGCTCACAAACGCTGCTTTATCAGGCATATTACATGCAAGATGAAATTAAAATGACATCAAAAATTTTCTAAAGATAGTCTTCCTTCAGAAATAGTGATATAAACACCCGCACCTCGTTTTGATTTTTAAAAGGTGCAGTACGTGCTCATGTTTATTCAACCAAGCCTTTTGGAAATTGTTTTGAAAAGTTTTGAAATTGTGGTGAGTGCCACAAATAAATAAATGTATGGGAAACACATCCCACAGCACAGCCACCAGAGCCCAACTTAAGTCTACTCATCACATCTACTCATCACCTTAATTTTGTTTTTGTAAAACAAAACCTGATTTGTAGCCAGTCCATAGACAGACTGATAAACAAACACAGACCGGAAGTTAACTTCGGGCCAGGCGCGTGTGTCAAAAGAATTGAAACCGTCTAATAAGCTTGAGCACCAGCATTCACATGACCAATCGGTACTCGGTATCAGCTGCAAAAATCCTGATCGGAGCATCCCTAACCAGCGCATAGCCAAGATTTATGTTTCCTTTAGAAATCTTGTACAATATTACAGTTAGTCGTCCTAAAACGGTGATTGTGCATTAACAGCTGTCAAGCATGTCGGTATGCCAATGAGCGGTCTGAACTTATTTACAAAGCGCATTTTTTTATTTTGGTCGTGCATGTGCACCACTAATGTGCATCCCTGATAATAGTGCATAAATAAAACTACAACACCACTGTCCTGTACCTGCTTTTGGGTCTTCCACCTTGCAGTCGTCACCTTCGGTTTTCGAGAGGACGCAGGCTGAAGCGGTGAACCACTCAAACTCATAGAAGCATCCATCACTGGACACGCTCCTCAGGACTGGAGCGCTCTCAACATCTCCAGGCTTACACTTCAGAGTGATGATGGTTTTCACTTTCATGTTCTCCCCGCATTTGTCTCCATCAGTGTAAATGAGTCTGATGTCATCACCCTCTGCTGCCTTTTGCGGAGAAATCAGGAATTTGCCCAAGTTCACAGTTTTCCCAGTGCCTAAGAGAAGACAATTTGGGTTCGAATGAAATGTCCTGAGTAAGATGGAACAGAAAAAAGGTTTCATTTATATCTAGGATATAATCTCTAATGGTGCACTGACCTACTGCACATATTGCTGCGTCCTCAGGGCAAGATCTGGTCTCCTCGTCTTGGATGATTTTATGACAAACATTGATGTAAAAGCGTTTCTTATCAGACTCTGCTGCCTTGGTGCCCACAGCCTCCCAGTTCTGAGATCCTTCTGATTCTGAGAGAAAACCATTTACAATAAGCAAAATTAGGTGCTGGTACAACTACGTTTTGAGAAGTTTATAGAACCTTTCATATTTCAGAAAACAGGTTTTAAAGTATTAGCCTGTGATTATTTATTTTATGGCCCATCAAAATTTTTTGATTTAGCCTTTAATGTTACTAATTTCTGTCTGTTCCTCATACAAAGTGGTAAGCATTTTTATAGTGCATTTTTTTCCCTATATGCTGAATTAATATTTTTGGAAGGTTCCACAGAATTTTTTCTTTCTATTTAGCTGTACTTTTCTTTTAGAAATTAGGCAATGCTTTGGCATGGTGAAGTAAAAATAAATAAATGAATGAATAAATAATAAATAGTCGGATAGATTAATCAGCAAGATTATTTTTTAAATGAAATCATGTTTATTCAGCTAGGATGATTTAAATTGATCAAAGGTGACTAAAGATATAAATGGCAAAACAATTTATATTTCAAAGAAATATTGTTCTTTGAACTCTATTCGTTAAAGAATTCTGGCGGGGTTAGTTTAAAACTAATTACGTTTTAAAAAACATTCCACTAGGCAAGTTTTTAAATCGGAATTTCACAATATTCCAGCTTTTTTGATCAAATAAATGCAGCCTTGGTGAGCATAAGAGGCTTAATTAAAAAAAAACATTTAAAAATCTTAAGGATCCTAAACTTTATAGTGTATTTATTTACTTAAAGAACTAAAAATAAACCATGAAAGTAACTTAAAAAAAAAATAAAAATCAAGCCACAAGTTTGACTTCACTTCCCAGAACACAATCATTCTGCTCATCTCTACCTGGGTAACGCGTAAGAGGCGACAGATCATAACGCTTCTTGTGGTCTGTGACTCGACACAGCAGGTCTTCCTTCTCCTTCACACATGCGTACGCTGTTTGCCAGTCAAAGTAATATGTGCAGTCAGACTCTCCCGTAAAGACCGGCTGGCCATACTCTGCAAACCACAAGTCAGCTGTGAGCGAAACATTTTGAAAAGCAAATTTCCGACATGAAACCGTCATCTAGATCACATTGTTGCATTTCCTTCTTTTTGGTTCTCATCCAATTAAACTTCCTCAATCAGGCAGGGTTCAAAGAGAAGCGCTGTGGTCTAATGAGTCGCTATGAGACGAGTCATTGTGTCACTCACCAGCCGTTGCATTGCACTCAAAGTTAATGATGGTCATGCGCTGGAATCCAGTGCTGCATCTGCTGCCGTCTGGGTAGATCAGCGTGAGATCACCATCTGAATATCTTAAGAGAAAAGAGAAAAGGGTTATCACTGCTCTTCAGTTTACATTTTCAGTGTAAATCAGTAACACGAGCTAAGGCCAACCTCAGAGTTTGGTTCTGGAATCTCCCAGCAATTTTCTTCACATTACCCGTGTCTTTGACTTGGCAGGCAGACACGTAACCTTTGTCGTCAACACACTGTCCAGCGCTGGTCTCCCCACACACGTTCAGATAGAAGATATAGGTGTCCTGATCATTTTTGGCCTCAGCCATATAGGGTTTGCCAGTAGCTAAGGATAAAGAAATATGACGAATGGTAAAGCATTATATTTGATAAGTAAGTACTCGATCACATCAAGGATGAACCACAACTGTATGGACTTGTTATCGGAGAAGGGTTTTATGTTTTTGCTAAACTCATAGTAACACCTTCATGCATGTTTTTTTATGTTTACAGTGAATTTTTACTATACTTGTTCTCAAAGTTCCTGTTCTTAGTTTGCCTTCAGTGGGAAAAACAAACTGCCCACTGATTTATTTTAGTAACAAAAAAGTACCAAAATGTGCCATACCAAAAGAGTATGATGGAAATATACCATGTTATTACAACCAAGTACCATGCCAATGTTGTGCTCTTTTTTTAACTGAGAACCATGGAAATACTAGGGGTGGGAATCACCAGAGGCCTCACGATACGATATTATCACGATACTTGTGTCACAATACAATATTATTGCGATTTTAAATATATTGCGATATATTGCAATTTATTAACTTTTTCCAACTTCAAATTATGTCCCCAAAGGAAAACTTTGACAACATCTGTTTTAACTAAAAAGAAATGTTTCTCAGTTTGTTTATCTCACTTCAGTTTTATTGTTGCAGTGCAAAATGAGATTGTCAAGCAGACAAACTGACCAACACTTTCATGAAAACCTGTCATAAATGTTGTATGCACCTGGCAAACTCAACTATTTTTTATTAGTCTAATCTAGTCCACCTTAATTAAATGTAAACCGGTATGCACTGCTGTGCTACTAGAGGTATTGTAAACAGTGCAACTTGAAATTGGACTAAAAAGTCGTGCAGACCCTTCAGCAATTGGGGCATTTGAAAGTAAATTACAGTTAAATTTAAATTAAATTAAATAAAACATGTAGTCTTACATCTAGGGATGCACCGAAATGAAAATTCTGGGCCGAAACCGAAACCGGAAATGCTTTGTAATGATTATTTATTATTTTTTAAATAATATAAAGTAATTTTGTAAGATTTTTAAAGTTTAACTCAATTTTAATGATACTGAATTTTTAAAAAACACAAGCCAATAAAATAACCGCTTTTACTGAAAGTAACAATAAAAATTGACAGAATTTATATTAATATTGGTAACGCTTTACAATAATGTTCATTAGTTAACTACTTTAGTTAATGAACTAAGAATGAACAATAGTTCTTCAGTATTTACTAATCTTAGTTCATGTTAATTTCAACATTTACTAATGCATTATTAAAATCAACAGTTGTGCTTGTTAAGTTAATGCACTCTGAATTAACATGAACTAACAGTGAATAACTGTATTCTCATTAACTACCATTAAGAAAGTTTAATAAATACTGTAATAAATGTATTGTTCACGGTTCGTTCATGTTAGTTAACACATTAACTAATGGAACCTTATTAAAGTGTTACCTTAATGTTTACATTTAGTCATTTAGCAGACATAGATTGATATTAAATATTAATATATTATTTTTATTCACTTCTATTTAACAGAATCAGATATAAGTTGTTGTTTGTTTGTTTTTTGACTAATTATCCAAATAATGTATAGTCCTACAAAGCTATTATTATCAGAGCATATGAGCAGAGCATAGCGTCACTGAAGGTAGCATTATTTTACCAGCGTTGCCCAGTACAGCTGAACTAGCCTACACCATGTTACAGCACAGTAGCGCTACTGCAAACCGGAACAAGTATGCCTATACTGCATAGAAATTTCCTGTCAGCGCGTTATTTCAGTGGACTTTGCTTTTCCGGTGAGCATGAACGGTACACGAGCGGAACGCACATTCATAGATCGGAATATTGAGCGGAGCGTCCAACCGCGCAGTGACGAGGAGAGTGAAACATACGCGCTGAACACTGCCGGGCGGGGCGCGACATATATATTATTATTATTATTATTATTTAATAATAATAATAATAATATATTATTATAATATGTAGCCTATATTTTCGGTGCATCCCTACTTACATCCCCTCCTTGTTTACAAATCCAAAGTAATCCAGACATCCGATTTAAACCACGGTGCCGCCCTCTTTATTTTACTTATTTATTTAACTTACTGCATGCTGAAGGTGACCCAGCTGACCTCACCAGAAAAAACTCAACACCACCATCTAGTGTATTGTAAAGAAATGTATTTTATTATTCTGCCAAATAGTATAATAAAAGATCGATATTTGGCGTCCGTGTATCGATACAGTATAGCCGCGGAAAATATCGCGATACTATGCAGTATCGATTTTTCCCCCACCCCTAGGAATACCATTTTTTTTGGTTTGGACATGGTACTGGACCAATAGCCGTTTTTAGACATTTCATCTCTGAAGGCACCATGAGTAACGTAAAATTCCACAGTAAAGGAATTGCTTTCGATGCCATAGTAGCAGTGTTATTTTAGTATTATTTTTATACTATTAAAGTATTTATTAATATTTTAAATTCGCTTTAATGTTAAATTTTCAGTTTTAATTAGAATTTCATTTTACGTTTTAGTAATTTTGTCAATTTGGATTGTGTTTTTTTTTCAGTTTTAATTTTCGTCATTTTAATATGGAAGCCCGTTTCCGCCACGGAATAGAAAATTAAAAAAAAGGTTATTACAACTTTTTTTTTTCACAGAATTGTGAGATATAAACTCGCAATTGCGATTATAAATTAGAATTACGAGATATAACGTCAGAATTTTCTCTCACAATTGCGAGTTTATATTTCGCAATTCTGACTTTATATCTCGCAGTTCAGAGTTTATATTTCGCAATTCACAAAGTACTAAAATATGGAAGCCCGTTTCCGCCACTGAATAAAAAATGTAAAATGTAATTGCGACTTTTTCATCTCACAATTCTGACATTTTTTCACATAAGTGTGATACAAAATCGCAGTTCTGACTTTTTTTCTCAGAATTGCGAGTTTGTATCGCAATTATGTGAAAAAATGTTAGAATTGTGAGATAAAAAGTCGCAATTACATTTTAAACTAATTTTATTTCAATTAGTCCCCAAGGCAAAATGCATAATGCATTTCCACTTAAGTTTAAGCTTTCATTTAATATTTATCTAATATTTTATTTCAATTAACGCACATGCCTTTTAATATTACCACTATACAATGACACTGGGATATGTATGGTTTATTCAGTTAATCACTTACTTCTTAAACACCATATCAAATCCATCACTCCTTCATTCTTTCCATAGAAACAATATTTACATCATTGTTTCTTACTAAACTAATAGAGTTAACTTACGGTTGTGCATCAGGCGAGTAAGGTCAATGGAGATGTCGTGCTGTTCGCTGGTCAGTGTGCAGCTGTGACTCTCCAGGTAATCTCTGTGGCAGGCGTACTCAGTCACCCACTCGATCTCATACCGACAGTTCAAGTTGCTGATCATCTTAGGGTTACTTCCCTGATAAACCATTGAGAAAGCTGTGAGATGACTGAGTATAGCAGATATACTGTAATGAGATGAAACACTAGGCATCTTCTTACCGCCTGCCTTGCAGATGGACAAATAAATGTAATCGTCACTGCTGGACTGTGGCCATTACAGAAGGATGGGCCTTCTTTGACTCCCTCATATCGCAGCTTTAGTCTGAAAAAAAAGAAGAGAAAATCAATTGCTGCTCCAGTTTTCTACATTGGTAATAAGAAATGTTTCTTGAGCACCAAATCTGCATATTACAATTATTTCTGAAGAATCATATGACACTGAAGTATTGGCTGCTAAAAGTTCAGCTTTGCATCACAGGAATAAATGACATTTTTAAATATATTAAAACAGAAAACAAAAGTTGATATTATAATAATGTTTCAAAATATTACTGTTTTTACTGTTGGTGAGCATAAATGTACCAATCGCAAACTTTTGAATGGTACTGTTAAAGCATCAGCCTAATAACTAGTAAATTAGCACATACTTGTCATTGGAGAGCAGCTCGAGTTGATGAACAGGCTGACCCATGTCGAAGGAGTCTTTGCCAGAGGTGAGACAGGCGGCAGATCCCTCGGGACAGGAGCTTCCAGCGCGGTCTGGATGGACAGACCATCATCTTAAGTTATTTGCATTGCACTTCTAAATGCTTTAATTGTTTACATAAGAACCTGCTCAGATGCTTTGCAGATTATTTTGTGTGATAAAGCAGCTACAGGTGCATCTCAATAAATTAGAATGTCATGGAAAAGTTCATTTATTTCAGTAATTCAACTCAAATTGTGAAACTCGTGTATTAAATAAATTCAATGCACAGACTGAAGTAGTTTAAGTCTTTTGGTTCTTTTAATTGTGATGACTTTGACTCACATTTAACAAAAACCCAACAAAAATCTCAACAAATTAGAATACTTCATAAACAATAAAAAAAAAACATTTTTAGTGAATTGTTTGGCCTTCATGGAAAGTATGTTCATTTCCTGTACATGTACTCAATACCTGGTAGGGGCTCATTTTGCTTTAATTACTGCCTCAATTCGGCGTGGCATGGAGGTGATCAGTTTGTGGCACTGCTGAGGTGGTATGGAAGCCCAGGTTTCTTTGACAGTGGCCTCAGCTCATCTGCATTGTTGGGTCTGGTGTCTCTCATCTTCTTTTTGACAATACCCCATAGATTCTCTGTGGGTTTCAGGTCTGGTGAGTTTGCTGGCCAGTCAAGCACACCAACACCATGGTCATTTAACCAACATTTGGTGCTTCTGGCAGTGTGGGCAGGTGCCAAATCCTGCTGGAAAATGAAATCAGCATCTTCAAAGCTGGTCAGCAGAAGGAAGCATGAAGTGCTCCAAAATTTCTTGGTAAACGGGTCAGTGACGTTGGTTTTCAAAAAACACAATGGACCAACACCAGCAGATGACATTGCACCCCAAATCATCACAGACTGTTGGAAACTTAACACTGGACTTCAAGCGACTTGGGCTTTGAGCTTCTCCACCCTTCCTCAAGACTCTAGTACCTTGGTTTCCAAATTAAATACAAACTTGCTCTCATCTGAAAAGAGGACTTTTGGCCACTGTGCAACAGTCCAGTTCTTCTTCTCCTTAGCCAGGTAAGACGCCTCTGACGTTGTCTTTGGTTCAGGAGTGGCTTAACAAGAGGTATACGACAGCTGTAGCCAAATTCCTTGACCCGTCTGTGTGTGGTGGCTCTTGATGCCTTGCCCCCAGCCTCAGTTCATTCCTTGTGAGTTCACTCAAATTCTTGAATCGATTTTGCTTGACAATCCTCATAAGGTTGCGGTTCTCTCGGTTGGTTGTGCTTTTTTTTTTTCTTCCACACTTTTTCCTTCCACTCAACTTTCTGTTACCATGATTGGATACAGCACTCTGTGAACAGCCAACCCTTTCAGTAATGACCTTCTGTGACATACCCTCTTTGTGGAGGGTGTCAATGATTGTCTTCTGGACAAATGTCAGATCAGCATTCTTCCCCATGATTGTGTAGCCTAGTGAATCAAACTGAGAGATCATTTTGAAGGCTCAGGAAACCTTTTTTCAGGTGTTTGAGTTGATTAGCTGATTGGCATGTCACCATATTCTAATTTGTTGATATAGTGAATTGGTGGGCTTTTGTTAAATGTGAGCCAAATTCATCACAATTTAAAGAACCAAAGACTTGAACTACTTCTGTGTGCATTGAATTTATTTATTACATAAGTTTTACAATTTGTTTTGAATTACTGAAATAAATGAACTTTTTTCAATTTTTCCTGTATATAATCAAAATGTTTGTTGACTGGGCGGCAAACTGTTGGAAAGCCCCTACACTGTATTCAAAAAAAGAGTTTACAGTAACTCACTTAGACTTCTGCATATATTAATGTAGAAATCAATTTCATCGTCTGGGTCATCAACCAGGTAGCCGTCTGAGAGTTTTATCAGCGGGTTGAGGTCATGCTTCTTTCCATCAGAGTCAAAGACATAGCAAGGGACCTTTAAAAAGATATATGCAAATAATGCATTGAGTGGTGTTAAAAAATACTCCCAGAAGCTTAAGACATTTCTTCTGTTTGTTGTAGCATAAATAAGATATTAGACGAAATATCTAAAAACTAGTGTTGTCAAACGATTAATCGCATGAATCGCATCCAAAATAAAAGTTTTTGTTTACATAATGTGTGTGTGCTGTGAATATTTATTATGTTATATAATACACATAGTATTTACATGTAATTTTATATTCATATGACTTTGATTATACATAAATAGATTTAAATATAAACTAACATTTTTCTGAAATAATACATGCATGGTGTGTATGTATATTATAGATAATCAATATACACCGTCAACACACAGGATATTTTAGTGCTGCCACTAACGACTATTTTTATTTTTATTAATCTATCGACTAATTTATCGATGAATCTAAACGATTAATTTTCCACAAAAAAAAAATCAACAATTTTACTTAAGAATATTTTATTAAACTATATTTTATTAAACCAAAGGAAATCCAAATTTCTATGAAATCCTTTTTTTTAAAGCAAAAGTAAAGGGCAACATAGAGTGCAAGAAGCAAGTGTCCATCATCAAGTCCAAATCACTGAAATCAAAGTTCAATATTATAGTGTAAGAATGATAACATATCCACATGTTCTAGTCTACTAATAATAAAATATAATTAAAACCTTTTTAAAACGTATTTACCATAACTAAATTATTTACCCTAATTTTTTAGTATAAAAATGAAATGTGCAGTAATTTCTGAAAAAAGAAACGAATTTTTTTTTTTTCTTTTTAAAAAAAAAAATAAAATCAATTATTGGAGATGCTTTTGATTAGACTATGTAAATTTATGGAAAAAAAAAACCCCAAATTTTTCAAATGGAATCCAGAAAATAAGGAAAACAGAATTTGGTAAAGAATAAAGATAAAACTGTAAAACTCAATTAAATAGACAAGCTTTTTGATTAATAAAATTCAATTTAACCATTAAAAAGGAGTCCAGAAAAATTAAAATGAAAAAAAACTGAATTTGGAAATAAAACTGATTTCATAGTGCCCTATAGTTATAATTCATTTTTTTGTGGTAATACAAATATTTAAGTGAACAATAGCCTTTAAAATTAGTTAAAATACATATATAATAGCAATGATGAAAAAACAATTGGTTCAAACAGAATTTCAAAAGCAAGTAATCATATGGTTTTAACAAAACTGTTAAAATACATCATGTATTATAAACAATAGAGCTAATGTACATTATGCATTACAACAAAGGCCTGCAGGGGGCGCCATCAGCCTGACGATTGTTTTTACACATTACTGTGCGACCTAATCCTTGTTTTGATTGTTATTGACCAAGCACCATTTCATTCAAAGTCCACTTAATCTTTAATATTAGGCCATTTCTTTAGAACAGAAATGCTATAGCCACTGTAATTTAATGAATATGTGGACATCAAGAGTGAGGGTTTGAGCTTTTATTTTTAAACCGGGATATATTCTCCTGTGTTTGCTTAGATTTATAAATGATTGACCTTACAAATCTGATGAAATGGCGCACGTTGCGTTCCCAGATGAACGTTATAATAAACCCAAACTCACAACAACATGCAGAGATGGAGTTTGAGATGCTCCGCGCATGTAAATGATGACTGTTTGTGTGGAGCAGCGTTTACTGTGAACGGAGCCGCTGTGTGACCGAGCGGCAACCTCCCGTTCTCTCTCGTGAAGCCAACACAGAAGTGATTTAAACTGTAATTCATCGACTGGCCGCTGGAGGCTCGCTGCAAAAGGGAGTCAATCCCATAGACTCCCCATGTTAAAATGCCCAACTTTACAGCAGAAAAAAACAGGTTTACAGCCTGGTTCAAGCTAATTTTGCCCTTCATGACAACTGTGAGGAGGGTGAATTTTTTTAAAGTTCTGCATAATTAAGGGCGTGGCCACTTGAGTGACAGGTGGATTGTCGCTGCTGTCACCACCGTTGAGCTAGGTGGGCGTGGTTTCAGCAGCCAGCTCCCGCCTCTTTGCCCATTTTCGATTATCCAAGTCGACACGAGCAAAATGAAGTCGAGGATTTAAAAAAAATCGAATAGTCGAATAAAATCGACGAATATTTAATGTATTAAATATATAAAGCCCTATATATTATGTAAACAAAAACGGATTATTTTGGATTAATCGGCACTAGTAAAAACATACATTTTTACATTTCAAGAAAATGTGACTGGTGCTTGGATTAGCATAATGATAGAATAATAGGAAAAAAGTTGTTTCCCTCAAATGAAGAAACCGAACAATGTAATTTTATTCCAAAATAAGTAAATAAACACTGTGCTAGACCATTAAATGTGATTGTCACAATAGTTTAAAAATGTAAATGTTAATCATTCTTTATGTAGATTAGGCATTATTCAGCTCCATTTAGACGTTCAAAATGTTACAATGATTTGTTCAAGACTGATGAGTTTAATTCTTTCTCAGACTGAGAACAACTGAAACAACCACACACTTAAGCATTCACACCTTCCACCACGTTAACGCTCTAACAGAACTGTCGTCAATTCTCATCACCTTTACTCACCTCCTTATGTGGTTTAAATTTGTCATGTCTGCAGGCGGCATACGTCCTCCATTCAAAGTAATGCACACACTCAGAGACGGTAACAAACTCAGGTGTGCCCTTTAAAGGAAAAAAAACAACTCGGATGTCATCCATGGTGTGAAAATTACTAAAAATAATGAAAATGTGAAAATAAATGTTTGCTTATAAACATAATTTTTTTTAATTCAATTATTCAAATATAAAGTAAACAATAATTTTGCATCAAAACGGCCTTACTTTTTTGTCCTTCACAGAGGAACTACAGTAAAATTAAATATGCATTTAGGGGAAAAAAAAATCTATATTTAGGGGTAAATTTCAGCACATTTAGATAGATAGACCAGCCACACCTGATTCACTTTGCCTCAATATTATATCATTTTTTTCATTTGTGTCATTTCTTCTTGCTCAGCAAGAAGGTGGAAGGAAACAAACAGCCTTGCAAATGTCACACTCTGTTCACAGGAGTCACTGACTAACAGTGCATGCTGGGGAGGAAAGCTCACCATAGTTTTGCCGCATTGAAAGGTGATGCTGCTCTGAATGTTGCGGCTCTTGTCGTCGCATTTCCTCGAGCTGTTGAAATCAAGCACAGCAGGCGAGACCTTCTGCAAGGGGAGCTCACCTATGGGGAAAAAAAAGACCTGGTTTGAACACAGCAGTGTGTCTGAGAGGAATAAGACATACACTTTTGTGATAATGAAATTGTTTTTCAGCAAGCTGGTAACACAATACAGCTATTAAAATAACTGCTGGAAATTATTGTAATAAATAACCACACTCTATATGCAGCTGGATTTTAGTCAAATAAATAAAGTTTTCAAATGTTTTTACACTTACATTTAGCAGATGCTTTTTTCCAAAGTGACTTACAAATGAGGACAACAGAAGCAATCAAAACCACTTTTGTCAATGCACAGTTGAGTCAAGCTCAAGAAAAAAAAGACATAGTATGTTTTACAAAACTGCTTATCAAAACCCAAGTCAACTAAAGTTTACCAGCACATACACTTCAGTAAATGTCTGTGTGCTACCCAACAAAGTAAACATATTACAGTATGTTATCTGGAGAGGTTAGAAGTTCACAGGCCAAAAGTCTAGCAGTACACAACCCATGGGAACAAACTTCATGATAAGATTACTTAATAAAAACTCAACAACATGATAAACAGTTCCATAAACATGCAAACTAGAGCCAGAGAAACTACATCTGACATTTTAGGCCACTGGAAAACCTTTAACATGCCTTGTGTGGAGAAAGAGAATATTAGTGTACTAATATTAAACATGCATACCATTAAAAAAATACTTATAAACAGTAGTACACTACATTGTAATGACTTGACATCCGTTTATTGTTTTACATTTAATGCAGTGTGCCACTCAATTATTTAATTAAAGCAATATTAAGAAATAATTCATTATTTGTGTACATATGAATGTAAAATTGTCTTATTGCAGTCACATCATGAATCAAGAGGAGGCAAAATTGCAGCTGATATTATTTCTTCGGGTTGCATGTCTAGATACTTGAGATATTGAGTCAAGTCAAGCTTTATTTGCAATTGTGTGATACAAGTCCATGCAGAGCAATGTGCATTTGCTTTTTTTTAACGGGAACACAAATTTGGCAATTGTTTTATAAAAAAAAAAAAAAAAAAAAAAAAAAAATGCGCGTCTCGCACACAGGTGCACACTAGCTACTGAAATAATACAGTACAAATACAGTACGAGTATCATCTCTATTCGAATTTTTATACACACCACTGCTCTGTTCAGATGTGTTATCGGTTTTAGAGAATGAGGGCTGCCACTAACGAGCTAGTTTTATTCGTTAATCTATCATAATTTATTTCGATTAATCTAAACGATTAATTTCCCTCAAAAAAATCAACAACTTTCAAAGAAATCATATGGTTTTATTGAACAAAATTGTTAAAATACATAATGTATTGTAAACAATAGAGCTAATGTACATTTCGCGTTACACCAAAGACTTGCAGAGGGCGCCAACGGCCTGATGATTTTTTTTACACATTACTGTGCGATCTAATATTGTTTAATATTGACCAAGCATCATTTTATTCAAATGTCCACTTAATCTTTAATATGTGTCCATACTAAAGTATATATATCGATAATAGGTATTATAATATATAGTATATATATCTTAAGCCACTTAAGTATTTGGCCGTTAGTCAACGTGAGCAAAATGAAGTCGAGGATTTAAAAAAATCGAATAGTCTAATAGAATCGACGAATCGCGACAGCCCTATTTGAGAATAAAGCACGACTTAATCAACCTGATGTAAGTGCAGCATATGCTTCAGACTTTTATTAAGACAGCAAATACAGTTAATGTGACAGGACTAACACTTGTGATTTATTGTTCGTGGTGTAGCTTGAAATTTTTAATTACTGATATTTAAATACTGTCACTTACTTACAAAACAGGCATTTTTCTAACTGTCAAATGGTACTACTGCACCTGCTGCTAGATAACGTTGACCTACTTACTGTGAAACACAAAGATATGACTGCAGGAACACAAGCTAAAGCATACCAGGATATGTGAGCGAGTGTATATACACACACTAAAATAAATGCAAACACTATCAGATGCATCGACACTATTGTGTGAAGCACACGTTAATGGACCGGAAAGCCCTATAATGGATATACACTAACCACCAAAAGTGTGTGCCACTGTGAACCAGTACGACTATAATCACCACAGTCAACCCAGCATGGTGTTTGGATGTTTTTCTTACTAAGGTACAAAATAACTTCTGTACTCTATGTAACAGTGCTGAAAGCCACTCATTATGAATAGAAGCAAGCAGATGCAATCATCAACATATCTCCAGTGTTTGTTCTGAGAAGTGAAATTAATCAATTATTTAAATCTAGGGCTAACAGTTAACTTTTGGTCAACTTTGGGTGTTCAGTTGATAGGTTTGTGTCATATGGAGGTCAGCTGACTCGTTGGATAAGACCAAATAAACAAGCGCTCTGTCATGCAGCTCTCGCATATGAGAGCAATGACCATGTGCTATAACAGCCCAGAGTTATATGGTTTTTACCTGCTCTGAAGACAAAACATGAGAAGTATTTAGCATACTTTCTTTAAAGAGTTTTAATGTTTAACCTGAATATCCAGACTAAGCAATACAATTCTTTCTTTGTCCAATCAAGTGTTTGGGGCGACTGGAATCAATAGAAAATGGTATTTATCACATGACCTAAATGATTAAAGAGTGAATCTTGCAAGAAACATGTTAAGATCACATTGCACTTTAAGCGTAAATGAAAAACAGGCAAAAAATTTAACATATATTTTTTTTTGTTTAAATTGTTTAAAGGATTCAGCACTTTTATTCAGCTCATACTTCAGATCAAGTATGGTAAAGACATATGTAATTTTAGAATGTATAAAGATTTATTTTGCAAATAAACTCAGTTTATTTAAACGGTCTGTTCATCATAGAATCCTGAAAACAATGCATCACTGTTTCAGTAAATATATTAAACAGCACAAATGTTTTCAACATTGACCACAACAAGAAAAGTTTCCTAAGCATCCAAATCAGCATATTCAGATGATTTCTGAAGGATCACGTGACACAGAAGACTGAGTAAGATGCTTTCTTTGCATCACAGAATAAATTACATTTTAAAATAAACTAAAATAGTTATTTTAAATGGCAAAATAATTTACTTTTTACTGTATTTTTGCAGCCTTAGTGAGCAAAATATCTAAAAATCTTCCAGATGATCTTTTGAATGGTAGTGTATGGGAAATTATGTATTGCATAAAGAAAAGAAAATCTTCTTTAGGACCATTAAGACCCACACTGTCTCATTATTTCATAATGCAAAGTGATTACAGATAAACACTAGGCTAATATAAATAATGTTTTTCTTAAATAAAATTGGCAAAGAGACCGTACAACAATAATGCCATAATCTGAGAATTGTAAGAGAATTGTTTTCTTATCCAGGCCTTGGATGGTGAAACCAGTGCTACTCTCACAGATACTGTCAATGTCTATCACAATCAATCAAATAATCATACAACCGATCCATTTTATAATCAATAATCACTATCCCATGACAGAAAGCTGACAATTTAGAAAATAGAAAAACATTGGAAATTGACTAAATGAACATTATTAAATGTAAAATGTATGTTCTATTATAAAAAAAGCAGCAGTGTACATGTTTATATGCTTCTGTTTTATGAACATTGCTGTTGCACTTTGGGTGTGCATTGGCACATCGATGCATTGCACTTACCCACTGACTGGTGCTGGTCACTCTTCAGCTTGTGGGCACAGACCGCGCTTTCTTTTCCACATTCTGTGTCCGGAGAAGAATCACAGAGCTTCAAAGTGTAGCTCACATTGTTGTCTTGGTCAATGGCCTCCCATTTGTAACTTCACACACACAAAAACAGAGACACACAATTTCAATTGAATGCATTTGCATGATCAGAATTTGTTGCAGTTATATGACATAATCTAATAGTAAAGCCAGCTCAGTGCCTAAACGAATGCATTGCTTTGTCTCAGGTGAGACGATGTATCTGTTATGATTTTATTAGGTCCAGGTACCTACATGCAACCAGGCTAAAGGGCCACAACTATCATTCAAATATATAAAGCAAACTAGACCATATTTAAACAGACACAGTTCTTTCTTGACAACTGCTAATATGATATCCATAAGGATTTGCCAGCAATGATTAGCATTAGGTTTGTTTATGTATTAAAGATCTCACCTGCACAGATCCTGGTACCATGGGCTGTCATCCGACCCCACTGCTGATGACACACACTGAAGCAGTATGAAAGTAGAAACAACAGTAGCAGCGATTCCGCAAACCCGCACACGACCCATATTTTTATAATAGGAAACAAATTAGAGCGCGCA
This sequence comes from Sinocyclocheilus anophthalmus, assembly GCA_018155175.1. Taxonomy (NCBI): domain Eukaryota; kingdom Metazoa; phylum Chordata; class Actinopteri; order Cypriniformes; family Cyprinidae; genus Sinocyclocheilus; species Sinocyclocheilus anophthalmus. The sequence continues at coordinate 333,148 of JADLZN010009180.1, read as the reverse complement.
GTCCGACATGATGCAGCAGTCCTTTCCGATTACTGATCATCACCGTGTAGCAGGACCCACTGTCACATGACGACCTGACACGTAGTATACATCACGTGGTGCGCTCCACTCGAATAAGTAGAATGACTGCAACATGGAAAGGAGGCGTGGCTTAGCATACTTTTAACGCTCCGCCGTGGTTTTAATTTAATTATTAAATATTTTCCCTGTCCTTACATAAGATGTTATTTACAGTCAGAGGATCATTATCGAAAAATAAACCCCTGACCACGACCTTCACACACTCAGCCAGTCATTATAAAAAAAAACAAACAAAAAAAACAACAGGCAGTATTTTGTGATAGTGTCACCTACCAAATCAATAATTATATTGTTTTGAGTTGATGAAATGTTTCTCTTGGAGCATCTTAGAGATTACACTTAAGAAAAAAAACTACTGCACTGTAGAAAACAAAAAGTTTATTACTTTATATTCTTGTAATTATTCATCTTCAATAAAAAAAAAATGTTGTTTACTGTTTATCTAATCTATTTAACCATATTTTATTAGAATTTATTTGTACCATTGGACATTTGTACAAATGTATTTCTCTCAATGTGATGATTTACGAATCAGAATCAAATATTCGAGATCATTTTTATTTCGCTCAAGCTGACATTCAGATTTTAAACATTTAAAACAAACTAAACATATTTATTACACTAGGACTTCTTCTTCTGCATGTAGAAGTACTTCTTTCATACTTCTACATCTAAATGTCTCTCTTTAATAAGAAAAAAAATCCAGAGGCGTCTTACAAATTCTGACAAGTTAGTAATATATACACATTACACTCTTAAAAATAAAGGTTCTTCACGATGCTATAGAAGAACCTTTTTGTCTAAATGGTTCCATAAAGAACCTTTAACATCTGAAGAAACTTTCTGTTTCACAAAAGGTTCTTTGTGGCGAAAGAGTTATAAAGATTATAAAAAGGTAAGAAAGAGATGTTCTTTAAAGAACCTTTGACTGAATGGTTCTTTGTGGAACCAAAAACGGTTCTTCTATGGCATCGCTTGAAGAACCTGTTGAAGCACCTTTATTTTTAAGAGTGTAGTATATTACTATATATATAATATTATATATATTACACACACACACCCAAACTACCGTTCAAAAGTTTGAGGTCAGTATGACTCTTTAATGTTTTTTGAAAGTCTCTTATGCTTATCAAGGATGCATTTATTTGATCAAAACTACAGGAAAAAACATAGTATTGTGAAATATTATTATGATGTAAAAAAAAAAACGTTTTTATATTTTAATATACATTAAAATCTAATAAATTCATGTGATGCAAAGCTGAATTTTCAAAGCATCATTCCTCCAGTCTTCAGAGTAACATAATCCTTCAGAAATCATTCTAAAATGCTGATTTATTATCAGTGCTGGAAACAGTTGCACTGTTTCATGTTTTTTGGAACCTGTGATACTCTTTTCAGGATTCTTTTATGAATATAAAGTTCAAAAGAACATCATTCCAAAAGAAATATTTTCTAAAATATACACTACAGTTAAAAGTTGGGGTCAGTACATTATTCTTTCTTTATTTATTTAGAAATTAAAACTTTTAATCAGCAAGGATGTGTTAAATTGATAAGAAGTTATAGCAAAGATTTATATTGTTAGAAAAGATTTCTATTTTGAAAAAAAGTGGTTCTTTTTACATTTTTATTTATCAAAGAATCCTGAAAAAAGCTGCGACTTCCAAAAAAATATTTGGCAGAACAACTGGTCCAACATTGATAATTTAATAATAAATCAGCTAATTAGAATGATTTCTGAAGGTTCATGTGACACTGAAGACTGGAGTATGGCTGTTGAAAATATAACTTTGCTATCACAGGAATAATTTATATTTTAAATGATATTAAAATAGAAACCATTATTTTCTATTGTAATAACATTTTGCATTTGGTCGCACCCTCGTGGACCATTTTTTTGTAGCATCTGAAACATTTAAAACCTAGTGATATGTGCCATCCAATAACTGCCAGGGAGTCATCCTTACAAAAAATGCTTGAGTATGTCCTGTTTAGCTAAGAATGCTGTATTCCACATAGGACAATATAACGTTAATGAAGCCAGTGATGTGTAGATGTAGTTAAAATCACCAGTAAATGTATGTTTGTAATAACTGTAATAGCTATAACAGTGTGTAATAACTATGTAATTACAGTCAGGATGGCCGAGCGGTCTAAGGCGCTGCGTTCAGGTCGCAGTCTCCCCTGGAGGCGTGGGTTCGAATCCCACTTCTGACAACAACCTTTTTCCACAGCTACTTCACAACATCTGTAGATGATCTTTTTATTGTGTGTTCCAACAGAACTAGAAATACTAACATTTTCACAAACAAAAAACAACAATGTGTTACACAGCACAATCAAACAGAGGTCAAATGTCAATTCTTATAATTACTAAATAAACTTTTGCTGTTCGAAACTTAAAGGCAAAACAGCCAACACAGCCATCAATAAACCGACTGTATATTTCATCAGTCACACGTCCATTTATAGATACATAAGACCTGCCAAAAGCTGGAAATCCAGTTTTTAGTTCTAAAACTACATTTTTTCATCAAAAATATGATATAGCGTCATGTTTAAAATCTTATGATTTTAAGATCTTACTGCGGCGACTATTATGATTGAACAATACAAATTGTACTCCATAAAACAAAATGCTCCATTTCTACAAAACACACTTCTAGAACATCACTACTGAAACAAAAAATTATAAACAATTAAATCCAGCCATTCCAAAGCTGGACTGTTCTTTAAGTGCAATGTCGAGCGTAACTCGCTAGCATCTCTGTTCTGAAATGAACCAATTGAAAAAATTACGTTTACCTACATAATCAGTATACAGGAAATGAATCTAAATTTTCATACTTACGAAGCATAGGCCATCTCACATCAGCTCACCTAAGACAAAAAAAACATAAGCCACAAGTTATTTACTTAAAATATAAAAGTAATAAAATGTAACAGAAACATGTAAAGTTTTAAATGAGTTCAAAGGTAGTCTACAATTCCTGGTTACATCAAACACTGATGAACATTATGAGACTATTTTTTAAATACCTGAATACTGTAAAGATCGTCTATATTAATTATTCAGGGGGTGACTAGCTGAACAGTGAAATTCAGAAATTATTCATGCATAGATTAGACCACTTAAAGGTTTTAGAAAGAAACTGATGATTAATAGTATGAATCAAGGCCTTCATTAAACACTACCAGTCAAAAGTCAAGTGGACACACTTGATTTTATGTTTAGAGAAGAAAATAAAAATTATTTCTTGAATCATTTTAATCCATATGACCCAAGATATTTTTAATATGACTTAAGACCAGTAGGTGGCACTATCACCAAACTTTAAATACTGTTCAGATGAAACTACTGTAGTAATGACACCCTACTATGCTGTTTTAACATAACATAAAGCACTACAAAAATACAACCTAATTGTTTTTTAGTAGTCAACACGGTCAACTTGACTGACTCAACTGCTTAGTGAGAATCAATACACTGTGATTTGGTAACGGTTAAAATAAATAACCCTTTTGATGATTGGTCTGAAAAGCTAACTTTAACTGGTCGTGCGAGCTAACTTTTCAATTAAAAATGTTTTACAACAGCGGCTCTACAACTCAGTCTACAGTATTTGAGATTATAAAGAAAACAGAGGTAAAAGAACTGGTTTCTAGACCAAAGAGTTCAGAAGCTATAAGAAGAAGTTGCTGATATTGTGTTTGTTTTTTTGTAATTTCTTTTGTCAGCATCAATATCTTGGAGAGGAGAGAAGGATGGCCTGTCAATTAAGCAAATAAATGCAAAGTATCTGCCTCTATATTACAAAATGACAATAACTGCATGTTGAAAAAAAAAAGTTACATATTACTTAATGATTTAAAATAATTTATTACCAAATTAGAAACTTACGAGTTTTTTTTTTTTTTTGAGCTATATTTCTATTAGTTGTGCGTTCTAGGATACTATTAAACTATTTCAAACATAAGAAGCTGTTGAAAACATGTAATATCTAAATGATTCAGTATGTAACCTAATAAGAAGTGAGTAGGTGTGTCCAAACATTTGACTGGCAGGCTATGTACTGTAGGCCATAAAGACAGAAAAGAAAGTTAAATTAATACAATAGATCATAGTAGGTTTATCACTATTCTCACTCACATTGTTTGATACCTGATGTACTAAGCGTTGCCCTCTCTACAGGTCCGAGATCTTCACTGATGTTCATAGGGTATGTGTTTTGCTCCCCAACAGAATCTTGAGATGACTTTTGATCCTTTGAAAAGAGTGGCTGAGAACATTCGGCTTTGCTTGTGTGCTCCGTTGTCGTGGATAAAACATCCACGCTGCTGGAGATGTCTTGTTCAGATTCCCTGTTTGGTCCTTGCTCTTGCTGAAACCTGATTCCAAGCACCTTATCGATATACATGGCGTGATCAGCATCTACTAACTCTTTTGCGAGATTTCGTTTTCCAGTGACAATGTCGACCTCCCATTGTGTCTCAGAAACATGCTGTCTGAAATGTATCTGAAGGTTGCTATGACACATGCAGTTCTGGAAGAAAACGATGGCATCATCAGACCAGTCCTGGCCTTTGGGCTTAACTCCCCTCAGTAAACAATGGTAGGTGACTTTAGGTAATCTACTGAGCTCCTCTGGAAGTTTTTTTAGCTGGCCGACATCCTGTCGAGACAGAACGACATACTGGCCATAGTCAACCAAGTTCATGAGCACCGATGTGGAATCGCACTGCATGAGCTCTGCCCTGCACCATTTTTTCTTCGCTGCCGATTTCACCAAACAGCTCGCACCAGGAACAAAATGAACCTCTGGTAATGGCGCCAACACTTCGGGAAGGTTCTCAAGAATGGCAGAGACTGTATCTACAATCAAAAGCAGGTCTTCAAGAATGACGTAAAATTCGGAAGGGGTTGTGACGGCTGCCGCAAATCCTTTATATTCAAAGTTCATTTGGACAGGGGCCTGGAATAGAGTCTGTGGTCGATCCAAGCTGCTCTTTGAAGACATGTCTTGGAAGTGAGGATGGTCAAGCGACTTATCAGGACTTTTCACTGACTCGTTGTCTTTCACATCTTGCAGAGCAACGCTAACAGGTGACTTAGAGGCATTACGAGGAGAAACATTTTTTAGCAACATACTTGAATTTTTAGTCACTGAAATTCTTGTCGCACATGGGGGTTGGAAGTTAACCTTTCTCTTTCTTGTTCTTTTTCTTGTCGGTAAGAAAGTGACTGCTTTCTTTATTTGTTTTGCTGCAACTGTCTGATTGTTTCCAAGTTCATATTTGCGTTGTTGTGTGCTTGGCTTGGTCTTTTTCTGGAAGATTTTTACTGCTTTAGCCTTGTGGATGTAAGAATCTGTTTGGATGTTGCTCTTGAATGCTTTTGGAAATTTGTCTTGACTTGTCAAATCTACATCTTTGCTTTGATCACCATCATACTTTGATTCCCCATGCACATGGCCATCCTCAACAATCTCGATCCTCACTTCCCATGAATTTTCGAGTTTTCGAATGAATTCCACCATTAAAGGCTTACCAACTGCTTCCTTGATAAAAGAGTCATTGTTTTCAAAAGAGTAAGGTTTTGCAAGTGTGCATGGAGTGCTCAATCTGGGCTGAGACAAAAACAGATTGGTTAGCATGTGAACGTTCTTCCTGTCGACAGTTGCAGCATTGCCGTAATCAATAAACTCAACTGCTAAGTGGCCACAGTTTGATGCGCTGGTGACAACAGCTCTGTACAAAGCCAAGTCTTCTTCATACTCCGCCACAACGAGGTCCCCTACTTGTACTTCAGTTTCCACATTTTTCATGTTATCCTTGAAGACGCTGCTGTTTAGTTCCTCACCCATCTGAAGGATGTTTGGTTCATCGTCTTCCATCTGGACAAAGAAGCTTCTAACAGAATTGCAATGAGAGATGAAGCCCACGCCTTTAAAACCTGGTTCCATTTTGACAGAAGTAAGATCACAAAGTTTTGGCAAGCTCTGATGAGGAGGCGCTACTTTAAGAGAGCAGGGCGTGTTCTGCCTTTCTGCTTTCATTGGTCCTTTGCGCTCTGCTTTGGGAGATTTTGTGGGTTTTGGAGTTTGCTTATCAACCTGTTTGGTTTTACCACGTCCCCTTGCTTTGGAGCTCACTTTACTGTTTGAAACGTCAACATCCACGTCTTCTTTGTGGGAATCTAAGGCAGGTATGCTGACAGCCGGATCATGTTCTTCCACACCCTGAGTTGACACGAGTTCTTTGACTTTTTCATTGACATGCACATTTCCGTCATAAAGATCACAAACAAAATGTCCATTTTTGTCCCTTGAAACAAACTTGGCACGGAAGGATTTGTTGAGGATCTCAGTCTCGAGCCATGTGTTGACTTCTGGCAAATGTTCCCCCTCTGGAACATTCGAAAGACTGCATCTCAGAGCTTGCATTGGTGTCATCAATAAGTCAACTGCCGTTGTGGGAATCGTCATAACATTTGTTTTCTCAGAAATTTGCATATCACCATAATCGACAAAGAACACACTCAGATGCTGATGGGATTGAACAGGATGCGTCAGAGCCCTGTACCATTTGCCGTCACAGATATATTTGGCCAGGCTAACATTACTACTGCAGTGCCTAGATGTCGCAGTCAAGAGGTGACTTTCTTCGGCAACTCTCTCCATCAGCGTATCAACGATCTCTGTATTCCTGTCAAGCTGGAAATAGATTTCCCAAGGACTGCAAACTTGAGTAACATGCACCAGTTCTTCGCTTCCAGAACTTATGTTGAAAGAAGAGTAAACGAAGGAGCGAGGGTGGGCTGATGAGATTAGCTGCTTCGGAGTTTGCATTTCCTTTGCAAAGCCTTTCTCTACAAGGTACGTGGTGGCCTGTTGAAGAGGCGTATGAATGGTGACCACATAGAGGAGACCTTTTCCTTGCTCATAAAGGTGGGAATGAATTCTGCATATACTGGGTGAACCCTCAGACACAAAATCCCTGAACAAATTGGATGCTTCTGCACTCCAAGAACTTCCTCCAACAGGTTCAGTCAAGTTCAAAGTGCATCGAAATGCTTGTTCATGAAGTTCAAAGAACTGTGGCGCAAGAGCTTGGATATTTTGCATCTTTTCCTGGATAATTATGCCAAAGTCAACCAACATCAAATACAGTTCGTTGTTTTTTTCTTTTAACATGCATGCTCTATGCCATCGGTTGTCCTGTGGAGACTTTACAGCACAGCATACCGCAGGCGACTTGAACGCAATTGTGTGCGTTTGGTAAAACGCCTGCATCTCTTCCATCAATTTGTCCAGATCAACTTTTGTGCTTTCGTTTTGGCACCAAAAATCAGATGGAGAATTTATGTGTGAGCAAATGATACTTAATTCAGATCCAGGTTTGAAATGTATCGGTTTGAAAGTGTCAGCAGGAACGACCTTCGGTTTAGTTGTCTCACTGGCAGTACATCTTTCAGCATCATTCTGTTGTTCACACTCTGGTTTCACATGATATGTGTTGGGTCTAGAAGATGTGACTTTGCAAAAGGTCACCACATGATAGTCCTTTCTATTTTTTTTCTTGCTCAGACCATTTCCCTTATCTTTACACGATGGCTCCATTTTAACAGATACCAATGCTGGGTTGTAGCTCCAATCCATGGCCATTTTTGCTGTTGTCATGATGGTTGCAATGCTAGTATTACTTTCAGCTCCTCTCTCAAAAAGATCAACAACATATTTGCCATTTTTCCTGTGAATGACATGAACCATCAAAGTTTTGTCTGATGTGACTTGCCTAAAGAAGTTGGATGCTGTGGTTGTCCAGATGTCCTCAATGGGAGCGACATGTGCTAAAGCACATTTCAGTGCAAATTCTGGTTGAATGGCAAACTTTCTGGGAAGCTTCTTAAGTAACATGCTTGGCACCTTTTCAGTGTTCCCAAAGTCAATGAAAAACACCTCAGCTCCTTTTTCCAAAGTATCTACTATGAGGGCCCTATAGTAACGCATGTCTTTTTCAAACATTGCACAGCAAAGTGCACCAGGCACTGGGTCTTCAAAAACCTCCTCATTCAACTGTAGTTTGTTGAAGTAATCTTTGATTTCTTCAGTTATGCTTTCAAAATCAGGATTTTGTTCTTTTGTTCTTATCCAGAAATGTTTTGGACTCTGGACATGCACCACATAACCCTCAAAAAGAGAACCGTCAGGTATTGATTGACTAGTAGGAACTGTATCAGAAGTCTGGACCGCTTTCATCTCTGTTGCATACATCTTTTCAAGGACATTTTGGAGAAAGTTGGACTTGCTGTCAAACACTTCACTTTCAAGCGGTTTAACTTCAGCTTGTTCCTCTGAGTGCTTCTCAGCAGTGCTCAATGTGACCAAGTAGAAGTTCTGATCTTTGTGAAAGTCATCGATTTCAACCTCCAACGCCTTTCCCAGCAACCCAGTCTTGAGAAACTCTAGTTGTTGGTTTTTAATGTTCTCTTCTTGTTCTTCCAAGCATGAAAGTGAACATGGGAATGCCATGATCGGTGTTGAGAGGAATTCTGATGGTAGCTGAAGGATGTTTTCAACTTTCACCGATTCACAATAGCCACTGTCGACGAACACAACTCGGACCTGAGAGTTGAGAGGGAGACATTGCACAAATCCTCTGTGCCATTTTTCATCTTTCCCTTTGACTGCACAGAGTAAGCCGAGATTTTCAAGAGGTTTACTGCTTAGGGAACCACAGCCTGATTCACATGCGAGTGCCAATTTGTTTGACATTTCTTGTAGGTCCTTGCTCATGGACGACAGTCGACAGTAGAATAATCTAGGGTTCACGGCTGCAGCTACAATGACTCTAACTTTTTGACCAACTTTCAGCTTTGGGCCATTGAGTGACAGAATCTCTTCGAAGCCCAGCAGGCTTGAGGATTTGAGGCAACATTCTTGCCCTACTTGGTTTTCAATCAAGAGATCTGGGACAGATTCATTGCTTTGTGGAATTGGTTCCTCAATAAGCATCTCAACTAGTAGCAGAAATGTACTAGTGTCCACATGTCTCCCAAGTCTCAGTTTTAACAAGTCACAACTAATGTCTGGAACTTCAAGTAAGAGGACTTGGTACGGCAGACGAGCATGGATATATCCTTTAATCTGACAGCCTATAAAGGAAGAGAAATAACTCTCTGTCAAACTGTCCCATCGGTTCTGGACTGGCAGTATGTTGGCAAAGAAACCGCAGACAATCTTTGGTGGGAGCATAAGCAGTGTGTCAGATATACAGAACAAATGGCTGGGCCCAACAATCAACACATCTCCATGGTCCAGCAAAAACACGTGGAACAAATCCTTCTGGATGTTTTGGACTCTTCCTCTGAACCAGCGACCAGATACTGCATCTTCTACCAGACAAAGTTCTCCAACTTCAACAGAAACTTTCGATTTCACAGCATTTTGAATTTCAACTTGAAGAATGTTGTAGTCCAGTTCACAGATGGTCATATATTGGCCTTGAAAGTGTACCAGTGTGTCCTCAGGACTGCAGTCAATGTGAGTCAGCTTCAGCTCTACAGGCCACAAAACACATGGAGCCGGGAGCTTTGACTCCGCTTTTGCCCTAAAATACAAAAAAATCTTGTTATCAACGTTCTGAAAAGTATGAAACATGCACTTTAAATCTGTGACCAGGTAAATGACAGCTGGCTCATGTTTTCACAAAATTGCATCCCGGGATGGGCATTTGGATATGTGGCAAGGGCAATAAAAGTAAGTATGAGAAATAAATAAATAAAAATGAAGTTTTGCCAGAAAAAAATAATGCATGAAGCATTACTGTCACAATGCAAAATAGGGGAAGTGAATATACACAAATCAAATGAACCCATTTGCAGTATATTTTAAAATATTAAAAAGAAAGAAAAAGAGAGAATATTTAAAAACAAATGCACATGATAGAACAAAAATAAATTAAATGAAATATTTTTAAGAATCTTCTCTCAGTGTAGGGCTGTAGCGATAGATTATTTTAGTAATCGAGTATTCTACAGATTATTCCATCAATTAATCGAGTAATCAGTTAAGAAGTAATTTTTCTTTATTAAAGAGCAATACTAAAATATACAAGAGATCTAGATGATCTCTTAAAATAAACAACTAATTTGTTTTCTTTTTAGAAAATTTTTAATTTGTAGTGCTGAAATTGATACATTAATAACTGTGAAAACCTAAAAAAAAATTAATGATTTAATTGCCAAATTACATTCAAATGCAAATACAAACATATCCATAAAAAATAAAAAAATAAATCAAAAATACAAAAATCAATTTCACATACTTAAACAAGGTGTACAACAGTACAAATAAAACTAAGGCATAAATCAAAAATATCAATAAAAAAATAATAGTAATACCTAAACATTGCATTTATGTCGTCCAACTTATCTTTCAAGTTTCAGCCTAACTAAAGCTCAAGCATAACATAAGCCTAATACTGTCTTCTTAGAAGGCTTTGTGGCTTTTGAAAGAGGCAAAAATTAGTGGGCAGGAAGCTAAAGTGGAACACAAACAAGAGTCTATACACATAACATTTATTAACACATTTTTCAGCAACATGAATTCAAAGTTATTTGGAGAATAAACCCTCTTAAAAGTCCCTTTACGTACTGGTGTGTGTGTGTTTATGTAAAACTTGTTTTTGATATCCTTCATAATCTGTGTGTGGGTCAGTCCACAGCAGTGATAGAAATGTATCTGTTCCAATAAGTTTAAATTGATTTTTACATTTTATGGGCATTTTTACATTCATAAAGCCTTTTATTTTTCTAAAAGTGTGCATCATCTATTGAGTCAAATTCTTACATTTAATCAAAGAATTAGAATAATAAGACATTTGGGCAGCTACCAAGCAAATGAAATCAGTATCAATTCATCTTTGCAATGCAGAGGAAACACAGAAGCTGCAGCTGGGATGAATTCCCACACAGAGGACATGGAATGCATTTAAACCTGCCGTGACAAATGCATAACAAGGTTTTTTATTTTAAACATAAAACACGAATACTGATCTTTAAAATATAAAATGAAAAAACCGCCCAGCAGGTGGCAGCAAGTCAAGAGTCATTGCGAGGAACAGAATCATTTAACGGTTGATTCATTAGGAATGCAACGACTTCAGGTGGCACAGACGCCAGCTGCACTGTGGCTGTGTTTTTGGAATTTTTGTGGCAAATAAGCAAAAAATAGGGCACTATAGTGTCTAAAACTGCAAGTTCATATATTAGTTTTGTTTATTGAACTGTTGAAAAAATCAATGGGTAATCTGCTGATTTTAGAGGTGAAAACTGGCACTCTTTGTGTGATAGACTAACTTTCTTTCTGTGGTATTTTATGCACAATGGCGTTTAGTCTTTCACAAAACATAGCTAACGTAGGGACATCATAACTAGCCACCATATATTGATTTACGGTCTTAAATATGTCCAGCGCTTTTTTTTTTTAAGTTCTGGTCCCTGTTTTTATACAGCTATAGCTGTGATCATTTAGAAGGCTGCACCTTCCGGAGGTCGAATCCTCTGGAGGTCGAATCCTCTGTAGGATGCATATACGAAGTGTCCTCAAACTAGAATTAAACGAGACGGCCTTCGTAGGACGGGCGGAGAAGGAAACCGGAAGTATCGCGTTGCTATGTCAACACATTTAGAGCATCGTTGCGCTCAAACACTACTTAAATGAAGGAAAATTATTTCTAAATTTGGAAAGTAATAAAAAAAAAAAAATGCTTTTACTTGTTTTATTTTGTTCAATGTTTGAGGAGCTGCAGCGTACGTACAGCAGGCATCTATTAGAGATAAAAAAGGAGGAGGTTATTAAAAACAAAGTGTATCCGTTTTTACCGAGGCGAATTAAAGTAAGTTGTAAACACCACATCTGCACTTGTGTGAACATCTGCCGGTGCCGGCATTTTTCAAATTAACAAAAGGTTGTTTACGGCTACGCAAAGAATTGTGGGTTAACTGTAGCAGCGAAGGATACACCTCATACATCCTCCGAATTCCTGTGAAAGAAGATCGCATTCGAAGGTCGCATTCGGAGTGTCCTACTTGCTTTTCTGAAATGAGACAGCCTCGATGACGTATGCAGCCTTCGAATGCGACCTCCGGAGGGCGCAGCCTTCTAAATGAGACACAGCTTATGTTCTGGTCTAGCGTTTATCGGGTTGTGCGTCAGTAATAATGGTCCGTGGGGAAACACGGTGTTCCGTGTGTAGTTACAGAAGATGGACTAAACGAAGCCTCGAGGCAAATAATTTGCATCGATGATTTTTGTATTCGAGTTACTCGAGGCTATTAGATTAATCGTTTCAGCCTATTTCAGTGCGTTCTTTAATCAAATGTGTTAAACAACTATTGTTGCGAGTAAGCTCAAACTAAGAATATATAAAACAGCATTACATAACATTTTTTATAATTTTATTATGTAAAATTCTTAAAACTTGAGCCCCTTACATTACTTATGCAAATGGGCAATCTAAGGAAAATAATTATACTGGGAGACTGGCATTACGGCAAGCACAGTGAACCACAGCAAAACATTAAAACGTAAATTCCATGCCAACATCCAACACATATCACATGCTAACAAATTAAGATGCCTGTTCAACAATTCCTATATTAAATACTATGAGTGCTACTCCAACCCCTTCCCTTAGTATACATTATAGGCTACGATCACTATCGGCGATAATCGCTTTGGGATGATTGATCGGCGGTCTCTAAAAAAGGTCGATCTCAAGCTGATGACGCTGCCGTGAGAGGTTTGGCACGACATGCAGCGACACAGTCTCAGTCTCTGTCCCGCGCGGTTTAAATAATTATAATGCTGAAGTTGAGGTACTGACCTTCATATTTCTTAATTAAATAACTTAAAGTAATTTGAAAACCTTGTGTGAGATGTAATTTCACAAACAGCGTGAGTGAATCACCACGCGCACTCTTTCTCAAAATAGCCTATCAAATGCTTCAAAACACCACATCGCGTCTGTCTATAAGCGAGCTGCACGCTGCAGTTGACACAGGAATTGTCACTTGCACAGTCGAGGCAGTGTTGCATCGTCACTAAAATGTATAATTTTCATTTCTTTTTAATTCTTGCCAGTGTTTAACCATTCAGTGCTCGTGCGCTCTCCTGGAGACCGTGCGCTCATGCACACTTGCAGCGCACACACATAATGCCAGGTTCACACATACTTCGTTTGCAGTGTGAATATGGTGCATATTTTTTCCGCGCTCATGCTAATGGATTAAAGCATTCACTGCACACGGTTGCAGCCCGGCAGTGCGTTCTGGAGCGGTGCATCTGCAGCAGTGCAGATCGTTTCCGCACAGAGTCTATTTTTGCTGCGCTGCAAGCAATGAATTAAAGTAACAGCGCATTGTTTTCAGTAAATATGAACATGGATTGACACGAAACTTGTAGTAATTACACCATAAATGCATATAATTAAAGTCTACTTTTTCACAGTCAACACATGGCTTTTTGTTTATTTTTAAAACAAGGAGAAGTGCACTTTTAGATAAACAAGGCCATAATAGATGGCACTCGTGGTGGTAGATAAACAACGTTCTTTTGACCGCAGGCTTGCTCGTAATAAGATTTCAATGCAAAAGAACAGACAGTTAGAGCGACTATTCTGTCAAATGGTAAGTTTGTGAAACTTAAGAAAAGTAGTTTAAGTGGCCACTTGCTTGAGCAATAATATATAGTAAATGCAAAAGATTAAAAAAAAAGCATGAAATAATGTGTTGTAATTTATTGTGTTAAACATGTCTGTGAAGATTGTATTACTGTATGTGTAAAGAATGGCAATGCTGAAACCGCATTTTCCGTGACAATGTTTGGATTTGAAATCAAAACAATGGATAAATGTTGTTGTGTAGTTAAAAACAGCCACGGATGAGTAGCGGACTCCTGTGTGAAAGCTGCTCCTCTCACAAGAGTCACCTAAGAGGGGAATTCCCCCATTTTCAAAAATGAAATTCAGGCCCTGAATAAATATCTAAAAATCATGATTGGAGTATCACTATAAATAGTTATAATTGATAAAAAGAAGGCTTTAAAAAGATAGATATCGGCAGATACTGCTTTCTGTGATCGCCCCAAAAATCCTGATCGGAGCACCCCTATTAGATACATAATTATTTCCCCCCATTTTCAACGTGGGGCATAAAATCCGGCAGGATTCATATCGAGCGATATATATCGTCTGCGATAACATCGTATTTGTTGTTTTAACGATGTGCGATTTTGACATTATCGAGTATTTTGCAAAAAAAACATTCAAAACATCCCTACAGAGCGCACACATACATTACGTGAAGTCTAGACTAGGGCGTGTGCGCATTTAGTGTGTTTTCTTTCACTGCATGATTCAGTCTATGCATTTAGAATGATCACAAATTCAAGCCATGCGGCCCAGACACTGTATTATTTATACCACTTCATATAGTTATTCAATTTCACACGAAGAGTGCCGTTTTTTTCTCCAAAATTACCATGATTACAAATGTGACATTGAATTCAAACAATAAGTTAATTAAGAGACTTAAATTTTAGACACCATATTGCCTGTTTTTTGCTCTATTTCGCCAACAAAAATCTTTCAGAATTCAGCCACAGTGCTGTTTTGTGTCTCTGAACAACATGACGGTGTTTCGTTCCCGAATTAATCAACCGTTTAAATGATTAGGTTCAATCGCAATGACTCACTTATTAACAGTGACTTGCTGCCACCTACTGGCAGTTTTAATTTCACATTTAAGGTACCTTTTCATTTTTTTTTATGTTTAACATCATTTTAAATATCAGTATTCAATGTTTTATGTTTATTATATCAAAACATTATTTATGCATTTGTAATTGCAGGTTAAATGCATTCATGTCTTGCATTAAACAAAATACATGTGTGTAAATACATCTAAATGCCACTTCAGATGCAGCTTCTGTGTTGATTTAATTTGCTTGGTAACAGCCCAAACGTCTTATTTTTCTAATTCCCTGACTAAACGTAAGAATTTGACTCAAAGGATAATGGACACTTTTAGAAAAAATGGCTTTTTTCCCGGACGAACCAAAATGCCCATAAAATGTAAAAATCTATTTAAAATTATTGGAAAATATTAATTTTTATCAGTATGAACTGACCACCACACACAGAATATGAAGAATATTAAAAACATTAGGAGGCTCAGCTGTCTTCGGCAGTCCTTAAGGTACCAGCACAATAACACACTCAGCAAAATATCGTCTAATTATCGTAAATATCGAGATATAATTTGTCAATATCGCACACCCCTAACTGTGCTGGAATATTATATGGAATATGCTGGAAAGTTATGGTAATGCTCAATTCAGCTGCATGTGTACAGCAAATACAACAACAGATAAGAAGACAACTAAAGTAAGAAATCAGTGAAGAAATTAAAATGTCATTAACACGTCTTGAGCATTCTTTCAACAAAGACCAGCATGCAAATGATGTTTGGTAGTCCTTAAAACAACAGCACAGTCTGGTCACATTTTTGGTTATCAGTGGTTTGCATTAATTTGAATTGTTTTGTGAGCATCACAATGTTATGTTAGCGTCACATACTCATAAAACCCATCTGTTCAAATACAGATATATTGCTGCTATAAAATAAGACGTATATCAGGCTGCATTTGATTAATCTCTTAATTTAAAAATGTGCATCAATATTTACACTACAATAAAGCCATTTTTCCAATGAATTCTAGTAACATATTTAAGTAGTATAGTGTCTTTCTCGAGCTACTCAAACATCAATGGTTTGGCACAAACATATACAATCACTGTCTGACAGGGAAACACTGCAAAGTAAATAACTTAAGCACTCCAAATTCAAAGCAAAATTTGAAGTAACCAGTAACAAATACTGTACGTGTATACAAATAATTGACTGTGCTTTCTGCCTTTTTAGATTCCAACAAAAGAACAAGCGGGAGTATATGGTACAGTATGGGGCTTGTTAGGGTCACACCCCCTTTAAAATTCATTTGAACATTTTCTTGTGGACTTTCTTTTTTTAGATAAAGCCAATGATCATATACATAAACTTTTGGTGTATATAAAGATAGCACAGCAAGACTCGCAGCACATCATTTGGTACTAAAAACTACATCAATATAGCTATGCACATCAGTTAGTCTATATAACATGACATAAATCAAATCCTTACCTCTCCATTCGACTATAAGGCATATGAATATAACCGTGCAGTCGTGGTAAACGTTAAGGCACCCAGCACGTCTGCAACAGCTTGGGATGGAGGTCAACACCCTAATAAAATAGCGTTAATATACAACACATATAAGTTCATTTATGTACCTGCAATAGTATCATATGTTATTGTAGACTGATCATTTGATTCATTTCTGAGCTATGTCACATATATATATAAAAGCACTAGATTGTGGCAAGCAACACCTGACGACCCAGTTCTTTATATGTTAATGAAAACACTCTATTAGTAAACAACTTATATAATTATTCGCATTTCATCATTTATGAATCGTTTAATCAGTATTCTCTGCCTGACACAACAGTCGACTGTCGACCTGACAGATTATAAGAAGTTGTATTCGTGTTGAAAAGTAGTTTTTGACTGAATACCGAAGCCATGAATACCGAATTGTATTATATTCAAACATTTTGTCTGTAGAATTTATAAATTGAGTTGTGTTTTACCTTCTCGTCTGACAAGATTCTCCGAGCGCGCATCATGTTATCTTGACACGTGCTGTTAAACGCTGTGCTTGTGGGCCAATAAGGAATCATCTAGATATTTCAACAAACTAAACTTAGGGGAGCCCGAGGCTTGTTGTTCTCTCACAGGTAGGTAGGTTGACTTATCAGTAACTTTTATAGTAGATTTTCAATTATATGTCCAATTTATACAAATGTTTGTTTTCTAAAGCAGGACCCAGGACCTTTTTTTTTTATTATTATTATTTTTTTTAAGTTTGATCATATTTTTGCTACTCTTGGGTGAACCAGAACATAATAAAAGCACACAAGCCTCAGGGCTATAATTAAATCAAAATGAACCATCCGGACCTATTCAGTTGTAATAATTCAGTGCTGCCAAAAAAACAGTTATAGTTACTAACTATTAAAAATGGAAAAAGGAAAGTTGGGTTTTGAAAATTGTAATTGAAATATATATAGTATATCTATATATATATAATCCGTGTTGGGGAAAGTTACTTTTAAAAGTAATGCATTACAATATTGCGTTACTCCATAAAAAAGTAACTAATTACGTTACTTAGTTACTTTTTATGGAAAGTAATGCGTTACGTTACTTTTTAAATCTGGACAGGGCTTGCTTGTTTGTTTTTAAAATAAAAAAGTAATATTTTTGGCAAATATAAAAGCCTTTTCACACCAAAAGTGAAATGAATAAGCCTCAGGCTGAAGGGAAAGTAAATTTACGTCCGTACAGTAGAATGCAGAAGAAGCAATTTCAACACACTTCAGCAATAAAAAAAAACACACAAATGTTTGTCTAGAGTAATTTTTGCTTATTAGTACGGTTGAACTGGATCATCGAAGGTCAGAAGCAAAGACATTGGTTAATAGAATGGGATTAAATACATAAAGCATATTTGTTGTTTAACAGATTTAATTATTGCAGGTTTGCGTCATATTCTGAGTTGCATTATTTTTATTCATTTTGAGGAATACTGAATCTGTGTTTTTTTGTGTGAGTGAGTGAATTAATGCATATTCATATTTATTTTAGAACTACAGTAACATCTTCTGATTTCTCTCAACATGGGGACAGGAGAGCTGTCAGTGAAAAAAAGTAACTTGCGTTACTTATTTGAAAAAGTAACTCAGATATTCTCTTGTAAATTAAAAAGTAATGCGTTACTTTACTAGTTACTTGAAAAAAGTAATCTGATTACGTAACTCGCGTTACTTGTAATATATTACCCCAACAATGTATAAAATTTTTATATATATTAATATAATATATATATATCATATATAAACTTATTGATATACTGTTTAATTACTGCAATAATGAGGTATGTTGTCACAAAATATCAGCGTGTTGTGGGGGAGTTTATCAGAATCAGATCAGAATGAGCTTTATTGCCAGGTTTACACATACGAGGAATTTGTTTTAATGACAGAAGCTCCACAGTGTAACAGAAAGACAGTGACAGAACAAAAAAACACAGAAAATAAAAAATTATCGGAATAAAAAAATATACAAATCAACAATTGTATGTACAGGTATATAACAATAGACAGTTGTATGCACAGGTATATTATGTGCAAATTGAAATGTAGACGAGTATGAGTTGTTAGTATAAAATAAGTGTATGACGTGAACTAAATCGGTGTGTTCCACAGTTCGTGTCAAGGGTTCATGAGATGGGTGGCCTGAGGGCAGAACTGTTCCGTGTCTGGTCGTTCTGGTGCTTAGTGCTCTGTAGCGTCGACCAGATGGAAACAGGTCAAAGAGGGAGTGTGCTGGATGTGATGGGTCCAGAGTGATTTTGCCAGCCCTTTTGCTCACTCTGGATAAGTACAGTTCTTGGAGAGAAGGGAGGGTTGTACCAATGATTCTCTCAGCAGTCCGGACTACCCTCTGTAGTCTTCTGAGGTCAGATTTGGTAGCTGAAGCTGAACTGAACCAGACCGTTATAGAAGTGCAGAGGATGGATTCAATGATGGCGGTAACAGTATAGTCAAACTGTTCCACAACAACTCCACACCTAAAACCTAATATTCTTTTATTGTCCAATATTTGTGTTTTTATGGCTATTTCACAATGTTCTACTAGGAATCTACTCCTCACTGTCCCAGATAAAACCAGTAACAACAAAATGTTCTGAATATAGTGTATGAATGCATGTAAATGAAAGGCAAAGTAGCATTGAGGAGGCTGACTTGCTCTGATTGGTCCTATAGCCGAGCTGCACGACCAACACCAGATTTCAAGGAGATGATATCCCTCTTGGTTAATCATTAAATCTCAGAATCCATTGCCTGTCTTCTGTAAATAAGATAAATGGCCTTAAGGCACTCACCTCTGTGACGCACCATTTCAGAGAGAGCAGAGCTTTAATTAAGACTGGAAGGTGTTATCTTGCCCATTCTTGGATTAATGAACTTTTCCAGGATTAATATTTGAACGGTTCTTATTAGAGTTTCCGTCATGCTACAGGTTTATTTTGTGAGCATTTGTTTCTGAGGAAAGAGGAGAAGCAACACACATAGTTGACAAATTGTTTAAATGTTTTTTGGAGATTCATTGGGATGCTTCGGAGATGTGTATCATTTCAGGAATGGATATATGCATCACATTGCCAAACGTTAGAATAGGCTGTTGATTTTGGAATGTTTTAACAATTTAGCACTTTTTTTGTATTATTTGACTTGGTGGTTTTAATTTTGCATTCCAGTTTTTCTTTTTAATTTCTCCTTGAACATGCCAATGAAAAGAAATATAGGGAGCCCATTGAAGAATGACACGTTTAATCAACTACAAGCGTCGCAGACAAAGAAAGCTTGCAAAAACGCAGGTGACCTCCACGCTACAATTCTTGTTGACCAAGACAATCTCGGGAAAAACATGTTTTTCAAAGCCAGGCTTGATGAGGAGGAGGATTCTGGCATTAAATCAGGTGGGGAAATCATCTTTGTTGTAATCTGTTTTCAAACTGGCTTTGATTGAGCTACTGCTATGCTTTCAGTTCGAAATTCTCAATCTGTCGCCAGTTTGTTTAGCAATTATACGTTATGAATAGTTTTGGCACACGTCACGGTTTGAAAACTATGTATGTTATTCATTTGGCAGAAGCTGATGAAAGTAATGGAAGCATTTCCTCTGAAGAGGACCTGGGCCACCTGGATTATTCTAAGACGTTTTCTGTCAAACAAACTGTGCCAAAGAAAAGCATCAGTCAGATCATCAAGGACAAGAAGAAACAGACTCAACTTACTTTACAATGGTACTCTCTCATCATTTCTTCTTTTAATTAAGCTTGCCATTATAAATCATGTACAGAAAGTGGAAGCAAAGTATGATAATATGCTTGTGTTTTGCTGTTCTATTAGGCTCGAGGAAAATTACATAGTTTGTGAAGGTGTTTGCCTACCACGGTGCATCCTCTATGCTCATTATTTAGACTTTTGTCGGAAGGAGAAATTGGATCCTGCTTGTGCTGCCACTTTTGGGAAGGTAAGAGGAGTTTTTATATCTTCAGTTACACAGTATGTTTATTAGAAACGTTCTCAGTTCTGTAACTTCTAAAACTGGTACCTATTCTACTGAAAGCTATTGCATTTTAGGTTTATTTTAGTTTAGTTTATCTTTAGAAAGCTGTCGTGATAAATGGTAAAAGGTTGTGCTTGCCAAATAAGTACATTATCAGACAGAAATACCTATTGATTTTGTATTTACAGTGCATTAGGAGATCGATTGTAGTATATTTTAGAACTCCATCATTGTCATTTCAGACCATAAGGCAGAAATTTCCACTGCTTACAACACGAAGGCTTGGAACCAGAGGCCATTCGAAGTAAGAGAGAGCTAAATGGCCAGGTTACTGACTGAAAATGTTATTTATTACTATTTAATGTGCTATTTAAATGGCTACATCTAAAGCTCTCTGTGTTTGTGTTTCAGGTATCATTATTATGGTGTTGGAATCAAGGAGAGCAGTGCGTATTATCACTCTGTGTACTCTGGAAAAGGTTTGACACGGTTAGTTTTGACCTTCATCCCTTCATTTCAGCACCCGATTGCAAGTCCTTGAATGGTTTGAATAATCTGTAATGCAAGTGATTTTTCAATGCCCATACTGAGACACATTATATTTATTGACGTTTATTTTCATGATTCATTTACATTTTTTTATGTTTTATCATATCAGTAATGTCTCTTATATGTTTTGCACAGATTCTCTGGAAGCAAGCTAAAAAATGAGGTTGGCAGTTTGACTATTTTTCATATTAAATAGAAGTGCTGCTGCACTTCAATTTTAGTATCTCAGCATTATCAGGAAATTGATATATACTGTTCAAAAGTTTGGGGTTGGTATGTTTTTAAATATACAGTATAAGTCTCTTAAGCTCACCAAGGCTTGCATTTAATTGATCAAAAATAATAAAGTAAAAACAGTAAAATTGCATGACATTATTGCAATTTAAAAGAACTATTCCAATGAATTCAAAGTTGAATTTTCAGCAGTTTTCAGTGTCACACTGTCCTTCAGAAATCATTCATTCTGATTTGGTGCAATTATTACCAAAGATCGATATCAATATAATGCATCCTTGCTGAATAAAAGTATCAACTGAATAAAAATGACCCTTAACTATTTTGTGGTGGAATACTCATGTATTCTTGCAAAATGTAAGACCTTCACATGCATTGCATATGTATATGTTTAAAAAATATTATTCTGTATGCAGAATAATAGTACTTATATGCATGCTCTTTATTATTCACAGGGAGGATTCACCAGAAAATACTCTCTTAGTTCTAAAACAGGAACTCTTTTACCTGAATTCCCGAGTGCACAGCATTTAGTGCTTCAGGAGTCTGTTTCAAAAGATAAGGTCTGTTCATTTCTATGGAGACCCATTCCAAAATGCTGTATACTGTATATGTGCTACTTCTAATTGACTTACCTCAGATTCTGCTATTTTATTTATTTGTTAGGTCGACACATTGATTATGATGTACAAAACCCACTGTCAGTGCATTCTGGACAATGCCATTAATGTCAACTTTGAGGAGGTGCAATTTTAAACTCTTAAAGAATCTCTAATCTAGATTCTAGAAAACTGCACTGTAATCAATCCCATTTGTTCCAGATCCAGAACTTTCTACTTCACTTCTGGCAAGGAATGCCTGAACATCTCCTGCCACTGCTAGAGAATCCGGTTATCGTGGACATCTTCTGTGTGTGTGACTCTATGCTCTACAAAGTGAGTGTTTTTGAGCCATATCTGGATGTCACTATGTGCATTTTTGTACTATCATTCAAAGGTTTTGGGTTGGTTTCAAACAGTTGTGCTGCTTAATGTTTTTGTGGAAACTGTGATCGATTTTTTTTCAGGGTTCTTTCATGAATCTGAAATTCAAGTAATGGCAATTATTTTAAATATAAATCTTTTGCAACATTATAATGTCTATTATAATGCCTTATAATGCACATTATATATGTCTTTACTGTCACGTCTACTATGACTTCATTTCTTTTGCTACTTTTCAAGTGCTATTTATGTGTCAGCTTTATTGTTGTACCCTTGTCCCAAACCTAGACTTTGATTCTTAAAATAAGAAAAACAATCACAGAAATATTATTACATTTTAAACCTATAATGAAATAATCAAAATATACAAAAAATATGGTATCATTTACATGAATAATTCCATTAATATTTTTTTTGTTGTTGTTGAACAGTAGCTCATAGTCCTCACATCATGTTTGACTCAAACTGTCTGAATTATTTTCCACAGGTTTTGACTGATGTTCTCATCCCTGCTACAATGCAAGATATGCCAGAGAGGTTTGTCTATTAAACTGCTGCATTATATACAGTAATACACATTTGGTTTATATGCAGTCTATTCAAAAAGATGTTGAATTTGATGCTGTTAAGTGTTTTTGAGTGAGTTTAGGGAAATATCTCCAGTCTTTTGGCAGATATTCGAAATTTTGCCAAGCACTGGGAACACTGGATGGTGTCTTCCTTGGAGAATCTTCCGGAAATCCTCTCAGACAAGAAACTGCCGATAGCGCGACGATTTGTGTCTTCATTAAAGAGACAGACCTCCTTTTTACATCTTGCACAGGTAGATACGTTGTACAGAAACATCAATAAATCTTGCTTTTGGTCATTTTTTTATATAAAAGTGCAACTATAATGGACTGATATCTTTTCAGATTGCAAGACCTGCACTTTTTGACCAGAATGTAGTAACTTCTATGGTGAATGATATTGATAAGGTGGATCTGAACAGTATTGGTTCTCAAGCACTCCTTTCAGTTACAAATGACCAAGATTCAGACTCCTACTCTGAATGTGAGTTACTGATGGCTTTTTTAATCTCATATGCTGAGCCTCAAACTATATTAATGATTTCTTGATCTTATCTGCTAGATGACTCAATTTCAGTCTTTCAAGAGTTGAAAGACCTCCTGAGGAAAAACGCCACAGTAGAGTCTTTCATTGAATGGCTGGACTCGGTGGTCGAGCAGAAAGTTATTAAGGTTTGTCGCATTTCAAACTCACAGTATTCAGGCTAGCCATGACTGTTAATGTGAAATTGCATATTATCTGTCTTCTAGCCCAGCAAACAAAATGGTCGGTCAGTGAAGAAGCGAGCTCAAGATTTCCTTCTGAAGTGGAGTTTTTTTGGAGCACGAGTGATGCACAATCTCACCCTAAACAACGCTAGTAGCTTTGGTAAACCTTTAGCATGCATTCATATAAAATTGCAGTCACTGATTCAGTTGCTTTCAAATCTGTACTATTCGTTCAGGCTCTTTAGCTGAGGATCCACTGCGGAGAATGAGCCATAAAAGCCTGTACAAACAAAGCTTTATCTCGTGTCACGTGTGTGCACCCTGATTAGGGAGCGACCTTTCTCAGTGCTCCTAACATTTGATGACCCTACAGGTGTTCACAAAGCCAAACAGTATCACCTGGAAGGCCACACATTTGACCTCAGCAAAAGCTCGGTGAAACCCGTGGGAAACTCTGGTTGTGCTCATTGCATTGTGGGATTTAGTAGCCTACTCTGCATAGTGTGTTTTTTTTTTTTTGTATAATCAGTGATCCTGGAATACTGTACCATGAACTGCAAAAACAGGACAAGTAATGTGCTATTCTGAACAAAGCCAGAGTTTGTGTGCTGTTAAGTGGAGCTGCTTTTAATCAAAGATCAGATACCTTTGATTATTATGGTTATTAAGATTTAGGGAGTGATTTTTGCAACATATTCTAAAACAGTTCAACCTGGTTTAATGTTATTTACAGGCTCGTTCCATCTCATTCGGATGCTTTTGGATGAGTACATCCTGCTAGCCATTGAAACACAATTCAACAACGACAAAGAGCAAGACCTTCAGAATCTACTGGAGAAATACATGAGGAGTGCAGGTACCTTAATATTTAGTACTTTAATATTAGTAGGCCCCTTAGTAGTTTATTTTACGGTACATTACTGCTAAAAAGTAAGATTTGTTAATGTTTTTGAAACACCAAGGCTGCATTTATTTGATCAGAGAAATACTGTAAAAACATGAGGAAATATTATTACTATTTAAAATAACTGTTTTCTATTGTAATATGCTTTAAAATCTCATTTATTTCTGTGATAGAAAAGCTGAATTTTCAGCATCATTACTCTAGTCTTCAGTGTCACATGATCCTTCAGAGATCATTCTGAAATGCTGATTTGGAGTTTGAGAAACATTTAATATTATTATCAGTGTTGAAAACAGTTGTGCTGCTTATTTTTGTGGGAAAAGTTTTTAAGGATTCTTTTATGAATAGGAAGTTCAAAAGAACAGAAAATATTTTGTAACATTATAAATGTTTTGCTCAACTTAATGTATCCTAGCTGAATAAAAGTATTTCTTTCCTAAACATAAAAAAAATGAACTGACCCCAAAAGTTTCAATGTATATGCAAATGTCTTTAACCCAGTTAAATGTGATCTTTTCATTTTGACAGATGCTAGTAAAGCTACTTTTACCGCCTCCCCAAGTTCCTGTTTCTTGGCCAATCGGAATAAATGCGGTGTGGCATCCAGTGATTCGACTGTCAAGGACGAGAACCCACCAGAACATGAGTTCCTGTCGCTCACAGCTGCACAGCAGGGGCTCGGGACCAGTACTGTTGTGTACCATAGCGCCGATCCGGACAACTTTACTATATCTGGTACTTGAAAACAGCAGCTCGCATCAATTTGAGACATATTCATGTTTACTATAGTCAAAAAAAGTTATTATTGACTATAGAGTGCAACAGTCACTTTTTCAGAAACCTTTGTTCCAGAAGTAATTTTCCTATTATTTTCTTCATAAGGATATGCAATTCTTTGATGAAAAGATGAGAAGATGAATTGTTTCAAAACCAAAGACTAGGGTATAAAATGTAATTTAACAAGATTTTTAAACATTAGTACATTTATAAATTATTGAAAAATATAATATTTTCAGAAGCAGAATCAGAAAGAGCTTTATTGCCAAGTATGTTTGCACATACAATGAATTTGTTATAGTGTCACAAGCTTCCAGTACACGGAGACAACAACAACACACAGATAATAAAAATAAGATGTGAATAAAATACACATGAATAAATATAAACCACAAAAAAAAAAAATTGTATGTACAGGTGTGCTATATATAGAATAGGAATAGAATAAAATAAAAAAGTTGCAGGGATGTACTAGGATTTAGGGTGATGAAAACGTATAAGGTTATTGCACATACTTTAATTGCACAATGGGAGAATATTTAACTGTTCATGAGGTAGATTACCTGGGGAATCATTTTTTCTTGTGCCTGGCTGTCCTGGTGTTTGGTGCTCTGTAACGCCGACCAGATGGATTTCTGTATCATTGCTTTACAGCTTCAATGCTCATATGTGACCCTGGACCACAAAACCAGTCTTTAAGTGTCAATTTTTTGATATGGATTTATACATCATCTGAAAGCTGAATAAATAAGTTTTCCATTGATGTATGGTTTATTAGGATCTGACCATTTTTGGCCGAGATATAACTATTTGAAATCTGGAATCTGAGGTGCAAAAAAAATCAAAATACTGAGAAAAAATCGCCTTTAAAGTTGTCCAAATGAAGTTTTTAGCAATGCATATTACTAATCAAAACTGAGGTTTTGATATATTTACGGTAGGCAATTTACAAAATATCTTCATGGAACATGATCTTTACTTAATATCCTAATGATTTTTGGCATAAAAGAAAAATCGATCATTTCGACCCAAACAATGTATTTTTGGCTATTGCTACAAATATACCCCAGCGACTTAAGACTGGTTTTGTGCTCCAGGGTCACATATATGGAAGCAAATTTAGTGTATAAACAATTTCCAGTCAGAAATCTCAAGTACATTTCACAAATAATTACAAGGAAATGGCAAGTAACACATTGAATTGAACATGAAATTTTGATGTAGAAAGACTGAAATTGTGTTTTTTTTCTTGTAAAACATACTCCAATAAATCTTTGTTTTATTTACAACTTTGGAAAATAATTTACAGTATAGTTAGGTTTGTCTTAACAGATTTATGCATTCCTCCTCCAAAGTGATGCTTTTACTGTTTCTTAATTATATTGAATTAATTTTTATTTAGATTTCTATATTAAAATAACAAATCTTTTTCTCTCTAAGGATATGAAGCAATTCTTCATTTCAGTATTTCAATATTAACTAGACTAAGTTGTAAATAAAACAAGGATTACTTACTGTAAGTACTGTATATTTGACAAGAAAATACTATTTCAGTCGTTCTACTTCTAAATTTCATGCTTAATTCAACGTGTTGCTGTTTCTTTGTCATTAATTGTGAAATTTACTAGAAATTTCTGAGTGAAAATGTTTAACATTATAATTTATTTTAATATAATTGCTATTACTTTTCAGGTCAAATGGATTACTCGCAGAACAGCGCCACCCTGATGACCCCTCCGATCTCTCCTGCCATGATCAACCGTAGCAGTGTGATCAACCAGGGCGCGATGGCTGTGAGGCCGCAGAGCAGCTGCCCCATCCAGCCCCAAGTGTCCTGCCAGACCTTCTCCGACAGCATGTACCAGAGCCTGCACAATGCTAGTTCCGGCTCCTATCCCAGCTCTTCTTACTACCAGCCTGTGTTCAGAGCTCAGACTCACACTCCAACATCAGCCTATCAGGCTCGTGCTGAAAGCGCCCGGTACGCACCCTTCTCTGGACACCAGTTTACCAAAGACTGCTTCAGCAGCAGCTGCGCCGTGTCTCCCTACAGCTCGAGGGTTGCAGCGACTGGATATGCAGCCTCAGGTGACCCTGTGATGGATACCGAGGGCGTACAGCTGCTGGACTCCACAGCGTACAGCTTTGGAGGAAGTGCTTCCAGTGGAGATGGATGTTCAGGTCCAGTTTGCAGCTCGGGGCACAATGGTGAGAAAAGATTAAAAGATTATTGAGCAATTAAAATAAATGTATAAAAATGTACACTACTGTTTAAAATTTGGGGTCAGTAAGATGAATACTTTAATTCAGGATGGATGCATTAAATTGATCAAAAGTGACAGTGAAGACATTTATAATCTTACAAAAGATTTATATTTCAAATAAATTCTGTTCAAATAGATTGCAAAAAGGTGGAACATTTCCAGTAAATTTCGGAAACATTCTAGAAATATTAGAAACTTTCCAGGATTTTTTAGAATATTTTAGAAAGTTTCCAGAAATGTTCCACCCCTTAGCAACCCATGCTGTTCTATTGAATTTACTATTCATCAAAAATCTTGTATGTATTAAGGTTTCCACAAAAATATTAAGAAGCACAACATTGATAACAATAAGAAATGTTTCTTGCAGCAGCAAATCCAGTAAATCAGCAATATTCAAATGATTTCTGAAGGATCATGTGACGCTGAAGACAGGAGTAATGATGCTGAAAATTCAGCTTCACAGGAATAAATTACATTTGAAAATATATTCAAATAGAAAAGAGTTCTTTTAAATTGTAATAATATTTCACAACATTACTGTTTTTACTGTAATAAATGCAGTATTACTGTTTTACTTTTTAAATAATTATAATTAAATAGTTTTGTTATTTTTAATTATATATTTTTAAAAAATTAAAAAGGACAAAAAAAAAGGAAAGGAAATGAATTTGCCTGATGAATCATGTCTTAGTATTTAGTGCACACAATGAGCTTTGGTGCAGACAATGCAGCTTTGAGTCCAGCTCATGTCACATTTCTATTCTTCTCTATTCTATATATCATTTCTTGTCTTTTCTTCACTGTTCCCATTAAAAAAAGTAGCCCAAAAACTGACCTCAGACGACAAGATTTATCATTTATTTGAATTATGTTAGTATGCTGCAGAGAAAGGTAAATGTGATGTTATTTTCAGATGCTCCTATTGAAACATTATTGTTCTTCTTTCTCCTGGCCAGGATATTACAGCAGCAGCGGGTATGTGGACACTCAGAGGATGGGCACGTTTATCGATCAGCATGTGTCAGTTATCAGCAGCGTGAGCAGCATTCGCTCCGTTTCGGCCTATGCTGAAGTACACGACCCTCTCAACATCCTGGACGACACGAGCAGGAAGACATCAAGACCCTACTACACTGACCTGTCCGCAATGGGCGCACACACAGCAGGTGAGGACAAAAATCCGGGGCTAGTTGTCACACAGGCGCTGTATCTCAGCACCTATAACACTCTAAAACCACACTGGCATAACAAGAGTCAAATATAATGACTGGAAATTTTAAACAAAAGACGACTGTTCTCAGGACAAGATGTCTGGCCGGGCAAGTTGTAACATGTTTTTATATGTATCACTTTTTTTACACTACCGTTAAAAGTTTGGGGTCTGTACGATTTTTAAAGAGGCTTAAAGAAGTGTCTTATGCTTACCAAAGCTGCATTTATTTGATCAAAAACTCAGCAATATTGTGAAATATTATTACATTTTAAAATAACAGTTTTTTTTTTCTATTTGAATATATTTTGAAATGTAATTTATTCCTGTGATGCAAAGTTGAATTTTCAGCATCATTACATTAATTCTATTAAACAATCAAGAAACAATTATTATTATTATCAATGATGAAAACAATATTTTTTTGTGAAAGCCATGATCATTTTTTCATTATTCTTTAATGAATAGAAAGTTCAAAGGAACAGCATTTATTTGAAATAGAAACCTTTTGCAACAATGTAAAAGTCTTTACTGTCACTTTTGCACAATTTAATATACAGTTGATAAATAAAACTATTAATTGCTTAAAAAGAAAATCCTCCTAATCCCAAACATTTGAATGGTAGTGTATGTTGCAAAATGTTGCAGTTCCATTAATTGCTTCAAAACATAATTTACTCTTCAAATTTTACCATTAAAAAGTCATAAAATGAACTACTGGCAGGTTACCATTGTGACAATGTGCATTAAATGAACTGCATCTTTACTCTTGTACAAAGACAAACAGTGGATATTTTCAGCTGTTTTTTTAACCAAGACTTTAAGGTAAGTGCTTATACATAGTGTGACAACTAGCCCCAGCCTCCCTTATATATTTAATAATGTCGTTATGCATGGCTATTTTTGGCCATTTTTATATATCATATATTCCATTACTGTCTCATGCTTCTTTATATTGTCCTATTTCAGGATCCAGCATCGCTCATTCCTGCTCCGTCTCGACACCCTGCATGTTTGGAACTCCTGCTCCTTATCACTCCCAGAATGCACTGCTGCCTCTTCAGGGGACCACAGAGATTAGAGAAATGGTGTCGTGTCTGCCCCCCATTAACACTGTGTTCATGGGGTCAACTGGAGGGCCGTCCTGACTGAAACCTTATCTGTAATTCAACATCTCTGCTGTACTCACAGAAGGTGAGACTTGTTTTCTGTATATCTGTCAGTGCGTTTTTCATTGCCAAATTTTGATTTACTAAATTGTTGTTTCTTTGTGCTAACAGTTAGGATTATGACAGGTAATGACCCAATTGTATCTTTTATTTAATGTTTTGTAGTATATTATATAATACAGTTTCATTATTGTTCTTGATTTGGCATTCTTGTATATACTAATAAAATATATTTTGCTTTCTTTATTCTGGAGGTCAAACTTTATTCTTTAATAAACTACAAGCTAAAAAAACATCTAGACTGTGACCATCTCATATCATTTCGTAAATGTTTCCACAAATGTTTCCATAATTAAAGGCATTCAGCCTTTGATTTCAAATGATATATTTCTTGGAGTTGCATTACTAATGCAGTCATTAAAAAGAGACGAGCATGAAAGCAGCAGGACATTAATAGAGCAGACTTTGACAGCAGATGTTCAGATCAGATATAATGAAGGCCTGTTCACACCAGAGTTCTTTTGTATTATTTATATACTATTAGTTTTTATTCATATTTTCACTTCGCTTCATTTAATGTTTTCAGTTTTCAAATTTTTTTTATGCTTTTGTCATTTATTTAATTAATTGTGTTTTATTATTTTATTATGTTATTAAATTACTATTTAAGTTTAATTTATTTCCATTAAAGTTTTTCTTTAGTTTAGTTTAGTTAGACATTTTGGTTAGTAATTTCAAGATTCTTTGTCTAACCTTAGTTCAGTTAGTTGCCAAAGCAACATTTCTCATTTTCATTTCATTTATGTTTTGTTTGGAACATTTTTATTTTATTTTATTTTCAATTACACAAATAATATAATAACCATGGTTCACACCAAGGAGATTTAATTGTATTTAAGATTGTATTATTTAATTGTAAGATTTAATTTAAATGACATTTTAAAATATATAAAAAAACTGTTATTTTAAATTGTAAAAACTCACAATATTACAGTTTTTTCTGGACAAATATGAACCTTGTTGGGCATAAGTGTCTTCTTTCAAAAATCTTACCAATCCCAAACTTTTGAATAGCAGTATAATTACTTTTTCCAGGGTTTCTTGAAGTGCAAATAGACAAATCATATTTCCATCAAATTTACTTTTAGTAAGTAATTTTCTATAGCTTCCATTCAACTTAAACTTAGTTTAGTTAGTTTGCCAAGGCAACATTTCTCATTTCCATTTTTTATTTCAATTAATTATTTTTAAATAGTTTTAGGTAATTACAAATAACTCTGGTTTACACCAAGGAGATTTCAAACAGGAAACACAATTGTGGATCAAATTTGGGTGTTATCTTCATGTTAAGAGAGGAATTGATTTCTTGCATTGCTAACAATCAAGTTGATAAATGTGTTGACTAAAACCAAGCATGCAGGACACAAGCTGTTCATGCATTGTGAATCTTGGTGTGCTTTATTCATCCCTGGGTTCTTTAAATTCAGCTTTGTTAGTCTTTGAGCAGATGGACGCTAATAAATCCATAATCAGATCGTCTGAAATGATATAATTGCATCATAATATATTTGTATGTACGGTGCTGGTGCAAACTCGCACGGCTCGGATGAGGATTTCAGCATTGGTCTGTGTGTAAAGACGTGACGATAAATGATAAAACCGGCTACATTGTGCTGGCCTTTATCTCCTCAAAGGGAAAATCCATTTCGGGCCTCGGACAGGAACAGATGGCTTGAAATGTAATGATTACAAAATCCTGACGTTAAAATAGTTTAATTACAAAGTCAATAATGCCTCCAACAATTGCCTGGGCTTTAGTGTAAAAACAACAGAAGGCAGAACGCAAACTTTGGGACAATGTTTAACCAGAACTTTGCATTAGGCAGGTAGACTCCATATGCAGCTCAAAGATCAACAGATCCTGTGTAATTACAACTCTCTCTCTCTCTCTCTCTCTGTGTGTGTGTGTGTGTGTGTGTGTGAGAGAAAGAGAGACAGAGAGAGAGAGAGAGATATGGATTTAGTGCTGTAATGTGTGCTTAACTGACTACTGTCACAATCATATTTACTTCTCACGCTTTTATAATCATTGACAATCTTCTTACAACAGCTGTCAAATCTTAATGCACATCTGTAGGTTTCTTTCTCAGCATATAAATAAAATTCATTGCACATGTTTTTTTAGAGATGTCTCTTATGCTCACCAAAACGGCATTTATTTACTTACAAATACAGTAAAAACAGTACTATTGTGTAACTGTTTTCTTAGTTTAGTATGTTTTAAATGTAATTTATTCCTGTGATGCAAAGCTGAATTTTCAGCATCATTACTCCTGTCTTCAGTGTCACATGATCCTTCAGAAATCATTCTGATATGCTGATTTGCTGCACAAGAAATATTATTATTATCAATGTTAAAAACAGTTGTGCTGCTTAATAGTTTTGTGGAAACTGTGATAATTTTTTGATGAATAGAAAGTTTAAAATAACAGTGATCAGCACCAAGATGCACAATACAGCCTCACCACTTTTATCCCTCACACTTTCATTTGTGTTGAATTAAATGACATCTTCCCCGACTAAAGTCTATTGTGTTTCATTTGTCGCAGTGGAAATGCAAGGTCAGGACGAGCACAATGCATTGTGAGATACAGAACCAGTGCAGTGTGATCTGTTATCATGTATATTTCACATTTCAGCAAACCTGCATATTTGTCACTTACATATTATATGTTATGTATATCTATGCATACTGAACATTAGCATACTATATACTGCAGAAACACTACCATTCAAAAGTTTTTAGGGTCTGTAAGATTTTTTGGGTTAGTTTGAAAAAAAAAATTTTTTATTCAGCATGGATGTATTAAACTTAACAAAGGTGACAGTAAAGTAATTTATAATGTTACAAAAGATTTCAAATTTATTACAAATACATGCTGTTCTTTTGAAATTTCTATTCATCAAAGATTGCTAAAAAAGAATGAAAATCACAGTTTCCACAAAAATATTAAGCAGCAAATATTTTCAACACTGATACTAAAAAGAAATGTTTCTTGAGCAACATATTCAGAATATGTTGAACATTCAGAATAATTTCTGAAGAATCATGTGACACTGAAGACTGGAGAAATGGCTGCTGAAAATTCAGCTTTGCATCACAGGAATAAATTACATTTTTAATACACATTCAAAGAAAAAACATTTATCTAAAATGATAACAACATTTCACAATACTGCTGTTTTTACTGTATTTTTTATTAAATAAATGCAGCCTCGCTGTGCTTTCATTGCTCACAACAATGAAATGTTGCCTATGCAGACTGCATTCAGACAGCAATAGTTAACACGTTATCGCCAGGATCAACTCTGCAGCCGAAGTGTTTCCTCAACACTTGAGATTTCAGGGGTGAGAGGACAAAGCCCTACAGCATCTATAGCAACACATCCATGAAGGAACTTTATCACTGTGTACAGTTTGCAAAGGAGGCTTATGATTAGATTTCCCATAGGGGTTTGTTAACAGGTTGTCAGAGAACTGTCAATAGCCAATGAAATGAGTAACAGAGATGCCTCAAGATGGGAAACTCTATCAAAAAAAAAAAAAGCAGCAATCTGAGTATTTTTGTATTGCATTTGAATTACTTTTTCAATGTAAAATGTATACTTAAAATTTCAATAAAAAATGAAAGTTCATCAAAAAATGAAAATTATGTCATGTTCTAAACCTGTATGAATTTCCTTGTTCTGCCGAACACAAAAGAAGTCGTGAAGAATGTTGGTAACCAAAGTTGATGGTAGCCATTGACTTCCATATTATGAAAAAAAAAAAAACTTGTTATGAATATTCTTTAAAATATCTTCTTTTGTGTTCACCAGAAGAAAGAAACTCATACAGGTATGGAGCAAGTGGAGGGTAAGTAAATAATAACACAATTTCCATTTTTGAGTGAACGGTCCTTTTAAATACGTTTCTGTACTGACACAACTTAAGTCTTGGCCAGTAGCAGTTTAGATTGTGAGGCTATATGGGTTGAAGTAGTAGTGTACCCAAAAATGAAAATTTGCTGAAGATTTACTTACCCTCACGCCATCCAAGATTTAGGTATTCTGTCTTCATCAGATTTGGATGAATTGCATCAGTGTCTCACCAATGGATCCTCTGCAGTGAATGGGTGCCGTCAGAATGAGAGTCCAAACAGCTGATAACAGCAAAACAATAATCCACAAGTAATTCACACCACTCCAGTCAATCAGTTAATGTCTTGTGAAGTGAAAAGCTGCATGTTTGTAAAAAAAAAAAAATCCATAATTAAGGTAACCTGACCTGACATTTTGCTCTCAATTGCATTCATTTTGGCATATGGGTAGAAGAAGTGCTAACTCATTTTAGTTCTCCATCTTTTTGTCTAATTGTTGTTTTCAATTTAATGACTCTCTCTTAATGCCACATACATCATCATATCCTCTGTAGGAGTAGTATTAGGTGTTAAGTGCTTCATGTCCACATAGAGGCAGTGTAGTGCAGGAGATTGAAGACTAATGTCTCTCGCTCTGCATCATGAACCTGTTTCATGCATTATAATCTCTGTTTTAGATGTTAAAACATTTGTGTTTTAATGTTGATATTTTTTTATTGTGCATTTCCTCATTTTTAATGACCTTTATAAAAGCACCTTAATAAATAAATATAAAACAAAAAACTATTATCTTTTAGTGGACCTAGAAGGAAATGGCAAAAATATGCATCTTTAAACAGCAGTTTTTGCTATTTTGCTGTAAAAGACCCAAAGTAAATTTACTTTAAATTAACTTTATAATTAACCAACATAATAAGACTTATTTTCATTCTATTGGGAAAAAAGTTTAAAACCCGTAACATTTTATTATATTTAATCTTTATCAAATCAGGTGAGAAAAATAATAATGGAAATAAAGGAAAATAATTGACTTTTCTTGGCAAACAAGACTGAGAGTCTGAGACTGATTGTTGACAATCAAGACTTTAAAAACGAACTTACATCATTATCTTTATTTGGGTTGATATTTTCACACCTGAGAAAGACCTGAGAAACTGACATCTTCTTCATTGTTCTGACATCCAAGTGCTGATTATAATAATTACCCGCATTTCCTTTGGGCCTTCACAGTTTTCCCCACAGTTCTTCACAGCCAAAGGCTGTCTATCAGTTCAAAGGTTTTGAATAACAAGAAGATCAAGAATTCCACAACTGCATGTGTCCTAACCTGGAGTGAGCAGCAGGCCGCTGTAACAGTATTTGGAGAGCATTGTGGGCATTTCTCTCATTGGTGATAAATGTGTGGGGGAATCTCTCATGGGCTTCCCTACAGACAGACAGACAGACAGACAGAAAAAAAGACAGACAGACAGACAGACAGACAGACAGACAGACAGACAGACAGACAGACAGACAGAGAGAGAGAGAGATAGATAGATAGATAAGGGCCTTTCGCACCGCTTTAGTTCCAGAACTAAATGTACAGTACTAAAGTACTGGGCCGATTTTGTGCGAACTATTTTCCAGTACCATTTAAAAGGTTGCATTCACACCGACAGTGTGTACTAAGAAATGACATAAGCCGGTCGACAGCGACGTCATTTGTTCGCGGCGTTCAACAATGGAAACAAAGAAAAACAACGTTAACAACAATAGGATGGAGGACGCTGTGATCAGAGCAGTGTGTTTGTTGTGTCTCGCGGGTTTCACAAAAATGGACATGGAAAGTAGACGTATACGTAAAGAGATTGAAAGAACGGAAAGGAGGACTAAGGATCTCCAACGACAACTGGCAGTGCTAAATTTGCTACAAGTGCCTGCACTTCAGCGTCCGTCCATCTATCGCTGTTCTCCATACTTGCGAAATAAGTTGAAAATGTTTACAGTATGTTTACACAGAGTTTTAAATCATGACGGGTGAGGGCATTTTCATACACGTTTGGCCAATCAACGTCTACTTACGTCACGATTAGTACCAATTATGCTGGTTAGACCCTGCTCCGGAGTAGGATCTAATTTGGTTCTCGAAAAAGGCAGTCCGGTACTAAAATCGCACCTAGTTCCGGCGGTGCGAAAACGCCAAAAAGTGGGTAGTTCCACAATTAGTTCTGTTACTATGAAAAGGTTCCCGCGGTGCGAAAGACCCTATAGATAGATAGATAGACAGACAGACAGACAGACAGACAGATAGATAGAAGACAGACAGACAGACAGACAGATAGATAGATAGATAGATAGATAGAACGACAGACAGACAGAACCACAGAACGACAGACAGACAGATAGATAGATAGACAGACAGACGATGATAGATAGATAGATAGATAGATAGATAGAAACGACAAACAGACAGAACCACAGAACGACAGACAGACAGACAGATAGATAGATAGATAGACAGACAGACAGACAAACAAACAGATAGATAGATGTGTACGTAATGTCAGCGCACAATTCTCTGTCGTGTCAAGGCCAGCGCAGAACTTAGCAAATAATTTACCCCCAAATGGTCTTGAGAGTTGATTTTTTGTGTCCTTTTTAATTGTTAATTCTATTTACAACATAAATTAATGCATTCGGCAGACACCTTTATCCAAAGCAACTTTCATTCAACAGTTTCAGTAGAATCAAACCCATGGCCATGGCGTTGCTAACTATGTGCTATCAAGAGCGCATTTTCAAGAAAAAAAAAAATCCCTTTAGATTTGTCATAAAACAAGATAAAGTACTTGTTCAAATAAGACTTGTTTTTCTTATAGCTTAAGTGTATAGTTTTTTGTTTTTAGCTACTATGGGAAAAAACGGGAAAATGCTAAAATGCTAATCATGTTGGGGTTTTTCTTGCAAGATTACATTTGCTTTTATCTTGCACTGTGACTTTCCTTTTACAATGTTTCACCGTCTTTATGGTTATCAGGTTGGCCAAAACAGCGTAACCTCTTTTGTGCACCCCATGCTCTTTTTAAAGCAAAACATAATAACAAATCCAGTCGTTAACTTTCTTAATCGTGCAGCGTGAACTATGCAAACACTGAGCATCCAGCTGGTTCCTCTCCTGCTTTTGCCCTGTATGATCTCCATTCGACGGAGGGTCTTGGAGATGGAGTCTTTACACGTTTATCTTTTAGCTGGTTGGAGTGAAAGGACTCTATTCATTACATAATTTTAATTAGAGCGGGAGGTGAGACAACCATGGAGGGCCACTTGATGCAAATGGAATGAAAGTGTCAAATGGGTGAAATCAAATTAATATGTTCCTCCACGCTCATGGCGAGGCATTAAGAAGCAAAAGATATGTCAACAAAATCTCCAAATAATGCAAGTAAAAACACTATTGAAACCTAATATGCAAACATCCTCTTAGGTGTTCATATAATTTGCGGCTGACTGAATTTGATGCAGAACATGCATGAATCAAATGACGGTTTTTGTTGTTCTGGGTAGCTTTTTGATATTTCGCTATTGCGTTTGACTGTATATGTCAAGCTAAATGGATGTCCCCCATCCCCCTGTCTCTTTGTTACAGACCCTTTGCCTCACTGGCCTGTGTCAGCGTCTCTTTTGTGAGGACGTCCCATGTCTCTATGGCAGCCCAGATGAGGTTCAGTAAAGGCAAGACATGTGATGTCTGGGCGAATATGGCCAGGTGTGACGGGTGTCTTTTTAATGGGGCGGTCGAAATGTGCAAAGACAAATATCTCCCAGAAATATTAAGGCAACATTTAAAAGTGACAGTAATGCAGTTTTTTTTTAAAAAACACTTATACTAGACCTCCACCTAAAAATAAAAAGCTACTTTAAAATAATTGGATTATGACAAATTATATTGTATTATACAAAATATCATTTTACTATGCAATGAGCTAAGGGCTTTACTGTGATTCATTATGTAGCCAGCTGACTGTAATATTATTTTATGTATGTAATATTATTATTAAGAAACTGCTGACTTAACCCAGACTTAAAGATCCTCTATCATTTATTTATTACTATTACATATTCATATATATTAAACTATTTTAATTATATCAGCTGTTGTTGTAATAGATATATAATATATATAAGATTAATAATATATATAAAATAAATGGACATTTTTATAGTTAAACGAAATGCTGATAAGAAAATAGGACCACAATAGGTCCATAGCATTTTAATTATGCTTATCGGTATTGTGAGTGTGTGGGTGTGTGTGTTTGTGTGTGTGTGTGTGTATAATATATATATATAGACGACCCCAGATGTCCTGACAACAATAAATCACTTCAATGCACATTCATCTTACTACTTTATATTCACCTTTACTCTGACCACTAATAGATCTGTTGAGATGTACGTGGATGTTAACAATATATATAAACCGAAAACGCTATCTTGCCTTTATATATAAGATGTTATTTATTAAAGCATTTGGTGCCTATCGAGGGGCACTATTTTTCTTGTTTGACCTTGAGGGAACAGTCCTCAATATCTGTGGGAAATCAACAGCATTCTGAAGAGGAACTTTCTTGTGTTGTGACGTTCTTTCAACTTTTTAGAGACGAATCATTTTAACAATGGGAAGGGAAAATAAATGACTTCCAGAATGTGGCACATACTTTAATGACAATCGGTTTGTCTGATGTGTATGTACTCATGTAGTCCTCCTCAAGATAAAGTCACTGTAGTGGAAGAATAAAGTGCTTTTCAAGTGTTACCAGGCGGGCACAGGTTAAAGGGATAGTTCATCCAAAAATGAAAATTTGATGTTTATCTGCTTACCCCCAGGGCATCCAAGATGTAGGTGACTTTGTTTCTTCAGTAGAACACATATGATGATTTTTAACTTTAACCGTTGCAGTCTATCAGCCGGATGCCGTGTGTGCGCTCAAAGACAGTTGGACATAGTGGTGTATTAGAGGTAAAAAATGATATAAATACTGTTCGGTTTCTGGCACAAACCGATCGTTTCGTGTCTTAGGACATCAATGTGTCGCCACAAGCCGCAGGGTTTAATTTGGATTTGTCTGTGCATGTTTTTTTTTACTCCCATAGATTTGTCATGCATTATACAACTGATAGACTGCAACGGCTGGAGTTTAAAATATTCTTTTGTGTTCTACTGAAGAAACAAAATCAGCTACATCTTGTATGCCCTGGGGGTAATCAGATAAACATCAAATTTTCATTTTTGGGTGAACTATCCCTTTAAGATAAACTTACTTTGCTTTACTTTTTGATCCATTGTATGAAAGAGAAATCAATTAATTTGAGCAGTTTTTAAATGACAAATTTCCCATTCTCATTCCTCCCTCTTATCCTTAATATTTCATTTGATCTGTCTTTACTATATTAAGAATAAAACCCACAGGGGAAAAAAGACAAATAAGGTAATGTAATATAACTATAGCAGGTATTTATCATTCATTCTTGCATGCATACATGCATATTTTAAGGTTGAATTTAAAACCAGATTAAATCAAACTGGAAAAATACGAAGTCTGAGATGTTAACTAATTAGTGGTGTTTGGAAGGCACATTTTAAAAACCCCTAAACCGAAGTATTAAATATCAGCCAACATGCCACATTTGTGCTATGAACATGAATAATTCCTAGAGGCATGCTATTACATTGAGGTCTTATGAACTTATGATATACATAATAAAACTGGACTTTCACTGAAAGAGGGACCCAAGTCACATTTAAAGATCAGAAAATCATAGAAACTTGAATTGTCCAATAATCAAACACATATGGGAGACTTCTGAAATCGAATTTTCTGTCTTTGCAATTTCCATTGTTTTATTGTGGAAAGAGTCCCTGAATTATTTTATCAGTCCACCTTCTTGCTCAGCCTTTTATTCCAAGTTGCATGGAAACCAGGAGAATAGACTGAGATGCTTTATTCTTGGACTTTCTTTAATACTATATTGTTGAGCTTTACAAGGAGCCATGTGCTTCCTGACTCCATTTTATAAAACATCTTCCCTTCAAAAATGTATGAACATACATAGCTATTACTAA
This sequence comes from Sinocyclocheilus anophthalmus, assembly GCA_018155175.1. Lineage (NCBI taxonomy): Eukaryota > Metazoa > Chordata > Actinopteri > Cypriniformes > Cyprinidae > Sinocyclocheilus > Sinocyclocheilus anophthalmus. The sequence continues at coordinate 293,375 of JADLZN010009180.1, read as the reverse complement.
ATTCATGCAGGACAACAGTTACTCTGATGTATTTGAACAGTGCACAGCAGTCTCCTAAGAATACTTCATAATGAAAAATCTCCTGCACGCACGTGCAAACATTTAAGGGGGGAAAAAAAGCCCTTTGAGAGTGTTGTACCAACAAACAGGGTCAAAGAGTCATATCACCAAGCCACAATCATTTTTTGATTTGCACCTGTTGCGGCGTGAATTAGAGGAATATGTAGAGCGCACATCTTTCATCTGTTAATGAGTGCGTTTGTAGAAAGGCTCCTCATGCTGGCGACATCCTTTTCATCCCCTCGTCTGCCCTGCCTTTTGTCCCGCCTGGCTCACCTACAGCAAACGCACTATATGAGCATTCAATTAAAGTCTTTGGAGGAGGCAGAAAAATGCTGGTGAGGAGACGAGCAAGAAAAACAGGCCTTTTCTTCCAGGAGGACATTGAAAAGGCTTGAAAAGGGTCTTAATTAGGAGATATGTCTAGATGTTTAATTAAGGTGATGCCGGGATAGCGATATCGGTGCATCAATGAACAAATTCTCAGATGATCCTAAATGGAGCAAAGCTAAAATGTGAGAAATGTTTTTCAAATGGTGTATTTAGGGCCGTATAATGATGCCTTTTATAGCCGCAGAATAAATGACCCGTCTGACTTGAAGCTGATGAATACCTGAGCCCACGGCAACTGTAATGTATTCCTCCAAAAAGTCCTCCACGGCATCAGCATACTTAACGGGTTTTAACGATACGTAGATGTTAATTATTACAAATACCACTTCTAATGAGCTAATTATGAGCTCCTCAGGCATCTCATATCAGTTTGCATAGATTAAAGACTAATGTGTTTGATTAACAGCTCAACCCATTAAAAAATCATGCAACAGACAGATGGATAGACAGACCAGCAAACAATGGACACAAAGTGATAGATCGACAGCTACAAAACAACAGGACCATAGATCTAGTTACTACAGCATGTTTCCTAGCATAGATAGCATGTGCGAGCATGATTAGCAAGTGCCTACATGTTGTTTAACAGATGAGCAAGTACTAGCAGTTTATACCGATTAGCATGCTGCTAGCATGATTAGCAAGTTACTCGCATGTCGCTAGAATGTTTGTAGCATGATTAGCAAGTTACTAGCATATCGCTAGCATGTTTCTAGCATGATTAGCATCTCACTAGCATGATTAGCAAGTGACTAGCATGTTGATAGCATGATTAGCATGCTACCATAGCACTGTCTTTTTATTAAAAAACATTTTTCTAGCATGATTAGCATGTCACTAGGATAGACAGATAGACATAATGATCGAAAGACAGACAGATAAACAGAACTACAGACATACAGACAGAATGATCGAGAGACAGACAGACAAACAGAACTACAGACATACAGATAGACACAATGATCGAGAGACAGACAGATAAATAGAACTACAGAATGACAGACAAACAGATAGATAGATAGAAAGATAGATAAATAGATAGACAGATTACAGACAACAGATAGATAGATAGCATTTTTTTTTGTTTTATCTTTTGAAATCAGTTTATTTCCGCATTTAATATTCCCTGATCTATAAATTCCATGATCCACGAATATTCAAAATATCTTTTTAAAGATAAAAAAAAAATGACCCATCATGAAAAAACAAAAGAATAAAATACATTTTGTTAAAATAATTTTAGCAGTTATTTAGACCAACATATTTAACATTTTAAATATTTTTATTTGCCACTTTGTCACACATGACATACACATATCACTGATAAGTGACTGCACTGAAATTGAACTGTCTGTAGTGCCACATCATGCAGCATCTCTACAAACATTTCAGCCATTAGAATGACTGGGATCAGCCATACTAACCCTCCAGACAAAGAGTGTGCAAACACAATCAGCATGATCATGTATATACTGATTAAAATCATCTTGTCGAAAGAAAAAAAAAAAAAAGCTGTCAGACAGAAACCTTGTATGTCCAAAACCATTACAGTTCAGGAACACTGACAGACATAAAGGCGACCAATAGCACTGATTTATGACAAAACATAAAAATTATGAAATGTGGAGATACGAGGTTTCCGTCTGACAGCAATGATACATGCTTGTATATAATAACATATTTTGACTTATCTTGTTAACCTAACTAACATTAGTTAGCTAAAATAGAATATGTCAACAACAAGCTAGTTAATATTACTGGACATGTTTCTCTGTCTCACTAGTAATAGATTTCAAGGTCACGGTAACCTTAGCCTAACATTCAAATATTATGTTCAGTCATCTTCCACAGTATATCAAATATTTTCTGTGGTAATAAATTATAAAATAATACTAAATGCATATAAATAAAAAAAATAAACAATGATTTGTGGAAATCAAAAACAAGATATTTAATGAATACCTGGAAATAAATGATAAAATGCATTTCTTTCAAAGATTCAGCAAAGAATCACTCAGGCATGATTGAAATAATATAGGAAATGAATGTGTTTAAAACTGATGTAGAAATACAAAAAAACGTGTTCGTTTATAAGGAAAAATAAACAAAATGATTTGTGGAAGTCAAAAACAACATTTAAAGACTATCTGGAATAATAAATGATAGAAAAACATTTCTTTCAGAGATTCAGCAAAGAAACACTCATCCATTACTGAAATAACATGGGAAATGAATACGGGTCATTTTAGACCCATGTTGTGCACTACAAGTGTAGTGACACTAAAATGATTTTTATTCAAAAAGAAAGAAAAAAAAATAAAAATAAGAATTTGTAAATGATCAAAAACAAGTTAATTGAGGAATATGTGGAATACGGAATGATGAAATTAATTTCTTGCAAAGATATAGAAAAAATTAACTCCGTCGGGTCACTTTAGACCCATACCAGGTAGTCAAAACGGTTTGGCCCGATAATGGCCCAGATCCGGCAGGCCGGATGAAATAACTCGGCCCGGCTGCAGTTGCCAGAGTCTGCATGGCCATGGAATGAATGATGCCCCAGAATCGGCCCAAATACACTGGCCCGAGTGCCAAAACTGCCGGCATTGGGCCACAATCAGGCCTACAAGAATTGAAACACTTAGCCAGTACTGGCCCGAGTGTGGGTACTGAAACTGGGCCGACACCACTGGCATTTCAGTACCCAGACTCGGGCCAGTACTGGCAAAGAGTACAATTTTGGTTGGTGTGATATATATATATATATATATATAAATATCTATCATTAAATATTATATATACTTACTCATACAGATTCAACTTCTAAAAGATTTTTAATAAAACTCTTCCCGTTTTGATATAACCCAGAGCTTTGAATAATTTTATTGCCACAAAATGACATTGTTACCTTAAAATCCTTAAGATGGAATCTACTTCCAACTAAAATAAAATACATATTTTACAGTGTCCTTGTCAACTAAATATGTCAGCTTTAAGAAGATTAAGGGTTTGGCCCTTACACCATTTATTTTCATGGCATCCCCACCTACTACCCCATAACATCCATATGTGCTCCAAATGACAATGAAAATATTAGAATGTATTTGGGGGGGAAAAAACTAAACAAAAAAACTCCAAGAGCTTCCTCAAGTAAGCGTACCCTAAAAGAGGGACAGATTGACAGAAAGAGAGACAAAAAAGGGAACAGACAATGACACATATGATTATTCAGACAATCTCAGACTGATAACATGAATGGTACTTTTCTTCCCCCATCTCTGTCCAAAGTGAGCAGCAGCCATCTTTTGATGAACTTTTCAATCTCTCCATCTGATGCACTGCCAGTACTTGCATTTCTTTGCACTGATTGAAAAAAAAAAAAGATCAGTCACAATATTATAGACCAGTGGAGTCAAACTCAATTCCTGGAGGGCCGCAGCTCTGCAGAGTTTAGCTCCAACCAGCTCAAACTCACACCTGCTTGGAAGTTTCTAGTAATCCTGAAGACCTTGATTAGCTGGATCAGGTGTGCTTGATTATGGTTGGACCTAAACTCTAGCACATAGCTAGTGAGCATGTCTTGAAACTCATATAGCAAAAATAATGTTAAATTTCCCTTAACTACTTTAAGCTTGTTTCATTATATTAATTAAATCATTAATTTCCAAATGTAGTTAAAGAAAAAAGAGAATGTTGGATAAAAGGGAAAAATATTAATAGGAAATAAAATCAAAAATACACTAAAAATAACATAACAAGGGCAGGTAAAATATATTATGTTTAAGTTTAAGTGTCACTGCTACATACTATTTACCACATTGTAAACGGAGACCCACCCCCAGCACTCAACCTAAACTGGTCTGGGTGTGCATGCCCATATCTCAGCCAAAATCAGACCAGCACTTATGGTCCGTAATTGGGCCAAATGTGGCTAAATGTGCCGTGTCTCAGTGCAAATTGGGCCAGATTCGCACATCCAAAGCCTAGCCAAATCTGGCAACCATTACTGGGCCAGAGCCGCTGCCAGAACACAGCCGAGTGAGCCGACACTCAGCCGCGATCGGCCCGATTGCGCTGGCTACCTGGGATGTTGTGCATCAAAGAGTTAAAAACGACACACAAATACATTGATCTCTTCTGCTTCTCACTCTTGGTCACTCATTTTGTTTCTTGAGTCTCTTTTTCAGTTGTCCTACTAGGGTTACAGGGCTGTTTATAACTCGGTGTCTGTCCGAGTGTGTGGAGGCCCCACCACATGACCGGTGATTCATGGGGATGCCCATAGAGCTGTCAGTCCCGAGCCATGTGTCGAGAAACTGGCAGAGCGCCTGAGTAAAGAAAAAGATTGTGACCTCATCCTGAAATACTGCAAGATGATGGCCCTGCTGGTCACAGGACCCAAGCTACTGACATAAAAGTGCTTTTCTAGGTTCTCAAATGAAACCTGATCAAGTCAAAGCAAAAGTCACACGGAAGACTTATGATGTGTACACATGACAGCGACGACAGCCACTTCTGAGGCTGGGCTCTTTAGTACATAGACGTTATTGATTACAAGAGTAATATTAGGGTCAGAAACAAATGGATGTCCAAGGTAATGATGAGAGATAATGTACAAAGGTTCATGTAATATTTGTATTCAAGATAATAATTTTTTTTAATAATTGGGTTTATAACATCACTGATTTTTAATAATAAAAATAGGAGTAATATAATATGTAATATAATAATACATTTTTATGACACCAAAAAATAAGTCAAGTTTTTAATTTTTTTCAAAATGTTCACATTAATACTTGGTTTATAACGTGACTATATATTTAAAATATACATTATATAATACATTTTCCAGACACCAAAAAATAATCAAGTCATGTTGTTGAACCAATTATTTAAAAAAATATGACTTTTTCAATTTTTTAAACACTATATATTAAAAATGAGTCACGTTATAAACCTAATTATTTACAATAAATTAAAAATAATTAAATAAATACATTTTGTAATAGTGATTGATGAAACATATATGCCTATATATTATAATTAAAAAATGATTTGGAAAATTATTTCATAAAACATTGAATGAAAAGCTGCAGTTTTTGCATGGTTTTATGTAAGACAAATGGTTTCACAAACAATGCAGAAGTTTCTTCTGCTTTTTTTTTTTTGAGGCCCAATGACATTCATCTGCATCTATATCAACATCTGTGATTAACTTTTTGACACTCTATATTGAGTAAGATGATGCGTTTTAATACTGTACGTTCATGTTTATTTACTGTGTCTGGTTTTATTGAGACGCCACAAGAATCAGGAATTCCTGCCATGCGGAACATGATCCATAAGTAAGTGCCACCAGTGAGTTTCTGAGCGGAACAAGCGCATTACTCCGGCAGCATGTTTCCCAAGGTGCCATGCTGTAAAAGTGTGCATTCTCCAAGTGCATTGCTCAATTTAGCACCCAGTATTCACACTATCACTCTGCATTTTCAGCTTTTATCAGTCGAGACATATGTGGCTTAAGTTTAGGTTTTAGTCAAGACCACACAATGACGTCCAACTCGTTCAACAAAGACTCCAGCAAATCACTTTCCAGCTGTCCGTGACATAAACCTTTGTGGCCCAGATCCTGGAAAATCGTTTTAATCATGTGAGCGGGTGGTGATGATCCACAGTCACCCCCTCACCCCTGAGGTCTCGCTGAAGGCTTGAAGGCACGGTGGTTTAAGCTTCAGATTCTCAAGATTCCCCACAACATTGCAGCAATGCTTTAGAGAGTTTCTGCAGCTTGTTATAGGAGATGCCTGGGATGGTTCTCCCAGTGTATATTTTCATTTACTCTGAGTGCTTGGCACACTCTCTTCATAAACACAAGCCTAGGTACACATAGACAGAATTGTTGCTTTGCACTCCATGTGATGAAAGAAGCTATTGATTAACATACCTCATTGACATAGCTGAGAGGGAATATTTAGGGCCCCCGAGGAGCAACGACCAGATAGATGACGATTTCTTAACCTCCTGAGACCCTGCATCCTCATATGAGGACATTATATTTTAGTGAATTTCTCTGAGACTATACATGCCACAGTTTTAAGTCTGGATGTCCTGTACAGAGCACATTCAGCATGACCACTCCCTCTCCTTGGTCTTCAAAAATGTCTGATATAAATTTAGTGACACTCTTATGGAAATATGATAATATTTTGTAATTATCATTGAAATCTGACAAATTTTTCAACTGTGTGTCATAAATAAACATCTCAGGAAAATGTTATGGGGTTTCAAATCAAAATATGACTTTCTGTTACGAAACAGGACGTTTATTTCATACATGTCCTCATATGAGGATACTGGGAGTAAAAGTATGTTTATTAGCATTTTGGGAGACATAACAAATTAACAGGGAAAGAAATTATATTTCTATATTCTATGGAATATTATATATTATTATGAAAATCTTGTCAATTATTACTCCCATTATTACACTTCTTTTTTCATTACGTGTTGCCGCAAAAACACAATATGCAAATTATATTTAGTTTATAGATACATTATATATAATGAGAAAACCTGTTAATGGCCATTTTACTCACATTTTGCATAAAGAAAAATGGTATATCAAATCATTCTGTTATAACATAGTTGAGAATTATCTTTATGCAAAGTTTGTTAAAAAAAAAATCCTGAAAACTAAAAATGTATTGGTGATTTAAAAAAAATCACCAATACATTTGTTTTTGCCTATGCATGTTCATTCATGTCTTTTTACTTAAAAAAAAAAAATTGGACGTAGGACGTAGCATAACCAAAGACTTAGCATAACTTATGAATGAAATATCATTTTTACATTTTTTTTAATGCTCTAACAATGTAATGACATGAAAAATATACAGATGTTTTCCTAAAATGTTTTGCCGGGTCTTAAGAGGTTAAGAAACCATATAACAAAAGATACTTTACTAGCAATTTAAAACTGAATCTGTACAATGATCAAACCTACAAAACTCGTTATTTCTTCTGAAGTGTTTCTAATGTTTGCTCTAACAAAAATTGGATTTCATCACAATTCTTTCCTAGATGATGAAATGCAACATGAAATCTAAAATTGGCTCATCATCCAGTTCAGCTGAATCAAATTTTGGTATAATTTAAAGTGATTTCTTGAAATATAATGTATGATATGAAACGGGAGAAAAATACATTGTGGAATTGGTGGACTGAAACTGAAAATGTCAAGGATTGTTTTTATATAAAATAATAAATGCATAGTACATTACAAGCATTTTATAATTATTGTAATTGATTATTAAACCACATAATCACTGCAGAAATTTAATTGTCAAATTGTTGCATGATGCATTTCAATGTTGAGAACTAACTAAAATTAGCAGTGTTACTAATGTGACTACATTTTCAGTAGTCTGACAGTGGCTTAGCCGTTTCCAAAACAGTTGAGCTTTTCCAGTAACAAGCAGCATGACAAAATTATACACCGCTGTTTTTGTGGGACATTATATTGCACACACAGCTTTACTGCCAAAACAGTAACTCAAATATTACATTTCTGTATATTTACATATTTTTAAATAACTACACTACTGTTCAAAATATGGGGGTGGTAAGATTTTTTTTAAGGAAATTAATTATTTTATTCAGCAAGGATGCATTTAATTGATTGCAGGTAGTGTATATATTTTATTTTTTACTGCATTTAAAATGTATAAGAAGCCATGATTTAACACAGAATAATTGCAAGGAAGTGCAAAGGTTTTCCTTTTTTCCCTCTCCTTCCAGGTATTGCTGTCTGTGGTACCTCAGTGCTGTTTTCATGAGCCCAAATTGTATATCTCCGCATGTCTGTCATGCACCCTGTTTCCAAGTATGGCCACTATGAGGGAACTGTCACTGGGGGCCTTTGTGGGAAATTAATGGTGACAGAGAAGGGCAAAAAAGACAGGACAGCTGCCTCTGTCACCACCAGGGTCAGACTGCAGGCACTGGGCGGCTTTAGGTGCTCCTGCGGTATGTACCTTACACTTGTTTTTCTGCTAATCTGATTTCGCTGTCATTCAGTTGTCTCTCATCGTTTCACATTATTCGTCTGCTTGGCCCCACCTATAAAACACACAAACAAACACATACGTACACACACAGCTGATAAGATGTTCTGAAAGCAACTTCCAATTAGTAAAAGTTAAACTGAAGCAATACGGTTATTGTGGACCTTCGACTGACTAATTAGACCAATCAGTCAAGTGTTCTTTTCTGTGAGCAGAATGTTAGAATAACCTTCCTGAACAAATACACTGAAGTTCAAAAGTTTGGGTTCAGTAAAAAATTTTTATGAACCAAATTAATGCTGTTATTCAGCAAAAGTGACAGTAAAGATATGTTTAATGTTACAAATGGTTCATTTCAAATCAATGCTGTTGTCACAATCCGGTCCATGAACTTTTCCAGTCATTGACTCTCGCACTACACACTGTTGCACATCAACCCGGACTACATTTCCCATCATGCATTACTGATTGCACTAATTGCACACACCTGTTTACACTGATTGCACCCAGCTGTTTCATATCACTCCCTCTCTATATAACACTCACTCTTATCCCTTCCCTCTGCCGAGTATTGTTCCGCATTTATCACTCCCCTAGCGATAGCGACTCTACAGAGCCCTCGTTTGTTGCCTTAGCCCTAGTCATTTGCCTTAGCATTAGCCTTAGCCCTAGTCATTAGCCTTATAGCCTTAGCCTTAGCCCTAGTCATTAGCCTTAGCCTTATCGGTTTCTGATCTTCGCCTGGTTCCCTGGATTCTCCCCTTTCGTCTTGCCCCTTTTGATTCTGTCTGCCGATCGTCGACTTGCGCTAGCCCTAGGACTATTCTTGTGTTTGCCCACCATATACCTGTTTGCCACTGTTCGACCCTGCCTGTTATGACCATGTCTCTGTCTTCTCCAAATAAAGCTTGCACATGGATCCGCAAGTCTCACGTCTCGTCAGCCCCGTTACAGAATACTCGTCCACACAAGGATCCAGCAGCTTTCTCAGTGGTCTCTGGCCTGGTATGGACCCAGTCACTGAGCTACTACATCTTCGGCAAGGAGGCCTTTCTTTTGAGGAGTATGTTCACCGGTTCTGTGAATTATCTTATCAGGTACCACTATATGATGAGATTTTATTTAAAGACTTGTTCCGTTTTGGACTTGATGAACCCACAAAATCTGGTATGCCAAGGAAATTCAACCATAGCTTAAGGGACTTTATAGACTATGCCTTGCTGACTGCTGGTTCAGCATTCACGGTGGTTGTCGCAGAGGAGGGAAGCGACACCATGTCTGTGACTGAAGTGATGACTGTATCAGAGCATGCTCACAAGATGGCGTCGACAGAGGAGCTGATCACCAAATGGCGGACACACACATCACAGATCGCTAGTCAAGTCACAGCTGGTAGTTATGAGTCAGGTCAAGTCACAGTTGATCATCATGGGTCTAGTCAAGTCACAGCTTATATTTATGAGTCTAGTCAAGCCACAGTTGATAGTGATGAGTCAAGTCACAGATTATGATCACGGGTCTAGTCAAGTCACAGTTGATAGTTATGGTTCTAGTCAAGTCACAGTTGATCATCAGGGGGCAAATCAAGTCACAGTTTCTGATCATATGTCGAGGCACGTCACAGTGCTTGTCATGATTCCAAGTCAGGTTGCAATTCATTATCACTAGTCTAATCGTCACCGTTGATCGTCTGAGGGGCAAATCAGTCACAGTTGATGTGGGTGCATGAGTCAAGTCAGGTTCAATTCATTATCCCGAGTCTAGTCAAGTCACAGTTGATCGTCTTGGGGCAAATCAAGTCCACAGTTTGATCCTGAGTCTAGTCATTCCCAGCTGATAGTTTTTAAGTCTAGTCAAGTCACAAGTTGATTGTCGATTGGGTCAATTCAAGTTACCATTCATTATCAGGAGTCAATTCTAGTCAACAGTTGTTTCCTTCCTGAGTTCGTCAGTCACAACTGAGACATCCTGATTCTAGTGAAATCACAACTGTCGTCATGGCGCCAGTCTAACCTCACCACTGATTCTCTAGAGTCTCGCCACGTCTCAGCTATTCATCCAGAGTCTCGCCACGTCTCAGCTATTCAACCAGATTCACGTCGCATCACAGCTGTTCATTCAGAGTCACGTCACGTCTCAGCTAGTCATCCAGGTTCACGTCGCATCACAGCTGATCATCCAGAGTCAGGTCACATCCTGTCTGTTGCACCCAGATTGTCAGGGTCAGTCTTTCGGTATCCCAGTCTGGTATCTTGTGTGAGGGATACACCACTGGTGTCTGCGCACACAGCTGGTATCCCCAAACCCACTCACTTTAGCCCTCCTGTTCTTGAACTCATTCCCCTGTCTGCAGCACCTCCCATATGGGGGGTTGCTTTATGGTGCATCTGGGCCGCGTACTCCACTGCCGATTTGCTAAAGGCCGCGCCCACGACAACATCTTCGGAGGTGGCGGCACAGGCTGCAGAACCTCCCGAGATTGGCGACACTTGGTCTCAGTCCTTGCGTGGTGGTGGCGCCCGCACCGGCACTCCTGCCTGCCTGTTCTGTTCCGGCCAAGGAGGCCGCATATTAACTCTCTGCCTGTCCTGTTCCGGCCCAAGGAGGCCGTCTATGAACTCTCTGCCTATTCTGTTCCGGCCAAGGAGGCCGTCTATTAACTTCCTGCCTGTCCCGTTCCGGCCAAAGAGGCCGTTTGCGAACTCCCTGCTCGTCCTGTCCCGGCCAAGATTTCCGTCTATGAACTCTCTGCCTGTCTTGTTCCGGCCAAGGAGGCCGTCTATGGACTTTCTGCTCGTCCTGTTCCGGCCAAGGATGCCGTCTATGAACTCTCTGCCTGTCCTGTCACGGCCATGGAGGCCGTTTATGAACTCTCTGTCTGTTCTGTTCTGTTCCGGCCAAGGAGGCCTTCTATGAACTCTCTGCTTGTCCTGTTTCAGCCAAGGAGGCCATCTATGAACTCCCTACCTGTCCTGTCACGGCTATGAAGGCCATCTGTGAACTCTCTGCCAGTTCTGTTCCGGCCAAGGAGGCCGCCTATGAACTCTCTGTCTATCCTGTCATGGCTATAGAGGCTGTTTGCGAACTCCCTGTTTGTCCTGTCACTGCTATGGAGGCCGTTTGCGAGCTCCCTGTTCGTCCTGTCACAGCTATGGAGGCCGGTTGCGAGCTCCCTGCTCGTCCTGTCACTGCTATGGAGGCCGTTTGCGAACTCCCTGCTTGTCCTGTCACTGCTATGGAGGCCGTTTGCGAGCTCCCTGTTCGTCCTGTCACAGCTATGGAGACCGTTTGCGAGCTCCCTGCTCGTCCTGTCGCAGCTATGGAGGCCGCCTGTGAACTCTCATCCCGTCCTGTCACAGCTATGGAGGCCGTTTGCGAGCTCCCTGCTCGTTCTGTCACAGCTATAAAGGCCGTTTGCAAACTCCCTGCTCGTTCTGTGTCACGGCTATAGAGGCCGTTGGGGAATCCTCATCCTGTCCTGTCCTAGCTATGGAGGCTGTTTGTGAATGCTTTGTGTCTGCCAGGGAGGTTGCCCCTGAATGCTCAGTCTTGTCTATCAACCCCAATGTGCTGTCTGTGTTGTCTGTCTCTGCTCTCTTGTTGTTACAGTCTCCGCCATGTTCTCCTGATCGGTGTGGTTCACCAAGAGGGTTCCCTGTTCCTTCTGCTCCGCCGTGGTGGTCCTCCTCCCCGCCTTGGGGGTCTACTGTCTGGTTCTGGTGGTCCACGGCCTCTGCTCCGCCATGGTGGTCTTCTGCTCTGCTGTGGTGGTCCTCTGCCCCGCCGTGGTTGTCTACTGTCTGGTTCTGGTGGTTTTCTGCTCTGCCGTGGTGGTCTTCTGTTCTGCCGTGGTGGTCTTCTGCCCCCCCGTGGTGGTCTGCTGTCTGGCTCTGGTGGTCCTCTGCTCTGCCGTGGTGGTCAACTGTCTGGTTCTGGTGGTCCTCTGCCCAGCCGTGGTGGTCTACTGTCTGGCTCTAGTGGTACTCTGCTCAGCCGTGGTGGTCTACTGGCCCCACCGTGGTGGTCTACTGTCTGGCTCCGGTTGTCTTCTGCTCCGCCGTGGGGATCTTTGGTCCTGTCTGCTCTGCTGTGGTGGTCCTCAGTTCTGCTGGCTCTGCCTCAGTCCCTGGTCTTTCCTGTCCTTGGACCTGGCCCTCCGTCCCTCCCCCTGTTCCGCCTCCACTCCACCGCCTTCCGGAATCGTAAAGGGTTTTGTGCGTCTGGAAGCCGCTCCTTGGTGGGGGCTCTGTCACGAATCCGGTCCAGAACTTTCCATTCAATGACTTCCCCCCCCCCCCCCCCCTCGCACTACACACACTTGCACACACCCCGGACTACCATTTCCCATCATGCATTGCACTGATTGCACTCAGCACTGATTGCACACAGCTTTTTCACTGATTGCACACAGCTGTTTCATATCATTCCCTCACTATATAACACTCACTCTTAGCCCTTCCCTCTGCCGAGTATTGTTCCGCATTTATCACTCCCCTAGCGATAGCGATTCTACAGAGCCCTCGTTTGTTGCCTTAGCCCTTGTCATTTGCCTTAGCCCTAGTCATTTGCTTTAGCCCTAGTCATTAGCCTTAGCCCTTGTCATTAGCCTTAGCCTTAGCCCTAGTCCTTGTCATTTGCCTTAGCCTTAGCCCTAGCCCTAGTCATTTGCCTTAGCCCTAGCCCTAGCCCTAGTCATTTGCCTTAGCCTTAGCCTTAGCCTAGTTTTGCCTTAGCCTTAGCCTTAGCCCTAGTCGTTTGCCTTAGCCTTAGCCTTAGCCTTCCCGGTTTCTGATCTTCGCCTGGTTCCCTGGATTCTCTCCTTTCGTCTTGCCCCTTTTGATTCTGTCTGCCGATCGCCGACCTGCGCTAGCCCTAGGACTATTCTTGTTTTTTGCCCACCATATACCTGTCTGCCACTGACCTCCTGCTGCTGTAGACCACGTCTCTGTCTTCTCCTCCACAAATACAGCTTGCACATTGAGCCGCAGTCTCGACGCTGTCCTCGTCACCACGCCCCGAACAGCTGTTCTTTCTTTGGAACTTCTATTATCAAGGATCTGAAAAATTATCACAGTTTTCAACAGTGTAGTAATTAAGAATGTTTAACTTGATATTATATAAATGTGTGTATCTATAATGACGAATCCCTAATGACACTGAAGACGGGGTAATGATTCTGAAAATTCCCCAGCTTTTCATCACAGATAAAGGACATTTGTCATATATTCAAATTCATTTTAAAATTGTAACAAAAAACACAACAGTATTTTACTGCATTTAATGCAGCCTTGGTGTGCAGAAATAAATGCAGCCTTTAAAGGGGTCATATATGCGATTTCCAGTTTTCCTTTCCTCTTTGAGTGTTACAACTGATGGTGCATCATAAGATCCCTGAAGGTCAAAGATTAAAGTCTCGAATCCAAAGAGATATTCTTTATCAAATTAAGACTCTGCCACGCCCCCCTAAAACGGCTCGTCTAAAACGCCCCCACATACTACCTCACTATGTGGAAATATAGCATAATGCCGCCCAAATGTGCACAAAGAAAGAAGGCGTGGTTTCAGCAACCGCAGTTAGTGTTGAAGCAGCCATGTCAGGGAGACGCTGTGTGTTTTTAGGCAAAAGCACTTTATTTGGCCTTCCTGAAGTAGATGCATTTAGGAATCTTTAGATTACTTACAACAGAACAGCAATGAATTTTATGGACAACCGTTTCGTGAACCTAAGAGAGGAGGTAATTCTGACTTTGCTATGACCATCTGGCGCTTCTGAATCAGCTACTGTTTTGTTATTAGTTTAAGTAGTTGCTATTGACTGTTCAAATGCGGAATTTTGCGCATCGTGTGTGTGTGCGCATGTGAGAGAGAGAGAGCTGATGGAGAGAGAGAGTGAGAGAGAGAGAAGAGAGAGCGAGAGAGAGCGGTGTGTGTGTGTGCGAGACTTTACCCATTAGCAAGGTAGGAGGCGACCGCCTTGGGCCCCCAACAGCCAAGGGCCCCCTAATGCTTTTCATATAGATATGCGTCATTAAGCGCGACACGCGCACGTTTGCTGTTTACTGGTGTTTATTACCACACAACCCCACCAAGTCCGCGGCGCCCTGCAGGGGTAGGGCTGCAGCTGTGCGTACCATTAGCGCTCAGACCTGACCTCAGATTCTCCCAGCAACATTTCAGCAGTTTTTAGGCTGTTTTTCCCCGTATTTGTCTGTCGACTGCACCCATGCCGTTAAGTATGATTTATCAGTCTTTGCATGCCAAAGGCACTTTCTGCCATAAAATATTACGCCAAATAGAAGCTAAACTCGTGCTATAATACTCCCTTTCGTGAGATTCGGATTAGCCTACAACAAGAATTTTGTTGGCTATTTACAAATGGAATACAGAATGCATGACATTTTACATTCAAGCTACCCGTAAAAAGTATAGTGAAAATGCTTTAAAAGCGTCTATGGATGCATAAAGTCTAATGTAAAGCTTGTTTTTTAAAGCATTTGCTGCCTGGATAAAATATATACTACCTATCGTTAGGGACAGAAAATACTCCAAATGTTTTTTCTAAAATTTACTTTATAAAAAAACTAAACTAATTATAATCACTTTTCCATTACATACAAACCTGTACTATTTTAATAGCTGAAACAGTAGTTTAAGCTTTTTTTGGGAAAAGGGGAAAAGGACGGGCTAGATTTGAGACCCGTGCAGGGTTTTAATCCACTTCATCCAATGCTGTTTTATTCTCATCTGTGAGCATGCACTTGATATATGTGTTTTAGGTGTGTAAATGTATAATTGCCTTTTCATTATTTTTTTTTCGTTTTATTTAAATTTGTAGTTAAAACAACTACAAATAAATGTATTTTACAGTTTAGAATTAGACAGAGAGAGAGAGAGAGAGAGAGAGAGAGAAGAGAGAGGAGAGAGAGACGCACCACACATCGAGCCAGTTGACGCGATGTCCAGCTGATCCCCCTAAACCGTGGCTTGTTGGGTCTGCAAATCCACATTCCCTTATATGTCCTCTTTGGAGTGTCTCTGGCAGCGTGTAAAAAACCTGTGGCGTACCTCTGGTTGCCCCGTGTTTCGGGTCTTGACTGATGCGGTAAACTGCGTGTATGACAGGTCATTTCTGTTTTTACATTTATTTTGAAAGATTAAGCTTGCGATTATGGTAAGGGGCGTTACATTTCCGACCGTGCTTGTGGTGTTCGGCCAATCACAAAGCACTGGGTCAGTTGGCCAATCAGAGCAGTCTGCGCTTGTCGGAAGGAGGGGCTTTGGAGAAAACGAAGCGTTTGAGAGAGCGGGGCAGTGGTAGGAGGACCTACTAATTATTGACAGTATGGTTTTAAAAATTACAATTTGTTCGTTTTTTGAACATTAAAGCATGTTCAACATTTCGGCTTAAAATATCTTTTTTTACGTTTATTTAACAACATTCTAGGAATGTTGATTTATAATGTCACTAAGGGTGTCATGTGGCTTAATATGAATATAATTGTATCCAAGCTATACATCCCTTGCCCCACCGTTAGTGAACATCTTTTTATGTATTCAGAACATTCTTTTTAGGAGAATTACTTGCGCAACTGATCTTTAAAAAAGCTACAACATTATAGGACATTCAAACACCATTTTCTACAACACAGTGCAATTGACTACAAATGCGTAAATCATAATACTAATGATAAAGCTATTGCTATGAACTTATTTAGGTGCAACCGTTTCCTTAAGTTACGGACAGTATTTTCCATTTCTTTTAATGGACATATTTGTATGGACAGACGCATATATACAGTATATATACTGTATATATATGTGCATATGCATATCTTTTATTATTTTTTGGAGTAGTAAAATTGAATATGTTTTGAAACTTTTGTTTTTATATTTCTCAGGTATTTTTGTATTCTATGTTTTTTCTTGCATTTTTATCTTTCAGTGTACTTTCTGCTATAATTCAGTCTGAGTATTGCTAAGCAGAAAAGTAAATAAACTTCAAACTAAAAAACTTCACTGCATCGATCCTAAAAAGTAAATAGCCCCTAAGTAGTACAGCGAGGTTTAGCTTTCATGGGACTGTCACCATTCCGATAAATGTGCATTACACTTCCAGCTAGCCATACAGTAACAGTACAATCAAATCAGACATTCATAAATCCTGAAACAGCAAAAAATAATTGTTTCCATTATTTTTTTAAATACATTTTCCCAAAAGTATAAATAAATACTGGTTAAATGCTAATCTTTAGATTTAATTTAAAATTATAATTTTTTGTTAAAAAAAAACGTGTTTCATTTTCTTGCAGAGATGTGTGCTGTCCCACAGTCCTAATAGCCTCTTATAAATAAGACGTAGAAACAAAAACTTCAATAGAGGGCTCAGAGACCAAGGACACATCTGCCCATGTAGTCTGCAGAGGCACAATCAAATCACATTATATTGTGTTGCATTGTCCACCGACTGCCCTATCGCCCCACCGGAGCTGATAAACACAAAGATAGCGCTTCATTTGTCAGCTAACCCATGTGATCCCAAACGCACATACACACGCGCTAGTTGTCTCTCCAATGAGTTTCAATCAACCAACACTGATAATGTTTTAGGACCCCATTCATGACTTCATACTGCACAAAAAGCTTTGGCCTAAGGGTGTCCTCCACTACCCAGAAGCCCACAAACAGCCCCCCGCTCTCCTCGCTCTCAGCTGTCTCCCGAATCACACAACCCAATGATGATGGACGGCACATGACCATGACACCGCACCCTAGCGCTCCGTTATCCTCACCGTCGCACGCCTTTGTTGGAAGAGAGTGTGTGTTGTTACAAGTGGGCCACCCTAATTTTAACCACTAATGGGCCCGGCCCTGGATCCAAGTCCCTGCCAGAAATAGCCCACCGACTGACAGTCATGGGTTTGACGAGGAGCCGGGACTGAAGCCAAAACACATTTGAGCCGGGTGGAATTTCTTGCCCCTGTGAAAAAGCAGCACTAATATCTTCCTCCTCGATTTTTTGCCCCACTTGTGACCTGTCAGGCTTAATCAAAAGCCCTAAATGCTTCTGCAATTGAATGGGCACAGTGAGAAATGGTGTCAGGATGGAGTAAAAGGAGTTAATTTCCAAAAAAGAAAAGCTGCTTCTTTGCCATTACATATTGATTTGCATATACTTTCGTTTTTGAATGTATTTCAGCAAATAAACATGCACATCATTTGGTTAAAGTATCTGACTATAAATTGAACACATATGACGCTGCTTCCTGTTGTTCTCTCTGTTAGGGCTGCGTGATAATTAATTAATTAATTAATTAATATTGAGATATGGAGAACTGTCAAATCACAGCAGCTGTGATTTAATTTAAATGTGCTGTGGGTATGAAGCACAGAATTGGGATCAATTACATACGCGCAACTTATTATAACAGAATGTTAAGTGTCTGTGAACGGTTTGGTTCATTTACGGTGAATCGAGCTGTTATAAGATGCTGAAACACGGTATCATAAGCAGCACACAGTCAAAAGAACAGTGCCATGTTTCGCAGAGCATACATTTATTTGCCGACACGTTTCCATAATAAAAGCTCCATGGTGTAATGTTTGAAAATGAAAAAAAATTATATGTAATTTATATGTGCATTTTTGTCCTATAAAAGAAAATTATTTTATTAAAAATCATTTTTACTGTACAATAGCATTATTACAATATGTTTTTTTTATTTTCAATAGGGTTGCAAAGGGGCAGAACATTTCCGTAAACATTCCAAAATTTTTGAAAATTTCAAAATTATTCTGAAAGCTGAATCCTGGAAAGTTTTCCCAGAAATGTTCCACCTCTTTGCAACCCTAATTTTTAATATTTGTATTTAACAATAATCACAATAAAAATTATTGTTAATTATATAACAGTAATTATTGTTATTATTTTACAGTCTTACGGAATGGGTCAAAAACAGTGGGAATAAATGTGGCCTGTGAAAATTCAAAAGGTAAGAGAGTTTTTAAAACTTAAAAGATGTTTAAGTTGGTTCTTGTAAAAAGTAAACCCAATTTTTCACATTTTTCCCAAATCACTCAGCAATAAAAGAATGGTTCACACTCAAAGAAGTCTTCAGAGTAAAAGCCATTGACATGCAGGTACATTCAAAAAAAAATTTCTTCAGTATTTTATTTTCCTTTATTTAAAATTTTTTTAATTAATTTTAAATGTACTTTTTCTTATTTAATAATTATTAGCTTTTCATCAAAATCCCTGCACTTCCCTCACAAACACGTTTGGGAAACCCTGTTCTGGGAAACAAGAAACAAATTTATACTCAACCAAATTACACACTGCAGAATACAAAGTACAAAGGATGACCAAAATGCTGTAATATTTGAATAATGAAAATTTTGTCAAAAATTATATTCTGCACATACTTTATACACAACCATAACATGGCCTTGTGCTTGTACAAGCTGCAAACTTTTAAATTATTTCTTTTCATGTTAAAACGGCAGCATCTCTCTATAGTCTTTTTGAGACAAAACTCAAGAGTTCTTCTAAATAGGTAAACAGAGAAGAACACACTTTCTTCTACGAAACGGTTTACTTTAAGTTCTAGTCTAAACTAGCATCTCAGACATATTCTCTTTTAAGAACTAGCTAATTGGATGATGGTGCTCGTATTTTCAATGCATTGTTCAGGAGAAAACATTTATTTTCTATAACAAAAAACACTTGAAAATGAAAATGTCTTCCTGAGCATCTGTCAAAGTACCCGAAGACATTATCCTCAGATGAACTGTAATGCACGTAGAACATGTGCTGATGAATCTCAAGTAAATTTCACATTCCACATTGGTCATTGTTTATCTAAAGGGTCAAACTTGAGGTTTCCTTTATGATTTCTTTAAAAGAGATTCATGTTCCTTGCCAATTCTCTTATTTTTAATCACAAATAAACAAAGGAACCACACCGACTGACTGCATGTGTGGTTGTGGACAGTGCAAACAGGAGATTTCAAATTGATTGGTGCAGGTAATTCTTGAGCAGAAGCACATTAACACTTCGAAAGTCCCTGAAATTTCAAGGTCTTCACAGCAGAAACTCTACATTAGTCCTTTCTGCACCAGCTAGGATAGCCAAACAGCTCCACCAAACCACTGGGTTATTCAAACATCAATTTAAATAGCTGGCCTTGCGATTCTTAACAGTAAGAATAACTTTAAAAAATGAATGGAAATCACATTTAACAAATCATAATGACACTTGTATGAGCTATTGAGTTTGATATTTGAATGTCTGGGCAGTGGCTTATTTTTAACAATAAGGCAGGAGAAAGAGTTTTCTGAAAGGATGTTTTAACACTGCCCAAACGGAATAATAGAAGAACTTGGCAAGGATAAATAATCAATTTTTGTAATTAAAAGTTGACCGTGAATGAAAAAGTAATTAAAAATCATCCGTGCTGAATTTTGGCACATATCTGTTTCAAGTTAATATGCAGAATGGATGTAGTTTTTTCATTTCATCTCTGAATAGAGAGAATTTTGTCTTGTCTTATGCACATTGCAATAACCAATCTCTACATTGCCATTTCAAAGGGTTTTAAGTGACTATGTCCAAATGCACAGATGTAGCAAAAATCAAAAGAAAAAAAAAAAAAAAAAAAAAAAAACCCATTCTAATTACTATTGGGAATCAAAGCTCAAACATTCCTGCCATATAAAATGTTCTCAATAGTTTTTGAGATGCAAATTGAAATATTCTGTTCATAAAACACTTTAAGGGTGTGCATGATTTTTGAAAAATACAACATTTATCATAATGTACAAATTTTTAATTCAATACAATTTAAAAATTAACAGAAATATAATTTACTGGCCCAAGGCCTGTTTAACAACCAGACCGGAGAGGGTCATGATGAGCATGTCTAAAGCACAGCTTGATGGAGGGTATGACTGAATGGCGACACTGTGTCTGTAATGAGGACTTGACGTGACAACGATGATAGATCTAAATGCAAGATTTATTTAAAACAGCTTGTGGTCAAAAACAGGCAAGGTCTGAATACCAGTAAACAGTAATATCCAAGGGCAAGACAAAAGTGTAATCCAGCAATAGTCAATAGTCAATAGTCAGGGCAGGCAGCAAAACATCCATGTCACGAGTGGCCAGTGGAGTAATTGATAATGAGCGACACCTGCGCCACTCACCGGTCTCGAGTCCAACGGAGGAGCTCCGGAAGGATAAAAGGGAAAAGTGATGACAGTGACGGATGAGATAGGGCCGGGCCTGGACTTTATGTTGTTTTGGTTCTGTTTGTGCGTGGCAGTCGTCCGTGAGGGGCTGTCACGCTATTTTCAGTTTTGTGTTTGTTTATTAAAGTTTTATTATTAAATGTTCGCTGGTTCCCACCTCCTTCATCCAATCGTTCCAGCACCACCGCCTCGGGCACCCACCGGCAGTCTCCGCTTCTTCCTGCTGCCCGACCTCCTCAGCACCACGACCCCCCTCAGCAGCGAGGGCTCTCTGACAGCTCTCTGACAGCGTGTCCCTCCTTCCTCCCGGGTTTCGGCACCAAACGTTCGTAGATCGGGAAGGAGGAGGCGGGAACCGACGAACATTCAAACATAACTTTTTAATAATAAAATAAACACAAAACTGAAAATAGCGCGACAGCCCCTCACGGACGGCTGCCGCGCACAAACAGAACCAAAACAACATAACTAGTCCAGGCCTGGTCCTCTCCTGTCCTTCACTGTCGTCCCTCCTCCTTTTATCCTTCCGGAGCTCCTCCGTGGGACTCGAGACCGGTGAGTGGCGCAGGTGTCGCTCATTATCAATTACTCCACTGGCCTCGCTCCGTTCCCACAGCTCTCGGCCCGCCCCACTCGTCACAATCCACAAAAACTCAAGGCAACAGTCCAAGGTCGAAATCCAAGAGAGCAGTACAAAGTAACAAAATAAACAAGGCAATGAAACAAAACCATGGAAAACAGAGGGAGTGGTAACAGTCAGTACTAGGCAAGGGCTCCCTCTGCTGGCGTGGCGCCACAGAATCACCCCCCAGGAGCTACTCCTGGAGCCCAAAAAACAACAGTCCAGGAGGGTGGCGGAACAGAGGCAGACCAGGGGGTGGAACGGAGGGCCAGGTCCGCGCAGTAGAAGCGGACCTGGACCACGGAGCAGTGGAGGACCTGGGCCGTGAAGCAGAGGCAGGTCTAGACTGTGGAACACTGGAGGACCTGGGCCATGGAACAGTGGCAGACCGTGGAACAGTGGAGGACCAGGGGAGTGAGGCAGAGCCGGCGGAGCAGGGAGCCAGGGTGGCGCCGGCGGAGCAGGAAGCCAAGGCTGAGTAGGAGACCACCAGGTCAGGGCAGAAGACCCCCATGGCGGAGCAGACAAAGCAGGCAGAGCAGAAGAACACCAGAGCAGGGTAGAAGACCACCAGAGCAAGGCAGAGGTCCACCACAGCAGAGAAGATAGATCAGGAACCCATGGCAGAGACGGAGGCCTCGGAGACACTGAAACATAAAACATAAATGGTTTATTCAAGACCCCAAGGGCCGAGGCTGGATGCTCAGATGAGCCAGGATCAGTCCTTGAGGCTGGACACACAGTGAGTTCATGGGCAGCCTCATTAGCCGCGACTGGACAGTCATAGAGTTCACAGACGGCCTCTGTGGCTGGGTCGAGACAGAACACAAATTCATAGACGACCTCCATGGTCGGTTCAGGACAGGATGAGAGTTCGTAGATGGCCTCCGTGGCCAGTTCTCGGGAGGTTCTGCAGCATGCACCGCCACCTCTGGAGAAACTGCAGCAGGCGCCATCACCTCTGGAGTTTCAGTGGTGGTGTATGCTGCCCAAACAAACCATAAAGCAACCCCCATTATGGGAAGTGCTGCAGACAGGGGAATCAGTTCAGGAACGGGAGGGCTAGAGTGAGTAGGTTTAGGGATATCAGTTGTGCGTGTTGACACCAGCGGTGGATCCGCCATGCTGGATGCCAACCTCTGACGCGTAATGATAGGTTCTATTGACAGGACTATGGGGGGTTGCAGTAACACAACCGCAACAAGATGTGGCTATGGGATGGCGACGTGACAGGACGAGGCTCTGGTAGATCAGCTGAGACGTGACGAGACTCTGGAAGATCAGCCGAGACGTGACGAGACTCTGGAAGATCAGCCGAGACGCGACGAGACTCTGGAAGATCTACTGAGACATGACTAGACTGTGGCGTTACGAGGCTCTGGGATGGCGGCCGTGGCGAGACTCATGCATGGTTGCCATCTTGTGACGAGGCTCTTGAGTGGCGACCATGTTGTGACGAGGCTCTTAAGTGGCAGCCATGTTGTGATGAGGCTCTAGAGTGGCGGCCATGTTGTGAAAAGGCTCTTGAGTGGCGGCCATCTTGTGAACAGTCTCTCGTGTGGCAGCCAATTTGTAAACAGTCTTTGGGTTGGCAGCCATTTTATGAACAGTTTCTGGATTGGTAGCCATTTTGTGATCAGTCTCTGGATTGGTAGCCATTTTGTGAACAGTCTCTTGAATGGCGACCATTTTGTAAACAGTCCTTGGGTCGGCAGCCATTTTGTGAACAGGCCCATGTAGTGAACAAGATTTGGCTTGACAGACGTGACGTGTGCAGGCTGTGGCTTGACAGATGTGACGTGAGCAGGCTGTGGCTTGGCAGACATGACGTGAGCAGGCTTTGGCTTGGCAGGCCTGATGAGAGCATGCCCTGGAGTAGCAGGCATGACGTGATCGGACTCTGGCGTGACGTGAATAATTCCAGAGATGACGTGCAAATACTCTGGTGTGGCGGATACTGGAGGATAGGGTTCCTCATCAGCTATCCCCACAGTAAATGCAGAGCCACTCAAAAGCAAAGCAAAGTCAATATAACGGGCAAGAGTCCAGTGAAGGGTATTGCGTGGCATTAAACTTCAGATGTCCTTACTCAAACCAAAATGAAAAATGTCTTTTAAGAAAAGTATGTAAAGTTCACAAAAGAGCAATTACCTTGACGGAGGCGAACGAGGCATGATGCTGGATCCATGGTGATCTGGTGTTTTATAAAGCTGCTTGATCTGTGGTAGGCAAAGTATTCTGTAATGAGGACTTGATGTGACAACGATGATAGATCCAAATGCAAGCTTTATTTAAAACAGTTCGTGGTGCCCTTTCAAGGTCGGTAGGAAGGTTTTCAGGGCTAAGAAAATTGCCAGCATCTCTAGGCAGTTGATGTGCGGACGCCGCTCCGGGACTGACCAGGAGCCGAATGCCGGATTCCCCTCCAACAGGGCGCCCCAACCTGAGTTGGAAGCGTCCGTTGTGACTACCTAACTCTTGGAGGTCAGCACTAACCTCATTCCTGTTTGAAACAGGCGAGAGGACGTACAGGGGGCCACGGCCTTGATACAGCGGTGGTCTATCCTGACAGAAAGCCACCCCAGGCACCAAGCGTGGGGTGGAACGCAAGCTTTGAGCCAAACTGGAGGGGTGAAGCAGGCCCAGAGGAATTATAGAGGCAGCAGCCGCCATAAGGCCGAGTAACCTCTGAAAACCCTTCAGGGGACGCCTCATCCCCGGCTTGAGTGATGCCACTAATCGCTGAGTGGTCAGGGATCGCTCAGGCATAATCCATGCCCGCATTCAGACTGAGTCTAAGATTGTCCCCAGAAAGACAACACGCTGTCTGGGCAACAGGTGACTCTTGTGCGGGTTGATAACCAACCCGAGGTGCTCTAAGTGGCTGAGTAACAGCTCTCTGTGAGCAGCCAAATCCCGTTCTGATCTGGCTAGAACAAGCCAATCGTCGAGGTAGTTCAAAACGCGGATTCCCACCTGCCTCAGAGGGGAAAGAGCCATGTCTATGCACTTCGTAAAAGTGCGCGGGGCCAGAGACAGTCCAATGGAAGGACTGCATATTGATAGGCCACTCCCTCGAACGAAAATCTCAAGAATGGTCTGTGACGGGGGCTGTGAGGATGTGAAAGTACGCGTCTTTCAGATCCACTGTCAAAAACCAGTCCTCGGGGTAATTGTGTGCGAGAATCTGTTTGATAGTTAACATCTTGAATGGCCGGCGCATAAGCGAGCAGTTCAGATGTCTCAGAACCAAGATGGGTCTGAGCCTGCCGTCTCTGTTTGGAACGAGGAAGTAGTGGCTAAAACAGTCTGACTCACTGTTCGCTGGGGGCACTATTTCCACAACGGCACTGCCCAGACAAGCGACGCACTCACTGCCCTTCTTGCGGCGTGACATTTAAAAAAACGTCGCTAGGAATTTTGCTCAGAAATGTGCTCTTTTAAGTGCCGGATGGCTACAGGGGAAGGCCTACCGATTCTTCCGCTGCCGGGGCTTTTCTACGGCGGCGAGCTGCAGGCTGAGCTTCTTCCTTCTTCGGCTTCTTGATTGCAGAGTCAGTGAAGAGATGATGCTCGTCGCTGAAGGAGAATGATCTGATGAAATGGCACTGCGAGCCGACTTATATACACGTCGGCTCCGCCCTTTCTGGCAGGCTAAAGCGCCATTGGTTTCTGCAGCTACACAAACGTGAACAAATCAGGCTTCATTACAGAGTAAAACAGGAGCTTTCCCCATACACAACATGAAGTGAACGCTCGAAAGGGAACATGGAAAACGCTCAGTAGAGTCCACTACAGCTAAACAATACTATAAACAATACAAAACAATACAAAGGCCTGTTTGGCATGGCCATCCTTATATGGCTGCCAAAGAGGAAGTAACCATAGAGGAAGCAGAGGGAGCGGTAACAGTCAGTACTCGGCGAGGGCTCCCTCTGCTGGCGTGACGCCACAGTGTGGATCTGTGAGTGCACTGTATCTACTGACTTGAATGAGCCAAATTCACAGCTGATAGACTGTGCTCTCAGTGAGTGAAGAGTTGATCCAGAGAGTGTGGATTTCCACATTTCCTCCTCAGTCTGGGTCACCACTTCATCACTGTCCGAAAACAGCAACAGGTGTGTAACACGCTTACTTACACAACTACAATTCACCCTAAAAACATCTGTTGTCCCTGGATCTATCCATCTATATACAGTACAGTATATCTGTCTATGTACCTATAAATCCAGAAAAATAATGCATATTTTCAATATACTGGCCAACCATGCTAGAAAACTCACTTCCCGTCTGTTTCATGTAGCCTACTGTATGTATAGTAACTATATATTCCCGAACACACTACAATGTCATTTAAGCCATGTTTTTTGATCTATGACGTACTAACAACAAGCATAAAACAAATGTACTAAATAAGTACAAATTACGTCTCAAACACTTGTACAGTACTTCCTGCTTCTCAACTTCCGTGTTTTCAAGGAATAACCAAAGGGCTTTTCACACTGCGCTTAACCCAGGGTTATGGTTGTTCTAAACACCGCTTTTAATCCCAGGTAAAGGAACACTCTAAAAAAATGCTGGGTTAAAAAGAACCCAGCGCTGGGTGAAATATGGACAAACCCAGCAACTGGTTACAATAGTTGAGTTAAATAAAACTACCCAGAAGGTTGGGTTAAACATTTAAGACCATGTCCACACTATTATGTTTAGTTGAAAAACGCATATTTTTCCTATTCTTCCGTCCACACTGAGATGGCGTTTTTGTCAAGGAAAACTGAAATTTTTGAAAACACTCTCCAAAGTGGATACATTTGAAAACGCCGTTTTCGCATTTAGTGTGGACTGTGAAAACGAAGGCTTTTGAAAACAGTGATGCATGTTTAGTCATGTGATGCATGTTGTGCATCTTATGCCAGTAATTGTGCCTGTTATGTGCTATTCACTTTCACAATGTTGCTACAAATATTTACTTTGTACACAGTCTTTACAGTCCTAAAAAGATTTTGTCCTCCGGCAAAACATGAGGGCTGTTGCTTTTTAGATCAAACATGAGTGAGCGCGTACGCGTCAGTGAATGAGGAGTTATTTCCATAAATATAATGATCCTGCCGAATTGTGTGAAAACTTATTATGTCTGTTCCGTCTGTATCAACTCAGTGAGCTTTTATGAGGTTTAACAAATGCGCAGTAAGGTGAATTTAACTTTTTCCGAAGTTTCAGGGCGGAAGAGAAACTTTTGGAAAATGCTAATGTGGACGGTTGTGGGCAGATGTAGCCTAACCCAACTACTGGGCCAAAACAACGCTGGGTTTGTCCATATTTCACCCAGTGCTAAGTTGTTTTTAACCCAGCATTTTTTAGAGTGAACGTTTCAGTCATGTAATTTAGTAAGTTAGCACCGCTTTTTACCCGGGGTTATGTAACCCTGCTCTGGAGACCATTTTGTGAAGAAACGTGAAGAAAGTTAGCCCAGGATTCCGTTTACCCGGGGTTTAGAATGACCCAGGGTTAACTATTTCAAAGTGTGAAAAGTTTGAATTCGGATATAATAGCTACTTGTTTCATGTAGACTACATCTGTTTGTTACTATGCTTAGAAGGTATCCTTATTCGGACCTGAGGCAGGTATAGCGAATGATGACCGAGTACAATACAGATGTTGTCCTAGTGTCACTTATTTAGCACAAACAGCATTAATTCACAAATTCGATCCATGTCTTTGAATCGTTTCAAACTGGCCATTTCAATTAATCGATTCAGAACTCTGATTCAACTATTTAATTGTGTCATGACCCAAAGTGGAAGTATTGGCATTTTGTTTAAAACAGCAATAATATAATAAAAGTAACATTAGTATATTTTAGCTGTACAAATCTTTTTCAAGATTTTAGCTGTAATTGGCTGGTAATTGGTTGCTGTATTCTAATGGGAAATATGAAGTTATATTTCAATAGGAATCAAGCTTTTAGATCAGATGTTAATTGCGAATTAATTATTACTTAGTATTTAATATATAACAATAAAACATTAAAGTATATGTGGTGGAGTGTGTATTTGTGTGTATTCATACATTATAGTTCATATATTTAATAATAAATATCTAAAGATTTAGATAGATGATAGATAAGAGACTTTTATTTTAGGATAGATAGATAGATAGATAGATAGATAGATCTAAATCTGACCTTTGCCCCCACAACAACTATTAAACAGTAAAACCACCAGTTCTGGTGGTCTCTCTGTAGGATCTACAGAGCCTCAGTGGCCTGAAATGGTTTGTCCATACGTTGTGCTGTATCTGCAGCTGGGACAGGTGCCACTCCAGCTCTCCTTAAACAGACACTCTCTGTTTCGTGTTGCACAGCAGACCCCCCTCTTCTCTCAACAGTTGTCGTGTTCACATTGAGTGCAGCGGTTCACTTCCATGTCACAAACCCACAATTCACTAGGGCTTCTGTTGCTTCATCAGCAACACATGGAGTTCAACTGTTCCCCTGACCACAGTCCAAATAAAATCACTTCTTGACATGCTTGCCTAAATTTGTTTTAAAGTTCAAAATTCTGCCGTCATTTACTCACCCTCATATTATTCCGAATGACTTTCCTTTAACATTTTTTGCTTCAGGCATTAATAAATGTGCTTATGGAGTGCAACACCATGTGGGCTCGCCATAAAATCACTTTGTGTCACCATTTTGTCGAAACATTTCTACATGCTTTACTCAAGTACATGTTTACATTCCATTCTCTCCTCAACTTGCCTTGACAATGTCTTTGCACTCTCTTTCTCTCATCTCCTACCCCCCTTCTCCCTCGTTTTGGACGTACCCAGGCAGATTACCTGCAAATGCATGACTGGGGGCCAAGGGTCCCCTCTGTCAGCAGAGGCACGAAGCCAGAAGACTCCTTTATTCTCACATATTAGAGGAAAGAGCCTATGTTGAAAACTGTGGGCCAGTTAAAGCTGTAAGTGATGTGCCCTGATCTTCCCTGATTCATTAGATGTGTTGAATGCACTGTTGTTTCAGCATGTTAGGTCCTATTAGCTGGGTGTTAGCACTCAACATTTCCTTGTCCTTAAGCTATTTGGGTAGAAATAGAAACCTTGTCAGGTTACACAGTCTAAAACCCCCATTGTTTGAGAGCTGTCACATCAGAAATGGAGAGTTATTGCATGCTGTAACTCTATCTGTGAACAGGTGTGAAAGCGCTAAACTTGATGCGTGAACAATGAATTTGAGTTGAATTAGAAGCAATTTGTATCTTTTATTGCCATATTCTCAAAGCAATGCCATTTATGTTTCTAGAATTTATAACAAAATATATAAAAAAAAATTCTTTTTCCCCTCCCCCTAAACAAAATATAATTATTATTGATTTCAAATTATACATTTAAAAAGTTTGTTTTTAGATTATTTTACCATTTTATTTTATTTCCTACTTATTAAAACTCCTTTTTTCACGCTATATTTTCTGTTGATTGTATGAAAAACTATTCAGTGTTTGACTTCAATATGTTTGCGGTGTTGCTGTAATTTAATGGCTTTCTGAGAAATATGATGTAACAACGTTTGTAGGTCGGGAAGAATAAGGCAGGAACCGGCGAACATTTCAACAAACTTTAATAATAAAATAAACTCAAAACAGCGCGACAGCCCCTCGCGGATAACTGTCGCGCACAAACAGAACCAAAACACAAAATAAAATCCAGGCCTGGTCCTCTCTCTTCCAACACTGTCGTCACTCCTCCTTTTATCCTTCCGGAGCTCCTCCGTGGGACTCGAGACCGGTGAGTGGGGCAGGTGTTGCTCATTATCAATTACTCCACCGGCCTCGCTCTGTTCCCATGGCTCTCGGCCCCGCCCCCATTCGTCACATATGAAATTTTATTTTTTATTAAAATAAAGGCTATTTTTTAAGATATGTTTGCATAATTGTCATCATAATTTTGATGCTATTGCATGTGCTATTTCATTGCTGTATTTTTTAACAATGTCAACTTTATGTGGACAATTATTTAACAATGTAATTTGTATTGACAGGATGGACAGACGTCCTCTACTAACTCTTTCTTCCAAGGATTCCCTCCTTGGTTATGTTTATAGAGGAGCCAACATAACAGTTGTGGTACACAGATGATCTCTTTTGACAAGCCATTCATTTTCCAAGTTCATGAAAGTGTTTTGAAAGTTTTGAAAACCATTTGTCTCATTGTTTGGGCCCTTAGAAAATGTATGGGAATGTCTAGTACAAGAATGTGCAAATCCTGGGAAAATCCAACTACAGTAAATACAGAAGCTACAACTGTGAGGATCACTTTACACCTCAGATACTGCTATTAGTGTTTGTTGAGAAATAACCGGAATATTTCACCTCCAGCACTCTGGACAGCGCTAGTTTAGCTTAATATGTGAAAGATTCCATGAAGTGGGTTATACGTGAGTAATGTGACAGAATACCAAACATTCCTGTGAAATTCCCAGTAAACTCATGATGAGCTTTAGCCACCACTTCAGCTGCTCTTCTGAAGTGTATTGGTTGCTACAGCAGCAGCATCATTGTCTCAGACTGACCAGTGTATCAGTGTTTTCTCAGTTGCAACATATTGTTGATTTTAAGGGTCCTAATGACAGAAAAATGGCCCTTGACCCCAGTACCAATTGCGTGAAAACTATTTGACCTTTGACCTGGAAATCTAAAGAGCCCAGGGCCACTGGGCACAGAAAACAATGGCACTTTAAATAGACAGATTGCAGCACACTTATTTAGCAATAATTCATCTGTTTAGTTTGAACAAGCAGTCATATTAGCAGGCCTGATACACATTTACTATTCAGCTGAAAGTTGTTGTTTATCAGCTTTTTGAATTTTGATTCTGTGAGACAGAAGAGACCAGAAAATGTAATTTATTTAGATATACAGTAGTCAACATTTGAAGTGGATCAAAAAAGTGCATCAAAGTTGTCCTGACAAGAACGCATTTTGGTTTTAGGTTTTAGGGCAACTTTGATGAAAAGTTTTGATCCACTTCAAATGTTGACTACTGTATATTGCAGTCACTGTCTCAGAAGATGTAGTCTATATTGTGTTATTAAATATGCACTCAAATCTAAAATAAAAACAAAAATATACTTTTATTTGTAAAACCAGAACAGTTTGATGGTTAAAGGGACATTATGCTACCTGTTCAAGATCTCAGTTATGAAACTGGAAGACGTCTAAAACGTCTGAAGTAAATTGACTAGATTAAATTGAGTAAATTGACTAAATTTCGACCCATTTTTTTGGAACATTTTCGCTGCTTTATGGAATGGCCTGCTAGAAACCAGCTACCATATTTCAAAACACACCTACCAGCTTATATTGTTGTGCAAATGTTATGTTCGAGGATTTTTCAACACATACATATTTATTTTACTGCAAGCAAGAACCTGCATCGAGCGCACAAGGACTTGTGGGAACCCTTTGAGTAATGATTCAAATGAATCGACTCACTGAACCATTCATCATTTGATGAACCGAATCTTTAAAGTGAATCAGACTCGTGCGTAAAGACAGAGTACGGAACATAAAAGCTGCTCAGTGCGCTTCAGCCGGACTCGACGCGGAGCTTCATTTTCTGTCTGTGCACGCTGAGCCAGCGCTTTATTTCAAATGAAGCGTCTTCTCATTCCGCTAATAAGTTTCTATACGTGATATAAAAGCTGTCTTCGCCATGAGCTGCTTGGATGTCATGTATCAAGTTTATGGTCCACCTCAACCTTATTTTGCCGCAGCATACACACCATATCACCATCAGGTATGTTCATGTGTAAGTTAACTTTATTATGCTTCTGTTGTGTGAGAAGAAAGAAATGCATTTTAATTTTATTTTACAGCAGTTCTGTTTGTTTAGATTTTGTTTGAATCCTTGCGCGCAACTTTCTTTGACTTGTTGCGCCTGCAATCTTGACCAAATAGTTGTACAGTTTTAAAATAAGTCGCATAGTTAGATGTTAATGGAAAACAACCTGACTGTATAGGCTAAATGGCGGTTTAAGTGTTGTTTAAAATGATTAAAAGCATGCATTTATATATGGCATGCATGTCATAAATATAGCCTACTTGTATGCTTTCAATCATTTTAAATGTACACACACTGTATATTGACTGTATTGGTTATTATGTTATATGATCAGTATGTATGGCATATTAACTTGATTATTAACTATTAAGCAAAATGTGCTTTTAATCTTTTTGGAATTGTTATTTGAGTCGTATTTTTCTTGTGCTGTTTCATAAGCTTGAAAACAGATTTTCTGTATTTTATAGATTTCATGTTGTTATCCTGAATAAATATTTAGTGTAGAAATACTGGCATGTGTAATGCTTTATGGAGAGTAAATTTCTGTGCTAGTGTTTTTAAAAAAGTTTTGAAACATTATATGAACACAAATTGTGCAACAGCAAACACAGGACTGTACTGATTCCATATATCTGTCTGTGTATAAATAGAATGTATGTGAGTGTAATTCTGTATCATGTAAATAATATCAGAGTTGAATGTAAATTGATTTTTGCCAATTTTTTTTAACATGCTTTCAGAAACTGGCATTTTACTCGAAAATGCAAGAATCCCCAGAAACAGTGAGCGGAAGCAGCTCTTCTTTTTCTAACCTCTCCGGGCCACCTATAAAAGAGGAGGACTGCGCCCGGGAGAAAGATCACCCGCCAGAGGCTGAGTACATCAGCTCCAGATGTGTGCTATTCACGTATTTCCAAGGGGACATCAGTTCGGTGGTGGATGAACATTTTAGTCGGGCTTTGAGTCAGTCCGGTAGTTACGCACCTGGATCCACCAACAGCAAGACCGCAAGAGGTACATCGTCCTGGAGAGGTGGGAATCTGATGCATAATTCGTATATGTTTTATTTGCATCCTTTATGACTACACAGCTTTTAGTCATGGGAATGATTTTACTTTTCGTGTTGTTGTTTTTTTTGGGCATTGTTTCAAGATAGATAGATCGATAGATTGTAAAAGCTAATTTAAATCAAATTAAGATATACAGATAATTAGGACATAATTTTTACATTTAATTTAATATCTCTTTTCCTTGCATCCTTTAAGATTGCACAGCTGTTAGTCATGACAATGGAAACAAATTTCCTTTGTTTGCATTGTTTCAAGATCAATAGATGGATTTTTAAAATCTAATGCTACTTAATTAAAAAATATTAAAATATTATATATTAAATAGTATATTTTAACATATATTAAATAATTTTAGGACATAATTTATACAATCAATTTTGATTGTACAGATATTAGTCATGACAATGGTACCAATTTTATTAATATTATTATTTTGTAAGATCAATAGATAGATAAAAAAAAGTAAAGCAAATAATAATTAGGACATCATTTTAACAATCAGTTATGATTTTCACATTATTTATCACAACAAGCACAATTTTATTTTTTGATTGCTTCAGTATCAAAAGGTAGAGTTTTAAAAGCTTATGCATATTAGTTAACTTTCAGATAAATAGGACATAATTTTTTTACAATCAATTATGATTGCATAGCTATTAATAATTGCAACAGGCACAATTTTATTTTATTTTATTTTTAGTTTCAGTATCAATAGATATATATTTTTTTAAAGCTAATGCAAATTAAATCAAGATATAAAGATATCATTTTTACAATCAATTTGTTGCATTAATGTTTTGTGAATCCAAATATGTGGGCATTTAATTTTAATCTCAAACAAAATATTTAAAGGTTCATAATGTTGTATATTTGAATTATCACATGCTTTTATGCGCATTAACATGCAGAACATCTAAATGTTTCCTTCCCCAGACGATTCCTTCCCTATGAGCCAGAGAAGCTTCCCTCCATCTTTCTGGAACAGTGCATATCAGCCTTCGGTCACAGCAACTCTCAGCAGTGCCCTGGGTTCCTCCCACACAGATCTTCCCTTCCCAGCGGACCCGTACTCCACCGCATCTCTACACAGCCACCTTCACCAAGCCACCCCAGAGCCCTGGCACCCCTCTCACCACCATCACCCTTACTCGCTCAGTGGAGCCATCGGCACCCAGGGGTCCGCTTACCCCCGGCCCTCCATGCACGACATGTACGGAACACACTTTGACCCCCGTTACAGCTCTCTGCTCGTGCCCTCGGTGCGGCCGCATAGACTTCCTCCAGCCACTGTTCCCGCACCTGGAGCCTCACCATGCGATATCAGCAAGAGTGAGCCGGGCAGCTCAGCGTGGACCGGAGCTTTCACAGCGCCGAGCTCTGATATGAGTCTGAACATGGATACAGGTGTGAACGGCATGCAGTCTACATACAGCAGTAGTGTTTATTCACATGAGCTACATTTAAAAAATGTATGGATGTCACTGCATTTGAAAACAAAATATCAAACCAAAAGGCATTTAGTCTAACGAATAGAACACTTTGCAAGAAAAACATGTCACTAAAAACAAAGTTTTGGCTTTAGATAATAAAATTAAGTCATTTTGTGATACTTTCTGGTTGCCAGATGTTAGTAGAAATTATGCACAAAGTTCACAAAGGCTCAAAAATACAGTAAAAACTGTTAAATATTATTATATTTACATATAAATGTTTTATATATTTATACATTTATATTTAAATGTTTTCTATTTGAATATAATGTCAAATGTAATGTATTTCTTTGATTTCTCAGCATCATTACGCCAGTCTTCAGTGTCACTTGATCCGTCAGAAATCAATATGCTGATTTGCTGCTCAAGAAACATTTATTAATATCAATGTTGGAAACAATTCTGCTTAATTTTTGTGGATACTGTGATACATTTTATTTTTCAGGAAAGTTAAAAAAACAGCATTTATTTAAAATATAAATCTTTTGTTTAATTAAATGTCTTTACTATCAATTTCATGCATCCTCACTGACTTCGTACTAAAAAAATCATACTAACCCCAAACTTTTGAACATAGTGTAGTTAATGTGATGAACTAAACCTGGGGTTACTTTGTCAACTCAATTGCTGTGTGAATTTTAAGAGAACTGACGTCATACATCTACTAAAATCACATTGACATCAGTTCAAATAACTGTGAAGAAAACTGAAGTTATTTCAGAGAAAAGCTTCAGTATGATTTGTCTGCAAATGCCACTCAGTTTAATATTTTGTTATATAATTAAAGCGTCTAAATACATTTTAGGGCCACCGTAGGTTAAAAACAGTGCATCAAAAAAGTCAGCTCAAAAACTTCAAACATATAATGTAAAAATAATAGCGTCTAAGAGCTTCTTGAAGCACATATTCTGAGTTTTGAATCTAGTTATCTTCAAGGTTCTTGACTTTGACCTTTGCTCTGCTGACATATTCGTTCCTCATTTTCACTCTCACTCTTCAATGCTTTCCTTGCCTGAAGTCTCCTCACTTCTCTATATTTGCTGCTTGTTTTCCCTCTCCTCATTTCTTTATCCTTTTCTTCCTTTTCCTTCTTCCTCTCAGGTCTACAGAGCCAGGATAAGAGCAAGGACTTGTACTGGTTTTAGTGCCCTGCGGCCGCTTCTTTCTCCGCTGGCTTGTCTTTCTCTGGCTTTTCTGTAACAGATTCTCGTCTCACTTGCAGCTCGGCGCTACACCCTCTGCAGCGGGACCATCCTAAGCTGAACCCTTCGGATGAATGCAAAACTCTCTCAATGGAGAAAAGACTGTAAAGAGGAGCAAACATGCTGTAGTGGTGGCTTAGCAGCTGGCTCTCGCCCCGTCCTCCCCCCCCCCCCCCCCCGACCCTCAGCAAAACGGACCCCAAATGAGATGTTAAAAAGACAAATTTTACTGTCAGGGGACAACCTTGCAGAAATACGGACCTTTTTCCGAGAGTTTTCGGATGCGAGAGCGCTGTCCCTACCATGCACGAGGCTATTTGAAGCCACTTGACTCTATCTATATTGCTTTCTGCACCTGTCACCGACAACTGTTGTGGAACTTAGCAGACGCACACAAAACGGCACTGTGCCGTTTGACCGAGCAAGCGCCCCGGATTTCATTAAACAGGCGTTTTGTTGTATCTAGACACACGGTGAAAGGGAACAACTGGTTTGGCTTTTCATTTGTTTCAGAGGAGTGGTGTGGGTTTAACTGGAAGTAGATACAAACACCATTACGCTGTGCTGTATATACTTTATGTGTCCTAGTGTATCCAGTGCTACACGTAGCAAACAGCATGACTCTTTCATTTGTACTTTTTTAACAACCACTTTCAGTCACCGTCAGCCTATAGGGTGACGTCTCACCACGGTGTATTTGAATGTATGACATGTAATATATTACCTTTGAAAGTATTTTTCCAGTGCATTGAGGAGAATGAGGTGTTGTCTGTTTTTATCAGTTGTCTATCTTCATCCTACGAAACAAAAATGGAAATAAAACCAGGCGATACACACTTTTTGCTGCTCTTAAGTGTTTTAAATTGCAAACTTGTGTATAGAGGCATCTTTTCATACCAGGCACATCTTGAAATGTATTTCTGCTTGCTTTGGGCTCTTAAGAAGGAAACAAAAGACTATTATAAATTTGCTGCAACCTTTGAAACCTCAAAAGCGAGAGCATCAGAGATGAAATTATTTCAATATAAATTTTTCTGCATTAATATGTTCGCAACATGAGTAGGAATGTAACCATGGGCTACTTTTAATCTGCGTGATGTTTTGTTCACTCGGCCATAGAGTCAGGCAATGAAAAGGAAATGGGAAGCGAGAAAGAAAGCGGGAGAGTGAATGTTATCACGCTGCCATTTGATCCTTTTCTTTCTGGTTGTGGTTGCAGTGAATACCGGACAGCTGTAGATTAATATTGGCTTATGACAACAGCAATGATGGACAAGAGATGTGTGGCCAGGGGTTTCTCTTGCTTAAGTGGGTAAAGCAACGGCCTCTTTTTTGAAACCAGCACTGAGGAGCGTCCTAAAGTGCTGGGGGTGCATGAAAAACTCAAGGAGTTCATATGGCAGATTAAGTCACATTTCACAATGTAGAACTGGTTACTAAGCCAACTTGTTTTTGTGACAGCAAAGTACAGTATAAGTATTTTATAAATTATGACATTGAAACTCTGGTCACTCTGGTTGTATTTGTAGCCTGTTTGTGTCCCTTGAGTTCAAAGTTGAGTTAATTATATTTGTCATATGTACTACAGTATTCAGTACTGTTGACAGTGAAATTGACAAGCTCACTAGGCCATATGAACAAAAATTAAATCAATTATATAGCCTTGAAAAAAATTAATAATATTGGATATAGAAAAATTACAAGTGTAGAGGAGACCAGGGCTGTCACGGTTTATTTTGAAATCTCAGTTTCTGTATTCTGAATCAACATTACTTTCTGTAGGTCTATAGATCTTGACCTTTAGTGGGGCATGTTGTCACTCTGCTGGTTATAGGCTTTAAATGAAATAGCTTCACAAAGTAAGCAATTAGGAAAGACAAAACAATTCATGAAACAATTGAAATCTACACGATTATTCTGAAGAACAGTGTGTGTGTGTCAGTGTGGTTTTCAGTACGGTGGGCAAAAATAAGAGTAGGCCTACAGAATTCGCTAAATCTTCTAAATCTTCTAAACCAACATTAAAAAAATAAATGTATAACTGGTCTTTTGACTTAAAACACTGACCACAACACAAGCAAAAAAAAAGTAGGTAAGAATGATTAGCTTAATTAATAGCAACTCGCGTGTACTTATTTGGAGTGGTGTCGAGGAATCCGCGGCCAGTTGTCACTTTGCCCACCGTCTGTGGAAGGGACCGTCATTAGCCATGTGAAAGGTTAACTCCCCACACTTGAAAAAATGGATCAACAGGCCGCTGGCATTTTAATCAGCTCGAGTCTAATGTTCTCTATCAATCAAGAAGTTAAGTTAAATGACCATGTGATAACTCTTATGCTCTGCCTGGTAAAATTATTATTGGTTGGGCTCTGGTTTTTAACACATTTACAATGTTTTACAACCCTGAGATGTGCACAAAAAGCCTACAAGCACTAACTACTACTAGTACTAACAATATCTTCCTTCATATTTCTTCCTTCACATAGCATTTTTATTTAGGCTATCATTTAAAAGTGCATTAATAAAATATAAAATTGACAAATTATATTATATAAAACACATTTAATATATAAATGTATATATCATAATGTAGGCTACACAAAAATCACATGTATTTTATTTTTACACACATTTATACTATAATATACAGATATATTTTAATTTATAAAGGAATATAGGCCTACCATAATCACATTCATTATTGAATGTATATAAAATAAAATGATATTTTATATTATGTTTTTACACACAACACTTACACAATTGATCTAAATTAAAATACTTTCTTGATAAACAGATAGGCATACAATAAGTACATATGCCATATGTAAAATGCATACATGAAGTACTATTTATTTAAACATAAATAGAGGCCTACCATAATCACATATCATCTATAAAAATATATAAATAAAGTAATATTTGATGAAACTGTAAGGTTAAACCACTTGATATAATTTATAAATCTAATTCTATAAATATAAAAAATATAATATTTAATTTTAGTAAACAAATAGGCTATAAATAATATACTATTTAGGTTTGAAAGTTTTATTATATAAAAGAATACATATCAATACTATATAAATTTTGTATAAGCATAAAATTTATAGGAATAAAGATCAATTTAATATTACCATATTAAATAATATTACAAACACACACACTCAATTTGACACAAAATGTAAATATGAGATTTCTGCCAGCTGTTTATATATAAACACTTACCTATAGTAATTGTACAAAAAACCCTTAAAGGGGTCATATGATGCGAATTCAAGTTTTACGTTCTCTTTGGAGTGTTACAAGCTCTTGTGCATAAAAAAGATTTGTAAAGTTGCAAAGACTAAAGTCTCCAATCCAATGAGATATTCTTTATAAAAGTTTAGAGTCAGCCACGCCTACCTAAAACATCTCGTTCTAACATGCCCCCACATATCTACGTCAATATGTGGGAAGATTTGCAAACGCCGCCCAAATGTTCACGCAAAGAATGAAGGCATAACTTTTATTCTCACTGTAATATTGTTGCCGCCGCCATGTCGTGAAGACGCTGTGTGATTCGTTGTGAAAGTGAAACTACTTGTTTGGCCTTCCAAAAGAGGACACGACTAGAAATCAGTGGTTAAGTTGTATTTACAACACTGTTCCAGAACAGTTCAACCAAAATATTCAGATGTGTGCAGCACATTTTATGGAGGACCGTTTCCTGATCCTGGGAGAGTAGACTACAATGCCGGCTGTTCTGACTCAAAGACTGTAAGTAAGTTTTTTATATTTAAAGAATTTGCCACTGACGATTCAAACGCAAGTTTTGAGCAGTGTAGAATAGCACTTGTTGTTTGTCATTTCTCCGATCACAAATGCAGACATGGTTATGTTTACGCTGCGCGATGCAACGCAATGCGTAAAAAGACAGTATACTGTAAGTCATATAATCTGTAATTATGTCAACTGGATGCAACAAATGCATAGTTTATAATGGGTTTTCATGTTTTTGAATCATCGCTCCGGCCTGACAGGGCATCACCAGAGTATGGTAAGGGGCGTAACATTTCCGTCACACGCTTGAGGTATTCGGCCAATCACAACGCACTGGATAGCTGGCCAATCACAGCACACCTCGCTTTTCAGACCGATGAGCTTTGTAAAAATCGATGTGTTTCAAAAAGGCGGGGCATAGAGGAGAAACAATAATGAACAGTATGTGGAAAATAATGTGTTTTTTAACCTTAAACCGCATAAACATTTCATTACACCAAATACACAAAATAATGTTCTTTTTAGCAACATCATATGACCCCTTTAATTATCAAAAGGTACGCTACTTCTTTTCTTTAGAAATTGTATTTAAAATCCACTTGGCTGGAACATCTGAAGAGGCACATGCAGTCTGAATGAGCATGAAACTTCTGAATGCTACCGTGCTGTAGTTCTCCTTCTTTTGTCTGAATGAATGCACTCAACTACAAAGCATTACAGCTTCCAGATGTCATTTATTCTATAACAAGCGACCAGAGCTGTCATCAGAATTCTGCCAAACCTAATCTCAGTGTATCGCCTGTGGTAATCTAACCTCAATAGTCAAGATGCGAATGTAAACACGTGTTGGCCAAATCACAGAGGGAATTGTTTTTTTATTTAGCCTCTGTATAAACTCACACACTTTGTGCTGCACAAACACTGCGCCACAGCTCAGCTTACTGTTAATAAAAGAACTCAACCCTAATGCTAAATCATTCTTGGGAGATGAGTGAGTATGTTAAAAGATCTTTGTAGTTCTGCTAACATTGACCAACCTTTGGCTTCTACAGGCATAATTTACACACAACATATATATATATATTTTATGTTTGTGAGTCTTTTATGCTAACAAGTGATGCATTCATTTGATAAAAATACAGCAATATGTGAATATTATTACACTTTTTTAATATATATATTATATATATAATAGACTATTATATATATATATAATATATTGTAATCTATTTTAAAATCTAATTGATTCTTGGATGCAAAGCTAAATTTCAGCATCATAATCACGTCTCAGAAACCATTTATGCACATGTGCAGCTCAAGAAACATTTATTTTTATCCCTGTTGAAAACAGTTATGTTGCGTATGTTGCAGTTATCTATCTATCTATCTATCTATCTATCTATCTATCTATCTATCTATCTATCTATGTATAGTATCATGAGAAATGTCTTCACTGTCCCTTTGGATCAGTTTAATGCATTCTTGCTTAATATAAGTGTTAAAAAATCTCTGATTCCAAACTTTTGAATTATGTGCTTATATATCAGTTACAAGATATACAATGACAAATGATATAAGACCTCTTGATATGCCATATGTAAATACATTTGAACATAAATTAGATTTGAGAGCTTATACATTTTATCACACAAAGTTATAATATGGCTTCAGAAGACTTATAGTGCTTGATTCATACAGACTACTATTACGAGACTTTTATAGTGTTTTTTGTCATTATTAGAGCTTGACACTTAATGAACATATAATGAAACTTCCACATCATATGGGTTTGGAAAGACATGAGGGTGAATAAACGATGACAGAATATCCATTTTTAAGCTGAACTGCTCCTTTAAGATCTCATGTTGTACCCTCATGACAACCAATTGCGCATGGCACCTCTTTCTTGTGTGGTCTTTTCTGAAACAGTTACAAATGGAGTAAATGATGAGGGTTGTGGTTTTTATCTCTTTCTCTTTGCAGGCGGATGAACTGGCTTTAACTGAAAATTGAGTGTTTACTATTGTCATTTTGCATTATTGACACACTATTTTTCCTATTTAATACCGTAAAGTTGCTTTGACCGAATCTGTATTGTTAAAAGCGCTATATAAATAAAGGTGACTTGACTTGACTAATGCCGGAGCTGAAGGCCAAGCTCTCTATGTCATTCAGAACATCCACAAGTGTGGCTGTCAATTTTCACACCACTGCTGGTGGTATTTTTCACATTAGCCAACATAAGCAGTAAGTATTTGAATACGGACATCTGATGCACAGCTTCAATGTACAGATACATATCACAAAGATAGATTTGCATAATGTGTTATTTTTCACTTTTATTATTAAGCAGGCCAGACTCAAAACTATGTTCCTGGGAATGCTGTGCCCTTTCTGTATCAAGGGCATTACCGCTGCACCACAGCTCTGAGGTAATACTGTTAATCTAGCTAATTAATTAGCACAAAACCATGTTCAAACAATTTGGAGCATGTCACAGGATTGATATTACAATTTTAATTATGAGGGTAATGACTTCTTTAAGGTCGGAGAGCTGCAGAGATGCTTTAATGGATGGAGAATGCCGCTGATCCCACATCTAAGACCAGCAGCTTTGTGAAACCTTTATGTTTGGCCTAAACCCCAAAGCTTGGAGCTGTCACTCATCAGGAGAGAACGGACAACACAATGCTCCTCCTGAACAAACATCAGACCTTTGACTTCAAACAGGTCTTTTGTAAGGTTAAATGTCACTATCACATAAATAGTGAAGGAACAATTGTTTACTAATGTTACTTATATTAGTGAGTTTAAATAGTAATATAAGTATTATATTATATCATAAAAATTATATATATTTTTAAATAGAAGTATTTAAGTATAAAGTATTCAGTAACTAAAGAATAAAGTAAGAGTAAACAAAACAATTAGACAACTGAATCTGTGACCTTATGTTATAGGATCTATACAGGCGCGGTGTCAACAAAAATAAACTTATAATTCACATATTAAAAAAAAGAGAGTTTATTATATTATAATATTGTATTATCAATACATTATATTTTCAAAATATACAACAGCTGCCGAAAAATAGTTGTAGGAAAATAGTTTTTGAAATATATTTTAAAACATATTTGAGCAGTATATCTATGACTATAGAAGTAATTTGAACAAATAAAAAACAAAAACATTTAACACAAAGTGATTTCAACAATATTAACATATAAAAATATTATAATAAATAATTAAGTATTCAGTATACAAACCTGAATAAACTGAATAAATTAACTAAAATATCATTTTGCGGCCTTCAACAAAAATTGTGTGCTTTCCACAAAATTAACTGATATATATAAATTCAAAAATCAAGTATAATCATTATGAAAACACTTGTACTTTCCCTTGCAAAACATTTTCAGGTTTTGGTTTTTGTTCAAACTTTCTTATAATACCATGTAGATATGAAAATACGCATTGTGGTTTACAGTAGTCAACATTTGAAGTGGATCAAAACCTTTCATCAAAGTTGTCCTAAAACTTAAAAGCGTTCTTGTCTTAGGATAACTTTGATTAACTTTTTTGATCCACATCAAATGTTGACTACTGTATATCAAAGTACTGTATTTGATACCACGACTGCAGCATGCTACAACCACATCAGTTTTGTAAGATTTTGAATGATTTCCAAATGCTTTCAAAGATTTGTTTTGTTCAATAAAGACTACACACACATAAATGAAATATATAATATCTAAAATGATATCTAATGCATTAATTTCAGCACTATGTTAAAATACCCTGGCTTAAGGGTTTTCACTATAATCAGAATCCACTCAACCCGGCCTTGAATTTGTGAAGATGAAGCGTAACTTTTACTTTTAAGCATCGTGCCGATCTAGGAGATGATGTTGTGTCTGAAGTGCTAAGCCTAGATATCGCATTTCACTCCAGTGCACAGTGTTTGGCTTTTCACCGAAGCTGAACACACCTTACAGCGGCAAATGAATCCAAAGGTCTTGATCTGGGAATTCCTCACATAACTGTTGTGCTTTGCTACAGTTCTTCTGATGGAGAGCACAAAGCCTTTGGATTCAAATAGGACTTTGTTCTGTTCACGGCAGGCATTTGTCAAAGGGTTAGGTGGCATATGAAGGATTTTAAAAGCAGGGTAAATGGGACGAATAATCACAAGCCTGCTTGAACCAGTATGTGAATTCAACAGGTCTCTTCCACGACTGTGTTTAGGTTTGCTAACATTCCCCGTGCTATAAATTCACGTCATCCCCTGGCAGTGCATGTGCCCGCGATAGACTTTAAATGAATGTGAGAACATGTGTAAACACTGGACATTTGGCCCAACCCAAAGCTCATTGCTGAAATACAAGCATCAATAAATCCATTGCCAGCTTACATTAAGCAATCCGAGAATGTGTAAGCGTTTTGTCACTTCTACAACTACTGATTGGAAATATGGACCTTTTTAGGCGAAACAGAGACCAAAACGGTCAAGTTCCTGCTGTCAAAACTGTCTACCGTGGCGTAGAAGCAAAACATACAGTAGAGTGACTTTCACTGAGTTTTGTTTATGGTTCTCTGTGGCTAATTCAGTGTCATGTCATTTATTCAGTGAAAATGTTAACAAAGCACACAATAATATGCCTATTTCAAGTTAATGTTTTTCAGCAGGATCAGACATATTAAACAACCTCAAGTCCCAAATAGCCGCTTTTACCTGCAGATGATGACAGATAAATGGACAGAACATGTCTGTGTGAGAATGAAGAGTCAATCGTTGAACAATTACTTTCTATCAGTGAGACATTTTTTCATAAAATATGCAAAATAGTTTGTTGGAATCCTTTTTTGTCATGTCACGCTTATCTAAGGCAACGTTTACAGTAGCGTGTTGCACATTGAGCACAAACAGATTAAAGGAACAGAACATTAAAAACAGAAAGGGTAAACAGTGCTTGTGTGGTTATTCCTATTTCAGGACCACCTTCGCATGTTCGTACCAAGGGCCTTGGGTCTTTTTATGGATCAAGGTTGCTGTCTCACGCGTCAGGTTCTCTGTGTT
Organism: Sinocyclocheilus anophthalmus; assembly: GCA_018155175.1. Lineage (NCBI taxonomy): Eukaryota > Metazoa > Chordata > Actinopteri > Cypriniformes > Cyprinidae > Sinocyclocheilus > Sinocyclocheilus anophthalmus. Next base: position 249,549 of record JADLZN010009180.1, on the reverse strand, counting down.
AATCTCAGTGACTTGAACGAGTAACTCAGGCCAACTTGGGGGAAGCAAAGCTGTTACCGACTGCCATTTCTGAAGCCATGAAAAAGGCTTCTGGAGGAACATGCCGCTTTGACTGAAAAAATAATCAATATCCAATTATCAATATTTAATTCATTTTTCTTTGAAAACATGCCTTGAGAATGTTGACATCACATTCCAGGGTTGAAGGTCATTGCAAAAATAATGAGAACCACATAGTGTGTGTGTGTGTGGGTATGTGTGTGTGTAAATAGACTATTGTAAATATTCTTCTTCTTTCTCCTCGGTAATATATATATGTATAAAGATATATATATATATAATATATATAGATAGATAGATAGATAGATAGATAGATAGATAGATAGGAGATAGATAGATAGATAGATGATAGATAGATAAAATTCTATTTCAAGTAAATGCTGTTCTTTTGAACTTTCTATTCATAAAAAATACTGAAAAAAGTTTCCACAAAAACATTTCACCACTGATAATAATTAGAAATGAATTAATGAGCACACGATTTCTGAAGGATCATGTGACACTGAAGACTGAAGTAATGACTGCTGAAAATTCAGCTTTATATTCAAATAAAAAAAACATATTTTAAATGGTAACAATATTTCACAATATTACACTTTTTATTTATAAATGCATCCTTGGTGGACATAAGAGATATCTTTCAGAAAACATATTACGGACGTCAAACTTGTGAACCATATAGTGTATGGTTTAGTTTTGTAAAATTGTTAGTAAAAGTCCATTTATGATGTACATATTTCATTATCTGCTTCCGCTTGCCACCTACGTGATTAGGTAACCTGATGATTAATGAAAATGTTTGTCTCTCAACATCTTTATCATCTTCATTCACTTTTGTTCAGAAAATTACTGCCTTTGGTTTACTATTGCAGACACACATGTTTGTTTAGTTTGTAGAGAAGATCAGAGGATCGAATATAACTGCACAGCCCAGGCAGAACCATTCTCAGTCCAGATATATGACTGCTTTCAGGAATGTGTTCGCCTCAATCCTGGATCTCAGGATTGAGTGTCAGCCTTTTCAACATCAACAAGCCTCTACCTTCTAGCGCTTCAGCACGGCTTCAGCACGGCTTCAGCACGTCTTCATGTCCCATGACCTCCGGATTCGCAGTGATAAAAGTAAACAAACATTGTCTTACCTGTTCAGGTAACATGAGAGCCACTGACTTCCTGCCGGGAATCCGTTAAGAGCTCACTTCCAACCACCCCTGCCATTAAGGGCCGTGCCTTTAGGGTGCAGGGGCTTTATTGGATGGGGGGAGGCGGAGAGGCTACTAATGGACTTCAGAGACATTAAGCTGAAAGCAGCAACTAAAGGAGAAAGGGATGAGGGAAAGAGATTTACATGAGAAGTGATCTGTAGAGTGTGAAACTGAACTGATGTGCTTACCTAGAGAAGGTAAACCTCTAGAGAAGGTCACCAGTGAATGTGTTTAATCACCACAGATGTGTAAGTATATTTGTGAATCGCTGTCTGTTGAACTTTTGATAACATGCATTTGATTTTAAACTGTCAAATTCATTTAACACTTTTAATGTCGTGTTTCACTTCAGCAAACACGTGCAAATAAAATGAAAATAATGGAACAAATGGAGATTGGGGCATGTTGTCACACTTTTTACACTAGTGAATATTTCTAATGGGGGCTTTAATTTCAGTTCCTGTAGATACATACTCTAAAGGATTGGCCACAAATGCAAGTTAAAATAATACAGTTCATTTAACATGTTTTAACTTTTATGACAACATGCTACAACAGAAGATATACTGAAAAAAAAATGATGCAGAAACACATTTCACTCAGAAATGGCAAGCATATGAATGATTTTTGTTTAAGTTTCTCACCAAGGCTGGATTTATTTGATCAAAAATACAGTAAAACAGTAATATTATGAAATAGTATTGCAATTTTAAATAACAGATTTCTTTTTAAATATATTTTTAACTGTAATTTATTTCTGTAATGGTAAAGCTGAATTTTCAGTAGCCATTATTCTAGTCGTCATATAATTATATAATATTTCTATTCTACCTTCTATATGTCGTATAGAGCATAATAAAAATAAACACAATTTAATAAAGTATATGAGTTGCATGAACTGTTTAACTGTTGAAACTGTGAATATATTGAACAAGTTTGTATTGTTGCTTGCATGTCAACTAAGTTCATGATCAGGTCATGGTGACTAAGTGCATCTGATGGATCCCAGTCATGCAGACAGTCACACTTCCACAGCAGTTATTGCATGTGTTATTTATACGTTCAGTCCTGATGACTAATATAACAATATTAGCATAAAATTTGAAGATATTTCATCAGACCTGTGCTGAATGCACATTCAAATCAGATTTGTCTCTGATTATCTTGAGAAGACATGATGCAATTAAATCAAAAGATTTAGCTTAAATTCCATCATAATTATCAAATCAGATTAAGTGCATAGCCTACTAAGTGATGTAAGATCCATTTCACATTTTGATTATGTGTACTTTGCATGCAGTAAAAGCTTGTGTGAAAAAGCAAAATGAGGTTTAAATTAAAATTGGATGGCGTAGGGGAAAATACATATACTTTAGATGATGTAACAAGTCACCATTTCTTTAAAAACTATTTTACTATTATGTGCAGTTCACTTAAACAGTCCAGCAGAGTAAATTAAGAATTATTATGATTAAGTCATTAAAACAGTGTTTAAATAAATCAGTCAATAAAAAAAACAAATCATATATATTATAAATAAATTATAATTTTACATCTTAATTTATTGTTAATATTTTTATTATACTTATTAATATTATTATATATTAAATTTTTAACATGAAATGTAAAAATATTGTTTAAAATAGCTAAACAAGTTATACTGTATCACACTGCTGTCGCTGCTTGAAATGTCATGTCAATTGGAGATTAAATGTATAAGATTGTGATATAAACAGTAGCCTATGTCATAAAAGTGCACATACGTAATCTGAGGCTTGAAAAGCACAAGCAGCCAGACCACAGACTGTCACACACGTAGCTCAAGCTGTGGCCAGGAAAGCAGTACCCACGAACAGGTGGGCATAGCGCCTGTCAAGCGGGCAAAGATTGATGTGAGGGTCGGTGCTGCTGGGTATTCGCTTTCCACACAAGCTGGCTGCAATGAGGGAGATGTGGTGTATTTACAGGGAGGGACACATGAGCCCTGCAACATTACCAGTCTGTTGAGTCCAAGGCAATCATTCTTATAGGTCATTTGTTCACCTAATATGTGTAGTTTACTATTTTAAGATGATCACAAACTCAGAAATATAAAAATATATAAATATACTCCAATAAAAAAAATATGTATATATTTATTGATTTATTTTATTGGCGTCTGTGGTTCCATGAAGAAACTTTGACGGGAATTTTTTCTTTCGGTTCTTTATAGTGGTAATAATAGCTCTTTTAAGATACATAATATCAATAACACTTTTCAGCAACTCTTTCTGCATGTTACAATGTTACGCCAGTAGGTGGCAACAAACGACTGTCTTTTTTAATTATTCAGTGAACCGATTCGTTCAAAAACAAGTTGCAAGTTACTGGCCTTAAAGGTGCAGTAGGAGATCTTGGAAAATGCTAACTTTAGCCTGATAGCACTGAAAGCGAACGGCCCACCCTCCCAGCAATCGCCGTCCAAAGCCACGCCCCCTGAACGCATAGACGCTCACAGACCAGAGACAACATTACTACAATAGGCTACATCAGCCGTTCTCAATTTCAGCCCATGTTCCGAAGTGAAGTAAACCAATGCTCAGGGAGCAATGAACACGGTGTAGGGATCATATCGATCGGAACACAGTTCATGCACATAGCTCACTTCTAACGAGCTGGTTATCTGAATAACATGTGTTAAATAAGAGAGACATGCAAAATATGCAGAACGGGGTGAGGACTGGATTAACCGCTGGGCTACATCACGTGTCATTCACCGGTGAGAAAGCTTTAAAAGTACTACAATACCAGGAAGGAAGATCGGGGTTGTTTATGCTCTGTCTGCACAGCGTGCATGAACGCGCTGATGACGTATCCTGTCTGCGCGAACGGGGTGCACAGAAGTATGCAAATACATACATTGACAGGTAGGTAGGAAAGCCAATTAAAACGCTCGGACCGAGCGTTTTGATTGGACAAACATTTCTTGATCCTACACCTTCCACAGAATATATACAGTAAATACAGATTAATACATTTAGACCACTTAACTTAATGATTGCTATCTGGATTTGAAGAGACTTTCAACCAGCATAGCAAAAAATGTTTCTGAAGACAATCACCTATTGCACCTTTAAGGCCGCGTGTCCACCAAAGCGTTTTTAGCCCACTGAAAACGCCCAGCTATGAGCACTTCAGAGCGCTTGTGTAGCACAGCGTTTTTTTCAGTTGAGACGCTGTGGTGGCTGAAGGTCAACTGAATGGTAGATGCATAGCAAATGAAATGTTTCTCCAAGCATTATTTTTCATAACAATATTATTGTAGTCCGGCAATTCCATATAGTAACGACATAAATACATGGAGACAAGCAATATTAACTTCTCCATTGTTGCTCAGCCATAGTACAAGCAGGGTGTGACGGTTGACCGGTATTAGCCCCGCCCCTCCTCCATTGTGATTGGTTAACTGACTATAATGACAGTGATGAGCCCTGCGTTTTAGCCTAAGTTGAACGTTCTTCAACTCTCGGCGCTGAGAAAAAAAATGCCTGAGCGCACAGCATGAAAAAGACACTCAGTGCTCGGCACACTCCTGCCGTTTTAAAAACGTGGCTCTCCCATTGAAAACAATTGAAAAAATACACCATCCTCGGGAAAAAAACACTTTGGTGGACACGTGGCCTAAGAGTGACTCATTTGAATCATTCACTCAAACGATTTGTTCAAAAATTCATTCATAAGGTGTTGCAAGGGAACGTGTAGCAATTCATTGTGCTGTGTCTCCGTTTCAAACTTTTGGTTTGGAAAAATGGACGAAAACAACTGGAAATATTGTGTTTGGAATGTAAGTTACTCCGTTTTTGATATTCAAACAATAAAAGTAAAAGAGACATTTTCTAAATGAAATCCTAATTTTGTAACTTTCCCTTTTATAGTTAAGTCTTTATGGTCAAACCTTCACTATTATTTTGCAATTTTACAAACACTTTATTTACTTATTTTGATGTTTTGGCCAGGTAAATTAATCCTGATATCTATAAGTACTAATACAGTGGGGGGGAAATAGTTTAAAAACGTGATTTTAAACTATTGTGCAGTTTTTACATTCAAACCTCAGTTTCCTATACCTTAATTAAAAAAACATGAAAGCAAGAAGTTCTTCCTCTTTCCTGTTTTTTTTTTAATTAACAGTGAAAGCCAGTTTGTCCTTTGCTTTGTGATACTGTCGCACAGGTGAATCTCAACTGACAGGCCTAATATTTTGAGCGTCTGCTGTGGGTTTAATAAAAATTCCATCCAGCTCAAATCAAAGTTGAAAAGAAAAAGCGCACAGATGTTTTACTTGTGTAATTGAACATAACCTCTAGCTTTACCCTCACAATGACAAGTTAAATCTGAAAGCCAAACTGCTATATATCAAACATATAGGACACATTTGGAGGTGCAGAGCATAAAGAAAGTGCAGAAGAAATCAATTAAAAACACTCGACATTTTGATGTTTTAAAACTCAATTTTCAGTACCCTAAAAGCAACAAATAAGCTATTTGTGTGATTTAATCATACATCAAACCCAGTTGCATTGACATAAACATTTCTACACATTCCTCTTTATTCCATTTCTGTTTTAATGGATTTAACCATTTCCTTGATTTGTCTAAGACAAAAGAGGCTAAATATGTTTCGTTATAAAACTTGACCATGAAGTCAGTCATCTCCATCTGAAACATTTTCCTTGTTTAATAATGATTCCTAAGGATTTATAAGAATTGCAAGGACATTAAGAGTCATCAGAAACAGAAGTGTAAGCACAGTATCCGTGAACTTCCTGTTCACATTCATCCTTTCAGTCCAGTGTCAGAATAAGTGTCTAACATTGTCAACCCAAACCCGTTTCAACTCAGACACGATTTATACGTACAGTTCTTTGTTGGCCTAGAATAGCTATTATGCCTCAGAAACCTTGAACCAGATGAAGGTATAGTGATTTTTACAAAGCACCACAGCATGTGCTTGGTTTCAGAAAATGGAGTCTATGGGCCTCAGAAAGCATGAAAGCAAGTTCCATCACCTCTCAGTTTTTTCCAAAAGTGTTTCTGATGTCTTTGAAGCCTCATCTAGAAGTCCATTATAAAGCGACAAAGTTGAAAGACAATTAATAGAGCAAAGGGACCCTAAATGCTCGCTCTCCTATGTTATTTGAAACAGAAATCTGTTATCCTCCTTGTACCCTTTGAAGATTTTATTTATTAATTTTTTATAAAACACAAAGTATATCATAAAAGACCTCACATGTGGAGAAGGTAAACTGTTAAGCTAGTGTTTGTAGGATTTCGCATTGGTGCTTTATGTTTTAATTAGCGAATAACATACGTTTTTGAAAGACATCTCAACAGAAAACAATGCAAGCACGTTCGAAACGCCGTTTCTGAAGATTTGCATGGCCAAGGCCTTGGTCTATTTGTTTAACATTCAATATGAAGTGACAAAAATTGACAAGCTGTTACATAAAATCAACTCTCGTCTGAGAAAGCATAGCCTACATACATTAAAAATAGTTTATGCTATGCAATCATGCATGTGTCAAAGAGCTATGAAGGATTTTATTTCAGCCTGAAGTCACATACAAGGTCACTTCAGTTGATCAACCTATACCACGGCTTTTATTGTCAAACAAATTAGTGCACTTAAAAAAATCACCGTCTCTAAATGACTTGAACGGAACTTCATAAACATAAAAGCATTTCTGTTGAATAAGGAAATATAACCTTGCCTTTCTTCAGTAAAATCTGGCTCATTCTTCTAAATTGCTCTTTTACAAAAAAGGAGGAGTGTTTTTGGCACATCGTCAAACACTTAACATCACTCCACGCTCCTATAAACTGAATCGCAATACGGCAGCATGTTCTCAAAAGCAGAAAAGCCCGACATCAGTTTAAAAGTGTAGTCAATAGCCTATCCTTCATGTAAAAAGGGGCTACCAAGGTCTCTCACCATTCTTTCTTTGTCATCTAGAGATGAAATCTCTCAGGTATTCCAGCAATCCTTTATTAATTAAAGGAAAAATGCATCTCAAATACTCCAGTGGCAAATAAACACATCCAGTTTCCTTCACTTTTTACATTCCCGTCTCTGTTCTAAACTCTTTCTTGCATTGTCACTTATCAAATGCATACAATTTCTATACAGTAAGGTGTCTGTCCCAGGAAAAATTCATCTGAAGGCAGCTGATTGTGTTAAACGAAATGTACAGTATGTGAGGAATGTGGTGCCAATAAGTAAAAACGCACAGTTAAGTAAAAATGTCATCTTTGAAGTAGTATGTGAGCAATGAGGTGAAACACTAACCTGCGCTCTTACGGAGACCCTCGGGGTGCTGTGGTATTTTTGTTATGATTTGTTGTCATTGATAAATAAATCTACAGCATTTTTTGTGATGTCATTCTCTAGAGTGGAGGTCCCATTGGATTTCTCTGCAGAAATGGAAGAAATGTATGAAGTCAGACATCGACTGAGCTGTTGAGCTCTGCAGGAGTGTACTGAAATAAACAGCTTTGGTGTTATTGGTACGGGATGTTACTTTTGGAGTGTGTTAGCAGCAGGGAAACAGAAACCCTCTGTTATGACGGAAAACGGATGTTTTTTCATACATCATTAAGGATGCATGAATATTTAATTTGTGCATTTAAAAGGAAATGTTGAACAAAGCTAACTACAGGGCTAAACTTCTTAAGTATCAATAAATATATGTTGACATTAACATTTTGATTACATTGGCCATATTATATTATATTATATATAGATATTAATATTATTATAGTCTAGATAGAGATATATTATATTATATTATGAACTATGTTCATTGTGATCATTTTAGTCAAAATCAAGAGCCTAATCACAATCTCAATCAAAACCTATCCTAAATTATCATAGTGCTGTGGTGCAAAGGACATTTTAATATTTTTAAGAAATAATTTTGTCTCATATCATACGAATTTTATGTATCCACAAAGTAAATATATTCCTTTTTTTTTTTTTTTGACAAATTGAATCATTTGAAAAAATTTAGGCTCGGTTTCGGAGCTGACGCAACAGATAAATACAATATGATCTTTACCTTGATCTTCTTGATTTCACAACAACGTATTTTATATAATATTTCCCTGATTTCATGAATTAATAAGTACTATATTTATGTAGTGCTGTCAAACGATCCCAAAAATAAAAGTTTGTTTACATAATATATGTATGTATGCTGTTTTTATTTATTATGTATATATAAATACAGACACTTGTATATATTTATGAAAAATATGTTATGCTTATATATTAAATATATTTATATATAATAATATAAATGTATATACATGTAAATATTTTCAAAATATATACTGGATGTGTGTGTATTTATATATACATAAAAAATATACACAGAACACACACATATATTACGTAAACAAAAACTTTTATTTTGTATGTGATTAATTGTTTGACAGCACTAATTATATTATATTATATTATATATATTATATTATATTATGTTTGGTATAGTATAGTCATAGTTTTCAAGGATATTATACAATTGTCTCTAGATCATTATTTTTCTAGCTCATCCATGGTGGTATTCAAAGAAAGAAAGAAAGAAAGAAAGAAAAGGAAGAAAGAAAGAAAGAAATTCTTTAAAAAAAGAGGGAGAAAGGAAAAAAGGAAGACATTTTTAATACAATTTAGTAACATTTTATAATAAACATTCTTAATCATTGGCAGAAAGATGTATCTGCTCAGTTCAGACAGATGTAGTAACCCAAGTGTGAATGAGATATAATGCTGTATTATATTACAGCTCTTCATTTAAACCATCTGTCTGAGATGATTCAGTTATGAGCTGCGCTTGTGCTTATGACCATAAAAGTGCCAAAATGATCTGAGCCGTTATTAATCAAATTTGTATTGAACAGAATTTTGTCTTTGTTTTTATTTCTGTGAATCATCTCAGGTACATAGCACCTGCATTCATCTGTAGGCTAAACCAGATTTGGCATAATTATGACAGTCAAATTATGACAGTCAAACCTCAATACTGCACTGTTTACAGTTACTTTCTATCATATAATATTCCTAACTGCTTTGATTTCCATTACATTATTTCAAAGTTGTTTAGTTGTCAAATAAATGTGTCCAACAGCACCATCTAGTGTTTAATACTAGATATCACTGGGTGGAAAGATATATGAAACCTACTGTATATATAGTGATCAGTATTGTAGCATAACATTTCTGGTCATGTAAAACATCAAATTATGATTTGTTTAGGTGCTATACAGGTTTTTTTGAACTGGCATTGAAAATTAAGACTCTTAGTTCCATCATAACAAATAACCATTTTTAGTAAAACTAGTTGTTCTCATGCCATAATTACTGCAGCATTGGGAGCAGTGGCTCTTTGTTATTAAAACATTACAAACTGTATGCATACAGTATAAATGATTTCACAAGATCATTATTTATTAAAGGATTACCCTTATACTGTATACACATAAATAATCTGGTACTGAGAAGAAAATGTTGCTGCATTAAAACAATGCAATAAAGAATAAAAACGAATGTGTTTTTTATAATAAAAATGAAATGTAATTGCAAACTGAAATTAAATCTGACCTGTACTGTACACTGTGTTGACTGATTTCTCTCCAGCATAGGGCGCAATAGCTTTATAAGTTCAAAGGCTGCAGAAATAAAATGATTTATATTTTTAAATAAAAGTATAAAGCGACACACACACACACACACACACACACACAAATTATACACATGTGCTTGTATATATTTACAGTATAGCATTTGCTGTGCTATAGGCTATCAAATGCAAAAGCAGAAACATGCAAAAATCAGCCTTTTTTCACTTTTATTATCATTCATGATGATCTTTGCACAGTGTCGGTCTGCAGGGTTTTTTATAATGACAGTAATAAAACTTAATGGCCCAGGATGTTAAAGACAGGCCTGTGCTCTCCTGGCACAGATGATGTGTCATATGCTGTGGAGTCTATCAGTGGCCATATGTTACACGCACCGGTCACTGCCTGGCATTACAGCACATAATACGTTTTCAGACTCTTTTGAGTTTATTTGCCCACTAACAATGTCTAAAAGTGAATACATCCACCACAAAAAAAGCAAAAACAAAACTCTCATTGAACCAAGTCAGGATGTACCATATCTCAAGCCAGCACATCTTATGGCGCAAATGACATTTTAACATTTTCTAAATAAAATGGCCGTTTTACTTGTTTTGCTAAGGCTAATTTCACAGCTATCATTTTATGTAGGCTATCCTAAATAACCACAATTATTTTCACACTTATTTGACATAGTTTGCTTTATTCGACAAAATTAAAGTTCGATTAGCTAGATTAGGATGCGACACACAATAAAAAAATATATTATTTACCTTGATTTTTCTCCATATGTTTCATCTCAAGTTACACGCTTTTTTAGTAACTGTAGGCCTACTCTTACCAAAAAGTAGTATACTTCAAGTTTATTTTAGTAAGTATACTTAAGTAAAGTTCAAGCTTATTTTTAAGTATACTTTATGTAGTAAGTATACAAATATCAGTGTACTTGTAGTATACTTGTAAGTGTACTATTTCAATACTCCTTGGGACTAAATTGGCCCACTTTCTAGTATATAAAAGTATACTTTTAAGTATACTTTAAGTATAACAGTAGTAAACTTTGAGTACACTACTAGTTTACATCTATGTTTTTAGTTGTACTGCAACTATACTAAAAGTGAAAGTATAGGTATACTGATAGTTTACTAATTAAATACTTGTAGTAGCATTTTTAGTACACTTTGAAGTATAGTCTCAGTAAACTACTAGTACAGTAGTTTAATACTGCAAGTATACTCGTAAGTTTTCTTTAAGTGAACTTTACATCATACTTGAAGTATACTACTATGTCCCTATTTAGGTATTAATATGAATGTATTTTGTTACATGAATATCTGAACATACAAAACATCAAAAGAACAGGGTATCTGCTTGTAAACAAAAACATTTTATTCTAGCTTCATGCATTCTTTTTTTAAACACTTGAATGTGGATAAGTTTCATAAAGAAAAAATAAAGAAATAAACAACATTTTGAACAAAAAGCTGAAAAAAGACTATGAATTGGATTCAGAATGATAATCAAAACGTAGATAAAGTCGATCAACACCCCAAAGCTTGACAGTCATTATCACCTCTTCATTGGTCGACATTACATCAAATTTACACAGTTTTGATGCTGTTTTATGTCTGATGATCGTGTTAGATTACATGTGGAAGCATCTGTTGTTTCGGTTTCTTCTTCACTTGTGCTTTTGGGAAATTCTGTACAGAAGATGTGTACTAGCACCCCCAACACTATAACAATGAAAACACGGATTCTATGAACGCAAGTATAGCTCAAATATATTTAGACTTTTTCTAAGTATAAGTCAAGTATACTTAAATGTCATTTTAAGTATATTTCTGAGAAGTACAGAAAGCCCATTTCTGAGAAGTACATAAAAAGTAGACTAAAAGTATACTTTCCTATTTTTAGTTTAAAAGAAGCATACTAATAATAGCACACTTGAATAAACTTCTTTTTCGTGAGGGTATACTGTCTGAATTGTTGATTGTGGCGGAAATTACGTCAAAACTGAGGGGAAAATACACATCATTTGCAATATTTCTTATAGATCATAGTAGATCAATGTATTTTTAAATAAATGATACATTTTTATTGCTAACTTAGCACTTCCTTAGGTTGAATCGCTTGTTGTGCTCCTCATTTAAGTCGCTTTGACTAAAAGTGTCTGCTAAATAAATAAAAGTAAATGTGCATGAAAAATAAAGGCTGAAACAAGAAACAAGCGTTGTTTATGTATCGTTTATCTCTATTCAGTATCACTTTGTATCCATATCATACTTAGTATGTATACTAGGTTACTATACTAACAGCCTGACACTAGACAGACCCGTCAGACTGGTCTAGTAACCGCTTGGTGCCGCCTGTGGGAGAGAAACACGGAAGAGTTCATTCAAGGCGTTTGGGGATCCTCGCGGACACACGTACACCAGTTTCTCCCGGTAAACATGCTCCGGTGACGCTTCTCCAATGCGTCCTCGTGTTTTACTCTCATTCGCCGCGGTTTTAAGTGGAGATGTCTGGGAGCACTTTACTGCATGGACTGGTTCTCTTATATTCAATTCACCCGCTCGTGCTCACCGAAAAACCGGGTAAGTGAACAAAAACACGGCAGATGATCGGAAACAAAAGAGGCTGTTTGCTGAGGCGTTACTGAGGTTACTGGTGGAGGACTTTGTATAGCTGCATAGAACATGCGTTTGTGATTTTATATCATCATAAGCAAACGTAGGCTAGGCTACAGATTGTTCTGAGGAGATATAATGTTTCAAACTTTGTTACACGAGCTCTTGTTAAACTCAGTGAGCGCAGTGAGTTCGACTTATCATTGTAGAAATGATAAGGATTAAGGTCTACTCTAAACCAAGTTTGTGTTTCGCTTACATGCACATATGCTGGTTGACAATTTGTGTGTTTATGAACCGTTACCGTGTTTCTACTTGAGACCGTAGTATTGCTCTAAATGTAGTACATAAAAAGTTGATATCCTTACACTTTATTGTGGATGAGATATTTGGTGTCAGCTTTGGCTCGTTAGAAAATGTGCTGACTGTGTTGTAACAGCAGTTGACACAACATGCTGGCGCAGTCTATCCATGAGGACAACTTTCCCTCGGATCTCTCTCTCACATTGCAGTCAAAGTGCCAGGATCTTCAGTGTGGAGACGCATAACTTTGGGATTTCATTGCTGCACAGAGGTCTTTTTACTGCTGGGATATTCCTTTAGGACTCATTTTTAATTCTGCATGTGACATTATCCAAAGTAGCTTACTGTGCACACATTGAGACAATACCATGGGAGATACCTTTGGTTATTAAAGGAATAGTTCAGCCAAAAATAAGGATTTTACTGAATGGCTAAGGTTTTCGAGCTTTGAAAAAGTGTAGAATCAACAGTATCTATATGACTCGTGCACTAATTCCACTCTTTTTAAGCCATATAGTACATTTGTGTGATAAACAGACCAAAATCTAAATAATGTTTCACTGAAAATCTTGACATCTGCCCTAGCTCTCCTTGGCGGGTTCATGAGTGAAGCAGATATGTCTGATTTAAGAATGAATCATTCTGAGTCTGTTCTTTCCAATGAAATGGCTGATTTACGTGCATGCATTTGGCGAAGCTATTATTTAAAACTAAGGTTAGCCTAGTTCACCCCAAAATTTAAATTGTCAAAATCAGGGCTGCACGATAAATCGCATGCGATATTTAACGTGCATCTTGTCAGTAAAGCCGGTTCTGTAATCAGCGGTAAATCTCCATCACGTGCATGCTTTCACATGGAGCAGCATTTACTACACAGAGCTGTTGTTCACCGACAAGCTGCGCAAAACATGCGAAAATATGATCGTGGTTTTGCGCAGCTTGTCAGTGAGCAACGGCTCTGTGTAGTAAATTCTGCTCCATGTGAAAGCCCGCAGGTGATGGAGATTTACCGCTGATTACAGAACCGGCTTTACTGACAAGATGCACGTTAAATATCGCATGCGATTTATCGTGCAGCCCTAATTTATTTAACTAATGTATTCCAAAACCATAATAGTTGTTCATCTTTGAAACACAAATGAATATATTTTTAATGAAACCTGAGAGGTTTCGTAGAATTCGTACCTCCATTGATAGACCAGGTAGCCAAAACGTAAAAGATCTGGAAAAGGCCATAAAGGCGTTGTAAAATGAATCGAGCGCTTTGATTCAAGTCTTGTGAAGAGACCCGATTGCTTAATATGATGAACAGATTTATAACCCTTTTAAATCTTTTAAGTTTTAGTTAGCTTGACTTTGAGTAGAGGGACAGAAACCTCTAAGGTTTCATTAAAAATAGCTTTGAGTTAGGGGTGTGCGCTATTGACAAAAAATTATATCTCGATATTTTCTGGGATTTTATTGATAACGATAATTAGACGATATTTTGCTGAGTGTGTTATTGTGCTGGTATCTTAGGGACTGCCGTGGACAGCTGACTCCTACATTTTTTTTATATTCTGTGTGGTGGTCAGTTCATACTGATAGAAATTCATCTTTTCCAACAAGTCTAAAATGATTTTTACCCTTTATGGGCATTTCTACCTTTGTAAAGCCATTTTTTTCTAGAAGTGTCCATTATCTTTTCAGTCAAATTCTTACATTTAATAAGTGAATAAGAATAAGACATTTGGGCTGTTACCAAGCAAATTAAATCAACACAGAAGCTGCATCTGAAGTGGCAATTAGATGCATTTACACGCTGATTAATGCAGGACATGAATGCATTTAACCTGCAATTACAAATGCATAAATAATGTTTTGATATATTAAACATAAAAGTTGAATACTGATATTTGAAATAATTAAAACATGAAAAAAATCACAAAAAAAAGAAAAGAAAAGAAAGAAAAAGCCGAAATTTGAAATTAAAACCGCCAGCAAGTGGCAGCAAATCACTGTTAATAAGTGAGTCATTGCGATTGAACTTAATCATTTAAACAATATGGTGTCTAAAACATAAGTCTCTTAATTAACTTATTGTTTATTGAATTCAATGTCACATTTGTAATCATGGTAATTTTGGGAGAAAACTGGCACTCTTCGTGTGAAATTGAATAACAAAATGAAGTGGTATAAATATATACATTTCCTGCCCCCATATCTTGAATTTTCTGAACATTCTTCATGCATTTTAATACTGAATCATGCAGTGAAAGAAAACACACTAAATGCGCACACGCCCTAGTCTAGACTTCACGTAATGTATGCGTGCGCTCTGTAGGGATGTTTTGAATGGTTTTTGCAAAATACTCGATAATGTCATGTCAAATCGCACATCGTTAAAACAACAATTACGATATTATCGCAGACGATATATATCGCACACCCCTACTTTGAGTGTGTGTTTTTAAGATTAAAGAAAGTCTTAAGGGTTTGAAATGACATGAGTGTGAGTAGATGACGTGAGGGAAGTTTCATTTTTTAGTGAATTACCCCTTTAAAGGTATACATTTTATGGGAATCAAACCCATTGATCTACTGTTTAAAGCTACTGGAATGCTGAATCACTCACTAATTCAGTCCATTTTTATGTTACCTATTGAATTTAGTTTGAAGCTTGAAAACTTCCACAAGGACTGATTGCATGGAAAAGAGCAGCAAGTGCAATTCTCTTTTGGTTTTCCATGGAAGAAATTAAGTCAAGTGGGTTTGAAACAATGTATGAATGAGTAAATCATGTCAGAGTCTTTATTTTTGGGTGAACTTTTCATTTAAGTGTTTCAATCAAGGATGCAATGCTTCAATACTACATCACTACCTTTGATGTAGTCAGTGGTTCCATTAAGAAACTTTAACGTCCATGGAAGCTTTCCATTGCACAAGACGTTCTTTATAGTGAAATACGTTTTTTTAGGTTTAGAACATGTTCTTCACACAAGAAAAAAAAATGGTTCTTTTAAGAACTGATTGAAAGTTTCTTTGGAGTGCCAAAAGTGGTTAGTCTATGCTATGGCATAATTGACTGTGAAACCCCCCTTCTGGAAGTTGAATATCCTCAACTAGTGTGAACCCATATTTGGTGCATGTTAGGAGACACTCGGATTGTCTGTACATGCAGAACTCTCACTGATGTGAATATTTGTGTTCCACCCTGGGGCAGACGATGGCCAGGTGTTCCTCGACATGCTAAAAAAGCTGGTTTTGAAGCTCTGTCATGTTCTTCTCTGTTGGGAAGAGTGCAAGAGTCTGGTTATTTTGAAACAATGTTATTATTGACTACTTCCATTTTCAATTAATAACCTAGAATATTCTTCAAGGCAAGACACTAAAGGCAAAAATGTTTTTTTTGTTTTTTTTCTCCATGCATTGGTCAATTTTGTGATTTTAAACTATTTGGCTTTTCATAACGTGTTGTTTCAGACTAGTTAAAAAAAACATCCGAAATCCCTTCTAAATGTTTATATATTTGCATCTGTATATGTCAATTACAAAGCGTATCTATAAATTCCAGATTTTTTTAGAAAGACTTTTTCCCATATGCACTGAAACGCAGAAATTTGAACGAACTTTATATTCTGAAGGTTTTTACAGAGAGGTTTGTTCATATATAATTGGCCTGATTTTATACAACAATTTATTCCTAAAAATGTGGTGAACATTTCTTTTCTTTTCTTTTTTTCCCTCTCCTGGCTGTTGACAGTGTTTTCTGATTTATGGAGTGATAATGGAAATGTTTATTTATGGAGAGCGATTCAAAATCCCCTCTGTAAAAACCTTTAATATGTCATCAAAATGAAACAAGAATTCTAAACCAGGCTTTATCCAATGTTCAGATTTCTGGAAATGTGTGAAAATTAGTGCATATTAAATTATTAGTCTCATTTTCATATTTAAACAACATTTCAGAGAGCTTGTATAATACAAAAAATGTTTGCAAATCTTAATGTAATCAGTCAACGGGTGAATTACATTTTTTGACCCTATTTACTTGGTGTCTTGCTTTAAGTAGTCATAGCTTTTAGTTTGTTTGAATGGCTGTGATTAACATGTGATGTCATTCCTACACCACCTGCCCTAAGGTTTCCACCCGTTAGTTTTTTTTTGTTTGTTTTTTTTGCACCGACTCAACCCTACATCTGGATGGAGTTCAGACGCCACCACAAAGGCCACTGTGTGTCTGCTAGTATTTAGCACTGACGTAATTCTAGCTAAGGTCAAAGAAAGCATTTTTAGTTATTGCTGGCGAATGTTCCCTTAGAAACACACTGGAGCTATTTATAGCATCGGTCCCATTTCATTCCTCATGTCATTTAAGAATGCCGCCAATGTCACGAAACTTTGGGGTCTCAGAGTCTGTAATGCGCATACATCAGCACCAAGTTCCTGTGTGGCTGCTGGATGCTCAGCTGTCTAGAAGGAAAAAAGAAGTTAGTGGTGCCATCACAGGTGTGAGTGCCTTTACCATGGGAGACAGTGGCATAACGGAGCCATAACATATCAGTGAACAGTAACAGTCTTGACAATACTTGCACAAATGCTGATTCTTGCTCTTCACCCTGGAATCATGCATATGACTTGTGTCCGGCAGCTGACGGTTTCTAACACCAACTTTGTCACTGATTAGTGAGCATATGTGAGGAACATCTCATTTCCTCTCTAATAAGGGTGCTGTATTGTCTTCTGCTTTTAATTACAAAAGTTATACTTGGATCTAAGTAGAGGCTTCTTCTGGTGTTTTGATTTGTCTTAGGGGCATGTGCGTGTCGAAACACTGCGTTAATGAAACTTTTCGCTAGCTGATATAATATTATTTGGTTTACATTAGGTTGGCGTGTATTGGCTTGTTGGGTTCATCTAATCTTTTGATGCAACAGTATCAAGCATTCTTGCGCATTTAGAGTCTTGCTTGCTGTTACGTAATAGATTTGATTGCTGTTTGGATATATTAAAGAGTTTAATGAGTCTGGGGCTTGGATTAATATTGACTTCTAAGAAATAAGCTTTAAAAGCTTAAATTCAATTGATTTCTTCGCCATTAGTGACACCAAACTGAATTGCAAAAATAGTGGGTTCGTTAAATAGGCCTACTTGATTGTTTAATCTGACCACTTGTAAATACCTTAGATTTTGCTTATTTATTGGGTGAAGATCTATTGGCACAGCCTGATTTTGGCCAGAATTTTGTGGATTTTAGCACTGGCCCGAATGCCGAACATGATTTTTCGAGTTTTTTCCCCCCATGTATTTTGCCAATTTTTTCACCATTGCATAAATTAAATAGCCAAAATGTGCTTTTTACTGATTTGTCTTGCTTTTCAAAGAAAAAAATCAATTACAAAACAACAATTAAAAAATATTTAACACTGAACATTTTTAACATTCTAGCAGACATTATACAAACAAAACACAATTTAACTTAAAATTAATAAATTTAATTTTTAAAATTAATAAGCATCAGACCACCTTCTTGAATCAGGCATGTCTTTTTTACTGTAAAATTAAAAGCAGCCTTGCTGAGAAGAGACTTCTTTTAAAACATTAAAAAATATTACAGAGCCTAATTTGAACACTATGTGTGAATGTTATAATGAATGTATTAACAGAGCTGTTGTAATTATTATCATGATTATTTTCTTTTTTTATTTTTTTTTTACAGAACAACAGTAAAATTACATTACTAACATTTATGAATGTTTGAGTTCTTGCTTTTTGTCAACTTATATTTTGGCGGAAACCCACAGGAAGACCTCAGTGCTTCTTTTTGTTGACAGCAGATTTATAAATGAGTCCCATTACGACTACGTTGTACGTATCGCATTGTCACATGCCTTGTAAAAAATTCATAAAATGTGACTGAGCAACTGACGAGTAACACTGTTCAGCGCAGATATTCCTCGCGCTTTGGACTTTGAACCCTGGCACTGTGAGTTTGTGTGACGTGACATGTTAACAAGCAGATCCGCCGCGAGTTCGTGCAGCGCTGTCAGAATACATGCAATGCGCGCGTGT
Source organism: Sinocyclocheilus anophthalmus (assembly GCA_018155175.1). Classification (NCBI taxonomy): domain Eukaryota; kingdom Metazoa; phylum Chordata; class Actinopteri; order Cypriniformes; family Cyprinidae; genus Sinocyclocheilus; species Sinocyclocheilus anophthalmus. The sequence goes on along the minus strand of JADLZN010009180.1, from coordinate 230,645 downwards.
ATTAGAAAACATAACGTTCTGCAGTTTATTTACTAATTGATTAAGGCCGTTTTCGCGATTTCAATCATCATACAGTAAACAGCAACAATCACCCCTTCCTCTTCTCATTGAAGATATGTGATGCAGTCCTAAACAGTCTCTCGTTTCCGGTGCTTGTAATGATTTTTGCGTATTTCCCTGACAATTTAAATGCTTCCACACTGCTGACATTGTGCTGCATTATAAAGAGTGCGCACCTCTCACTCTTCGCTGGTTGCTATTTGATCGCGTCATATCATTGTTCAGTACAATTTATTCAGTCTTTTCGCTTATTCGGCCAAACACCGAAAGAGCATTTTTTGCTTTTTTCGGCCGAATAACTTCGGTTGCCGAACATTGTTTTCGGTGGCATCCCTAAAGAACAGACTTGTCAAAGCCTTTTATGCTCACCAAGCCTGCATTTGATCAGAAATACAGTATTATTGTTACAGTATTACAATGTAAATAACAAATTTTTTAATATATTTTAAAATGTGATTTAGTCCTGTGATGCAAAGCTGAATTTTCAGCTTCATAACTTCTTCAGTGTCAAATGATCCTTCAAAAATCATTCTATTATGCTGATTTGGTGCTCAAGAAACATTTCTTATTATTATCAATGTCGAAAACTGTTGTGCTTCTTACTTTTATTTTATTTTATTTTGTGGAAAGCATGATTCTTAATTTTCAGGATCTGATGAGTAGAAAGTAAAAAAACAACATTTGAAATAAAAATATTCTGTAATCTTATAAATGTCTTTAATATCACTTTTGATCAATTTAATGCGTTCTTGCAATTAATAAAACTAATTTAAGCATTTACTACATTTAAGCACATTCAATTATCATCTCTAATTTTAGAATAAAAGCTGTACATTTTCCATTTTTAAAGTACTAAATATTGAGAGTGTTTGTTCTTGTTCTTCCTGGGTCTGATTTGAGCATTCTTTATGACAACAAATTCTCATATTTCTTTTACAGATGATGGCTGTGGTCATTATGTCCTTGGTCAAGAGAGTGGTGTCTTGTCCTCCAAGAACTACCCAGGAACTTACCCCAACAACTCCTGGTGTGAATGGCGGATCCACGTACCAATTGGCCACACTATTGTCCTTAAGTTTGGAGACCTGAACATGGAGAAGAAGGACTGCGAGTCTGACTATTTGAAGGTTCTGAAAGGATCGTATGGGGCAGAAAATGGTGAGCTGTTTTATATCATGCTTTACATGGTGCTTACATAACATGTTGTTTTCTCAGCCATTATCTAGCGATTCCCTAGTGGTTACTAAATTCTCTTTCTGGGTCAAACAATATGAAAATCTGATGTTTTCAGTGGTGAATGATGGTACAGCTTCTTGTGTTTTGAGATCTTCATCTTTTGTCATCAGGGCTTTCTTGTTTGATTAATGGAAAGTGTGGTGGATTAAGTTGTTTTTGTCTGAGTGGTTTTCTTGATGCATCTCTCAACAGATTCTTGCTGACTATTAGACTAAAGGACATTCTGACAGCTGCATTTGAATTTAAAAGTGAAGTGTGGCACCAAACGTAATGATTATTTTCAAAAAAGGTTTCCCATACCTCCTTTGGTTGTAAAAAAACAGATAAAGCCCCACAAACTGAAACCATTGGTTGAGCCAATGTTACTGTATGGGGCTGAAACAAAATGCTGTAGGAAACACTGCTGTATTTAGAATTCTAATTTGAGTCTGGTTGTACTTGTGCAATCATATTATGATATAGTTGATCATATACTCTTTAGTCAGTTTAAACTCCTCTAGATCACATTACTGTGAGTGAACCTGAAAAAAGCGCTGTAAACCAGAACACTGTCATGAGTCGGCACCAGTCACACATTGATAAGTTTACTGTAAAGCAGGAGGAAACCACAGAAATCAGTGTGTCAGAGGATATTTCAGAGTTTATGGTGAAATGTTGCCAAGTCTTCCTGTTTCCTAAAAGATATTGTCACTTGTTATCAACCATTTCTGATATTTTTCTTTTTTTGAATGAGCTTGCTGTTTTTGCACTATATTGGGATTTTAAAAATTGGAATAGTGCACAGATTAAGTAGTATTCTGAGTGTAAATGCATTTCAATTATAAAGGTAACAAGACTTTTAATGTCAGAAATTTTAATGAAAGATTTTCCTGAATAAGATTAGGTAAGTGTTTAAATGGTTGCTCCCTTAAAATGCGTTGACTTGTGGATACGTGGCCAAACATGGTATGTTGTACAAATCTGTGCACTATTTTGATCCAGTTAATGTGTGTTAATGGATACCGCAGCAGATAAAAGTTCATTGTTGATTATATAAGTGTCACATTCGGCTAGAATGTAATTCTGGCAGCTTTAATTCAAAAAAGGAAAAATATATATATTATTGGCAGTTCTTGTGTTCATTCCATTCCAGTCAAACATGGTATGTTGTACAAATCTGTGGACTATTTTGATCCAGTTAATGTGTGTTAATGGATACTGCAGCAGCTAAAATTTCATTGTTGATTATATAAGCGTCACATTCGGCCAGAATGTAATTCTGGCAGCTTTAATTGAAAAAAAGTAAAAAATATATATTATTGGCAGTTCTTGTGTTCATTCCATTTCCTCATTTTGTTTGATCCAATCCAACATGCCAAGTTCCTTTAAAGTTTCAAAAATTTTTAAGTTCTTTACTTTTAAGCATTATGCTTCCTTCTGGTCATTGGCAGACCTTGGTAGATTTGAGAAATTCATATAGAGCATCCCCGGTCTTTCCAAAATCGCAACAGAACTGCAGGTTACACCTGAACCTCTGTGTGATGAATGTACTCACCTACTGCTTTTTGAATGATGGATGGAAAGGAAAAGAATATTGCAGCTCTTCACTCGAGGTGAATGGGCTGTTCTGACTTATTAGGCTATCATCTTTCAACCCTAAACCTGAGGGTTTTCTTGGTCATCCTGACCAGAAAAGATGAACTGCCCTTTGTGTGGGCCATTGCTGTGAATGGAACAAACAGCTTCATAAGAAAAGACTGAAGGACATGATTCTTCCCACACAATGTCTGGTTCCTCCCCAGCCAACCCTTTAACCACAAACGCTGTTATGGTGTCAAGAGTCGAGCCTCAGCTACATTCACTGATCAAAGCGTCCTGCAGCTGGATGGCTGAAATTCCTCTCTGAGTGATTCTTAAACAGCAGTTGCGAGACGTTGGATGACTAAAGCTTTGTGTTGGTGCAGAGTTTGACAGTTGTGTCATTCACACCTCTGTGTTGACCCTTTGGTCCATTCAGGTAGTGCAGGGCGGTATGACCAAAAATTTATATCACGGTATTTTTTCAAAATTATACCGGTTTCACGGTACATGACTGTATTTTTTTTTAATGCATGACTGGGTGTTAACCATATTTTCTACTGATTGAGAGGAAATACTGCAGTATATTGACTTAGAATGCCCTATTTTACTGTCATGATGAGTAAATATTGTCAAAAAATACCACACTAAATAGTGACTAAACACGACCCCTTTTAATACATGTTAACCAGGAGTCACTCGTTTATAATCGCGGCATCGTCTGATAAAATCTACATGCATCTACACTAAAGAGCATCTATGCGGTTGTTTTGGCTATGTTACTTTTTTTGTTTCATGCAGCGCTGCCTGCGTCTGAGTAACAAACTAAAAAAAACAACAAACACAAAAAAGTGCATGTGATATTAACAGACCAACTATGCTCATATTTATAATTCCAAACAATCAGTAAGCGACAGGTGCTAGGAAACGCTGTTTTGTACTCATTTATTGACGAGTCGGCTGCGGTGCGGCCAACTGAATGTGCTGCATCTCTGCGGCTCACTGCACAGAACAGACGCCGAGATAGGTGACACTTCTGCGGGAAAGTCAGACCTCGCGTTCGCGGGACAGCACTGGCGAAATCTTCCAACTGAACCATAGCTAAAGTTTATACAAAAAAGTCGCTAGGTTTGTCAATATATATATTCTATGGGAAAAAGCCGCTAAAAGGGTCTGAAAGGTGCTAAAATCGCGCTTGTGTGTGTGAGACGCGGGAGCTGATGTCAGGGGGGTGGTGGATATTTGTGGCGGTCATTGTGGATATTGTGGATGAGTTCTTCTGTCATCACGTTCTATTAGTTCTACAGCTTCAGTTTCGGAACTTTCACGCTTAGTAACACATACAGCTGTGCCCTCACCACAGTGCAACAGTGAAAACAGACCCCTTTCAAACAGTGTCACGTTCCGAACGTTGTTTAAGTGACATTTTAAAATACTAATTCATATCGTAACAAAAATAAACACCGGTATTCGTTATGAACCAGTATACCGCCCAGCACTACATTCAGGCATAATGTTTTATAGATTAAAGTGTGCTGATAATCATCAGAGCTTATCAGAATCTCATCAGTGTTCGGGGTGTTATCCTTCAGTTAGCAGACATGTCATAAACTTTCCAGAATCACACTATTTCTGCCTTTTTGGTTTCATAAATGACTTCTACAACATTTTTGGCAGATTAGAGAACTTTTTAGTTTAAAGGGTTACTCCACCCCAAAATTAAAATTTTGTCATTAATCACTTACCCCAACCACTCATTTCGATCTCCTGTTCCCACCCAGTAAGACCTCCTTCATCTTCAGATGGCAGTAGAACACAAATTAAGATATTTTTAATGCCTTCTGAGGCTCTCTGACCCTCCCCAAGACCCAGTACATAACATACTCAACGTCAGAAACGTAGCAAGGAGATCGATAAAATAATCCATGTGACATCAGGGGTTCAACCGTAATTTTACAAAGCTACGAGAATACTTTTTGTACGCAAAGAAAACAAACATAACGAAAAAACCGACTTCTACACACACTCTTAATAACCTGTATTCAACGAAATTTTTTTTTTTTTTGTTGGGGTTTTTTTTTTTTTTTTTATCTCGTTTGTTTTTGTTCTCCTCCGTGTCACCCTAGCGCCATTTTGGAGAATATCACATACGTAAACAACGTATGCTGTTCTGTTTCAGCTGCACCACCGGATACGTTGTTTTCATTCAAATCAAAGTGTAAATAAACGTAGAAAACATATCCGTTTGGTGCGGCTGACACAGAACAGCATACGCTGTTAACGTCCAACTGATACTCCAAAATGGCACTACAGGGTGATGAGGAGGAGACGAATTGTTGAATAAAGTCGTTATTTTTGTTTTCTTTGCTTACAAAAAGTATTCTCGTAGCTTCGAAAAATTACAGTTGTGTGGTGGAACCCCCTTATTCACATGGATTATTTTATCGATGTCCTTACTAACTTTCTGGGCCTTGAATATTTCAGTTGCATTGCTGTCTATGGAAGGTCAGAGAGCTCTCAGAATGCATCAAAAATATCTTCATTTGTGTTCAGAAGACGAACGAAGGTCTTACAGGTTTGGAATATATGAGGCGAGTAATTAATGACGACATTTTCATTTTGGGGTGGAGTAACCTTTTAAGATCTGTACTGTCGGGTTGATTTTATTTAAAAATGTTCTTAATTTTCCAAAAAATTTTACCAGCCATCAATGCATACATATAATTTTATTTTTGTATATTCTTATCTATGTAACGTTTAGGATTTAGATAGTTTTAGATACATTTGTTAAAGGCACCCCCCCCCCCCCCCCCCCCCCCCCCCCCCCCCCCCCCCCCCCCCCCCCCCCCCCGGGGGGGGGGGTGGGGGGGGGGCCCCCCCCCCTCACTTGACAATACTGTAAAGTTTTTTTAAAATTTTTTATTTATTATTATTATTGATATTATACTTTTTTAACTTTCATTGTGCACTTGTCAATGTTTAATGTTGACCCCCAGTTTTTGGTGATTTGATTTTATTATACTTCAAATTAATCTAATTCCTTCAGAAAAAAAAAAGGTAGGGTTACATTTTCATGAAGTTTAATAAATGTACTTGCATTTCATCTAGTTTACTGGGAGTACTGTGGTGGTCTGATGCCCAAGCCTACACAGATTCACACAGACTCCAGTGAACTGACCGTCCGCTTTCGCAGCAGCCAGCACATCTCTGGAAGAGGATTTCTGCTTTCATACTCCACTGAAAACCACAAAGGTATCCTTGCTTTAAAATGAATAGTGTGTATCATCTTAACGCAACATTGTTCATGTGTAGCTTCAGCTCTTAGGAACCCACTGTCTTCCTGACCCTCATGTTAACCTCTGTGCAGTGGCCCCATGCTGTGTCTTGCCCCCTTCCCTCATCTGGATGCTTACAGATCCTTTAGGGTTTTTTACACGACTTGTTTAAACAAAGCAAAGCAATGTTAAAAGGATAGTTGGTCCAAAAATGAGAATTGTCTTAATTTACTTACCCTCATGTAGTTCATGAGGGTATAGAACTCATATAGAACTTTTCTTTTTTTTAGTGCTTGATAGTCTGTGGTCATTGTCTGTGACTGTCATGTGAGCGTGAGTGAGGTTTATGTCTAAGTATGTATATGTTTCCATCCTATACATGGAAGTGCAGGAAGTGGGTCCGTCATCCTGTTGTGATGCTCATGTCCTGTTGTTCTTGTTGTTGTTGTCGAGTCGGGGACCTGTTTCCTTTGTGGAGACACTTCTCATCTGCTCCATTTTTACCCTCATTGTGTGGCCTCCTCTGCTTTCCTCCTCAGAGCTGCTGACATGCTTGGACAGAGGCAGTCATTTCCCAGCAGCAAAGTACAGGTGAGAGTATGTCTTCAGCATATAGAAGCCTGGAAAAAGTTAAACTCACAAGCTTACCAATTAAGCATTTTTCAGTCTTATAAAAAAATGTTTTTATGAGTACTTTAATTTAAACATTAAAGTATACACTGTATTGCATTTAATATGCTTTCTATGTATATAAAATCAATTTTTTAAATTTAATTTCATGCAGACCAAAATGGGACGCCTAATTTTTAGCCTGATTTATTATTATTATTATTACTATTGTTAATAATAAAATATAACACTTGTTATGTTATAAATCAGATTAAAAAGACAATTATGTTAGATTTGTTTTTTATAAATTAATAATAATATTAATCAAATATCCTTGATTAAAAAAAATGAACATTAATTTCTTATTACTGTTATATTATTATTATTATGATACAGTTGTTTTTTTTTATATATATATGCTATATTATATAAGTTTACGTATTTATTTGCTTGCTTGCTTACACAACTGCACAAATACAATTCAGTAAAAAGTCTTTACAAATAAAAATAAGAAAAATTCAGGCGTAATTTTCAGTTATAAATGGAATGACGTTTGAAGCAAGGGAGGAATGTGAAACCAGTCATTTGAAACACTCTTTAGATAAATAAAAGTAAAATTGCATTTAAATCATCACAATAGCTCGAATATACATAAATATAGTGCATATATCAAGAATATTCAGTATATATTGCCCAGACCTCTCTACAGCTGTTCAATTTAAATATATCCAAGCCACAAGACATTACATAATAAAAAAGTAACTCTAGTCACAGTTTTCCAGACTATATCTCATGCCATCAATGCTTATAATTTTAGCTTCTCACTCGGCTTTATCTCTTCAGAGCCGTCGGCTATAATTAACTGATGTGCTGTAAGCAGATATTTCTCTTTGTTCTCGACCCGTGTAGGAAGTACTGTCCAGCCGGATGTGCAGCGGTGACGGGAGACGTGTCTGGGGACATTTCCCTGGGCTACAGACATGTGAGTTGCGTCTCATTGTTTTCCTCAGGTGTGGCTGGCATGCCGCGGCTTATTCCGCATCTGCGGGAGAACGTTAGGCAAGCTGCGGGTTTGTTTACAAGGCCGACGTGCAGCCAAGCTGATGCTCAGCGGGGAGCTTCCCGAACAGGTTTCAGATGCAGTGGCTCGGCCAGGAAAAGCAGCTTCTCTAAGCAGATTTTCCCACAGGTGCTCAGGCCTCTAGGGCCTTCACAGGGAATGTTAAGCGGGCCAGCGGTCGGGGGTGGAATGCACTAATGGCTCATCCCATTGTCTGACAGCCATTTGTTGTGACAGGGCTTGTGTGTGTGTATGTGGACGCCCTGAGGATACGCAGTGACAGATCATTTGTGCTGCCTCCATTGTTCTCCCTGGTCACTTAGTGGGCAGTGAACTCTGAATGAAAGGAGTTTATGTAATTGTGCATACCTCTCCAGTGAATCGGGGTCGGAGCTTTGGGCTACACGAGGGATTGGCCGAGCAGCAATGGATAGTTTGATGTGGAGAGAATCATGTGCTTGGGCTTTAAGTTATAACTCAAGAAGTTAAGGGCCTTTCTGAAGGCTTAGCATTGTGGTAAAATCTCTTCCTGTTTGTGAAAGCTAAGCTGGCCGAGCTTTATGTGTGTCACGGCATTGATTTTGTGAGGGTAACTGAAAGGTTCTTTTCATTTGAATCAGATGTTTGTTGCATGAGCGTAGCTTAACCTCTTAAAAACCAAAAGTAGAGTAAACTTTACTGATCACCGTGAGAAGGAAAACTGTAGCAAAGATAATGTCTATTTCCATGAGTTCATGAGTGAAAATGTTTCTGTTTTGCAGCTTTATAATTTAATGTAGGTTTTATTTTTTACAAGTTGTTATATTATCAGCAGGATTTGAGAACAAAATTCCAAAGAGCATTTTGTGCTTCAAGTAAGAAATTCTGACTGTTGTTTTCTTTTGTACTTTTAAAAAAAAAAAGTTTTAAATTTGGTGGTTTTGGACACCAAAAATCATGTAAAAAATAAGGACAAATAATTTAAATATAATGATTCAAACGATTAATAATGATGCATAACAAAATATACACAGTATACATAAATATATTATGTAAACAAAATCTTTTATTTTGGATGCGATTAATCACGATTAATCATTTGACAGCGCTAATATAAAGTAGTTATGATCTGAAAAATACATATTGTATTTATATTCCACTATTTTTTATATTACACGTTCGCGCATTTGACCCCCAGTCAATACTTTCCTTCAGTCCCCGGGTTTCTTGTCCGCTCAGAGCTTCAGCGCCGGTGTTCCTTATTCGACCGTAAGTGCCCTTTGAAGTGGACTTCACATGAAATTCCGCCATGATTCCAGTTCCAAGGGAACGTACACGTTACATTCAAAGGGCATTAAAGTGCGCGAGATGTGAATTTATATTGTATTTATTTACAGAGATAGGGGAGAGCGGGGCACAAAGTAACACTTTTTGACTTTCTCAAATTGTGAAAATCCACATGGGGGGGTTTTTTTTTTTTTTTCAGAATATTTTTTTTTTATCCCGGTAATTTTACACTTGTCTATACAATATGTCACTTTGTTTCATAATATCCATGTATACGTTTTTCTTTAGTACCCTCAAAAATGGAAGTGAAATTACAACATCCCCGTAGTGAACCCATTGTACATCTGAGGGGCACGTGTAACGTGACCATTGACCTTAATCTTATCGACCATGAAAAAAATATACTAAGACAAACTAATATTTTGTTATACATAATATATATATATAGTTATTTGATTTTTTTTATTATTAGTTTTTTTTTATAAATAATTGTGATTCTTGGAGTTTGACATTGAACACCTTGCACCCATTCTTGGGACGCCCCCATAGACGAGCCAAAATGTGCTTTACATTTCTTGAAATAATAGTTTCTAAACATTAAACATTGACTGTCAGTCTTTATTCGCCTGTTTCTCGTTGTTTCTCATTAAAATGCATTGAAGTAAATTACATCTCTAATGTCATAGAATAGCACATTGTAACGCAGTGTTACAACGTGCCCCATCTGCGCAACTGGAATTTAAAACTGGTTAGTGTCTTCTGCTAGTAATCAAAGCATTAAAAAACTATCTGAACTGATAAATAACAGATTGGAGATTAAAATAATCGCAGATTTGTCTCATTTTAAATGAGTAATAAAAACTGAGATAAAAAATGTACTTAAGCCAGAATTTAAATGTTACTATGGGAAAATAAATATTCAAACCATGTTTGTTACAACTAACACCCCATTACATTGTGCATCACACTCATCGCAAGTTTATTGTTAAATGCCCTTACATATCTTTGTCACCAGTGTTTGATCACCACATTTGAGTGATCATTGCAAAAATGTTTTATATATATACATTCTGTTTATGTATGTACTGTATTCTATATATATATATAGTACCAGTCAAATGTTTGGACACACGAATGGGAAAGTGTCCAAACTTTTAACTGGTACTGTACTATAATATAAACAAATAATATCAACCGATATATCGGTATCGGCCTTTTTTTACTCCCTAATATCGGTATCGGCCCCAAAAAACCCATATCGGTCGGGCTCTAGAGTATATATAAATTTAGGAAGTGAATAGAACAGAAATAGACTAAAAGATGTAACATAGAAAGAAACTGGAAATTGCACATTCTGGTTGTTGGAAAAATCCAGTGTGTCGGAGTGTGACTGTCTCTCTGTATTGTGTTTTACTAATGATACATTTCCACAGACTAAAGTGATGGTAGGAGGAACGCTTTCTGCTTTAAGTTGTCCTAACCCCCATCATGGATCACAGGTTTTCAAGAAAGACAACAGACACACGGCTCCAGGCTCAACACTCACACAACAGGGTCTTAACCCACAATGGAAGACAAGGGGGCGCATTTTCACCCTGCTGCTGTCTGCTTTGATATGCGAGTGTGGAGGGCTTTAGAAACAGCTAGAGCTATTGATTACTTCACATTGGCTTTTGTGTAGATGGGGTGGAGCAGTGGACTCTGGGATTACAGACAGATAATGCCACCGCAGTGAGGGTGTGGATCTGCCCTCCAAAGCCATTCAGTAGTCACTCCAACACACATAGACACACACACATTTATTCATTATCTTGCCACCTTATTCTCAGTTCTAGATTCATCAGTACACTTTGAGAGACTGAATGAATCAAATGAATGAAATCTGTTTGGACATATAGCACCACCCTCCTCTTTATGCAAATAAATGAAACTGAATTCCCATAGTCCACAGTACATGCTTACTACTAGTTTTGCTATCATTATGATTTTTTTAATTTGCTTTTTTTAAAGAAATGAATACCTTTATTCAGCAAAGACACGTGAATCTGGTCAAAAATGACATTAAACAAAATTGGCAATAAATGTAAAATTGGCAGCTATGAGTAATTATGCTAAATAATTTACATTTATTAAACTAACCATGTTTTGTGTGGTTATATTATATATATATATTAATCATTCATTTTAACGATAGCGAATTAGCAGAGGGTAGGGCTTTTCATAACATGTATATGCCATGTCAGAATGTTTTTCTTTTATGTAATTTAGTAAGAATCCAGTACACTCTAGCAACCACATAGCACCACACTAAAAACATCCAGAGCACTGTAGCATTGCAGTACTGTTTTGCATGGGCCAGCACAACTTTTATGCATCATAAATCAAAGGTAGAGACTGCAGTTGTTCGATAGGGCTGTATTTATGGCCCTGACTGGAGGAGACATGTTCAGGTTAATGAAGCATCTCTGTCTGAATGCAGAGCAGCTGTTTCTGCTGATAACACACAATGCGTCTTCTGTTACCTCATCACAGTAATGATTTGCAAGTGGCTAATGGGATGTAATGTTTAATGTAAAACACCAGACCACCCCAAAGACCGTGCACACTTTTATTCGGTCTTTCTGCCATAGGCAGTCATTTTGCTCAAACTTTGTAAGTGAGCTTGCTTCCGGAAAGTTTTTTTTTAATGTTATTTTATCTTCAGCGTTAAGATTCAAAGTAAAAAGGCCTTTTAAGTATTCAAAAGTTGTAAAAACTGTGTGGTTAATGTTTATTATGAGACGGTGAACTATGCACCGATGACTTGATCATTAATTTAAATAACAATCAGTTTTCTGAAAAAAAGGAAGAAAGATTTTGCCATGTTGCAGATGAGTTAAAAATGACATATTGTAGATGTAATTGACAATTCAAATTATCATAATGTGATTTAAATCAGAAGATCACAGTGTTCAAATCCCATTATGGCTGTTACCTGGCCTGTTAAGTAAAAGGGCCTTAAAAAGGTTATTCATGCTAAGGCATTTTCTGTGACAAAGTACTAGCATTAGCGGTGGTAGCTAAAGAATGCTAAGCATTTCTACTAGCTGCCACAATTACTGTAATTGTTGCCTCAGAATGAAATTGCAGTAGTAATGCCTCCTCAGTCAGAAATTTTTAATTAATCCATGTTGTTACTAAAACATGCATGCTTTGTTCAATGGAGGTCTGTCTTAGTAATTATGAAATACCAGAGCAAACTGAATTGAATGCCTGTGCTAGGAGTATGCATATGGGTGTTTTATGGTAGCTGAGACAGTGCTTACAACATGCAATTTTTGGCAAAAATTTTATATTTATTTTTATTAGGTTTCTTTTAGGGATTTCTTTTACAGATTTTTTTATACTGTACAGTATAATGTTCTAATTACTTTTTATTCTAATGAGTATTTAGTTTTTTTATTTATTTAGACAACATATTAATATCACATTTTTAATATCATCCATTTCTCTGTTAATTGCTGTAATATGAAGAAGTATCAGTATTGTTCTAATATTGTTTTTTGTCAACTTAATTTAATTGCCATTGTTGGTTTAAAAATCAACAAAATTTAGATTCATTTTAAAGGAAATTGATTAAAAAAAACACCAATGGTTGTGTATGAGTAAAGAAACACTTGTTATGTCTTATAGGCCAATCTCTGTCCTTTCTCTGTCTGGTCCTTCATTATTGTGTCTGAGTGCTGTCTGTGCTTTCTATTTCAGACATCAGTTTTGTGTAAAGCAGCGGTGCATGCTGGGGTCATCATGGACCAGTTTGGAGGACCAATCACAGTGGAGGAGCGCCGAGGGCTCAGTCATTACCCTGCGGTCAGAGCCAACGACATCCAGTCAAAAGAGTGAGTTACTGCAGTGGTTTCTGTGGTCTTTCTCTATGACAGAAGCTTGAAGCCTCAGATTTTATCTATGCTACAGAATGCTTTTATATTCTTAGGTGAGTCAGACATCAGCATGTGGGCTTTCCCAGTACATAAAAAGGAATAAAATGTTGATGTTTACAGTTTAAGTCTATGTAGCAAGTATGTAACTTTTTGCCTCATCAACTTCCATCTAAAGTGGATTTCTGTCAGCGTGTGTTTACTGTAAATCTGACAGGAAAAACAGTTAGGTTCCAGTTTGAAAAATTGAAATAGTCTGTCTTACAAGTTCTCCTGACAAGTTGCAACATGTCTTATTCCGGCACTTCATCTAACGGCTGTGGCTGGATGTGACCTTGGTAGGTTCTCCAGGACTACAGCAGTTATTAAGTGGTGATTCCTGCCTTCTTTTGCATGATGAATGGTTCAGGTACTACCTAATGTCAGGGACACTCTGTCTGGACTGTTGCGGTTTCACAGATTTGTCTTCAGGGAATTGGGGGGCAGGTTGAGAAAGAAATCGGGATTGCTTCTCGTTATAGTCTCTGAGGAGTGCTTGAAGTGTCCATTGAGGAGTGATTTATTAGGAGGACAATAGGCAGCTCTCTAGAGCCAGAGATACTTTGATCCATTTAATACCTGGTGAAGCTTAACAGAACAAATGCAGATTAAGATCATTTATGCTCTTTTTTTGACCAGTTATTGATAGAAATAGTAGATGGAGAAAACAGAAAATGATGAGGAAAAGAGGAAGATGATGCTAGCCACCTCCCTTAATGTGTCAAGTGCATGAACTAGGCCACAGTGCTTAGTTTCTTTTGTGCTAATCACAGCAGTCTGTAATAGGTTACTGGCCGTTCTGAATAGATTTTATTGTGTTGCTTTGCTGTTGCTAGGGAGTTGCTATACTAGTATTACTGGTGTCTACTGATTGGTTTTTAATGCGATGCAATGTGCGTTTTTTTGGGTGTTCCACTAGGGCATTGCTATGCAGTTACTGGTACCCTTCTTTCACTGAAATGGTTCAGCTCTCAGCCAGTTCTCAGTTTGTAGTGTGTGGTTTTATTTTTCGTCCACTGCCGCTTTTGCTGAGTTCTGGTTTCACAGTTTGTTAGCAACCTGTTGTTGTTCACATATGTGTTGTGAGACACTACATTTCTCCACTACGCCTCCAACAGCACTAGTTCAGAGGTTCCAGTTTTGCAAGTTACCGGGTGTTCTGAATGGATTTCAGTGCATTGCCTGGGCTCGACAATAAGGAGATGGATTTGTCACGACATTTTATCATTTGCATGTGTTTTTAAAATTCAAGCGATTAAAAAGCATTTGCTGCGCAAAAGACAACTCCTTTCAGTACTCGCACTGTGTTCTGTGTGAACAGCGCACGCACAGACAGCCGCGTCTCTGAATGGGCAAATACATACAAAAGTATGTCAAAATACCCGTCCTGGCAAGTAACTTTGTAGTTTTAACAATGATTAATCTATATTGAATTTATACACTGGAGTACAGATGCACCGATCTACCGGACATTTGTTTTATTTCAGACTATCTTCTGTTCCGTGCTTGCACACAAACTGCACTGCAATCATTTTCCCAATGGCTATTTTTGTGGAAATACTACGTTATTATTATACTTAGTCTGTAAACGGCTGTTAACAGAGGTCAGAGATTCTGAAGACGGACACAAAGAGGAGAAAATACTGTAGCAGGCAGAACAAGATCACTGTTCACGATGTGCGAAATATAGGAAGAAAATGCAAACATTGAATTTTATATGAATGTGTTTCTGAGGGGAACGGAACTGACTGTTTTCAGAAATGGCCTTTTCTTTTCATTTTGTCTCCGTATGATGCATTTAAATGAGTGTTAATACGCGCAGTGCTGCTGTGTTTACAGCGTTAACCAAGGAAACGCTGTATTGCTGTACCATAAGCGCCGCCTGCTGTCAGAGAGTGAATCTGCGTCTCATTCAGCCCACCTGCTTTTTCTGTTTCATACAGATGTTTTATGTAGCATAATTTCACAAAGCTAAAGTCAGGTTATTCTGTTTTTGCTTCAGATTTTGAAATTATACAGTCTAATATAAATCAAACATTGCACTTTTTTTTCAATTCATGATTAAAATGCAGTGGTTGCCTCTAATTTCAAATGGCTATGAAAAATCAAGGTGCAACACAGAGTGAAGAATATGCAAATGTTATTTTATATGTGATTTTTCCATTTCTGTACCTGAACATCTACAAACATAAAAACCTAAAGCATAATTTAATTTCTATTTTTGTGCTATAGGCCTATATTTAATTGTGCTATTACTTGTAATTTGTTCTTATTTACTGGCTGTCACTTGTCTTTAATGTTTAAACTTTATATTTATGTTTATTTTTGGCTAGTGATTTTTGCTGTGGTATCGAAATTGAAATAGAGAATTGTAAAATTTAATTGGTATCTAAAATATTGGTGTCAAATAAGCTTATTTATTAGAATACATGATAACAGAAACTATAAAAAATTGTGGCAGGGCCAATGAAAATGTTGGCAGGGCAAGTAAAAATTTGAACCACTGGCCCAACCGGGATCAACGCTAAGGGGATCAGTGTTTTATAACCCACATCCAGGTTGGGCCAGTAGAAAAAATCCTTAGCGTTGATCCCTGATTGCTGTGATTGCTAGAGCATCGTTACATAGTTACTGGATGTTCAGAATGGTTTTTGATGCTTTGCCATGTGCTGTCTAGTGTGTTCTGCATTGTTATGCAGTTATTAGGTGTTCAGAATGCATTTTATTGCGTTGTTATATTGTTTGCTGTCTAGTGTGTTCTGCATTGTTATGCAGTTATTAGGTGTTCAGAATGCATTTTATTGCGTTGTTATATTGTTTCTGCCTGCTAGAGCATTGCTATATAGTTACTGGGGTGTTCTGTTTGTTTTTAAGTGCATTTCTGTGATTGCTAGGGTGTCCTGGATGTGGGTTATATAATTTTTTAAATTTATTTAAACATTTATTAATTATAATTTTTTTGATGCATTTCATTTATTCTTTAAAGGAGTGGTTGACTGTTTTTTTTTTATAGGCTTGATTGTGTTTATGGGGAGCAGTCTAACATGTTAATGCTTTGTTTGTTAAAAAACGCATTATTTTTCCACGTAATTTACCTTTATTCCACACCGCTCTGTCCCTTCTCCTCTGAACGTGCTGATCATTTCCTGCTTTTATGAAGCCCCTCCCTCAGAAATATGTGATGGGCTCTGATTGGTTAGCTAGCCAGTGTGTTGTGATTGGCTAAACTGATTCTAGTGCGTGTCTAAACGTCCCGCCCCCTCACCTCAGCGGCATGTGCTCCGGTTGTATTGTAAACAATGACGTCATCTATATTGCTTATCAATTTGAGCTCGATTGAGAAGCAGAGGATATTATTGAAGAGGATCGTGCAGAACCTGTGCAAGCACGGCTTTTAATGGTAGGCCTAAGATTTTTTGTCTTATAAACTGTCTCATACTTTTAGATACGCTGTTATTTGTAAATGCTACTGCTTATGTTAGCTTTTAATATACGGTTTTATTCTGATTAAAGCTTTAATACAGTTGGGCAACCACATGCATGGTATAAGGCTGCTACACGGTAGTATGTGAAAATAAGTGTATCAATGAGTGATGATCGAATGAGGGGAGGGAGAGAGAGATGCAGAGGGTGTGCAGGCAGGGCGAGGCTAGGAAAACAAAAAAAAAAAACAGGATGAGGAAAACGCTCCTTTAGAACATTGATGTTGAACTGTGAGACTCCATTAGAATGGTTTAGAAGACAGAATCGCGATTCATATATGAATTGATTTTTACATGCACCTGTAGTTTTCTCTTCCTCTTCTCTAAAGCAGCGCAGCATGGCCTTGCTCCCTTTGCTGTGTGTTGCCGGAGGCGGGGATTTATGTAAAATTCTGGGTTCTTGACGTAACGGACCCGGGAAGTAACTCGTTGCAGAATTTTAAAAGACGATATCTCCGTTTGCATTGAACTTTCAGCTTCGTAACTTTGCAGATATTGTTTATGATCAAACAGCAACATTACACACTAACTAACATTAAAAAAGTGAAATCGCAATCAACCACCCCTTTAACTAAACCAAATTATGAGAAATAGAGAAATAGTAATAGTGTTGCTTGTCTTAGCAAGCACTTAAAAATATTACTGCAAATTATGAAGTTGCACTGGTGGATTAGCCATTTATTTCATAAACCAATTGATTAGTCAAACTAAATCCATCATCTCCAGTCTAAGGAGATTATGTTGATGATGTAACAGTCCTCAGGGTCCGCTTTAACCTAATTGAATTACTACAATCAATATCAGCACTTGATTCATTTTTACGTTGATTTTATTAGATTATATTTCTGTCACCAGCAGTTTATTGCTTATATTCCCAGGCTTCAGACATTTATCTATTATTTTGTTGTTGTTGGCACACCACTCGCCGTATCCTATTTTGGTTTCATTCACGCTGTCGTAAACCACTTTGTACCCTGAACTCTGAAACGGTTTGCTCAACTGCCATAAAAGTAATGAAAAAGTAATCACATCAAAGAAGCCTGTGATAATGATAGGTTTTTAAGTAATGCCTGACAGAGATGCAATTTCCCAGCCTGTTCCTCTCTAATTACCAGCACACTGCTCTTTTCACCAGCCCAGCTGTACCCCAGTTCCCCTGTCAGAGGGGGAGATGCGGGATGCAGTGAGGGAGGTTGTCTGAATTTGGTAACATAACGGGTTGACAATGGGAATCTCCTTTTTGGCCCCTGTAGGCGTTACTTTCACATGACAGGGCCTTAATTAATCACTGTAATAATGATCTTTTGTGTCTAAAGTGCTCACTGATATCTGTTTTTCCTTGTCTTTCAGTGGCTCGTTGTCTGAAACCCTCTTCACATTTGTGACAAATGGTAAGCACTTTTGTTTTATGGTTCAATGCTGATGTGAATTGAGCACACATATTGGTGTAGGATTAATCCTATTATTTCTTGAACCGTGTTGACATGATTAGTTTTCGACCACCTGCTGTTATTCCTGCTGCCGCTGTGTGTTACAGTGTTGTTTGACTGGTATATTTGCACCTTTGCAAAAAAGGAAGTAGTTTAATCACCTTGTGCTGGCCCAACAGGTTTTTTTTTTTAAACCGGTTTGGATATGGGAAGCACTGTTTGCTCTTTATTAAAGTGAATGGAAGGCGTGGGAATATCTTATCACCTGAGTTTGTTTTTCTCTGGCTGAGTTGAGACCGGTTGCCATTTACCTGTGCCGACGCGCTCCATGCAGCTCTGCAGAAGCTGATGAATCAAACTCTCACAGCGGTTGCCAAATGTGTACATGTGCCAACACTTGCTCCAAATGTTTACCTTCCATGGTTGTGCAGGCTGCTAAATTGAGAATGACTTTCAAATATATATATATATAAATGAATGAATGAAGAGTTTGGTTCCAAAATGCTATAAATCCATTCTGATTAATTTGAGTAAAAATGTGTTTTCTTTACCAAGAAAGTGGCAAGATGGAAACCACTATTTTCTGTTTCAAACTTTCACATAGCATCTTTAAGTTATAATAACATTAAAAATTCAAATCCAGATTTAGATTTTCAAAGATTTATTATAAAAATTAACTTTTTTTTTTTTACTAAAATGCAATAAATCCATGAAAGTTTTTTTTCAAAATGAATAAATCCATTGAATCAATATGAAAGTAATTTTTCATATGGAAACTGTTGAAAATACACAACATGGTTAATCCACATATGACACTTACACTACAAGCTACGCAATATCGCGTCAAATCGAAAATGCGATCATCTTCGATTATGCACCGCTATTGCAGAGTGGTGATCTCGGCTCTTTGCGCATCTGAAAGCCGTGGTGGAGATTTATGTTATACATGAAACTGGCTTACTGACGAGATGCGCTTGACAATCATATGTGATTTATCGTGCAGCCCTAAGTGATCACAAAGTACAAAGTAGATGAGGAAAACTAGGATGTCGGGGGTATTCAAAGCGCCGCCATTACTGTCTAGAGTGCGTGGAATGGTGCACTGTGATTGGTAAAAAAAAAATTTAAATGGCGTTTATCGCGTTTTGGAACCAAATCTTCACATATATATGTGGGTACGGAAAGTATTCAGACCCCTTAATTTTTCAGTCTTTGTTATATTGCAGCCATTTGCTAAAATCATTTTAAGTTAATTTTTTTCCTCATTAAGGTACACACAACACCCCATTTGACAGAAAAAACACGGAATTGTTGAAATTTTTGCAGATTTATTAAAAAAGAAAAACTTAAATAGCACATGGTCCTAAGTATTCAGACCTTTTGCTGTGAAACTCATATATTTAACTCAAGTGCTGTCCATTTATCCTGATCATCCTTGAGATGGTTCTACACATCATTTGAGTCCAGCTGTGTTTGATTATACTGATTGACTTGATTAGGAAAGCCACACACCTATATAAGACCTTACAGCTCACAGTGCATGTCAGAGCAAATGAGAATCATGAGGTCAAAGGAACTGCCTGAAGAGCTCAGAGACAGAATTGTGGCAAGGCACAGATCTGGCCAAGGTTACAAAAAAATTTCTGCTGCACTTAAGGTTCCTAAGAGCACAGTGGCCTCCATAATCTTAAATGGAAGACGTTTGGGACGGTACCAGAACCCTCCTAGAGCTGGCCGTCCGGCAGAACGCGCTAGCGGGGGAGAAGAGCCTTGGTGAGAGAGGTAAAGAAGAACCCAAAGATCACGGTGGCTGAGCTCCAGAGATGCAGTCGGGAGATGGAGAAAGTTGTAGAAAATCAACCATCACTGCAGCCCTCCACCAATTGGAGCTTTATGGCAGAGTGGCCTGACGGAAGCCTCTCCTCAGTGCAAGTTTGCTAAAAAAACACCTGAAGGACTCCAAGATGGTGAGAAATAAGATTCTCTGGTCTGATGAAACCAAGACAGAACTTTTTGGCCTTAACTCTAAGCGGTATGTGTGGAGAAAACCAGGCACTGCTCATCACCTTGTCCAATACAGTCCCAACAGTGAAGTATGGTGGTGGCAGCATCATGCTGTGGGGGTGTTTTTCAGCTTCAGGGACAGGGCGACTGGTTGCAATCGAGGGGAAGATGAATGTGGCCAAGATAGGGAATAAATTTTCCCCTGGACGAAACCTTCTCCAGAGTGCTCAGGACCTCAGACTGGGCCGAAGGTTTACCTTCCAACAAGACAATTACCCTAAGCACACAGCTAAAATAACGAAGGAGTGGCTTCACAACAACTCTGTGACTGTTCTTGAATGGCCCAGCCAGAGCCCTGACTTAAACCAAATTAAGCATCTCTGGAGAGACCTAAAAATGACTATCCACCAACGTTTACCATCCAACCTGAAAGAACTGGAGAGGATCTGCAAGGAGGCAGAGGATCCCCAAATCCAGGTGTGAAAAAACTTGTTGCATCTTTCCCAAAAAAACTCATGGCTGTATTAGATCAAAAGGGTGCTTCTACTAAATACTGAGCAAAGGGTATGAATACTTAGGACCATGTGATATTTCAGTTTTCTTTTTTAATAAATCTGCAAAATGTCAACAATTCTGTTTTTCTGCCAATATGGGGTGCTGTGTGTACATTAATGAGGAAAAAAAATTTCACTTAAATGATTTTAGCAAATGGCTGCAATATAACAAAGAGTGAAAAATTTAAGGGGGTCTGAATACTTTCCTGTATGTTCCTTTTCACTGTATGTTAGGATGTGTGTGTATATATGTATATATGTGTGTATGTAAAATTTATTTTATTTACTTTTTTTGTATTTACTCAATATAATGATTAACTAATAGATTTTTATGTCTACATTTTATGGTTATGCAAAACAATATGGCTAAGTTTGACTATTTAACTAACTTATAAAGATATATAAATAATAACTTGAAAAATGTTTAATCGCAAAAAAAAAAATTTCTTTAGAATTAGTTAAAATGAACTGTTTGGACTAATTAAAATGTTCTGTTCTGTGACTGTTGAACGCAATTCAGTCAATTCAGATTAAAAATTCTTGTGGGGGTTTAGCATTTTAAAATTCTAAACTCAAAATTCTAAAGTCTAGTCAGTTCAAAGGCACCTGTTTCCTAATTTCCATTGGGTGTAGAACATCCACTTCCCTACTACACTCTAAAAATAAAGGTTCCAAAAGAAGGTTTTCACAGCAATGCCACATAATTATTATTTTTGGCTCCCTAATGAACCTTTTCTTAAAGGACCTAAAGAAAGAAACCATTGGTTCCTTAGTGTGAAGAACATTTTAAAATCTAAAGAACCTTTTTTCACTATAAAGTACTTTTTGTGAAATGGAAAGGTTCCATGGATGTTAGAGGTTCTTCATGGAACCATTGGTGCCAAAAAATAACCTTTTATTTATAAGAGAATAGTTCCTATTGACAACCGGGATACATTGACTCTTCCCTATTTGCTTTAGTGATACGCACAAGCTTTAGTCAGATGTTGTTATAGATTTGTGGAAGTACCTTTCCAGATCGTTATGACCCTAATCTCTTCTGGTCAGAAGTGGATTTGTATTCCGTGTGCATTGTTGATGTATTGCATGAGTTTCTGATGACAGGAGTTGAAAGATGTGTGGAGATCAGTCGATCCATGTCAGTTGATTCCCATTAATCCAATTAGTTTAAAGCACAGCTGTGAGCATCCAGTGAGCCACATCAAGTGAGCATCCTACCCTCATCAGCCCCCTAGCTAGATGATATCACTCACAAACAGTAGCCTATGTGACGAGACCTTGAAGGTATCAAGATGCAATTTTGTGGCGTTTTAAGTCTAACTAAATACTCAAACGCATGTACATCGAAGTACAAAGACCATGTTAAAAATCCTGTTTAAAACTGAAAATTAACGGTTTTAGAATTTGGAAAAAGTTTCCTGAAGATTTCTTGGTATTTCTAGGTTATTAAATAAAGTAAAATACATTAAAAACTTAAGCATCATCTCTGGAGTTTGCAGACTTTTGGACCCCTCTGTACTTATGAGTGTACAGAGACTTCAATCGGGGAACTTTTCTGACCTCCTGCTGAGATTCTGCTTGTCTTCTTCCTGAGTTTCCTCTGCCCACATATGCTAAATGTGTGGAATGTGATAGTGTTAGCCAAATCGAGACTAAGCAACAGGATGTATTGGCCCTGTTTTCTCTCTTTAAAGGATGTGGGTGTCTTTCCCCCCTCTTTTATTGTAATATTGGTGTGTTCATAGCACATACATCTCCATTTAACTGTACACATGGTGGGTATTTTAAGAGCTCACGGCTTCCTGTTGAGTATATATCAATATACACATAACTGAGTTTTTGCTCAACGTGTATTTTATATGTTAAAAGCAAGCACTAGACACGAGCACAACTAACATTACTCTCTTTTGATGTTCTTTTTTTTGGTAAAGTTGGAATTCATTAATATGTCACCATAGTCGCACATGTGTTTATTTGATCAAAAATACATTGATATTGTGAATTAATATTACAATTAGGGATGCACCGAAATAAAAATTCTTGGCCGAAGCCGAAACCGAACAAAATGAAACACTGGGCCGAAGGCCGAATATTGAATATGGTTTTTCAGGTTTTTTTTCCATGTATTTTGACTTTTTTTTCACCATTGCATAAATTAAATAGCCAAAATGTGCTTTTTACTGTTTTGTCTTGTTTTTCAAATAAAAAATCTGTTACAAAACAACAATTTTAAAATATTTAACACTAAATATTTTTTTACATTCTAGCAGACATTATACCAACAAAGCACAATTTAGCTTAAAATTAATAAGTTACTAAAATAATATTTTTTGGCGATCAGACCCCCTTCTTGAATCAGGCATGTATTTTTTACGGTCAAATTAAAAGCAGCCTTGCTGAGCAGAAGAGACTTCTTCTAAAACATTACAAATATTACAGATCCAATTTTCTTTCTCGGACAGTTTAAATGCTTCCACACTGTTGACATGTTTGTTGCATTATAAAGAGTGCGTGCCTCTCACTTTACGCTGGTTTCGATTTATTAGCGTCACTTGTTCGGTACAATTTATTCGGTCTTTTCGCTTATTCGGCCGAACACTGAAAGAGCTTTTTTTTTTTCTATTTTCGCGCGAATAATTTAGGGTGCCGCACATTCGGTGCATCCCTAATTACCATTTAAAATACTGGTTTTGTATATTAAAATATAATTTATTCCTGTGATGCAAAGCTGAATTTTCAGCATCATTACTCCATGTCCCTTCAGTCCGTTGATCCTTCAAATTCTAAATGCTGAGTTTTTCTTATTTTTATCAGTGTTGAAAACAGTTGTGCATCATTTCATAGAAAATCATGGAAAGTGTAAATAATTTTTCTGGATTCTTTGATGAACAAAAAGTTCAAAAGGACAGCATTTATTTGAAATAGAGTTTAACAATTTTCAAGTCTTTACTTTTGAGTCGTCACTTTTGATCAATAAAAGTATTCAATTCTCTGAAAAAACTTAGACCCCAAACTTTTATATTTGTAATGTAAATGTTTCAATTCAATTAGGGCTGTGCGATTCGTCGATTTTATTCGACTATTCGATTTTTTTAAATCCTCGACTTCATTTTGCTCGCATCGACAAACTGGCAAAATACCAGAAGTGGTGCATTTCATGGACGAAAATCCATAAAACACATTATTAGACTGTTTCTCAAGGCTGCATGATATATTAAACCCATTTAAAAATCATAATTAAGCATAATTGTGAATTCACAAATGCTACGATTTAATGTAATAATTATATGCGATGCCGTTCTAATACAATATATGTGCTTTAATTATTTACATGCGTGTAGGTTAAGTACATGCGTCACTCAGCGGCTTCGTTCACAGTAGTTCCACAGGAATTGTTATCATTTACATGTGTAGAGCGTCTCAAACTCCATCTCTGCATGCTGTTGTGAGTTTGGGTTTATTATAACGTCCATCTGGGAACGCAACGTGTGCCATTTCATCAGATTTGTAAGGTAAATCATTTATAAATCTATGCAAACTCAGGAAAATACATAATTATCTCGAGGTTTCAAAATAAAAGCTCAAACCCTCACTCTGAGTTTACACGTTTTGATGTCCACATATTCATTAAATTACTGTTGCTATAGCATTTCTGTCCTAAAGAAAGGGCCAAATATTAAAGAGTATGTGGACATTTGAATTAAATGGTTCTTGGTCAATATTAAACAAGTATTAGATCGCACAGCAATGTGTAAAAATAATCATCAGGACGTTGGCGCCCTCTGCAGGCCTTTGTTGTAATGCGTAATGTACATTAGCGCTATTGTTTATAATACATGATGTATTTTAACAGTTTTGTTCAATAAAACCGTATGATTTCTTGCTTTTGATACTTTTATTTGAACTAATTATTATTGCCTCATTGCTATTATATACAGTGGGTACGGAAAGTATTCAGACCCCCTTACATTTTTCACTCTTTGTTATTTGCAGCCATTTGCTAAAATCATTTAAGTTTTTTTTTTTCCTCATTAATGTACACAGAGCACCCCCTATTGACAGAAAAACACAGAATTGTTGACATTTTGTGCAGATTTATTAAAAAGAAATACTGTATCACATGGTCCTAAGTATTCAGACCTTTGCTGTGACACTCATATATTTAACTCAGGTGATGTCCATTTCTTCTGATCATCCTTGAGATGGTTCTACTCCTTCATTTGAGTACAGCTGTGTTTGATTATACTGATTGGACTTGATTAGGAAAGCCACACACCTGTCTATATAAGCCCTTACAGCTCACAGTGCATGTCAGAACAAATGAGAATCATGAGGTCAAAGGAACTGCCTCAAGAGCTCAGAGACAGAATTGTGGCAAGGCTCAGATCTGGCTAAGGTTACAAAAAAATTCTGCTGCACTTAAGGTTCCTAAGCGCACAGTGGCCTCCATAATCCTTAAATGGAAGACGTTTGGGAAGACCAGAACCTTTCCTAGAGCTGGCCGTCCGCCCAAACTGAGCTATCGGGGAAGAAGAGCCTTGGTGACGCGGTAAAGAAGAACCCAAGATCACTGTGGCTGAGCTCCAGAGATCCAGTCGGGAGCTGGGAGAAAGTTGTTGAAAGTCAACCATCACTGCAGCCCTCCACCAAGTCGGGGCTTTATGGCAGAGTGGCCAGACTGAAGCCCCCCCCCACCACACCCTCTCCTTCCTCAGTGCAAGACACATGAAAGCCTGCATGGAGTTTGGTGAGATGGTGAGAAGTAAGATTCTCTGGTCTGATGAGACCAAGATAGAACTTTTTTTTTAATTCTAAGCGGTATGTGTGGAGAAACCAGGCACTGCTCATCACCTGTCCACTACAGTCCCAAGAGTGAAGCATGGTGGTGGCAGCATCATGCTGTGGGGGTGTTTTTCAGTTGCAGGGACAGGACGACTGGTTGCAATGGTTGAAAGATGAATGCGGCCAAGTACAGTTATATCCTGGACGAAAACCTTCTCCATAGTGCTCAGGACCTCAGACTGGGCCGAAGGTTTATCTTCCAACAAGACAATGACCCTAAGCCCACAGCTAAAATAACGAAGGAGTGGCATCACAACAACTCTGTGACTGTTCTTGAATGGCCCAGCCAGAGCCCTGACTTAAACCAAATTAAGCATCTCTGGAGAGACCTAAAAATGACTGTCCACCAACGTTTACCATCCAACCTGACAGAACTGGAGAGGATCCGCAAGGAGGAATGGCAGAGGATCCCCAAATCCAGGTGTGAAAACTTGTTGCATCTTTCCCAAAAAGGACTCATGGCTTTATTAGATCAAAAGGGTGCTTCTACTAATACTGAGCAAAGGGTCTGAATACTAGGACCATGTGATATTTCAGTTTTTCTTTTTTAATAAATCTTCAAAAATTTCAACAATTCTGTGTTTTCTGTCAATATGGGGTGGCGTACGGGTGGTGTACGGATTACTGAGGAGAAAAGGGGGGAGGAAAATGAACTGGAAGTAGGCGCACGTGGAAAAAATTGGGATGGGGGGAAGTAGGTCGGTCAGGGAATAAATGTGCTCCTAGCAATGAATGACAAAGACCGACGTTTGATGATTAGTGTTATGTGTAATATGCATAAAATACGATTAATGCTCCCACTAGCCCTTACTGTCACGGCGCAATGTATTTTAAGTCATTTTAAAGGCTGTTGTTCACTTTCATCTATTTTTATTACCACAAAAAAATTAATTCTAATTATAGGGCCCTATGAAATCCGTTTTATTTCCAAAATTCAGTTTTTTTTCCATTTTAATTTTTCTATACTCCGTTTTAATGGTTAAATAAAATTGTATAAATCAAAAAGCCTGTCTATTTGAGTTTTACAGTTTTATCTTTACCAAATTCCATTTTTTCCATTTAAATTTTTCTGGATTCCATTTCAATGGTTTCATTAAATTTTTATAATCAAAAGCATCTCCAATTAATTTTTATTTATTTTTTTCAGAAATACTGCACATTAAAATTTTTCTCCTAAATAAATTCTGGTAAATAACATTTATGGTAAATACTCCTTTAAAAAGTGTTTTTTTATTATAGTTGTATTATTAGTAGACTAGAACACGTGGACATGTTGTCATTCTTACACTATAATACTGAACTTGGATTTCAGTGATTTGGACTATGAGATAGACACTTGCTTCTTGCACTCTATGTTACACTTTAATTTTGCTTTAAAAAAAGGATTTCATAAATTTGGATTTCATTTGGTTTAATAAAATATAGTTTAATAAAATATTCTTAAGTAACATTGTTTGATTTTTTTGTGGGAAATTAATCGATAAATTAGTCGATAGATTATCGAAATAAAAATAGTCGTTAGTGGCAGCCCTATTTCAAATCTGACCACAATGTTCTATCTTTCACAGATTGCAGCCAACAGACTGTTCTTCAACCTGTGAGCACTTCTACAAGCTTGTCATCACACAATATCTCCTCTGTTGGGTCTGAAGTCAACTGGTTTCCTAATAGCACCCAACCTGGTGTTGCTGATGACCTTAACAATAACCAACCAAAATGGCTCCAGATTGACCTCGGAGAAAAGAGGAGGATCACAGGTAATACTTGTATTTAGGTAACCTGATTTCATCGACATGATTGTTCGTCTCTGGGTCACCTGACTGTGCCAGTTTCCTCTTTAACACCTCAAGATTTGGCTTTCCCAATGCATCATTTAGTAGCTTTTCCGTACTTCAGGGAGAAATGTAATGCTATTATATCAAAACAAACACGCAAACATGTCGGAAAGACCCACAGTTGGTTCCAGAGGGTGTAATTATCCTCACAAAAGGTCTTTCTCGTGATCAGCTCTAAGTGCCGAGCATTACACACTCAGAGCACATGAGCGTTCACCCCTCCCCGACTGCTAACTGGTATCTGCATCTTTTGAACAGTTCCTGGTATTGCATAAAAGCACAGAAAGGCCCTCTCTGTGTCCATTCATCACAAATACAAACCCTCTTACAAAAGCACATTTAAATTTAGGAACACGCCGGACACGTTTATTTTGAGCACAACTGTGTGTAGACAGCAAAACCGAGTTAATTTCATACAGCTCAAGGAGCGAGAGAATGCTCACTTTGTCTCCTGTCAGAGGGAATCTGTGCTTTTGGACACGATGACCCTGAGTGAAACCGGCCCGTCTCAAAGAGGAAGCTCTGTTATCGTTGTGATGATGGCGTAAATTTGTGAGGCTAAATAAATCAAGAGTAAAAGCACTCTGCATTTTTTTCTGAGAAAGCTTTTGTCAACAAAATGCATGTTTTTTTATATATTGCTGTAGAGAGTAGGGTAAATGAAAGCAGTGAGCCACAAGAAACTAGTGTTAGTGTTATATATTAGGATCACCCTTAAACATTGTAAAATCACTGTAACGTACAGCGCTGTTGAAAAGTTTTGGGTGAGTAAGATTTTTTTTTTGGAAAGAAGCAAGAACGAAATCTATACTTGCATTCGTAGAACACATTTAAATTTGTCAAAAGTGACCATAGATACATTTAACTGTATTAACAAAAGAATGTTACATTTCAAATCAATGCAGTGTTGAACTTCGAATCATCCACAAAGAATATTGCAGTAGAATGTTTCTTTAGCGCAATAGCATATTAGAATGGTTTACGGTAAGATCATGTGGACCAACATAAATAACTTTTCAATACTATATCAAGAGAAACAGTTATTAACATTCAATTGTAATATTTCACAATATTATTGTTTTTTTTTATCAAATAAATGCGTTGTTGAGCTTAAGAAATGTATTTACGTATTTCAAAAACATTTAGAAATCTTACCAACACCAAACTGTATAATAATTGTCAGTTGAAGCTAGTGATTCATCTTGCAGTGATATTGAGGATTATGAAATCTGTAATGTTTTGGTGGTAATACTGGAGTGGAAATACTGAAATATCCCACTTCTGACCTCAAAATGTTCCAGTCATTCTGTGTTCCAGACAACTCCTAATTCTCCCAAAACAAATAAGAGAGCATTGCTTTACTCTGCCATCTTTGAAATGACAATAAATTACACTCACCAGTGTCGGACATCCGAGTGCCATCCCAGTGGTCATTTTTTCACGTAGGAGGTGGGAGAATTATGGGTTATGCATTGCTCATCCTGTCAGAACCACAATTGTGTATTTTATCATTTACCTTAACTGCTTGTTTAGTTTTCAATATATTCATCTTCAACCGCAAGAAGGGACACCAGTGACGTTTTTTTTTTTAAATAGTGCTTTGATTCTATAGCTTTCCTGGCTTTCTCTTTGATGATGAGTAACTTCCTTTCTTAACTTTCAAGTCATCACACTTCAGTCTCACAGCTTCACACTTTGAATTGCTCCTATGATCACAGTGGTGTCCTCTCGCCTGTGATGTAGTTAAGGCTGGAAAGTAATAACAGGCCTTGGGCTCTTTGTGTATGCTGGGAACATGCCACTTTAGTGTTTCCCTCAGGAATGTGTTTAGTAACCGAAGGAGGCAGGTTTTCCACTGTCATGCAGATGACGGGCCGCACTCTGAAGTGAAGTCTTTAGCCTACATGCTGTCGCATTCCTCAGCTGGCTGAGCGCTTGCATCACGGACCTCAGGAGCATTTGAGGCTAAATGTTGTCATGGAACTAAACGGGAGTTTGCTAATGAAATAATTCGGAGTCATGTTTTTGGTTCATAGGTATTCTGACCACAGGCTTGACCATCGCAGGCTTTGAATATTTTGTAAAAAACTACAAGATCGAGTACAAAGAGAGGAGTCGCTGGCGAACATTTGTCCAGTATAATAACTCTGATGAAATGGTAAGACTTTCTTTAAATCACTACATAACATGTTCAGTAAAAATTATTATTATTATAGTTATTTATTTATGAATAGTACAATTATATAATAATTATTTTTAAAGTGGTGGTTCATTGCGATTTCACTTTTTTAATGTTAGTGTGTAATGTTGCTGTTTGAGAATAAACAATATCTGCAAATTTACGAATCTGAAAGTTCAATGCAAACAGATATATCGTCTTTTAAAATTCTGGCAGTTTAATTCTTACAAAAACGGCTGGTAGGGACTACAACATGTTACTTCCCGGGTTCGTGACATCACAAACTCAGATAAACCCCGCCCTCGGGAAAAGCCAACAAAGGGGGCGAGGCCATGCTGCACTGCTTTAGAGAAAAGGAAGAGAAAACTAGAGTTGCACATAAAAATCTATTCATATATGAAATGCGATTCTGTCTTCTAACGATTCTAACGGATTCACAGGTTTCAAAATCAATGTTCTAAAGCAGCGGCTTTTGATACTGTTCCTCGCGTCCCCTGCTCTGCACACTCTCTGCACTCTCTCTCTCTCTCTCTCCGCTCTTCTCTCTCTCTCCCCGCTCTTCTCTCTCCCCCCTCTCTGCTCTTCTCTCTCCTCTTTCTCTCATCTCATTCAGCTCGGCTCCGACAATGAACCGTTCCACATTATACCTTATTTTCACATAGATAAAACCGTTCTGAATTAAAGCTTTAATCAGGATAGAACCGTATATTAAAATCTAACAGAAGCAGTAGCATTTACAAAAACCAGCGTATCTAAAAGTATGAGACAACAAACAAAAAAACATAGGCCTACCAATAAAAGCCGTTCTTGCACAGGTTCTGCGTGATCCTCTTCAGTAATATCCTCTGCTTCTCAATCGGCTCAAACTGATAAGTGATATTAAATACACCTTTGTTTACAATACAACCGGAGCAAATGCCGCTGAGGTGAGGGGCGGGACGGTTAGACGCGCACTAGAGGCCGTTTAGCCAATCACAACACACTGGGCTAGCTAACCAATCAGAGCCCATCGCCTATATCTGAGGGCGGGGCTTCATAAAAACAGGAAAAGAACAGCCCGTTTCTCAGAGAAGGGACAGAAAGGTGTGGAATAAAGGTAAATTATGTAAAAATATACTTTTTTTTTTTATAAACGAGCCTTAACGACCTGTTAGACTGCACCTCATAACACAGCCAAGCCTATAAAACACCCATGAACCACCCCTTTAATTTATTAGTTATAATATGTTGGGTTTCATTTTTCCCTGACAATTGTAAAATTATAGAGATAGATATATTTAGCTTTTTTTAGCTGTATATAAATTTGTTTGATTATACAATGTTGTATTTTACTTCAGATCTTTGAAGGAAATACTGACAGCCTCCACCAAACACGCAACACCTTCCATCCCTACATCGTAGCACGCAGTATTCTAGTCGTACCGTCAACAGTGGGCAAACCGGATACGCTATGATATTGCAGCTACTGGCTGGTCCTTTACGTTAAACCCCTCCCAGGTGCATGTCTGAGACGCAAAGGCTTCACAACCTCATTTCTCTCATTAGAACTGTTCACTAAACCACTGTTTCTCCCTATGCAGTGAATTCATCATCTACGGTGACACAGGAGGCCCGGCCTACACAGTCCATTCACAGTGACATGACCAAACCAGTGGCCTCTCAGGCCGATCTTGGTATGATTTTAAGAACACAAGCTAATCACTCATTAATTATTAAAGATTATGTTACAGATGTACTGGACAAATGGAACGGTGATTAAACTGACTTGGAACTACCTGTGCATTAGACGGTTTTAATGCATACCTGCCAGCCAATCAGAATCCAGTATTCAGACAGACCATTGAATAAAATGATTTAATACACACACTATAATAGCTTGGATTAATTTAAGTTTGTCTTTTCTCATCTCTGGAAATTCATGGTTCAAAAATGCTTGACCATGTACATAAATGCAATGGGTGTTTTTTCTTTGTTTTTCTTCATCATCGTTACTTAATATCGCATCATTTTCTTTTGTCTTCAGTTAATCTGGTCATAATAATTGTTCCAACCATTCTGCTTGTGGTCCTGCTCCTTGTGGGAATCTGCGTGGTTAAAATGCTATACAAGTAAGTATTTTTAAGTTGCCATATTTGTTTATATTTTCCGGGTGTGCCTCACACGTCCTGAAAAGTGAAGCTGCGGGCTCGTTGATCGCCCCCTGGTGGCTGGCTGCAGTACAGGTCATAAACCCCGCCCTCTCCATGTAAACGAATGGGATTTGAGTCAAAATAAAAAATGAGATTTACCCCGTTCTATACGAATTTTCCTAAATACGTTTTCTGTCATTTAAGGTAGTTATCATGCTGATATATGTTCAATTGTTCGTTTTTTTGATAAGTTTGATTTTAGCTAGTAATTTGATGCTATAAAAATGGGGCGTGATGTTATGGTTGATTGGGTCTGCGGGAGTTTTGGCGGGAGTTTGATACTTAGCGTCCCCCTCACGACACGACTTGCTGACTGCGCAGACTCATGCTCCAAATGAATCACTACTGCTCAGACTCGGGCTCTAAATTATTCACTACTGCTCAGACTCAGGTTCCAAATGAATCACTATTGAGCAGACTCTGGCTCCAAATGAATCTCTACTGCGCAGACTCTGCTCCAAACGAATCTCTACTGCGCAGACTCTGGCTCCAAACGAATCTCTACTGCGCAGACTCTGGCTCCAAACGAATCTCTACTGCGCAGACTCTGGCTCCAAATGAATCTCTACTGTGCAGACTCTGGCTCCAAATGAATCAGTACTGCGCAGACTCTGGCTTCAAATTAATCTCTACTGCGCAGACTCTGGCTCCAAACGAATCTCTACTGCGCAGACTCTGGCTCCAAATGAATCTCTACTGCGCAGACTCTGGCTCCAAACGAATCTCTACTGCGCAGACTCTGGCTCCAAAT
This sequence comes from Sinocyclocheilus anophthalmus, assembly GCA_018155175.1. Lineage (NCBI taxonomy): Eukaryota > Metazoa > Chordata > Actinopteri > Cypriniformes > Cyprinidae > Sinocyclocheilus > Sinocyclocheilus anophthalmus. Next base: position 198,360 of record JADLZN010009180.1, on the reverse strand, counting down.
GACATAATTTACTCAAGATGGCAGTGGCTATACTGAGATGCTTTGGCTTCACTTTTCTATAGTGGAAGGAGGTAGAGACGCGTCGTTCATCTTTTTTTTTTACAGTCTATGATATTTTCCCTGAAGTCCTTTTGCTACCATACTTTTAAGCCTTTTCGAGATGTTAAAGACCTCTGTAATGATTACCTAACCTTCAGTGTGTATTAACATAGTAAATAGGTCCATTTTTATTTTCATGTTGACTTGAAGAAAGGATGAAAGTTAAGACTGTTTTGTCTGTATTCTCCATGTTGTGTCTGACGTAAGAGGGTGGTAGAGTCCGATATGTTAACATTCATTGAAGCACAGCAAGCTTATCTCCGTTCAGCTACAGTCTGTTACTAGTCCTGTTATCAAACACAGCAGACACAGTCTCAGCATTGCGTATGTACATGCACCAGTGATTCCCAGCCTGCCCTAATAGATACCACAGCCACTGGTGTCAATAAAAGCGCAAACCCTGTGTGGCCTGTTGTGATTCCTCAGCAACACTTTGCAGTGGTGTTTAGATTCATAAAGAATGGAGAGATTGAGGGCTGCGGGGGGTGAAGGGGGGTCAAAGGTCAGTGTCAGGAGATGTGCCAGCTGTATTAGTCCCCCGAGAGAGAGCTCAGGGACAGGGAGATTGTGGGGAAATGAGGATGAATGAATGGAAACCTCTTATGGAGGTGTTTCAAGGGAATTATTAGGCTTCTTCTGTTGTTTAAGAGTGATGAAGGTGGTGAGAGACCATAGACTTTGCCACCTGTGTCTCTGACCATGGTGTTTTTCATTTTCCCATAGTAAGAAGACAAAGGAGAACACGTATGGCTCTGCGGAGACACATACAGGTAAAACAATCGCTTTTAATGAACTGGTTGGAACATTTAAATTAATAATTCTCAAAACCTTTTAGAAACACCAAAGCTGTTATAAACATATGACTTGTTTCTTCAGTGGAACATAAAGCAAGATGTTTACAAAAATGTTCAAACTGCACTTTTTTTATACAGCGAGAATAGATAGAGAGCAGTGGTGCCAAAAACAAGATCACCATAAAAGCAATCTTCTGACGTTATTTGATAACTTTATGAAAAAAAAGTGGTAACGCAAAGCATTTATGTATGATACATTATAAAGGGTTACTAAAGGGTATAATACATTGATTATTCATGATGTGCATTGTAATACATTATATCTGGTTGTAAATAATTATAACAGAATTTAAAGTGCATAGTGTGTCAATGAATTGAGAAGTGTTATAATGTATTAACTGTGGTTACAATTATTCATGAGATTATTATAAGGTGCATTGCAAGGCATAATTCATGCATTAAATCTACTTGTATAGTGCATTATACATAAAGGCTTTAAGTAAAGTGTTACCAAAAAAGTTATTCATAAATGATAAAGTCAGTTTCATATACAAAGCTATTACATGGCTTAAGAAGGACAAAACTGAGTGGAAAACGGCAGCTTTGATGAAAAAATACGATTTTTTTAAAGAATGTTTGGAAGAACATTTAAGCTATTTTTAACGTTTAGATTTGTCCTTCTAAAGCCATATGATAGCTTTGTACATGAAACAGATATCGTTTGTTGTTATCATTTATGAATAATGACTTCATTTTTGGTTGGTTTTCATGTAAAGCTATCAGATAACTTAACATTGGAGTTGCTTTTATGATGCTTTTGTTTTTGGTGCCACTGTTCTCCATTTTTTCACATTTTTGTAAATTTCTTGTTTTGTGTTCTATTGATGAAATGAGTCCTACAGATTTAGGACAGGGTGAGTAAATGACAACAAAATGTTCATTTTTTGGGTAAACGTTTTCATTGCTTTTAGGACGACATAAAATACTTAAAATAATTGAATGTACACATTTGGATGAATAAAACATGACTTCACCATATCTGAATGCATTTTTTTTACCTTTATCATTCACCTGCACAAAATATTTTTAGTCTTCATGACATATCCCTTCTTCCAAATATACGTAGTGTTTTGCCCTTTCAGACATGTATAATGTAAGGCTCACACACAGATAAAACCATCTTTCACAGACCGGCTGACAGTTGAATGATTCTTGTCTACAGGCTGTTGGAGGCAGATAAAACAGCCGTTTGCCAGGCACCAGTCCACAGAGTTCACCATCAAATACAGCTCTGAGAAAGACCCCATCCAGAAGCTGGACCTGGTAACCAGTGCAATGGCAGGTAAAGACTGACCAAAAATTTGGCTATAAGGATTTTTGCCACCCAGTGTTGAAGAACCGGCTGGAAATATCTTAACATGTTAAAGAAATTATTACTTTTACTCAGCAAGTAGGCATTAATTTGGTCAAAAGTGACAGTAAAGGCATGTATAATGTTATAATAGATTTCTATTTCAAATAAATGTCGTTCTTTTGTATTTCTATTCATCAAAGGAAAAAAATATCAGTTTTTCCACAAAAATATGAAGCAGCACAACTGTTTTCAACTTTAATTAAAACATTTTTTTTTAATATAAATATTATTTCAATTGTATAGATTTCACAATATTACTATTTTTATTGTATTTTTATATAAATAAATGTAGCCTTGATCAGCATAAAAGTCTTCTTTCAAAAACATTCAAACAAATTACTGACCCCAAACTTTTAATATAATAATCCAAAGCAACAAAACTTTTGAGCTGGTAGCATGCCACTGAATGTAGTTAATGTCAGTTTAATGTTACGTACTTCCCAGCACTGAAGCCAAGATGGTAATAGAGCCCAAGTGACCAACAAATGTTTCATAGCACAGTTTGCTTGTCGTAGTCAGACAAAAAACACTTAACATTGAAGAGATGTGATTTATTGCTTTGTTTTAGGACAAAGTGGTTAGGACATCGTGTTCATGTGGAAATATGGATTTAAAGCCAGAGTGTTTCATTTTTGTGGCTGCAACTAAAGTCAGAGAGGGGAGTTTTTTTATTGTCTGATAAAGGGGTTCAAATTGTAAGGCAATTTATGGTCCTTCACTGAGCTGAAGAAGGAAAATAACTTTTTGAAATAGTTGTAGCAGCCTGAAAGCTTGCCAGATGAAAACGCCTGCTCAAATTTAATTGGCACTTTTCCCCCTTACACTCCTCCAGGGCTGTAATTATTGATGATTCAAGGTTTGTGCAAGACGTCAGACAGATTACAGGCAGTCTGATTTCAAGCCCGCTGCTTGACTTGAAGCCCCTTTGAGCAAATACTGAAAATGTTTCATTGAATTAATTCTTGCTGCAACAATTTGTCTATATTTTGGTTTTTATTACCGTGTCGGTCGTTCCTCTTTTAGGCTGTCAGGAACGTGTGTGAAAATGAACTATAGTACTGTATGTCATTCATTTTTGATGGCTTTAGAGTTTATGGTCCCAGATTTATGAACATGGCTTGCTTCGTTAGCCAGGTAGGTTTCAGTATGGCTTGGCATAAACAATTTCTTCTTTGGAGTACAAAAGAAGATATTTTGAAGAATGTTTAAATCGTTTTTACCCCGAAACAACATTGGACTCCATTGAGTTTCACTGTGTGGACCAACAAATAGTGTTGTTATTGTTTACTAAAACTAGTGTTTTTTGTTTTTTTTTAGGATCATTTGTGTGTCATTATATTTTTTATTAATATTGTGAATTAGATTTCGTTTTAATATATATATATATATATTGTTTTTTTTTTTTATAACTGTATAGTTTATATCTGCATAGTTTAAGCTCTGGTTTTAGTATCAATTATTTTATTTCCTAAACTTATTTTATTTCAGCAATATTTCTAATTTTCATATAAAGTTTAAGGTTTTTATATATTTTATTTCAGTCAATGTTTATTTTAAGTAATGATTTTTTTTTTATTGTTTTAGTTTTAGTTAACGATAATAACCCCTTACTAAAATTATTAAAAATCATTTTCTGTAATTAAAATAGAGCTGAAATAATATAAATAATTAGATCTTAAATCCTAATAATTCAGTATAATTCAATCTTTTTTGCCTACTAAATACTTAATACTGAAATAAAATTTGAATTACTAAATGATCATAAAAATAAAATAATAAAAGTTCGAGCTGTATAGACATATTTAAAAAAAATAATTAAATTAAAATGACAGACACAACAAAATTGCTAAAACTTAAAAACTGAAAATATAAAACTAATCAAATTCAAAATATTAATAAATACTATAATACTAAAATAACACTGACAGTAAAGATTGGGGTATTTTTAGAAAAACAACTATTATGAAGTTACTAACTATTTCCTTTTCTTTTTCTTCAGCTGAGTACCAGCAGCCTCTCATGCTCGGCACAGACACGGTGTCCCGAAAAGGCTCGACGTTCAGACCCATGGACATTGAGGACAAAGACATCGAGGCTACTTCTCACTACGACCACCTGCAGACGGGCATCCAGTACGCCCTGCCACTGACCAATCAGGAGCCAGAGTACGCCACGCCCATCATCGAGCGCCACGCCTTCCGCAAAGATCCCTTCCTTCCGGATCCCAGCTACAGCGTCCCAGGCATGGTTCTAAACAAAAGCCCGTCGTTTCGAGCGGTGGAGGGCAGTAACTGTAGGAAAGTGATCGGAGGGCTTGCCGGGGGCTACCAGACGCCCCACGTCAAACCGGACAGGGGGAATTACCCAGAGGACATCTACGACAGCCCTAAAATCCTGAAACCCGTCATGCAGAACGGGAGCTGCTCGGAGTACCAGAGAACCCAGAAAAAATCCCCAGTTCAAGAGTGCTATTCCACTCCCAGAGACTGCGTCAGACTGCCTTTCTCCGGACTCAGACCGGACCCGGAGGGCAGCAGCTCCGAAGGAAGCTGAGAAGAACCACACTGTGATGTGCCTGATTTACCTGACTCAACAAAACCACCTCCAGACTCTTTAACTTATTTGTGCATGAGGGACAACTTGTTTTTGCATTTTTGTGGAGGCCGTAACGGATGCCATCAGTTTGTGTAATTTAACGATTCTTTTTTTGTATATATGATGTATTTTGTCTTGACATATCAAGATTTTTATAAAATTGTCCTGTTTGTTCCCCGGTCATTCCCTACGGACACAAACTGTGAATGCGAGCCAGATTTTCATGTATTCTACAATGTGACCATCATCTCAATTTTGTCAGACTCTGCTTTGAACATCCCTAAAGGGCAATTTCACCGATTTTTCAACCAACTTTGTTTTAAGGTGTCATTAGTAATGTGTACATGCACAATGTATACTCTTTCTCCGTTAATTTGCCAGCAAAAGACGTTTGACAGCCAGGTGATGCGTTTTGCACAATCTAACAGACTTTTGTTGACATAAACTGGTGTATTTGGGTGCAGGTAACATGGAGAAAGAATATACATTGTTCATTTCGATATATACTACTGACATTGTAACAATACAAAGCTGGTTGAAAATCGGAAAAGTCTCTTTTAACCTAGGGCTTTGGACAAAAAAAAAAAAAAACACATTTCAGGAAGCAGATCAAAAGATCTCCTGTTGGAAGAAGGAGATGTTTTGGAACTGGAGTAACTTTTACTTTGGTCCGTCTCCTTTAGGACCAAGAACCATTCCATGTTCATGTCCCTACACCAATCAAAACACATGAAATGACGTGAAAAACACCATTAAAATAGCCTAACACCATCCAAACGGGAAGCAAGCTGTGTGTCAATGCAACAAAATTAGCTTGATCCTATAATGCAAGCAAATTGATATTGCAAAGGTTTTTGATCTTTCATGCTGAATATTTTTGTGTTCACTTTGTTGTTTTAGACTCCCTTTGTTCCATGTGAAAACTGGCTGTTTAAAGCAATAGCAGACTAAAAATTTGTCTTATTTCATACTGTCTTTATTTGGATTGCCTATAGGAGTATACATATGTATGTACAGTTTTGAAATGTATATTTAGTTAAAAAAAACAAAGAGATGTTACTTTGTGCTGTCGATGATTATTTAAAGGGATAGTTCACTCAACAATTGTTGTTCATTCATTCTCATTTAATTCCAAACCCATATGTGACCATGGAGCACAAAACCAGTCTTAAGTCGCTGGGGTATATTTGTAGCAATAGCCAAAAATACATTGTATGAGTCAAAATTATAGATTTTTCTTTTATGCCAAAAATCAATAGGATATAAAGTAAAGATCATGTTCCATGAAGATATTTTGTAAATTTCCTACCGTAAATATATCAAAACTTAATTTGTGATTAATAAAATGCATTGCTAAGAACTTCATTTGGACAACTTTAAATATGATTTTCTCATATTTGATTTTTTTTTTTTGCACCTCAATCCAGGATATTCAAATTAGTTTTATCTCGGCCTAATATTGTCCTCTCCTAAAAAACCATACATCAAGGAACGCTATTATTCAGCTTTCCCATGTGATGTTAAATCTCAATTTAACAAATTGACACTTCGACTGTTTTGTGATCCATGGTCACATATGACGTATTTTCTTCTGTGGAACATGAGAGAATAATCACTTGTGTAGGAAACGAGAGGCTTCAGCTCAAATGGAATAATTTTTTTTTTTTCACCTTTGTGTTTCACGTCAGAGATAACTTCACACTGGTTGTGAGTGAATGAGAAGGTATATTGTTTTAACGTGTTAATGCCTTTAAGCATCCCCCCCAGAAAGATCTGTGAGGGTGCTGCTGGTTAAGGGCAATCCCTGTTAAAGATTACTTACAGGTCCTTCATTTCTGTGAAATGTTTTTGGGACTGTTGCTGATGGTTCATGTTTTAATTGCCCGTGAGGACTCGACATGCTGATTGTTGAAGTGGCTTTGCCACTGAAATCCAGTGCAGTGTTTGTGCTTGGTCTAAACCCTGATGAAAAGCACCAGTTGTTCAACCGTCCTGTGACTGTCGCTTTGCTTTAAAAATGTGAAAATCGGCATGATTACGTAATTATTTGGTGAAAGCATGATTTCACCCAATGAGTTGTCTCTGTGGGACGGTGATCAGGAATGTACGGTGGGGTGTTAGTTATGGTTCCTCATCTGATGGTGACCCTGCGCGTTTAAATCTACGCGGTTCTGCGCCCTGTAAATCACATTCAACCAAGTAATGCAACATTAAGCCAGCAGTGACTCTCTCTGGCCCGACCTGACCTGCCACAAATGTGACCGTGGACCACAAAACCAGTCTTAGGTTAAAAGTTCTGGTGTATATTTCTAGGCAATAATCCCAACAATACATTGTACGTGTCAAAATTATCGATTTTTTTCTTTTATGCCAAAAATCATTAGGGTATTAAGTAAATATCATGTTCCATGAAGATTTTTTGTACATTTCCTACCATAAATATATTGAAACTTAATTTTTTGATTAGTAATATGCATAGCTAAGAACTTCATTTGGATAACTTTAAAAACGATTTTCTCAATATTTAGATTTTTGTGCACCCCGATTCCAGATTTTCAAATAGTTGTATCTCAGCCAAATATTGCCCTATCCTAACAAACCATACAGCAATGGAAAGCTTATTTATTCAGCGTTCAGATGATGTACAAATCCCAGTTTCAAAAAATTGACACTTAAGACTGGTTTTGTGGTCCAGGGTCACAAACGTTTATGAGTCCGTGTGTATCCAATCGGTAGTATGTGCAAAAAATGCAATCATACAGGAAGGAAGAATAGCATTTACCATAGGCTATTTTTAGGATATAAAATATGGTCAAACATAAAGCATGCAGACAAAGTTTGGTAACAATTAAAAATAACTAACAGACAATTCATCTGTCCGAGCTGCTGATGTTAAGTATTTTATAATGGTGTTTAATGACTTATGTGTTGTCAAACATTAAGAAAAAGGTAATGTCATAAACTTATCGTGGTTCGTGAAACAGCTTTGAGTTTTTTAGTGTGTGTGGGAGAGGTCTTTGTGTGGGCTGTTAGTTCACGCCAGGATGCGTTAAATAACGAATCCAGCTAGATTATGAATATTAACACGTTGCTTTCAATACCTTCATGAAGAGCCAAGTCATATATTAAAATAAAAATTAATAAATAAAAGTTAACTTCCATTACAATCGTCTGCCTTTTAGCAAATGAGTTAAGCCGACTGGGCGAAGTACGTCACATTACGTAATTAATATTCATGAGCGCCTCGCTTCTGCCTCAACTATTCTTTCTGGTATTTTTATGGTTTATGTGCTTAATTTAGTGTGTACTAAACTTTAAACTACCTTTTTTTTTATAGTATTGTCATCCAGACCTTCACTGAAGCCAGTATGTGGAGGAACCGTAGCGTTACACGGTAGGTTAACGTTAGCTTCCTCAGTGCTAGTCAGGGTGGACCGGTGGAAGCACACTTTCCAGCGACGATGACAGGATATAGCATTTTATTTAATCATATTCTAGAGATAACAAAACAGATTTCCATTTGTACATCCTTGGAATTAAAATAATAATAATAATAATATGTCTCCATGAAGACAAAAACCTTCCTGAGATTTGAATAGTTTTAACCCTAGTGTAAACCCTGGTGTTAAACAGGCTAATGGTCAGAATGAAACAGTTTATTAAAGTATCATATTTGATATATCACGCTTTGATGGCACATTTAGTATGATAGAAGATGAAGCTTAAAATACCTTAATTTTATTCAGAGGCCGAAATAGGCTATGTTTAGTAAGATGTTATTTAAAGGCTTTTATGATCAAAGTGGGGGCAAAACATCTAATGCAATGTAATGCAACGATGACTGAGAGATTAACAAAAACATGACGTATGTGTTTAATACTCAACAAAAAAAAAAAAAGTGTAAGGATTGTCAAGTAAACCCAAGTTGCCTCAGTCTAGGAAGTGTTCATTTTGAAATATTACCAACAATACAAAAGTTATTCTTACACTAAAACGCCTTAACACATGTATATTGTACATTATACTGTATGTTTTGTATTTGTTCTGTCAAGCCGTTCTGCCACCTCATGTTTAAATGAGTTACTGCAACTGCAGACTGTTAAACTATAATAAAGCCCTTTTATCAACACCACAACAAAACTATGGAGGACCAAACCTGCAGAAATTAAAAATAAATAAATAAATAAATATCAATGATAAATATGTGTGTATAAATATATGGAGGACGAAACCTGCAAAAACAATACATAAATAAATACGCAAATAAAATAAATAAATTGCAAATAATAAATACTTGTGGTTAAATATTGTAGGAGGACTAACCTGCAAAACAATAACATAAATAAATACAACACATAAATATGCAAATAAATAAATAAGTGTGTGTATAAATATATGGAGGACGAAACCTGCAAAAACAATAAATAAATAAATACACAAATAAATAAATGTGTGTATAAATATATGGAGGACGAAACCTGCAAAAAACCATAAATAACTAAATACACACACAAAAAAAATAAATTTATGCAAATAAATAATATTGTGTGTATAACAATGGAGGACCAAACCTGCAAAAACAATAAATAAATAATAACAAATAAATAAATAAATATGCAAGTAAATAAATAAACATGTGTGTATAAATATATGGAGGACGAAACCTGCAAAAAACAGTAAAAAAAAATATACACAAATAAATAAATAAATATGCAAATAAATATGTGTGTATAAATATATGGAGGACGAAACCTGCAAAAACAATAATAAATAAATGGCACATAAATAAATATGTGTGTAAAGTATGGAGTACGAAACCTGCAAAAACAATAAAATAAATAAATACACAAATAAATATATATGCAAATAAATGTGTGTTTAAATATAGGAGGACGTAAGCCTGCAAACACAATCATAAAATAAATAATACACAATAATGAAAAAATATGTTGTATAAATATATGGAGACGAAACCTCAAAAACACTACATAATAAATCCCAAATAAATAATAATATGCAAATAATATGGGTGTATACATATAGGAGGACTAAACCTCAACACATAATAAATACACCAATAAATAAATATGCAAATAAATAATATTGTTTAAATATGGAGGACGAAACTGCAAAACAAGAATAAATACCTCCACAATAAATAAATATTTTTGTGATAAAAATATATGGAGGACGGAACCTGCAAACACATAATTTCCATAAATACACAATAAATAATAATATGCAAATAAATATTGTGGTATAAATTATGGAGGACGAAACTGCAAAAACAATAAATAAATAAATACACAAATGAATAAATATGCAAATAAAATATGTGTGTATAAATATATGGAGGACAAAACCTGCAAAAACAATAAATAAATACACCAATAAATAATAAATATGCAAATAAATAAATGTGTGTATAAATATATGGAGGACGAAACCTGCAAAAACAATAAATAAATAAATACACAAATAAATAAATAAATATGCAAATAAATAAATAAATGTCTGTATAAATACACAAATACTTGTTTAAATACATATAGAAATAATTAAACGTGATTAAAGTAGGCAAATAAATTAAATAAATGGAAAATGTTTAAGGAAATGCTGAACTCATCCTAACTATTTTCCTTTGATTGCTCGTTTATTTCTGAATGTAGTTCCACGTTTATTTTTCCTCTGCGCAGCATGCTAATGAGAGGGTGTTAATTATGGACTTGGTCGGGGTCATGTGATAGCTGGGGGCTTGGCTTTCCCTCTGACAGGAGATGCATGGTGTTAATCCAGTATAGCCTACGTAAAGTCACTTTTTCAGTTTAACAGAGCAAGATACATAAAAAACGGAGCTGTATTGTCCGTACAGTATCTGTGACTTTAAAAACGACCCAAAGAAATGGCCAGTGTCGTTTCCTGACGTCATTTTTTGTAACCCGATTGAGTCTCCACCAAGAGACAACTGTAAAGATCAGTATTCCCAGGTTCTCGTGAGATGACTGGTGTAAGTGGTTTAATCGAGGATCAGACCTTTTTTTTTTTTTTTTTTTTCCATTAGTTACAGAACAGAAATACAGGCGACAAATATGTTAATTACGCAATCATGGTTCAGTATGCAATTAAGAGCGATGTAGGCATTAATATTTTACATTGGCCACTTAAAATCTTTTATGATTTAGCTCTTTCATGATTATAACTACAAAACTAACCCTATGAAAAAGTTTAAGATAATAATCAGTCACCTTGACTGATGAAGTTAATACGCATGCGCAGGCAAACGCTCAAGCGCGTCACACACGATCCGCCTATTCTTGCATAATTGACGCCCTCTCATTAGCATGTTGTGCAGAGGGAAAAATAAATGTGGAACTACATTCAGAAATAAATGAGTGATCAAAGGAAAATATTTAGGATGAGTTTAGCATTTCCTTAAACATTTTCCATTTGCCCACCAATTTATTTGCCTACTTTCATCACATGTCAAGTTTTTTTTTAAATTTTAAAATTTTTATGTATTTAAACAAAATTACGTGTATTTATGCACACATTTATTTATTTATTTGTGTATTTATTTATTAATTGTTTTTGCAGGTTTGGTCCTCCATACAAAACACGAAGCTCTGGGCAAATCACTTTAAGTTTATTGAAACATTTCATGTCATACAATAACTACAGGTGGAACATTTATTCCCAATCTCCCTGTGACAAATCCTATGACACTGGAAAAACAGAGTTAACAGAAGAATAAATCACAAACCAGAAGGAAAAGGAAAAAATGAATTGGCTATAAAAAGGAAAAATGTTCCTCCACATTAAAGTTGCATCTGTGCGGTGCCATGCACTGGCAGTGTGGGAAGAATTTCATCTCACAAATCATCTCCTAGATGAGACAAGAAAATATAAGCAACAACAGTCCACTGAACCAGCCCATATACTGATAAGAGTTCACCTTACGGCCAAAGGAGCTGATTGTCCCGACTGCCCTCATCTGCCTAACATCTACAAACACCTGTGACAATTACAGTGGGGTGCTAAATAGCAGATAAAGTGTGATATAAGCAAATAACTTCTATTTCATATTTACCACTCAAGCTATGCCTCCTTGCTGAAAAACCTGCTTCAACCAGTCTAATCGCTAACCACCAAGCTGTTTTTCTTTCAGCAGGGTAAAGCAATTGTTTAGGGAATGTTTTATTGCTATCCAGCCCAAATGTTTCATTTAAAGATAGAGTAATAATCAATGTACAGACATTCAGACTGCAGCATGAAATAGCAATAATGTGATAAACACCTTTCTGAAAATGCTAGTGAGAGAACAGTTTGAGAGAAAAGTGATATGTTCAATAACTCAATGGTAGTAAAGCAACACTGATGATTATAGGAACCTCTTCTGGTGATCAATACAGTAATGATCTTACAATTGACAGATTTTGAGGCACTACAGCCGACTCTACAGAGAGTGAATTGGGCAAGGTAGTTGTTGAGAATCCTCATCCTAAATTTCTGTACACTTTTGTGTTTTTGTCACAGAATATAAAGAGTAAAATGGCTTGGATTAAATACGCTATGCTACATTGCTGTGTAAAAATGCAAGTTCACTTCCCTAACAAGTGAACTGTTCCAAAGACACTGTTAATACAGTAGGTTCAATGGCACTAGATGGACATTGTTCAGTAAAGATGTTTAAAAATACCTTGACAGGTATGTAAGGGTGGATATCATGAAAGCTGTCAAGAAATGTGTGGGTCACATCTCCCCCTAAAATAAATTCAATTAAATTAAAAATACAATTTTAAATTTAAAAATCATTGTGTTTAATTTTAGGAACACATTTTTTTTATTTTACATTGTGACATCATTGTCATGAAAAATATTATTTATTTGTATTTATTATTCAATTGCCAGTAACATATATTTTTGTAATGAATTTAATTAAATATAAAATAGCGTGCTGCAATGATGAATTGATGGCAATTAAAAAAATTTTTGAAGAACCTTTTTGTAATGTCCTGAAATACAAATAAAAATAATTCAGTAGTTTGAAAATCAGAAAATTATTTATACCATAATATTATTGGTATATTTAGCTTGTGCCCTTATTTTCATGAGAAATAAAAATAAGCACACTAAACCTTAAAAAATGTCACTTTTCAGTATTTACTCTTCAATTAACAATTGTGTGGGGTGTATACATTTTTTAGTTTAAATAAATATTGAAAACTGAGTGTCATTGTAAATTTGAGTAATGTTTATCTTTAATTTGAAATACAAAAACAATGAACGTTCCAATGATGAGATTTGGAGGGGGGGGTTAATTATTTACAAAATAATGCCACAAGAAGAAATGTAAAAAAAAAAAATGTGTGTGTGTGTGTATTGTCATATATATATATATTATATATATATATAATATATATATAAATTATATATAATAATATATTATATATATATATATCTATATATATACAACACCAAACTTTAGGTGTAAAATATGAGCTGGATATCTCTTCTATGAAAGTCACCCCAAAATTAATTCTAGATCACCTAAATGGCACCTCTCCACTTCTGTTCTTGTAAGCAATGAAATGAAAGCACATGGATGTGCACTGTTAGTAAATCACGCTGTATCGTTTCTGTCCTCATCACCTACTGACCATCCTGTGTGCAAAACAGGAAGGAGCATCATCCTCTTTACCTTTGCTTTGGAGCAGGACGGGATCACACTAAGCTAAAACAGAGAAGTTAAAAACAATGTGCATACATTCTGAGCAAACAGTAACTCATTGCTATATCCATCTACTTCAGTACAAGAGAAGAAGTGTGAATCATTAAAGTAGAAGCCCTACATTTGAGCTCATTTTCAGCTCACCTACAGAGGGTTACACAAAAGAGGAAGTCAAGAATCAAAACTCTTATCCAATCCATCCAATCACTTTACTCATCTACGTAAATATTCATTTTGTCTCCTCAAGTGATGGTGACGTACATATGCAAACAATCCTTTGTGGCCACTGAGTAACAGTATGTCCTCTTCCCTCAGTGTTTCTCCAGTGGACGTCGAAGCAGTCTGTTCTCCAAACGGCATAAAACAAGAAGAATCTGGTATGTTACATATTATACATGTGCAGTCTTAATCTCTTTCTGGTCTCCATCTCTTCGTCTGATGCTCCTCTCTCTCTCTTGTCTCCAGGATCCTTCTGGAAGTCTGGAGATCTAGGAGGAACTCTCTGCAGACTCTGCTGTCTTGGAGGTCTTGTCGTCTGAAGGACTTTCACTGGACAAGGCAGCATCTCCATTCTCTGTTCTGTTGTTCACTAAGTGCTTCCCTACAGCTGTAAGGAGAAAGAAAACGGTTAGTCAGTTTGGATAAACTTCACAATTTCTTTAAACCATTAGCCTTTGGCTTTTATGATTAAATGGCTGCATAGGCTATAATTATATAATTACAGACAGTACTGTTTGAAAGTTAGAGGTCAGTAAGTTTGTTTTGGTTTTGTTTTTAAAGAAATGTATACTTTTATTAAATTGATCAAAAGAATGAATGAATGCTGTTATTTTAAATTTCGATCACTCAAAGATACTAAAAAAGGCATCACATTTAACAAAAATATTAAGCAGTGCAGCTGTTTTCAACATTAATGTTTCTTGAGCAGCATATTAGAATGATTTCTGAAGGATCATGTGACGATGATGCTGAAAATTCAGCTTTGCATCACAGGAATAAATTACATTAAACATACTAAAATAGAAAAAAAATAAATTTCATTTTAAGAATATTTCACAATATTACGGTTTTATTAAAATATTCAAAACAATATTACTGTTTCACTATATTTTTGTAATAAATGCAGCCTTGTTGAGCATAAGATACTTCTTTCAAAAACAAACTTTTAAACAGTAGTGTGATTAAGATTATAATTTGATGCAAGTTTTAGACATTTATAGCCTTTTTTAATGCTATAGGGTTAATATTACTTTTTACTAATACATTTTTAATGTTTCAAGTTGTGTTTTAAACCAACTTTAATATCATTATTTAGCAATATTTTATTTATTACATTATCTATCAATTCATTCATATTTATGTCTTATTGCCTGCATCAAAAATAAAATTAATGAAAACTTACAATACAACATTAATGCGTTATGAACAGACAATGAACAATAGTATAAGCTGATATAGAACAATGGCATATTTATAACTTTGCATAGATTATTCATATTTATTACTTTTATTATGTTATTTATTCATATTCATATTTACTGCCTTAGCATCAAAAATAGTTATCTAAATTTATTAAATAAATTACAATGCAATAGTAATATATTATCAACAAATAAAGAATGAACAACAATATATTTATAAGTTTACACAGATTAATAAATGCTGTAAACACTGTTCTTTGATTGGAAGAAAATTAATTAATTCAGTGCACTTGCCTTGTAGGGAAGCGGGGTCGGCAGTGCCATTATTGTGACTGGCTTCTGATCCCTCCTCCAGCTCGTCCAGGTACAGACGGTAGCGGTGTCCGCTGTCATCTTCATACTCCACGTTCTCATCGTCAGAGTCCACCTCTGGAGCCACGTAAACCACCTCAAACTCAATTTCTCCCCTCTGCAGAACAACAACAAAAAAACTGTGTGAATGTCTGGAAGTGTGGGTGCGTGTAAAATGTCAGTCCTGTTTGTTATGCGAGGTAAATATAACCTTTGGTTGCTCACACAGAGCTATCGTATGATAGGGCTGTCAAATTAAAATTTGAATTACGAATATACATCGAATTTAAAATAAAAATAGAATTTTAGGTGTGCGTAAAAAATTTTGGTTTGCGGAAAAAGAGAACATCAGTGCGGAGAAGATCTTGTTTACATCAAAACTGAAACCAAAAGCGTGTTTCCCCCTAACTGAAATTATGCCTTTTAAATTTGAATATAATTAAAATACTGATCATATTTAAGTGCAAAATTCGAATTTAGTTTTTCAGCCCTATCATATGACGTCAGAAGACTTGCGCATGTGTCACATAAACCACTTCTGATTCATCTATGATGCCTGACAGACCAAGTCCTCATTTGCTTTTAGGAAATTGAAAAGAGTGCCCACCTTTCGTGTTCACCAGAAAATAAGTCAGATGGGTTTGGAACAACATGAGGGTGAGGAAATGACCATTTTTGGGTGAACAATTCCATTAACAGGTATGTTCTCTTCAAATCGTTAGTCATTACACCTCACAAGTAGGGCTGCACAATTAATCGCATGCGATTGTCACGCGTGTCTCGTCAGTAAAGCCGGTTCTGTGATTAGTAGTAAATGTCCATCACCTGTTTTCAAATGGAGCGACATTTACTACACAGAGCCGTAGTTCGCTGACAAGCTACGCAATATCACGTTCATAATCGAATGCGATTCATCTGCGATTATGAATGCAATATTGCATAGCTTGTCAGCTCAAAAAAGCCCCCCAAAAAGGGTATCTTAACTTTTGGGAGGTTCTCTGCAGGTGTTAGAATGGGATTGAAACATGGTTCTAATAATAAGTTATAGGTCACACGCTAAGCCTGATCTGACAGCCCCCTCGCCGGGCTGCAAACTGAACCGTGCATGTCTCTCACCTGCTGTGAGAGGATGGTGACGGCCTCTTTGTGCTTTGCATCTCTCAGGTTGATGTTGTTGACGGCTAAGATGGCATCTCCCACATGCAGTCCTCCGCAGCGCTCTGCAGGCTGGGTGGGGTGGATTTCGGAGATGAGGATGGGAACGCCGTGCTCTTTCCCGCCCTGTATTAATTCCAATGCAAACATCAAATCAGGACTTTGATCTTGGAACATACAGTGATTCATCCATTGAAACCAGATGAATTAGCCTGCATATAAAATCAAAGGTTGAACTCACAGTAATGGAGATGCCAAGTCCTTCATGATCTTCTTTGGCCAAAACCACTTTGCGTATAGGGCCGACTCCCTGAGTCTTTTTCAGAGAATCTGTGTCCTGCAGAGGTAAACGTAGAGAGGACATAATCAAGGGTGAATCACATGAAAATGGTCATAGTTCACCACAAAATAAACAAACTACATATTTATTTATATAATTATGTAGAGTGCATATAAATAATTAAGCTTGTTTCATATAAAATTATTATATTGTCTTTATTTTTTATTGTGTCTAAATTATTTTCATATTTATGTAGCAGCGTAATGTGGAAAATCTATTCTGTGGACTGGGCATATATAGTATATTAATATATTTAAAGTATATGAAAAACAAACCATCATTTTTAAAAGACTTAAGAGTTAAGTCCATATTATTTTAAATGATAAAATATAATTTTATATTAAATATCTAAAAATATATTTTAATTTTCAATATATAAATAAGTAAATATGGACATGAAATATATTGTTACGATCTCTAAAGTCAGTGCAGAAAAAAATGGGCTAACATTGTATTTTTAAGATAATTTACTAAACTGGTAGTTGGTTTAATGCAAAATTTATTCAGTAAATAAATAAATCTTATTTAGTTCCTTAATGTACTACATTATTTTATTATTTATTTATATTTCATTGGAACTTTAGTTAAGGATTTTGTAACTTAGTTTTAAGTTATTTTAGTACTTAGTAAACTAAAATAAAAAATAAATAATAAAATAAAAAATGTTGACGGCATCTAGCTGAAATAAAATGTTTTAATTTTTGTAAATGTTGTTTTATTTACTTTTTTACTTGAAGTAATGAATTAGGTTTTACTTTTAGTTGACAATAAACAAACAGCAGCTATAAGAAATTACATTTTTAACTTCTGATTTTGATTTTGGGGTGAAATTTCCTCAAGGCACATCATTCGCTTGTTTTGTCAAATTTTACTCTGATATACTGTATCTCAAGGATATTAGTTCACCTTCTGCATGCAGTTTCACCAAGCGTTTACCAAGTAAATGAACTGAATGTGCTATCTTACATGCCCCACAGGTGATAGCAAGGGTTTTTTATGATCATTGCGCCCCCTGCAGGCTCGGATCACTGTTTTGTGGCGGTGCAAGTGAATCTCAGCTTCAAGTTGGTTCCACAGCTTGTCATGAGCTGGTCCTTTCATGTCTCGCCCGAGCAACTGGATCTGCTGCACCCTGAATACAACGAAAAGCGCATTCAGATTTATACTGACACCCAGAACTCTGTGCCAATCTTGGCTCTTTGTGTGGAAGAAATCGCCACATGAATCCCACATAATGGTCAATCAGAACAGAAGAACAATGCTGTCTCTTACCTCCCAGCCAGCTCTTTGTCCAGATACTTGGCTGCCAGTCTGGCTCCGTACACCTCAGCCTGTAGTACCGCAATGTGCCTGCGGAGGGCCTCGTTCTCTTTCTTTAACATCTTCACCTCTGCCTCCAACTTGGCCTCCTTCACTTTTTCTTTCTTACTGGCCTCCAGTTCCTTCTCCTGTGACATGTAATCAAACAAAGACATGAGGTGAGCAGTTGTGCGCCAAACCTCTGACCATGTATGCATACTGATGCAAGTCTGTTAATAACAGTCACATCAAATCTCTGTCATTAACAGCCTTTCTAATGTGCTGCCCAATAGGACAAGAAACAGAAGACCTACGTCACCACAAAAACTACAACTTCACAACAGTGCATATGACAAGTGAGGTGAGATCGCAGGACAAACAACCACTCTAGCTTAAACATACCACTAAATGTGTGCGCACATACTATAGAATTGTAACAAATGTAGATTTGATGAAGAGCGTTTAAGCTCGAAACGTCACCTGTGGTGAGAACATAACTAAATACTGCTCTATCTCTGGAGCTGTGGTGTGCCTACTTTGATGTTTTCGAACAAATGTAGATTTAACATCATAATTACTACAAGTTGGGGGTGGGCGATATACCGATAGACACGATTACCGGTTTAAATTTGTCAAGAAGAAGGTAGAGATTTTGAACTATCATCTCTATCGTGGTTACACGCTCACATGACATTGCTGTGCCACATGGTCAAGAAAACCGTTATCATTTGCGCACATTTTTAAGCATTGCGAAACTTTTGAAACAAGCGATTTTAAGCCTTTGAAACGCAATCAGCAGCGAAAGAGAACTAATTTTGCTATATGCATTACACGCGCATGTGAAGACTGCGATCATGCAGCGTGGGATTTATTTTTGCCGCTTTTGTCGCCTTGAACAGTGAAATACACACACTTGTATGCATCAAAATGACCGTCTTTGCAATTATCCTCGTACACAGTAATTTAAGTGAAAGCAAAAAGCTGAGACAGAAAACACGTGCAACAGTATACTGGATCCGTGCAGCTCTTAAAGTGACAGCAGTCTAACATTCCTGCTTTCTGTCATTCATTTTAATCAAACAAAAGAGAGAAAATCTCTCACTGCTCTTGATTAAATCACTTTTGTAACTTTAATAAGAAGAAATATATATTTAATTTACACAGTGCAGAATATGCAGTGTTTTTATACATTCGATTACTTTATACAATATATGTAGAATTTCTTTATGTGTTCTACTGTAGTTTTTTCCTTTCTTCTCACTATTGTTCTAATAGTTTCTATTGAATCGCTGAAGTTACTGTCGCCAGTGAGCTTGAGGCTGTTTGTTTGGTTGTTTGTTTCAGGTCGTATTTTTTATTTTGTATATTCACACTAGGGCTGTCAAAAGGGCTGAAAAACTAAATTCTAAATTTTTACTTAAATATTATCAATATTCGAATAATTCTAATTTTAAAGGCATAATTTCAGTTAGGGGGGAAGGAAAAAAGATTTTGGTTCTACGAGGCCACAAGCAAAAATAAAGCATAATAAAAGAACACTTTTCCAACCCCTTTGTGAAAAAGTGCATAATGTTTAAATAATGTTTATAAACCATATATAATTAATAAATTTGCTTAAACAATTAGAAACAAAACTGAATCATGCATGTATGTATAGTTTAATAAAAAGGGACTGAAAACCAATCACAAAGAGTACTTTTTTAATTTAAAAACATGAGGTGCAGTGGGATGGGGGGAAAAAACGCCATAAAGTCTCGAGACATGTTTTTTTTAAAAGTTGAACTTGCATTCATTTTACATGGCTTTCTAAACATGCGGCTCTCTTGTGCGAGACGCGAGTGCTGATAGATGTCCCTCTAGAAAATGTGATAAATATGCATTCTGTATGAACAGCTTGGTTTCAGTTTTGACATAAACAACATCTTCTCCGCATTGATGTTCTCTTTTTCCACAATATTTTGAATGAACAACGTAGCAGCGCCGCATCTAGTGGGTTCAAATGGACAGGCAAACAAAAGCATTAAAATGCAATGACACTTAGGGCGTCGTCGTCGCATTTCGTGGGCCACTGATAAGGCAGCCTGACACACACCTAAAATCCGAATGCAACGTTTTTGCAATGCGAATGTGGATTTTTATTTTAAATTCGACGAATATTTTAAATTAAAAAAAAATTTTGACAGCCCTAATTGACACTGGTGACAACGATTCTGAAATTTCTATGGTATCAAAAATGTTGTCCTTACTTCAATAAAAAATAACTACATCATGATATATATCATTATCATAAAATAAAATGACTCGTATCGTGATATTAAGATTTTGGTCCTATCGCCTACCTCTACTACAAGTTTACCAGTAGTGTGAAATGGAGCCACTTGAATGGCATCTCTTCATTTGTTACAACCCCTGGAGTGAAAAAAGACACATCTAGCATTAGCTATGTACCAATATTCAGGGCTGATATCGATCGGCTTTTATCAATGATTAAAGGTGCGGTCACGTTAGAGATATTTCGGTGAAATTTCACAGACATAAAAGGTCTATTGTCAAAAGTTTAGTGAGTCATTTTCAAACAAAGCAGCTTTCTCTTGGTCAATGTGATGAATCTGAGCAAAATCTGTGAAGGAACAGTTTTGTTCTCATGCAAAATTCATGATAATGTGGATTTAAAATACTGGACAACACGCACAAAATTTCACCCAACACCAGTAAATGACCACACCTTAACAGCATGTGGTGGCCGATACAGATTCTTTTACTTTTTCATTATAACCCCATCAGTTGGTTCAATTTTCCAAGGTTTCAGTGAATAATGTATCGGCTACCAATATATCACTCACCTCTAGCAGTTAATCTACTAGTACACAAAAAGAACATAGTTCTTTACTAGCGATGGTTAAAACAGACAGCAGCAGCATTAACAGAGGGAAAAGTGGAGTGAGACAGGACACACGGACTCAAAACAATGCAAAACTTACCTTGTCCTCCACTGAGGGAACAGGCTTAAGATTGAGAAGAAAAACAGAGGGTCAAAGGTTAGAGAGACAGGGTTAAACAGAAAGGACGGTTACAGAAGCATCAACGTTCATCCTTACATCATTAGGGTTAAGTCAGGAAGACACAGAGCAGAGTGCCAACCCAACCAGAGCCTGTTAGTGTTCATTACAGCTGATTATACAAAATACTGCTATTACGACACCATCAAATGTAACAGCTACGCTACACAGTCAAAAGTATGTAGACATGTACTAATTAGTGGACTGAGCTATTCCAGCCACACTGTTAATGATGGCTGGATAAACTGAAGCATACAGCCATGTAATCTCTGCAGATATGTAATCTCTGTAGTCGGTTTGTCAGATTTGTGCCCTTGGCTACTCTAAGCGATGCTACAGTGAAATGAAAAAGTCTAGGAGCGATAGCAGGTCACCCACAAAAGCTCACAGAACAGGGCAGCGAGTTCTGAAGTGTTAAGAGCACAAACATTGTCTGCAGCTTCAACACTCACTGTTGACTTATAAACGGCCTCTGAAAGCAACATCAGCTTGAGCTGGAAGGTTTTTAAATAGTGTTTTTTTGTTGTTGTTGTTGTTGTTTTTCAGTAATACTTTTATTTAGCAAGGACACAATAAATTAATCAAAAGTAACATTAAAGGGTTAGTTCACCCAAAAATGAAAATTAGGCTCGTTTTACTCACCCCGAGGCATCCTAGGTGTATATGACTTCCTTCTTTCAGACGAATCCAGTCGGAGTGTATATTTTAAAATTGTCTTTGATCTTTAAAGCTGTTTAGTGCCACTCAGAGGGTGGCATTGCTTAGTCCCAAAAGAAACTTTAAAGTAAAAATCGCCCATCCATAAAAAAAAAAGTGTCTCACACGGCTCCGGGGGGTGAACAAAGGCCTTCTGTAGCGAATCGATGCGTTTTTGCATTGTATCCATATTCAAAATGTAATAATCACTTGAATCTAGCTTGTGCTCACTGTTGTACATGGAAGCAGTTCCGGGGGAATGACGTATGGAGGTCGGCTTTGCGCATGCGCTGCTCAGAAGTGACGCACGCGGAAGCGCAGAGGAGAGAGCAAAACAAAACACTGGTCACAAATTGGTAGTACAAAACGAGGATTTGTAAAGAAGAATGTCGGAGGATTTCGATATAAGCCAAGAGGAGACTGGTTTTCCTTTGCTAAAGTAAGGAAACTTTGCTTCCTTTGATCCTGTAAACAAACGTTGGTTTTCACAAGACACAAGTGCATGTGCAGCGCTGACCTCATAGGTCATCCTCCCGGAACTGCTTCTGTGTACAACAGTGAGCGCAAGCAACATTAAAGTGATTATTACGTTTTGAAAACGGATATTTTTCTTACAAAAACACAGCGGAATTTGCTACAGATGGATGGGCACTTTATATTTAACTTCTTTTGGACTGATGCATGCAACACCTGCTGAGTGGCATTAAACAGCTTGAAAGATCAAAGACAATTTTTTATATAACTCCGACTGGATTCGTCTGAAAGAAGAAAGTCATATACACCTAGGATGACTCAAGGGTGAGTAATTTATGGGCTAATTTTTGGGTGAACTAACCCTTTAAAGACAATGTTACAAAAGATTCCCATTTCAAATAAAATCTATTCTTTTGAACTTCCTAAAAAAGAAAAAAAAACAAAGGAAAAAGAAAAACAACAATCGCTCACAACTACCACCAATACACAAAACCAAAACCACTCTCTATTCATCAAATAATCCTAAAAAAAATGTATCATGTTTTTTTTAAATGGCAATAATATTTACACAATATTACTATTTTTACTGTATTTTTAAGCAAATAAATGCAGACTTGGTGAGCCATTTTACCATTTTTACATTTCGATTACCTTTACCTAACACTCAATTTAATATTTTAAAAACCACTAATAACTAGTAACACTGTAAAAATTGTAACTTTAGCAATTATATGCTCAAATATCTAATGAACAATGTGTTTCAATATCAATAATATTTTAATGATAATTTTTCATTTCATTAGGTAGCGTTTAGTGTTTTATTTGTAATTTATTTAGACAAAATCTTATAGAATGGTTGTAACAAGAAAATAGTTATCAGCTTATCTGCTATTTGCATACTGTGTAACATGGATTCACACATAGGGATGGTTTTCTCTTGGAATCAAAGTTCCAGAGATGGAAGACTAAACCTACAGCACACAATGATAGTCTATGGTTTGTTTGCCAAACACCATGGCAATAGTCCTGCATGCAAAGCAGGCTGCTGGTTCATCTAGCAATCCTTTTTAGATGGGTCTGGAATAACTTGATCAGCCTGCTCGAAATCCCACTCAAATAGTTAGTCTAACATTACTTCAAGGCCTGACACTTTATCAGTGTCACATCAAATGAAAAGCTTTCCCAAAAGAGTGTAGGCCATTATAACAGTTCCACTTTCACATTAATTCCAGTTTTGGAATGAGATCTTCTGTGATCAGGTGTCCACATACTTTTGACCACATAATGAGTTGATGGCCTTAATGCTAACATATTAAACTAGGTGTCCTACAAGCCCATTTTCAGTAACTCATCTAGATTTAAACCTAGCCTTGGTTCTGCTACATTTGTAGGAATCTGGTGCTGTGCCCACCATCCTGTCCTTGATGGAGTCAGAGTCGACCGACTGTCCGCCTTTGGCTTGGAGTTTGAGCTGCATGGCATGGAGTTGAAGAAGTTGTTCATGAACCTCCTTCTCCACCACAGCCTTCTCTGCCTGGACATCTGTCAGCTCTGACCGCAGGTCCACCAGCTGAGCCTGAAGAGCACACACACACACACACACACACACACACAGATAGAGAGTATAACTAGCCATCCAAGAATCATGAATCATGCTCAGATTTGTGGTGACTCAAGTAGTGTCTGCATATGAAGTATTGACCATCCTTCTCGAATCCAGAATAGAGCAGATTTACAGATTAATAATGAAAATATAAAAGTATGAAAATGAAGACAAATGTTTATTCTAACAGAGTCAAACCCAAAGGAAAACTGCAATTTGTGGCTTTTTGAGGGACTAGCAATTAGTGCAAGTCTTCTGGCACGTTGAGCCTTGCTGCCCATGTGAAAAACTCTAGTTCGATTCCAGTTTGCAACAGTCTTTTTAAAGGAATAGTACATCCAAAAATAAAAAATATGCTGAAAACGGTGGATTTGTTTCTTATAAACACGCAACGTTTGACTTCACAAGCTGTTAATTGATGGACTGGAGTCGTGTGGATTACTTGTGGATTATTGTTATGTTTTTATCACGTATGCCAAAAGTTTCTTTCTCCCAAATCTGTTCAGATTAAGAAACAAACTCATCTACAACTTGGATGGCCTGAGGGTAAGTACATTTGTGAGACTGGACCACAAAACCAGTCATAAGCAGCACGGGTATATTTGTAGCAATAGCCAACAATACATTGCATGGGTCAAAATTATCAATTTTTCTTTTATGCCAGAATATCATTAAAGATATTTTGTAAATTTCCTACCGAGAATATATCAAAACTTAATTTTTTGATTAGTAATATTCATTGCTAAAGACTTCATTTGGACAACTTTAAAGGCGATTTTCCTCAATATTTAGATTTTTTTTTTTTTGCAGCCTCAGATTCCAGATTTTCAAATATTTTAGTTGTATCTCCGCCAAATATTGTTCTATCCTAACAAACCATACATTAACGGAAAGCTTAATTATTCTAAATTTTAAAAAATTTACCACTATGACTGGTTTTGTGGTCCGCGGTCCCATGTTTCTTGCGTGAACGATTCCTTTGTAGAAGGTAAATCCTTGCTCATACATATCCTCGAGGCAGTTTCTTTAACTCATACTGAGGGAATTACACAGCGCAACAGCGATTCACTATAAAAGATGTTTAATCAAGGCTTTGCTAGGAGCTACAGTCCCTGAAAATAAAGAAACTACGTCTTGGAAATCCATCTTTTGGAGTAACTCATTAGAAAATGGATTTCAAGACCATGGTTGAAGTTGGATTTGGTAAAAAAGAGCTTTTTTTTCCCCTGTTCAACCACAAATAACAATGGATTTTGGAGTCAGATAGGCCAAAAAAACGGACAATGCCAGTCACACATGAATTCACCTAAATGTTTATCCGAAACAGAAACAGCTTTTTGTTTTTTTTTTTTAGAGAAATTTAAAAGCGATAGTTCCCCAGAAATGAAAATTTTCTGGTCATGAATTTACTCACGCCTCGTGGCTTCCAGACCTGTAAACTTCGTTCTCTTTGGAACACAAATTAAGAAATTTGATGAAATCCGAGAGCTCCATAGACAGCAACACAACAGACACGTTTAAGGCATGCATCGTGGTACCTTGGTGAATTCCATCGACTGCCACGTTAGAGAAGAAATTATTGAATAAAGTCGTTATTTTTGTTTTCATTGCACACAAAAAGTATTCTCGCAGCTTCATAAAATTATGCTTTAACTGATGTCACATGGACTATTTTAATGATGTCCTCACTACGTTTCTTTCTGGACCTTGAACATTTCGTTGCATTCTGGCTATGCAGGGTCAGAAAGTTCTCAGATTTCATCAAAAATATCTTAATTTGTGTTCCAAAGATGAACAGAGGTCTTACGGGTTTGGAACGACGTGAGCATGAGTAATTAATGACAGAATTTAGATTTTTGGGTGAACTATCGCTTTAAATTTCCACTTCCTCTTCCTAATGTTTCCGCTTCCCTTCAGAAGAGCATACTCTCATCTGACACGCTCATTAACAACCACAGCCGTGGTGAATAATGACATCCCGTCCCCCATCAGAAGGCCCCGCAGAATTAGAAAGCAGCTCAATCCTCCAGCATCTCAGCCTCTTAAGAAGGCAAGCTGCGTCAAGGACAGATATAAAAGTCCTCTCGTAGAAAAACTACTCATTTATTTATGTGCCTAATCTCTGCTGGATAGCCAAGGTTAGCTGAGGGACTCTCATATTCAGCAGTAACACAGCAGAGAAGGTTCATTTATCTGTCAGGAGTCGTTCTGAAACAAGTACAGCGAGAGTGGTGAATCTGAACCCAACACCATCAGTCGCACTGAATACTTAAGATTCCCACTGCAGCCCCTCCCAATAAAAAGTGACAGTCTACTTTAAAATGCTATATACTCTTTAACAACACTTATACTAGCAAAACCAAATATCTTCCCTTAAATTAACAATGTAACTGAATCTGACAAAAGGCGATGGCACCAAAATACCTCAAAGGATTTCAGTCTGTGCGATGCAGCCTAAAACTAGAGAAAAATGCCTTATAATTTCAGGCCAAGACTTTTCATACAGTGGCAGCCCTCAGAGAGGGTGTTTGGTACAAATATTTGGGTGGATCCTTCGGAAAATGACATCACAGGAGTAGATTTTTAAGTCAGCATGAAATCAAAATGAACCCGATTTACTTTCTTCATGACAAATCCTGTTTCTTTCGGCAGTGCATTACATTACGCAAATTGGATGGGTTGACAATGCAGCTTCATGCTGACTATAAGTAGTAATGGTATATTTACTAACGAAGAAGTACTATGGTGTTACCATGTTGCATGCTAATTAAAGCACCTCCACTTAAAACATAATTTGAAACTACAAAAATATAAGAAATAAATTGGATGACTAATCAACCATCCCCATTAAATATCAAGTGTCTTTGCAACGCATCACATTGCGCAAATGAAATGAGAATTCAGTTTAATGCTGACTGCAAGTCATAATGTCGGTGTATTTACTAACAAAGACGTACTATGGTACTACAATGTTTTTTTTTGGACCCCAATGCTAAGGGTTTTGGACACGTATCATGTTAATACCATGGCAGTATTTAAAGTGCCATCGAAATGGTATACCTTCATTGTGCAATAGTACCGCCACAGTACCTCTTTAAGGACAGGAAGCTGTAATCTTCACTGTCACATCCAACCCTCCTCTTGTACAGCAGGGAGTTTTTAATCAAGCTGTGTGTTAATCTGCTCTGCTCAGCAGCGCTACAGTGAAGAGGTGGGTGTATGCGCGACCTCCTCACCTGCTAAACTACCTTTTCAGAAAGAAATCCAGCCTCCCACACAAATGTCAGCCATACCAGTGAGTCAGTGCACTTAAGAACCTGTTATTTTGAATTTTATCTCCTGGACTCAAGTGATTCCTCCACAGCAAAGAGGATTCATTTCCCATGTGGAAGATAATACTGCTTTTCAAATTGGACTGTGAGATTTGAGAAAGAGCCATTAACGGATTTGAAAAGTGGTGGGAAAAGCAGATTACCCGAGCTGGTCTCCTGAGAAACCTGAATCTGCCAATACACAGACAAGATGCTAATTATCCAGACTGTGTGACAGAAAAGACAGCGGAGCTCGACAGCAACAATACTTAATACTGTTAAATACTGTTAAAGTTAAGGGATCATGTATGTGATGCACTGCAGTCCATTTAAACAGAAGAATGACCATTGGCTGGCTAAGCAGGTCTAACAGGTTTTTATATGCCGTCCTCTTAATTTTGTGACTACTTGGTTTGCACCATATGCAAAGCATTTCCAGTGGATGAAGAAATCTGCTTCCAAACTGGCAACTTTTTATGTTTGTTTATGCAGCTGCCATCTGTGTGTCCCGAGAAAGATTAAAGAGCAAAATGACAAATGCACATATGCATTATTTATCAGACAGCCTACAAGAAGTGACAAGTAGTTTGAAGTGAAAATAGGCCATTCAGTGACACGAGTTAATCTGATAACAATTCTCAGCCAATACAGTTTATTTTGGCGATACAAAGAAGCTCATTTTCCAAATTGTACCTATTCAAATGTAAAACTTTTGCTCTAAATATGTGCAAGACTCATGTCCATCATGACTTTGCGTAGGGGTTCTGATCACCATGTTGGGTTTATTGTGCGATAATAACCAGATTAACTGTACTGTAGGTGTTACGATTTCGTTATGTTTGTATATTAATTTGTTTGTGTTTCCCACTAGATCTTGATTGGTCTCCCTTTCTGTCACGCCGCATGGGTCTCCGTGTTCTCCGTTGACCCCTCCCCGACGGAAGTCTAAAACGATGTCGCATCATCTGTTTTCGAGTATGCTGAGGCTGTGTTTTGTGTGCCTCGTTACATTATTGTAGCTTTAAGTATGCTTGCTTTGTTACCGTTTATGTTGTTGATTTGTCTTATTCTTTATTTTACCCCATGTATTTGTTTTGTTACCGATTTAGCTTGGTTGTGTCCGTGCTCAAAAAAAAAAAAAAAAAAAAAATAGCTGCTTATGTTTTTTTGAAGAGAGCAAGTGATAGAATGTCCCTTACATCCATGCGCTCCTAGTTTATTTTGATGCTATTCATTAGTTTACGAGCGTTGCCACCCGCTGTACGTTTTGGTTTAGTAGTTAAGAGTAGTTAAGTTAGAGCGTGCGAGTAGTAATAGTTTTGAATTTTATTTTGATTATTCTAGGTTAGATTTAAATTCTTTAGTTAGAAGAATTTTGTTTTAATCTGTTCTTTGATTTGGCAACACTCGTGCTCTCTTCATTACTTCCTTTGGCGAGTTTGTTAATCTTCAAGTCGTTTTCTTTTTGTCTGTTAACTGGAAATATATATATATACTTTTCCCTTTTGGATGAATTTAAAGCCTATATTTCTTGGTGTATTGGTTGGGGTTGAAATGAATAAATGTCTTTTCTCTGTTTGAACTTGTAGCGTTCTCCTATTCATGACTTGCCCACCGTTTGATATGCACTATTAAGATCTATACTAAATGTTATTATAGAGGTTTGTGAATGTTACCTTCCCTTAATATTCCTAGACAAATCAAACAAGTTTTGGGTCGTAACAGTAGGCCTTACTTATTGACCAAAAGCACCGCACTCTAATTACGTCTCTAATTTAGAGTAATCTTTTAAGTTGTGCTACGTGGAATGAAAAGCTCATGTTTAAGCACCAACAACATTATTGAAACAGAACAGCAGGATTCAAATGAATAATTCAGAACGCAAATGATGCATTGTTGCCATCTATACTATTTCAACATCATAGAGCAGTTTTAATGTCAGGGTTCCCATCCCTTCTTGAAAAAGATTTTTCTAGGAATACTTGATTACAGAATAAAGTTTCTTTTTCATTGATTTCGCACTCAAAAAGAACAATGTGTAGCCGATGAAGTGTTGCAGTATTGCAATTCACAAAAATAAGTCAATAAATAAATAAATCCATGACTTTCACAGGATTGGAAACTACACTTCCTGACATTTCCAAGTTTTCTAAGACCATGGGAACCCCGAGCCTTCCAAAAAGTACCAAATATATGGGAATAAATGCTTAATTTATGCGCCAATGCTATATACAGTACGTTTACATAGTATTTTTTTTGTTAGTGTAGATTGAAATAAAACATTTAGCTGAATATCCATAACAAATCCATATTCTATTTTTGTAAAACAAAATAAAAATCAGTTATTAAAGACTAACAGCCATATTATCTATTCAGACAATACTAGTTATTCAGTCCCAGACATTCAGAAGACAACGCACACAGTAAGTTCAATGTCAGTAAACAAAAGAACAACAACTTTGTCTAGAGACTTTGTAGAAGAATATCCATCTATTTTCCTCACCTCTAGTTTGTGGTTGAGCTGAAAGATGGTTTGGGATTTATGACACAGCTGAGCAAAACATGAGCTGAGGCTGGTCATCTTCTGACGGCCCTCATATGTGATATCAGCCTGGTCCGGGTCGATCTCTCCCAGCAACAGATCCACATCCACAAACGCCTTGTCAAACTCCTTCTCCAGCACCTCCAGCCATCGGAACATGGACATACCGGAGCCGGGACCGGGAGAGAGGGCCGAGCCCGGGGATACAACACCGCCAGCGGATGCAGACATCTTCAACACGGATACAAGAAGAACACACAGATAACCTGAAATGTAGTCCTTTACTCGGTGCGATCACTGGCCGATTAAGTTATATTAACAGCAGTCTTCTGGTGTGATAGAACGTGAGAGTGGCGTTTTGTGTTGCGGTTTTTTCCAGTGCTCTCATCTGACCAGGAAATCCGAGAGCGAACAAGTCAAGCGGGGATCGATTAGTTTGGTCTGCCACACGATGGGGCCCGTCAATGAGCAAGGCAGTCGATAGACGAGCGCTTCGATTACTGAGTGCCAGTTCGTGGGAATTTACAGCAGATACACCCCCTTTTCATAATATTAGTAAATACATATTTATCCGTTAGATCATTTGATTAGTTTGTTACTGTGGTAATATATGTGCAAGTGTTAATAAACCTATAACATTGCTTGGTTTTATAAATGTAAGATGTAGTAGGTATCTACATTCTTAGATATAGTATATATATACAGGTTCATCTCAATAAATTAAAATGTCATGGAAAAGTTAATTTATTTAAGTAATTAAACTCAAATTGTGAAACTCATATAAATGCAATGCACACAGACTGAAGCAGTTTAAGTCTTCGGTTCTTTTAATTGTGATGATTTTGGCTAACATTTAACAAAAACTCACCAATTCACTATCTCAACATATTAGAATATGGTGACATGCCAATCATCTAATCAGCTCAAAACACCTGCAAAGTTTTCCTGAGTCTTCAAAATGGTCTCTCGGTTTGGTTCCCTAGGCTACACAATCATGGGGAAGACTGCTGATTTGACAGTTGTCCAGAAGACAATCATTTGACACCCTTCACAAGGAGGGTAAGCCGCATACATTCATTGCCAAAGAAGCTGGCTGATCACAGAGTGCTGTATCCAAGCATGTAAACAGAAAGTTAAGTGGAAGGAAAAAGATGCACAACCAACAGAGAGAAACGC
The DNA here is from genome assembly GCA_018155175.1 of Sinocyclocheilus anophthalmus. Lineage (NCBI taxonomy): Eukaryota > Metazoa > Chordata > Actinopteri > Cypriniformes > Cyprinidae > Sinocyclocheilus > Sinocyclocheilus anophthalmus. The sequence goes on along the minus strand of JADLZN010009180.1, from coordinate 167,303 downwards.
AGCCTTATGAGGATTGTCAAGCAAAAAATCGATTCAAGAATTTGAGTGAAATTCACAAGGAATGAACTGAGGCTGGGGTCAAGGCAGCAAGAGCCACCACACACACAGACGTGTCAAGAAATTTGACTACAGTTGTCGTATTCCTCTTCTTAAGCCACTCCTGAAACACAGACAACGTCAGAGGCGTCTTACCTGGGCTAAGGAGAAGAAGAACTGGACTGTTGCCCAGTGGTCCAAATCCTCTTTTCAGATGAGAGCAAGTTTTGTATTCATTTGGAAACCAAGGTCCTAGAGTCTGGAGCAGGTGGAGAAGCTCATAGCCCATTTTGCTTGAAGTCCAGTGTTAAGTTTCCCCAGTCTCCTGATGATTTGGGTGCAATGTCATCTGCTGGTGTTGGTCCATTGTGTTTTGAAAACCAACGTCACTGCACCCGTTTACCAAGAAATTTTGGAGCACTTCATGCTTCCTTCTGCTGACCAGCTTTTTGAAGATGCTGATTTCATTTTCCAGCAGGATTTGGCACCTGCCCACACTGCCAAAAGCACCAAAAGATGGTTAAATGACCATGGTGTTGGTGTTGGTGTGACGGGCCAGCAAACTCACCAGACCTGAACACCATAGAGAATCTATGGGTATTGTCAAGAGGAAAATTAGAAAAAAAAGACCAAAAAATGCAGATGAGCTGAAAACCACTGTCAAAGAAACCTGGGCTTCCAAACCACCTCAGCAGTGCCACAAACTGATCACCTCCATGCCACGCCGAATTGAGGCAGTAAAAGGAGCCCCTACCAAGTATTGAGTACATGTACAGTAAATGAACATACTTTCCAGAAGGCCAACAATTCACTAAATTTTTTTTTATTGGTCTTATGAAGTATTCTAATTTGTTGAGATAGTTAATTGTTGGGTTTTTGTTAAATGTGAGCCAAATCCTCACAATTAAAAGAACCAAAGACTTAAACTACTTCTGTGTGCATTGAATTTATTTATTACATAAGTTTTACAATTTGTTTTGAATTACTGAAATAAATGAACTTTTCATCTAATTTATTGAGATGCACCTGTATATATATATATAGAATATACCAAGCATGTATAGTTTTACAACCCCAGTTCCAGAGAAGTTGGGACATTTTGTAAAATGCAATAAAATCAAGAATCTGTGATTTGTTCATTCTCTTTCACTTTTATTTAATTGACAAAAGTACAAAAAAAGATTTCCAAAGTTTTCACTGACCAACGTAAATGTATTTTTTTGTAAATATGAACAAATTTTGATTTTGATGTCTGCAACACACTCCAAAAAAGTTGGGACAGAGGCATGTTTAACATTGTGTCACATCAACGGTCCTTTTAATTACAATGTTTAATTGTTTGGGAATTGAACATACTAATTGTTAAAGTTTTGTCCAATCTCGCTTGATACTAAACTTCAGATGCTCAGCAGTCTGTGATTGTTGTCTGATTCTCCTTTTCATGACTAGTCATACATTTTCAATAGGACTGAGCCTGCCTGGCCAAGTCTAGCACATTCACTCTGCTCGAAACCACGCTGTTGGAGCACTTGCAGAACGAAGCTGCCATTGGTCTTGATCTAAATAACAATGGGACTTTCCCATGAAGACTCATCTTGATGGCAGTAATATTTTCTGTACATCCCAGTATAATGCCTCCAGTCATAGTACTTCGCACTTTTCCAGGTCACCATGCCGTTTGCACTGTAGGCACTCATTTACCATTCAGAGTTTGGCTTTTGCTTCTGTCGTCTAATGGAAGTCTGGATGGTCGCCCTTTGCTTTGGGACTGAGAACAGACACCTTTCACTGTCTTTTTTATGAAACTGTCTGAATGAGCTCTGGCCCACAGAGAACCCGGCACATCACTGCATAGATTAATGTAGGCCTATAGCTTTCTTCCTGTAGTAATAATATTCAAGTGCATTTCTTGATGCAGCCAGCAACGGTGGTAATTACATGGTTTTCTGCAGTACCTCACTCCCGAGCCCAGTGCATATTAACATAGCACCTGATGTATCTTAGCTGTGGCGTTTACACTGGCGACAAAATCGAACGTTCGCTCACCTCTGACACAGTATCAAATTTGTTGCACACGTGTAAACACAAAAACCAGCACGAGATCCGATTTTTTTGCATCCGATCTGAGCCACTTCCAAATGTGGATTTTAATTGGATACACATCTGATATCTGGACATCCGACCTACATCTAAACGTACATATCCGATTCTCCACAGAACTCCCAATGTGAGGGCGACACGTTTGCTCATAAAGATTTTTGATGGTGTTTTAATGCCGGCGTGCTGTATGCGTTCGCATTTTATTGAGATGGAAACTTTTTATAGGTAAGATATTGCACATTCAGGAGCTGGTTTTCAACCCCCGCCCCGTGAATTTTGAAAATACAACAGCTAAAAGCTACATATATTTCTCAGCAATGAGGTGATAACGTAGCAGTTTTTGTAATTAACCCGACAAGCTTGTTTGCAATGCTTCACAATCAATCGCTCGCACGTGGGGTGCATGCGTTCCTTAATCTCGAAGTCATTTCATAAAACATCTTTATTTCACTAAGAATTCTACCTCTAACGAGCTGTAGATAAAATAGTCTAACAAATATTTTTTTTTTTATCCGTTCAGTCAGATTTTGTGCTGCAAAACATCCATGACAGCCGTTAATAATAATAATGGCCATTCGACGTGAATTATATAAATCATTTTAATAGCACGGCCATGGGGTTACATAAAAACCCGAGGGTCTACCATGTGCATAGTATTGATCATAGATCACTGCAGACAATCCTTTTGGGTGGGAATTAATGTAAACACAGATATCAGATACCAGTAGCGTCTAAAGTGAATGTAAACAGACGGGCCAAAAAATCAGATATGGTCAAAAGATCAGATCTGTAGATTAAAGTAAGTAGCTTGCAGGCCTAACAGCATCCCTTCTCAATCCATCCGGAAGGGCGTACAAAGGTAAAATCAGTTGCGACATTCCACAAACATGTGTGATGGGAGACATTCCGTTCGACAAACAACCATAACGTAAGATAACACATTAAAAATAACTCATCTGTCTTCTCTCGTGCGCAATAGGGGGGCAAAAGCGGCAGCACATTAGTAATGTAAGCATGGGCGTCACTTGTGAAGACGCTATTCTTTGCAATTTTCAGGCGAAATGTGTGTTTTTGATGTTTGACACTTCTCTTGTGAAATGGCACAAACGTGATGAGCCATGATCCAGCGGTGCTGGCAAAGACTGAGATGCTCCTTTAATACCCAAACATGATCCCCTCACCTATTACCAATTCAACTGCTAACTGTGAACTGTTTCAAAATAGTTTAATTTGGATATTCTATAACCTTTTCACTTTTATTTTGACCTCTGTCCCAACTTTTTTGGAATGTGCTGCAGCCATCAAAAACTAAATTTGTTCATATTTACAAAATACTTCATGTTGGTCAGTTAAATTTTGGACTCTGTTCTCTGTACTTTGTCACTTAAATAAAAGTTTAAGAGAATTAACAAATCACAGATTCTTGATTTTATTGCATTTTACAAAATGTCCCAACTTCTCTGGAATTGGGTGGATTACCACTTGCAAATATATGTGTACAGTTGCTTATACAGTAATATACTATAGTATGATATATGTTATATAGTAATCACTACAACAAAATCAATCAAATTATTTTAGCTAAAATAAAATTAACACATTTCTCATTTTCATTTAGTTTAACTTTTCGCACACCACACACAACACATATATGTATATATATATATAAGATATCTAATATATTGTATCTGCTAATTACACATTCTTCATTTAAATTAATAGAGTATGCAATCACATTTGCCTCAAACCAAATTTTGTGATTATTTTCTGCCCCACCCAACCTTTATTAATTAATTATTAAAAAAATTTTTTTAGCTTTTTAGAACTTTAAGCTTTATTTTATATACAGTATATAAAAAACTGTCAGTAATGAAGTCAATATCAATATTGTTTTTTATTAGATTTATAGCAACAAAAACAGTGAACAAACAACATACCAAAAAACAAAAAGTAATGAAGTCAATAAATGTCAGCAGTTTTTTAATCCAGCAGTCCAAAATCCATTTTTCTACATTTTAGGTTTTAAAACTTCATTTTGTAAAGTTAATATTACTGGGTGCAAAGAGAGGCCAAAGAATTTATACATAAGAAATGCATTTGTTTAACAGAATCGGTTGTAAATAGTTCATCAGCAAGTTTACATCTGCAAACAGACAGGACTCTCTACTGCTGATATGCCAGTTCCTTGCTGGTGTCCAATTTGTTTTCTAACCAAGATCTCAGCCATTGTTCCAAATAAAGCAAAGGAGTCTTATTCTCACAAGCGTGAATCTGCCTCAGCTATTTAAGCCTCAGACGCTCAAAATGCTGCTTCAGTGCCTTTTTCTGTGTGTCTTACTCTACAGTCAACATGGCCACTGCAGCTACATCTGTCCAAAAAACTGCATCTGTGAGCAAGCAAGCTCAGTGCAATGTTTCAGGGCTCAGGCTGTACCACCGCTCGTCTCAAACAACCTGAAGGAAATACACCTGGGATACAATCACCTCAAAGAGCTGAAGGTCATTTTTTGTTTGTTCTTTATTGATGTTATTTTGCTGTTTAGGATTAAAACATCTTCATTCATTCATTCCCAGTGGATGAAATCTTTTTTTCTTGTTAATTTTGGCTGTTTTAATTTTAAAATGTTTCCTTAGAGGGTAACATGGTATCAATTTGTATTCCAAATGGTCTTTCTCTTAGTTTTATTTTGTTCTTTGTTTTGTTATATTGCTGTTCAGGATTAACATTTATTTATTTAACTAGTCATTCATTTCATTCTTCCAGTGTATAAATCAATTTTTTTCTTGTTAATTTTGCTGTTTTAATTTTAAAATGTGCACATAAGAGGTACCATTGGTATCATTTGTAATTCCCAAATGTCTGCTCTTAGTCCTTTTGGTTTTCTTTGTTATTGTTATATTGCGTTCAGATTAAACATTTATTTATTTAACTATTCATTCATTCATTCCTAGCGGATGAAAAAAATCTTTTTTTCTTGTTAATTTTGCTGTTTTACCTGAAAATGTTTCACATTACAGAGATAAAATTGGTAGTCAATTCATAATTCCAGAATGTCTTTCTCTTCGTTTTATTTTTTACACATTTGTACTGTAATGTTTCTTTAATTAAATGTATTTATTTATTTATTTCCATTATATCAGTTGGTTTTAAACAGATTTGTTTATTTGTTAATTCCCAGTGGATAAAAATCTTTTTTTCTTATTGAATATCCTAATATGTTCTTTATTTAGTAGTTCTTTATTTTAATAGCCTATTGTATTTGTTGATTTTAAAAAGGTTGATTTATTAACTTATTAATTCCCAGGGGATTCATTTTTTATTTGTATTTTTTTGAATATCCTGTTTTACTTTGAAATGTCACATTACAGAGGTAACATTTGTAGTGAAGTTGAACAGTTCAGATACCTTCTCTTAGTGGTCATTTTTTACACTTTTAGACAATGTATTTGTCTCTACGTAAAGTTGATATATTATTCTTATATTTTTTTATATTAATTGGATTTTAAACAGCTTATTTTCATTCATTCATTCCCAGTGGATGAAATCATTTTTTTTCTTGTTGTACATCTCCGTTTGTGTTGTTTGTTTTTTTTTAATGTGTCACATTACGATGGAGAATACTTTCTCTATTATATTATTTGTTTCACTTTTGTACTATTTGAGTCTCTCTTAATTAAAATTAAAATTCCACAGTGCCTATTATATTGTTTAACCCATTTATGTTATTTAGAGGGCAAGATTTTTCTGGTTTTGCCGACTTTCATAATAGTTTTCTGTCTTCTGGTGAGATTCAGCAGATCGACGCCGATGTGTTCAGATCTCACGTCTTGTTAAGAACTCTGGACCTTCAGAAAAACAAGTTAAGACGGCGTCCCCGCGGCCTGCCCTCGGGCCTGGAGATCCTCCATTTGGGCCACAACAGGATACACAGCCTGCAAGAGTCGCCCCTGGAGGGCCTCAAGAAGCTGCGGGTCCTGCACCTCCAGAATAACCAGATTAGCACCTTACGCACAAACACCCTAGCATTACTTCAGAGGCTTGAGTGTCTTTATCTGGATGGAAATAAAATTGAATCAATACATGGCGCTCCCGGGTTGCCCTTTCTCAGTTTGCTTAGCATGGGAAGCAACAGGATCTCCTCCATATCATCAACGTTCTTCTCTTCACTGCAGCTTCACCAAAGCCCCTTATAGTCTTCCTCGGTCTCTGGTTCATCTGAACTTGGACAGGAATCAGATTCGATCGCTGAGGAATCGTGACATGTCCCAGCTGCACAACCTCATTACCCTTTCTGTCAGCTCTAACAGGCTAGTGTCAGTGGACGGGGGTCTTCGCCTGCCTAATCTGTCTGTGTGTGAGTTGGCAGGAAACCAGCTACGAATACTGCCTGCTAGATTGACCTCTAAACTCGAGAAGCTGGACTGCAGGCAGAACAATATCCAGGAAGTCACTTTCCAACAGCTAGCAGGAATGAAACTACTGAAACATGTCTTTTTGGAAAACAACTCCATCCAAAAGTTTGAAGCCAATGCCCTGAGAAACTGCATTCAACTAACCAGCCTAGCATTAGAACAGAATCTGCTTTCTGCTATTCCTCATGGGTATGTGCATCTTTTTCTTCACTTATTGTATTGTTATTTGTTTGATTTCCTCTGACATAAACTAAAAGTCAATCTGTGTTTTTAGTATCAATGAAATAATTAACATTATTAACAAATAAATAACATTTTGATATTAATATTAATTAGTATGATTAATATAATTAATATTAATATTTTCCAGTTTTATTTAAATTTAAATTTGAGTCATTTTGATATGTTTTTGCCTTTTTTTGTATAGTTATTTCATAGTAACATTTTATTTTATTTGAGTTTATTTATGAGTTTACGCATTAATTTAAACATTTATTTACACATTTATTTAGTTTATTTATGAGATTATGCATTTGTTTACAAATTAATTTACACATTTATTTATGAGCTTACGCTTTTATTTATTCATTTATTTATGCATTAATTTACACATTTTTGTATAGTTATTACATAGTAATATTTTTACAATTTAATTTAGGAGTTTATGCATTTGTTTACGCATTAATTTAAACATTTATTTATGCATTTATTTAGTTTTATTTAACGAGATTATGCATTTGTTTGTACATTAAGTTTACCATTTATGTTATGAGCTTACGCTTTATTTTCTTCATTTATTTCCCATTCTTTACATTTTTGATAGTTTTTTTACTATAATATTTTATTTTTTTTATTATGATTTTAGCATTTGTTAATTATCATTTATTACGCATCAATTTACACATTATTTATGAGTTTATGCATTTGTTTAATTATGCATTTATTTACGCATCAATTTAAACATTTATTAATGCATTTATTTACACATTTATTTAGTTTATTTATGAGTTTATGCATTTGTTTAATTATGCATTTATTTACGCATCAATTTAAACATTTATTAATGCATTTATTTACACATTTATTTAGTTTATTTATGAGATTATGCATTTGTTTACAAATTAATTTACACATTTATTTATGAGCTTACGCTTTTATTTATTCATTTATTTACGCATTCATTTACAATTTTTTGTATAGTTTTTACATAGTAATATTTTATATTATTTTAATTATGAGTTTATGCATTTGTTTAATTATGCATTTATTTACGCATCAATTTAAACATTTATTAATGCATTTATTTACACATTTATTTAGTTTATTTATGAGTTTATGCATTTGTTTAATTATGCATTTATTTACACATTAATTGAAACATTTATTTATGCATTTATTTCATTTATTTATGAGATTATGCATTTGTTTACAAATTAATTTACACATTTATTTATGAGTTTACGCTTTTTTATTTATTCATTTAGGGGTATGCATAATTTACAATTTACAATGAAATTTGTACTGTACGTATTTTTTTATTTATGAGTTTATGCATTTGTTTAATTATGCCTTTATTTATACATTTATTTATGCATTTATGCGTGCATAATTTACTGTATTTATGCATTTGTTTGTTTATATATGCTTTTAAGAGACTGAATATGATGTGATTAATTGGTCACGTTAAAATGGCTCAAGAATATCTTGATAACTGTTTCTATTAATCAGGTCTTTTAATATTCTTTTTTATACCAGGCTTCCTGAGACACTGGTCCGTTTGGATCTGAAGGGGAACAACATTGACACGATACATGAGCGTGAGCTGAAGCCTCTCAGGCGACTGCAGGTGTTATATCTGCGCAACAACAAACTCTCCACCCTGCCTGCATTGAACCTACCAAAACTAAAAGTTCTATATTTGGATGGAAACCCATGGCAGTGCAACTGTGAACTCATCCAGGTCAAAAAGGCCCTTTTAGCAAAGGATGTGGAAATCAGGCCTGACTTCTGCAGCGAGCCCGTCCATGAATCTCTTGATGAACGGCGAGCTTATGTACTGGCACAAGATATATGTCAGAAGCAGACCAGAGATTTGCTATTGGAGAGCCAAACTGAACACACAGACAACGAGGAATATGATGATTAGGATTTGTAAATGTAATCCTTACATATGAAGGCATTGCAGTGTTGTTCTGCCTCTCTGCATGCTTCGTTTCTGTTTGCATCCCATATAGAACGAACAATAAATTAAATCTTGTCCAATATTGGTCACCGTCAGTGATTTGGACACAACAAAATAAAACTAATTGTATTTGGCTTTGGAAAATATAGCTTCGTTTCATTAAACTCCAGAAAGAAATCAGAAACAGACTCATAAAATGCCATTTCATATGAATACGTTCAGAAAAAACTTCATTTGATACTGTATTATAGTTTAAAAATTTGATATAAATATTTCTATAAAATAGAATTCAAATATATATTAATTATCGTTTTATAGTTGCAATGTTGATGCATTTAATAGTGGCTAGCAGTAGTACGTGTTAAAAGTCGTCAGATTCAAATATGTCCTTCAATAAAACGTTTTATATATTCTATGACGCTGAGTATAATATAAAATATAGATCGAATTAATAGACATTTCAGTAATAGGATTTTTACATATATTCCATTTACCGGTACAGCAGCCAATCGCATTGCACCATCTCGCGCAAGGCTGAATCCTGATTTTATTTTGATCTGAGATCAGCCGTTAAATGTTCTTCTCCCGCTTTAGCACTGCCGGGGAAAAAAAACGTCACACCGATCCCCACCAGGGATTAGAATGACGCGCAAGCGCTCTGTCAGCCGTCCAATCAGAGAGCTCCATGTCACACAGCAGCGGGTTCAGAGTGGAAAGGTTGGCAAGATGAAGAAATGGCAGCCGGCGCGCTGCGGTGTTGGCAGTGACCAAAATGGCTCATTTCTCGATAGACCATTGCTCACACCGACACGGATTACTTTAATATGAGGAATTTACTTCCAAATCCCATAGATACATTCAACTAGGAACGCGTTTCTAAGACTTTGAAGCATGGCTTTACTGTATGAGATGGCGTGGCGCTTTTTGCACGCGCTGCTGTATGTGCAGCGCGCGCTGGTCGCCTGGTTCCGAGTCCACATCTGGAGGTGGAAACGGGCCGTGGTGGGCTTATTGCTGCCACTTGCCCTCGGCTTTCACAATCCGAAAAAGACTGGAGCCATAGGCAAACGGACCAGCCGCCGGGTTCGCTGGGGAGCCGATGGCAGGACGTTAGAGAAGCTGCCTCTTCATGTGGGGTTGTTGATCTCTGAGGAGGAGATCCACTTCACTGACGTCGCCAATCTAGTGGTCTGGTGCATGGCAGTGGGCATCTCATATATCAGTGTGTATGATAGTCAAGGTAAGACTTATTGGGATTCTTATGCATTGAATAAAGGGAAGTGAATGGCAGTCACATGCTGTTTCATGATTTGAGCAAACTAGTTCATTTAGCACACTTAATGTAACTTACTTTGTGTTAGGATATGATTGCTTTTATGCCAATGTTTAATTTTTTTTTACTCGTATTGATGTCAGATATAGTATGTTTATGGTCAGTGTTGGGGAAAGTTACTTTTAAAAGTAATGTATTACAATATTGCGTTACTCCATAAAAAAGTAACTAATTACGGTACTTAGTTACTTTTTATGGAAAGTAATGCGTTACGTTACTTTTTAAATCTGGACAGGGCTTGCTTGTTTGATTTTAAAATAAAAAAGTTATCTTTTTGGCAAATATAAAAGCCAAAAGTGAAATGAATAAGCCTCAGGCTGAAGGGAAGTACATTTACGTCCGTACAGTAGAATGCAGAAGAAGCAATTTCAACACACAAACACAAATGTTATGTTTGTCTAGAGTCATTTTTGCTTATTATGGTTGAACTGGATCATCGAAGGTCAGAAGCAAAGACATTGCTTAATAGAATGAGATTAAATACATAAAAGATATTTGTGTTGTTTAACATTTAATTATTGCAGGTTTGCATCATATTCTGGGTTTGCATTTCTGTTTTTATTCATTTTGAGGAATCCTGAATCTGTGTTGTTTTTTTTGTGAGTGAGATGAATTAATGCATATTCATATTTATTTTGAACTACAGTAACATCTTCTGATTTCTCTCTGCATGGGGACAGGAGAGCTGTCAGTCAATAAATGGAAAAAAAAAGTAACTTGCGTTACTTATTTGAAAAAGTAACTCCGATATTCTCTTGTAAATTAAAAAGTAATTTGTTACTTTACTAGTTACTTGAAAAAAGTAATCTGATTACGTAACTTGCAATATATTACCCCCAACACTGTTTATGGTTGGTTATCAATATATGGGTTAAAGGCGAGACGTACCATTTTGGTTAATGCATCAAATTAAACGTGAAAAAAGGGATTTTAAATACATAAACTATATACTAAACGTGTGAGACATGCACCAAAACTTCTTATTCCTTGATTTCAAGAATGAATCTAGACTTTGTAATACCACTATTTGCATGAATGTTTCTTTGAACCCTTTTGAAGGTTTTGAAAAGTATATTACTCAAACTTTAATTCTTGTCTTTATAATGTAACAATCTGTCTGGTCTGTTTAAACAATGCCTTTCACCTCCGTATATTTCTCAATGGAAGTAGGGGAGTGTCTGATATCATATGCTGCTTGTAACTTTTGACAAATATTTTATAACTGACAAATATGTGGTAAGGGTTAACAGAGATCTGAATCACGTTATTAATAGTAAATTCCACTCTTTATTCGTTCATGCCACTATGGACCAAGTAATTTTAAGACGAAACCAATAAGTCTGTGGTTTTCAGCTAGTTTTGAATCAAGATTTGTTTTCTCCTCCCTTTTAAAAATAGATGATCATGTTAATTTTGCTTTATTTTATTGTTTTATTATTTAACAGTGATTATTCCTTGTCAGAACAGAACTGTGTCCCTCCATTTGAAAGCCACTGATCTAAACCACATTGTCAAGTTCAACAAATTGAGTTCTCTCATGTGACACGTTTCTTAATTAGCCTCAAATGTTGAGAGTCTAAATTTGTCTTCTGAAAGTGTGAGGTTGCTGATAACTTTTTAGATTGATGTTAATGATATAACAGATGCTAAAGTCTAAGCTGGTTTTTATGGTTGTTTCTAATTTTAATGGATGACGAACATGGAGGGTTTCTTTCTGGAGTTATATTGTCTAATGGGTGTGGGACGTCTTGTTTTACAGGTGTCTTCAGGAGGAATAACTCCAGACTCATGGAGGAGATCCTGAAACAGCAACAGGAGCTTTTGGGAATGGACATCTCCAAATACTCGGTGGAGTTTATGAAGAATGGTACAGATACTTCAGATAAACAAGAGCATCAAGGTGAGGCTCAAAACCCGAGAAAACGACTGTTGCTTTTTGTTTGAGACACTCACCTTGGGTGGACGCCTGTACAAACAGGTTGGATCAGAATATTTAGTCTAGGATGAATGCAGGTTTTGCACCTTTATGATGTCTGTGATGGGTCACAATGATTAATTGTTTACACCTTTTTCGTTTTCATGGCTTGGGTTTGGAAACACTTGTTAATTCACATGTTAATTGTGGAGAAACAGACACTATTATGCAGTTTTGTCTGGAAAAGATTCATTGTTGCTAACCTCTGTAGATCAGGGAATTGGTTTTATTTTTCCAAAGTTGCCTTGAGCAAGCCATGTTTTAAGAACCGTATGGAACTCGATCCAGAGTGACAGTGATACATGGGAAAACCCTCTTCGCTTATTGTTTTACTCCTAGCCTATATATTTTTTGGGCTAAACAATAAGGACTTTTCTGCTGATTCAGTTGAACTAGTAGTTCAGATTTTGCTCTGCCAACATATTTGTACTTTTCAAAGGTGTGAGATAGGATTGCCACAATAGAAGGTGCTGATGGTGATACCAGTGTTAAGCCGCAACACCGGTATGTTTACTTAACCTATTTCCAGTTTTGTATACCTATTTAAACTTTATGCAAGTTATTTGTTATTTTATATTAGGCATAGCCTGCCCTTTAGCATGGTGTATTTTTATTTGTTTTGTTAATAAAAGTTCTATGTTTTATATATAGGCTAAAGTTATTTGACGTTGGATTTTGTTGTTCATTCAAGCATTACTGCGAATTGCCGCTATTTGAAAGTGAAAGTAAAATACGCACGCTGCTTTTACAAGCTATTTAAAAGCGAGGAAAAGAGGGAACGCCCCGCCCCCACGCTGAAACCAGTATTAATGGGTTTTGTCACACGTCGGTTAACCGGTGGGAAAATTTCCTCACCGTCACAACCCTAGTGTGAGATCAGGGAGAATTTTTCAAAGAAATTAATTAGTTTTTTATTAAGCGGGGATGCATTTTGGTGGCTCGGTGCGGTTTAAACGCATGGATTCAGTAAAGTCTATTATTACAAATGATTTCTGTTTAAAATGCGTCCATTCTGTTAAATTCTTAAAATTGTTCCACAGAACTTAAGCACAATTGTTTTCACATGATACTCACGAAATGTTCCCATGACCCCAGTTCAAAGTTAACACCCTTGACTCTTTAGATGGTGATTCTTTGATTTTGGTCATTTCTGGATGATCCACACTGTTTTTTATATTTTGTGATAGTGTTCATGAGCCTTGGGTCGAGATGGTCCGTGATTTTTGGTTGAGTAATTATTGTCCTGTGGTGGGTGGGCCCCCGTGTTGTTCAGTATCCACCACACAGACACTACAATTAAAAACTGAACGCTAAAAACTAAAAATCATTTAGTTTTCAACTACCTGCGGTTCTTCAGAAAAATCCTCCAGCTCCAGCACATTTTTTGGTTTTCCAGCATCTTCTGCATATTTGAACCCTTTCCAACATTGTCTCTATGATTTTGAGATCCATATTTTCACACTGAGGACAATTACAAAAGGTGAAAATATTTACTGATGCTCAAGAAAGCAACACAGTGCATTAAGCATGTAAACTTTTGAACAGGATGATGATACGTAAATTCTTCTCATTTTGTTTAACGATCATATTTTTCATTTAGTGCTGCACTTCAGAAGCTACATAACTACTTGCGTGTTTCCCAGAAGACAAATGGGTACAATTACCCTGAATCATCCAATTAAAAAAAGTTTACAACCCCATCAGAATGAGTTTTTATTGCCAGTTATGTTTACACATATGAGAAATTTGTTTTAGTGACTTTAGCTCCACAGTGCAACAGAATGACCGTGACAAGACAGGACATAGATAATAAAAGAATAATATACAAAATAGACAATGTACAAAAACACAATTTATGATAGACAATTTTGTATGTACAGGTATATTATGTGAAAATTGAAATGTAGACTGAGTATGTGTGTTAAATAAATAAGTGTATTAATAGTGTTGTGTGTTCCACGTTTATTGTCAAGTGTTCATGAGGTGGATTGCCTGAGGGAAGAAATTGTTTCTGTGTCTGGTCATTCTGGTGCTCAGTGCTCTGTAGCGTCGGCCAGATGGGAACAGTTCAAAGAGGGAGTGTGCTGGATGGGAGTGATTTTGCTAACCCCTTTGCTCGCTCTGGATGAGTACAGTTCTGTGTACTCAGTACTGTGTACTCACACAATGCATTGTGTGGCCTTCTTGAGCATCAGTAAATGTTTTCACCTTTTGTAATTGTTGTGTATGAGTCCCTCTGTTGTCCTCGGTTTGAAAAGATGGATCTCAAAATCATACAATCACTGATAAAGGGTTCAAATATGCAGAAGATGCTGGAAAACCAAAGGATGTGGCGGAGCTGGAGGATTTTTCTGAAGAACAGCAGGCAGTTGAACTGCTCAGGACCAACAAAATACTCATGAACAATATATATATATCGCTGCTAATTTTATCCCTCAAATTTTCATCATTAAAATAACTTTGTATGAGCCTTGTGATTGCTGTTTTAATCTGTCTCATCACACGTCTGACTATAACAAGACTGACTTCATATTTAGTCACTTGTTCTGAGTTACTCAGTTTCTAAATGGAAAATACACCAATGTCTATGCATTGCCTGATTGCTTTAGTCTGTTTAAATGTTGTCCACACTTAATATAAAGCTATTTTTTCCTGTCTTCTATAGTTTTACCTTGTCAGTCAGTGGTGAAAGTCTTATCTCCAGACGATGGGCGGCTCAGTATCGTCCAGGCAGCCCAGCAGCTCTGCAGGGCCGTTGAGCAGAAGGAAAAGACAATCAAAGACATTAACGTCACTGTGCTGGACTCATTACTCAGAGGTGAGGTTACAGCGTGTCTGTCAGCTGACAAGCACAAACAGTTATATATGAGCATTTAGTCTTTTAAAGGATCTGGTCAAATCTTTTCCTTTCTTTAGTGAAGAATGCCGATAGGGATTAGAAAAGGAGAAAAGACAAAGTTTTCAAAGTGCCTTATGAGAAATTTCAAGTGAAAGCCAGTGAAATAATAATTAATGGGGTATTGTATTGGTGATGTCTTTTCACAGTACAAGAGTAGAATAAATAATACACCTTTAACATCAACTTTTTAAAAACTGTGTAATGTAAAAAAAAAAAAAAAAAAAAAAGATTTAAAAATTAAAACATTGAAAATACCAAACAATATAATTTACCCACCATTTATATGGTATTTTGACATTTCTTTATAGATGCAAAGATTTAAACCTTCGATGTTTCAAATAAATTGACCTTTTTTGTGACCGAATAAAAACCGTAAATTGACATTTTAATAAATATTGGGTCATAATGTTAAATATTAATCATGTAAATCAATTTTATACAAAATTGTATTACAAGATATTTATATTGATAAAAGATTTATTATTTATAGTTACAATAATGTTGGATGTATCAAACCAAAATCCACTTACAAAAATAGAATAGTATATATCAGGAACATGATAATGTCAAATAACAAGAGGCACAATAGAGAATGTACAATTCAGGCCATCAGAGTGATGAAGAATATTCATAGCACAACCTCTGATTGCAACAATATGAGCATCATCGCTCCTGTGTGATTGCAGCTCGCTGAGCTCACTCATCCTGGAGGATATGTTGTGTTGAGAGACAGATCTGTGGTTTTTGCCGTTTCTATGGTCTCCAGGATCTTCTCAGTTAACAAAAGAGCCTGTAGTGTTCTCAGTATTCATCTTCAGAAGCTCCTCAGGCTTTTTCCACTGATGCCTGTTTTTTTTCCCCCTGTGCAGAGTCAAAGAACATACCGGACCCAGACCTGGTGCTGAAGTTCGGTCCTGTGGAAAGCACACTTGGATTTCTTCCCTGGCACATCAGACTAACAGAGATTATGTGAGTATGTTTATGTATCGATGTAATTGAGCAAGCACAAACTATACAGATTACATGCTAATTGCTTTGTACAGAACATTAAAATTTTTGTTCTTTTTGGTCCTTTCCTCTGGGTTTTCTTTTGTGCATCTTAAAGTCTTAATTTGTTCTTCCACAAATTAGGGCCTTAAAAAGTTCTTAAAGGTCTCCTGAAATGCTTAGAAACACGCAGCGTTACTCTGTGTTGATGTCATTTTAACTGAAACAGGAAGACAGGGCGGGACCTATCAAGCAGCCCCGCCCCTTTTTAAAATAGCCGATAGTGTTCATTATATCACATCTTGGGCTAGAGCCATTGAGTTCCGTAAAGCCGCATTTGACAGGGTATGCCAGCCACAATCTCATCCATATTGATTATTTATCACCCTAAACCCTAGTACATCCCTACAACTTTTATTTATCTATTCCTATTACCATCTCTACACACCTGTACATACAAATTTCTTTTTTGTGGTTATATTTATGGCCGTGTATTTATTCAAAATCTCATTTTATATATGTGTGTTGTTGTTGTCTAGTGTTGGAAGTTTGTGACACTATAACAAATCCTTGTATGTGCAAACATAATGCAATAAAGATCATTATGATTAAAATATAGCATTCTTTGTAGAATTCAAATAGCTCCGATACATGTCTGCGCTGACTCGCGCATGTGATCCGCTCTGTGCTAATGTGTCTCTGGACCGGAGCAGAGTGTGTGTGAGCTGCGATGGTGAGGTGACACAGCGCAAAACCAGACTACTTTTTTTCCTCAATGGAAAGCATATTTACACTGTTTGAATCGTTCCCTGTCCCCTATATAGTGCGCTACGTGCTATTCACTGTACAGAAAATACTAATTCTGTGGACAAGTGACCGATTTCAGTGTCTATTTTATAGTGTAGGGGCGGGCACTTTGGATTGTAGAGAGCATTTTGATTGGACAGAAAGTTTGATGAGACGCTGAAGTACGATGTGACGTCAAAAAAATCGTTGAGCCGTTTTGGCGGAAGTGACGAACTGCAAGCTTTGAATGCTTATATCTTCTAAATGCGAATTTTGTCACTGTTTTAGATAACCTTAAGACTAACATATTAACACTAAAAAATCTTTAATTTTGATTTCATGGGGACTTTAAGTCAGAGCAGAATGACTTAAATTCATAAAGATGTTGCATTAAATATTGCATGCACTGCAAAATATACCTTCATGTATATTTTTGTCCTCGTTTTGCAATACAAATATCTAAACAGCCTTAAATCAAAGTACACTTACTTTAGATGCAAACTGAAGTCTTGTTGTCTAAGACATTGAACACAATGAAGTGAGTTCATGCTTAAAACAAGAACAAGATGGTATTCTTTAAAGTACAGTGGGCTTCAAAGTCCACAATAAATGTATAGAATATAAAATCAAAATTAATCCTGGAAATAAAGTGAAAATGTACAACAAAGAAATAATGCGGGATCGGTAGCAGAAGATCTGTGATTTACATAGTTGTGTTCGCATGTTTGTTACCGTCAGTGCGTGCGGTGGCATTTTGCCTGGAGAATTTACTTAAATCCTTTCACGTGATTATCAGCACAGATTTACAAGTAAACCTGTCCACGTTGGCACACTTATCTCTGGAAGCTTTCGCAGCGTGTGTGATGACGCGAGCAGCTCTGCGAGATCACGGCACACATGCAGACTTTCACTGCATTGCATCATGCAGCCATCGTCAGTGTCCTGCAGTCTGACAGTCTCCATCTTAACTGTTTTAAATGCCAGTTTCTTGTCTTAATTAATATGCATAGTTTTTACCTCACCAGACCCTCGCTGAATCCCCCCCCCCCCCATAACTTCACCACCACCCTAAAAATTTTATTAAAGGGTTTAAACAATGCAAGGCATTTGTACACAGAGCAGCTAAGTATACACTTTTCGGTCTATATAAATTTTAACCCAAAATCTTAATGCACAAATCCAAAATTTGAGATTACATGAGAAAATATTCATATTAATGAAATTGTAATGGTAAAAGCATATAAATATGGACTTTTTATCCTGTCGACTTGTTAAAGGGTTAGTTCACCCAAAAATGAAAATTCTGTCTTTAATTACTCAACCTCAGTGTTCGAAAACCGAAGCCTTGTTCATCTTCGGAACACAATTTAAGATATTTTTGATGATATCTGAGGGCTCTCTTACCCTCCCATAGACAGCAAGGTAACTACCACGATGTTCAAGGTCCAGAAAAGTACCAAGATGATCGACGAAGTAGTCCTTGTGACATCAGTGGTTCAACTGTAAAGCTACGAGAATACTTTTTTGCGCAAAGGAACCAAAAATAACGACTTTATTCCACATTTTCGTCTCTACTGTCTCACTTGTGTACGCGCGTTCATGACCGGTCATCGCGCTGACCCAGATCCCGCGCGATGACGTCATTATGCCGGATCTGGGTCAGCGCCGCCACACGCTCGCGTCTGATACTGTTTACTGTTCCGAAGATGAACGAAGGTCTTACAGATTTGGAACAACACAAGGGTGAGTAATAATGCCAGCATTTTTATTTTGGGAGTTGGAACTACCCTTTAACACCGCCACACAGCATTACACCCCTAGAGAAAGTAGCATGTATTTTTCCTTTTCACTGTGATAATTGCAAAATATATTGAACTAATGGAGAATGTAAATTTGCATTGTTCAACGCTGAATGGTTTTTGTTTTTGTGTTTCTCACACGAGCTTACACAACTCACGCACTTGGCAGGGTCCCTGCCTCAACTGCAATGCCCCCCACCCTTCACTGCATTATTAGCAAACTTGATCCTGTTTAGTTTCCCTTCCATGTATCACGACACATTCAGTCTTCTAAGCCTTGGATGGTGTTTGTCTGGTGACTGATAACACATCTGTAGACTGTTAATCGGGGCTGTTTTAAAGTAATTAAAATGACTTTTAGGTTTTTATAAGTTTAAGTGATTGCACAAAATTGATTTACAATTATGCACCTACATTTCAGATATGCAATTAGCTACATTTTAATTATATCAGCCCAACTACCCTGAGGAAACTGAGATAATCCAACCACATCTAATCATGTTCATTCCACTAAAATGAAATGTGCACATTTGGAAATGACTGAGTATTTGGAAATGAATTGTGGAGTTTTTTTTTTTTTGAGAAATTAGTACTTTTATACAGCAAGGGCATGCTAATTTGAGACCCTATGGCGTTTTTCCTTTGTTGCTGTATAAATGACATTATTAAAACATTATAATGTTCAAAAATTCTTTTTTAACTAAATACTGTTATTGTCAAGTCATCTTTATTTATATAGCGCTTTTAACATACAGATTGTGTCAAAGCAACTGAAAAGCATTAATTAGGAAAATAGTGTCAATAATGCAAAAGGACTATAGTAAACACTCCATTTTCAGTTAAAGGCAGTTCATCATTGAATTCAGTGATGTCTTCATCCAGCTCAGTTCAGTTTAAATAGTATCTGTGCAATCAAGTCGGAGATATCGCTGGAAAATTGTGACAATATCGCTTGTGAACCTGAAACCTAAAAAAATTGTCATAGTTGTGCTGCCTTATATTTTCCAACATTGATAAAAATAAAAAATGTCTTATTGAGCAGCAAATCAGCTATGAGGAAGATTTCTAAAGGACACTGAAGACTGGAGTAATGATGCTGAAAATTTAACTATGTATGATCACAGGAATAAATTACATTATAAAATGTATTAAAATAGAAAAGTTATTTTATTACCATTATAGTATTTTATTAATTTTTAACAATATTATTAAATAGTATTACTCTTCTAGTGTATATTCGATCAAATAAATGCAGCCTTGGTGAGCATAAGAGCTTTTAAAATCATATTTATTTTATTATGCATTCTGTACTGCACAAATATTCAGTATGAGAGAAAAAAACTGGTGTGGAACCAAGGTTTAGCTTTTGTTAAAAATCTTGAAATGCAGCTGAAACAATATTTTCTAAATCGCCAATTAATCAACCGCTTCAACTGTTTTTCATTGTAAAATATTAAACCTATTTAAGAAAATGAAAGGCATCATTAAAATGAAACAAAACTAAGAATATAATATATTTACTAGTGTGTTTCTGAAGTATTTGATCTCTCCATTTCTCTCTCCTCTCCACCTGTAGCTCCATGCCGTCCCACGTAGATGTCTCTTACGATGACCTGTTCGGTGCTCTGCAGCACTATGCGACGTGCGAGCAGCGGTTGGGCAAGTGAGGATCAGTCTGCAGAACAGAACAGAAGGAACTGAACGAGCGAGAGGGGATGGAGGGGGTCCGTCCCTCTCTTCATGTTTACAGTACAAGCACTGGAACCTCAGCGCCAGCAATCCGCTGCTGCTGCTCTTCTCCGCCAAGACCTGCCAGGCGGCTCTCTCTCTATCTCTCCTCTCTGTGTGGGTGTGTGTGTGTGCTGTGTGTGTGTGTGTGGGTGTGGGTGTTTTCTGTGGGGTGTGTGTGTGTGTGTGTGTGTGTGTGGTTGATTACTGTGGTTTGTTGTACGTGTGAGTCTCCCGTGAGTAACTACATGCAGAAAAGGGCGCAAGCGCTTCCCTGCAAACAGGCCGGTCGCTCGAGGAGCTTGGTTAGCCATGTGGTGTAAATTTACCTTTTTTTCCTCTCTTCTTTTTACTTCTTTTTTTTTAACTTTCCTGTATCTTTGGACACTTTGCAATGGTGGCAGTTCGTAAAGGTGCACTGAACTCTACAGAAGCGGCGTACAGTCATTCGTCTTGCACAGCGAACGAGAGCCCCTGGAGAGGGAATGCGCTTCTAGTTGCACAGCTGCCACTCTCCCTCAAAGAGGCGAGGATTTTCTACGCAACGATCTTCTGCATGCCCGAAATCTGTAGTACCTGCACGTCAACGCTTACCCCCACCCCACATTAAGACCAATTACAAGCGTGCTGTAAATGGTTATGTGTGTGTTTATTCATAATTGTGTCGTTTGAATGTGCGCTTGCGTGTCACAAATTACACTAATTAGCATTCAAAACCCTGAAGTTTGTCATTCTAAGTGCGTAAATTGATTGCTCTACATCATTCCCCTCCGAAAGCTCTCGCTGTTTGTAATGGCTCGTGGCGCTAGTTATGTTTTTATTTGATTTTTAGTTAATATTGTTTCATTCAGAAGTCTGTTATTTTTTTCTGTCGATATCTCTATGGATCAGAAATGATTCATGTGAATATTTTGTGAGATCCGTGATTGTTTTTTCATAAAAGGCCACAGGCTTTTCATGGTTCTGCCCAGCACAAGAAGAAGTCTTAAATGTGTAATTCATGGGTTGGTTTGCTAGTGTCCAGCGTGAATGTACAATAAACGTTACTGAATCCTTTAACTGTAGTTGTATTGAGAGTGGCATTGATTCTTCTGCGGTGGAGTGTAAATGAAAAGAGGAATGATTTTCTGTTGTAGCTTCACTCTCACACTTCCTGCTTCTGACTGGTTCTGTGTATTTCATCTGACAGTTCTTCATCTGGCTGGCACTTTTATCCAAAGTGACTTGCATTCAGGCTATATATGTTATCACTATGATCCTTGGGAATTGAACTCATGGCATGACATGCTTTAGCAGTCACAGGAACTCTGCTGGTATATTGGATACATCCTGAATAATTCTTCTACAGTAATCCAGCTTTGTGTCCATAAGGTTCACATATACTGCCACGCAGAAGTTGGGGTCGTAAGGTTTTTCTAAGGTTTTTTGAAAAGTCTCTTATGCGCACCAAGGCTGCATTTATTTGATTAAAAACACAGAAAAACATTGTGAAATATAATTACGATTTTTTATTAACCGTAATTTTATTCCTGTGATCAAAGCTGATGTCAGCTTCATTACTCCAGTCTTCAGTGTAACATGGTCCTTCAGAAATCATTTGAATTTGCCGCCAAGAAATATTTCTTCTTATCAATGTTGAAAACGACTTTTTTGGTAAACGCGTTTTTATTTTTTGCTTAAAGATTCTTTAATCAATATAAATTTTTAATAAAAAATAATTTGAAATGGACATCTTTTATAACATTATAGATGCATTTACTGTCAAATTTAATCAGTTCTATGCATCCTTGAAAGATAAAAAAAAGATTGATTAAAAAAAAATAAACCCCAACTTTGACAGTAGTGTTCTCACAATACTGCTGCACAATACAATGCAACCATTAAAAAAAAACAATATTAGATATTACCCACGCTAATACAGGGTATTTCATTTTATTATATTTACATTGAAATGCACTCTTAAAGCTAATCTATATAAACACACTACATTATAATGTTATGGATAAATTCACTTGAAACATTTAAAATGGTATATTTTAATTTGTAGTGTTCTATTTTATTTAGACAAAATATGAAAGAATTTTAATATTAGCCATTTACCATTTATTGACCATAACAAGAAGCCAAAATTATAATATTGGTTACAATGTTAACATTAACCAAATTAGCTACTGTCAAACAAAGGCAAAGAATGAATTGTCCTCATAGAGCTTCTGCTTTATAAACCTTTGGAAGGAATTGTTTATCTAAAATGTATGTATTTTTACAAATTTTATTAACATTTTTTAATACACTCATGTTGTTTCAAACTTGTATGACTGATTGTCTTGTCAAACACAAAAGACGTTAACCAGAATGTCTAAGGATGATCTCAATCTTGAAAAAATGTACTTACCACCATAAATGTAGTTTGCACTCGAGCACTAGATTCCAACCTGTCTGAAGCCATACAATATCTTGTGTGAAACCCAGACTGAAATTAAACTTTGTGCAATAATAAATAACTCCTTGTGTGTTCTACAGAGTAAAGTCAGTCAGAGGGGTTTCAAAGGCATGAGTGACGGATTTACACTTTTGGGAGAACTGTAACTTTAAATTTACATTCATAAGTAGTAGATGTAATTGGAACATCAAAGCTGAAGGATGGGGGTTATCATAAATTCCTCCTGTTCTTATTAAACACCTCCATGTCCAAAAATGCAGCTTCTGAAGTAGCTCACACATTTAGGTCAGTGAGGACAGGAGGTGTTGTGAACATCTGGGCCACCGATTACATCCCGAGACTTATTCATTGCTTCTGTCGGGTGTCATTTACTTCTCCTTTTGAGGTAAAAGACTGTGAAAATGACTATATTGAGAAGAAAAAGAACCAGAACTGCATTTGATGGTTCGATATGTTACTCAGATCTACGGCTGACTATGTTCAGAGTTACTAAAATCTGCTTTTCATATTCCCATGTTCTCACAGGAGAAGTTTCATTATAGACTGATGCTGGGATTGAAGATACGGCAGGTTGTGTTTTTAAGAGCATATCTGCCTCAGGAGGACCGAATAATGCTGGAAATTAACATAAATTTGGCTCCAAGGCTTTAGATTTTCGATGCAGTTTGAAATGTACAAACTACATGTCCCTCGTCATCTTTAATGTATTTCATGTTTTATTTGGAAAAGCTTTTCCATATTTATTGCTGTTTTTCATATCACTTAAGTTAGGCTAGATTTCTTTTCATATTTTTTCTTTTACATGGATTCATAGTCAGTCGGTGCGTTTGTTACAACTACAATTGTAAACAAGAAGGGTTTATTGCCTTAAGCATCTTCGCACAGAATCTAGTTTCTCTCCATTTTTGTCTCTAAAGAGTAAATAAACGTGTGAGCTTCATTTTAGCAATTTCATGTTCACGGCTGAACATGAAAAATACATGACGACTTTGAACTAATAAGATTGTCAAGAGGTTTGGGAGTAGCTGAAGAACAAATTGTCATGACCTACTTGTGAACACTGGGAGAAAAAAAGCGGTATTTTGGTTGTTGGTGAGTAAATTTGAGGTCCGGTATGGAACTATTCCTTATTAATAAATCCATAATTCACCATTATTTAAAATTATGATGAAAATTACTTGTGTTCAGTTATTTGTCATACTGTATGAAATATACAGTGTTTTTTATCAAATGAGAGATGTAAATTTATGTTTTAATTAAAGCAATATTAAATGTTTGTGTGTATATTGTGTATGTATAGTATCTTGATATATATATATATATAATATATAATATATATGAGCTGTTTTTTTCCTTGGGACATTTTATATATTTTTATATAAAGTTTGTTTCCTATCAAATGAACAATTCCATATTACAGGAATAGTTCACCCATAAATGGAAAAACTATTCAGTACATAATACTGAAAATGTACTCACCTTCTGGACGTCCAAGACGTAGATGAGGATGCGTTATTATTATGGATTTATAATTTGGCCGGAAGGTTTAAAGTTAAAACACTGTAATGATGGATTTGCTTCTTACAAACACGCAACTTTTCACTACAAGATCTAAATTGATAGACTGGAGTGTATTATTGTGATGTTTTTATCAGCAGTTTGAACTCTCATTCTGACGTCACCCTTTCACTCAGAGGATCAGTGGTGCGCTAAAACAAGGTGATGTAATGCTACATTTCTCCAAATCTGTTCTGATGAAGAAACAAACTCATCTACATCACGCATGGCCTGAGGGTGAGCACATTTTCAGCAAATTTTCATTTTTGGGTGAATTCTTCCTTTAAGACCCAAAATGCATGTCAGTAAGAACCCCACCCCCCCCAATACTTTCACCATGATTTTATTATGATGTTATTTTATTTAAAAGGTTTAAACTGAATTTTCAGAAATCATATTTTCCTACCTTAGGCCCTAAGTAACTGGACATTTCAAAATGCTTTAGGGTTGAAGTTCAGTGCAAAATATAGCATTAACTAGCAAATGGCATGCTAATATTATGAAATATGATATCAGAAAGGTCAAAATCTTATTCTAAATGGCGGATTGTCGTAATGGGGTTGAACTCTTGAGGGGAAAAAAAAAAGTATCTTCTAGCCCATTCAAATATGGAGACATGCTAACTGATACTGATCAAATATATTTAATTGGTAATATTTTAAATATTTAAAAAAATGTTTTCAATATTTTATTATTTAAACCAGTTTATGGTTTATAATGTGAATAAATTTCAGTAATATGGTGCAGATGCATCATTTCCTTACCGTAGGTAGTTTACATGGACACTTTTTTGCTTCCATCGGAATTAATTCATTCTGATTGACGAATCCGAATATAGTGCTTACATGAACGCTGAATAAAGTGATCGGGTTGATATGCGTGTTTATAGGTCACAAGTTTCTGATCGGATTTAATCTTTTGACATGCTTGTGCACACTGCATGAATATACAGTTTCCCACTGTTGTCGCATACTGTTTTAAAAAGCACACTTTATATTTATCTACTTCGGGTCCTAATTAGGCGATGACCAGCACATGAACTGTTGTGCAGTGCTGCTTACTTTATAAAAGCAGTAAAAGTGCCCCTTCCTGCACCCAAAACCAGTCATCTGTTGATGAGAGTCTTAAACAAGGATTGGTGGGATGTTGTCCTGCTCCAGTTCACAGATGCTGAGTGAAAGGGGAGTTTTATAATGCCGGGATACTCATTTATGGTCACTTTATTCACCAGGAAGAACAGCTCTTTCCGTGCATCATACATCATTACGCTATTTTTACGTCACTGCAAATGCGCAGTACTTTCCAGTTTCGTTTTTCAATCCGATCAAGTGTTTACATGTCCTCTCGCTCGGATTACAAAAGGAATAAACTACCCCTTACAAGCCAATCAAAATTTTAGTCGGATCTGGTCAATTCAATCCGATTGACGTGTTTACATGAGACTTTTTTAAAATTCTGATTGTGCTTCTAGTCCTATTACGATCGGATTAGTAGTGTCCATGTAAACGCAGCACTTTCTATGCTGTCTAATGAAATGTAAACAATTTGCTTAGTTGAGCAGTACAGTATCTAAATGAATCTCAACAAGTCTTGCAGCTCTTTGGTCCCTCGGTTTTACTAAATCTGGAAAATCAAACAAAGCAAACCAACCAACCAAATTTCATTGAGCATGATGCAAGCATTTCTACTGCTAGTGGATTAAGAACTTACCTGTGTCTGTCTGAATGACCTTTAGTGTTTGTTATATGGAGCTTTTTCTTTGTTCTTTTCATTGTACGTGCTTCCAATAAAGCACAAGTCCTCGTGGACCTTCAGTCAGTCAGAGAAAGGCATCGACCGCGGCTCTAGGTGATCCACCCCCCGTGGCTAATAAGATAAATATTGCAGCAGCACGCTAACACCTTGAATAGAAACCAATCAATTGGTCACCGGAGCACATTCAACTGAGGTGCTTAGAAAGAATAATTCAGACCTGCCTACAAAAATAACATCTCGTAGTAGATTAGCCCAAGTCTAAATTATCATTAGGTTGTTTCAGGGAACACCCAACAGTCGGGATGCATTAGCAGACACATAAATCCACTCGAGGACCTGCTTTATGAGCTCTGCAGTTCCCTTGTTTTTATTGATTTGAATTTGTGCCTATTTATAGTACAGACATTGTCGGGTTGTTCTCTTGTAATAGGGTGTTTGTCTCCTGCCGCTCGACAAAGCAGTCATGTTGCAGTCACGGGCCCTCAGCAAAGGAAAAAGATAACAGCTTCTTTATAAATCAGCATTCTTCAGGCTGAGTGAAATTTTAAATGGATTTCGCACCCGATTGTCTTTCAGTCAAGAAATCGATTGTAAGATATTGGCTGTGTTCGGAATAGCATACTAACTACTACTGTTATGTACACTGCACACATTTCTGTTTGCATTAAGAACTCCTACCAAAATGGGCAAGCACGCTGCCAGGAATAATGTATCCCACGATGCAATGCAATCAAACTGACCTTCCTTTTCCTTTGTGAAGAATGAATCAAGAATTAACTGCTTATACAAACAAACAAATGAACCTATCATGAAATTAATATCATGAAATATTTTAGATTTCATTTGTCAAAGTGAAAAAGGAAGGTCAAATCAAACGCATTGCATTGTGGTGTGCAGTATTGCACAAAGTGTGCTTGTTGTATATCAGAACCATTGAGTGATATTGCGTGGCAATTCTGTTACATTAATAATGACGTTTTATTCATGCAGGCCAAGACTGCAGCGCAGTGTTCAGATTAAAGATACAAAACATGCTAGAATCTGCTTTGACACGCTTTCATTTATTCCCACTCTATCTGAAATGAAATCCCATAAGGTGAATGCTCAGCGCTGATATAGATTTAAAACAGCATTTTAAGGGAAATATATTTTAGATGGATGGACAAATGGATAGGCACATAGATAGGCACATAGATAGATAGGCACATGGATGGATGAATGGACTGACAGATAGACAGACAGACAGACAGACAGACAGACAGACAGACAGACAGACAGACAAAAAGACAGACAGATAGATAGATAGATAGATAGATATATAGATCGATAGATGATAGATAGATAGATAGATAGATAGGCACATATTTTCCTACCTCAGGCTCTAACTGGGCATTTCAAATGCTTTGGGGTTGAAGTTCAGTGCAAAAATATAGCATTAACTAGAAAATATCATGCATCATATGATGAAATATGATGTCAGAAAGGTCAAAATCTTATTCTAAAGAGCGGATTGTCATAATGGGGTTGTTTTAAACATTTAAACAATTAAACATTTAAAACAAAAATTAGCAATCAATAAGTTAAAGTAAAGTCAAAATTCAAGTATTTTTTAATGAGATATTAAATGAAAGATTTCTGGGAAAATGATATTTTTTCCCAATTATACAATGTATAATTGTGTAACTTTTCTGTGCTATATGTGTATGTTGCATACAGTACATTTATTAATGTATTTTTCTTATATTTACTAAATATGATTTCATTACATAATATTACAGAACTTATTTTTATTTAATAAATCAGATTACATTGATTTATTTGTTAATCATTTAATTTATATTTACAGTAGGCCTACATTTATATTTATTGATGGATGGATGGTAGATAGATAGATAGATAGTAGATAGATAGTAGATAGATAGATAGTAGATAGATAGATAGATAGGATAGATAGATAGATAGATAGGTAGGCACATATTTTCCTACCTCAGGGTCTAAGTAACTGGGCATTTCCTAATGCTTTGGGGTTGAAATTTAGTGCAAAAATACAGCATTAACTAGCAAATATCATGCATAATATAATGTAATATTATGTCAGAAAGGTCAAAATGTTATTCTAAAGGGTGGATTGTTATAAAGGGGTTGCCATAATGGTTGGTTGTAGTCTTCTAGCCCATTCAAATATATAGATGGATGGATGGATGGACAGAATTCAGCAGCTGTCTATGTAGGCAGTAAGTGAAGCAACTCACTAGGTTTTGGAACAGAGTTTCTGTATCAGCTTCAAAACAAGCAGACAGATGCTTGATCAAGGCCAGAAGAACATGTGGGATCAAACATCATCATTCCAGCTCCTTCCTCGTCAACATTCAGCGGATCAACATCCATTAAAGCGCTGCTGTACGGCTCTACTTCTCTAACACGAGAATTTCCACTGGGTTATGATTGCACCTGCTGTCTGTAGAGTCCCTCTGAACGAGTCCGTGACCTCTCTCTGTGCTTCAGCCACAAAGAATATACTCTATGCTGCGGTTTCGCACACATGCAATATGAGAGCCAATCCTGTTCAGCATGCTGGCCACTGGTTTCCATGACAACTAAGGGGTGATGGGTGGTCAAAGCCTGTATGAAAACAGCCAACCTAAACACCAGCTGATATTGAACGGACTAATCTATCATTCCGTAAAGTGGATGTTGATTTAAATTCAAAGCATTTCGTATCAAAGCAAATTAAGACCGAGAGCTTGCGAACGTGAGTGACTGACTTGTTGTACAGTTCTAAGCGCACCCATTAAACATGAAGATGTGCTGCAAGTAAATGCAATCAATGTATTGATTTCAGACCGAAGCATCCATAACTGTTGGGCTTTTGGCACACTAACAAGCATCTAGACTTAGATGTTCAGCCCCCTTAGGAATGAGTAACTGATCGTGGGCTTTGTGTTTTGACATCTCGCTGCACAGGGAATTGAAGTACCTGCAGTGTTTCCTTATGGCAAGATTACATACTCTGAAGACAAAGCTAGAGAATTCATTTAGTTGCCTTTTGCTATGTTTTCATTTCGTTGCTTCTTTTTTCTCTAGAAGAATATGCATTTATTTATTTGCTTGCAAAAGAATCCAGTATATGCTTAATTTTCTTTCTCTCTCTAAGAAAATGCTGATATAAATTAAATTACAAAAAGTTTCACTTAAATTAAATCATTCAAGATTAGTCATTTCTGATTTATTACAAAGAGCAAACTGTCATTTGGGTCATTTGTAGTGATTGTGTAGGTGCAGATTTTTTCCTCTTTTTTTTCTCTTTGCTTTTCCTTTTCAGTATCGTCTAATTTATTGCTGTATTTATACTTATTTATTATTGTTATATTTTACATATATTTATTCTTTATTATTATTATTTTCATTTGTCTTGATGCAATCATATTCATTAGTATATTTTGTGACTTCGAGAGTAAGAAATACTTTTGTCTGATCTTATCTTGATGTCTCTTTTAACATGCCAAAAAAGTAGATACATTTGTTTTTCTTTTTTAACTCAAAAGGAAAAAAATATTTAAAATTAAACGATAAAATAAATGATTATTTCATTTGAATTTAATGAAATATTATTGTCATTTTTTTCTGTATATGTACTGTATATACACGCATTACAAATCGGAAATAAATTTCCAAAATAAAATAACATTTAAAACCATATGAGAATCGTACTCAAAATTCAAGTATTTTTTAATGAGATATTAAATGAAAGATTTCTGGGGAAATTATATTTTTTCTATTGTGCATAATGTTACATTTATTTATTAATGTATTTTTCTTATAATTACTAAATATGATTACATTACATAATATTGCATAACTTTTATAAATTTATTTGTTAATTATGTAATTTATATTTACAATACATTTATATTTAGTAAATGTTATTACATTTATTTATTATCGCATTTTTTCTTATATTTACTAAATATGATTAGATTTATTACATTACAGTACTTATTTGTTTAGGCAATAAATCAGCTTACATTTATTTATTTGTTAATGAATGAATTTATATTTACAGCACATTTAGTATATGTGCTTAGTACATTTATATATTACCGCATTTTTCTTATATTTACTAGATATGATTAGATTTATTTATTACAGTACGTATTATCACATTTTTTATTACAGCTTTTTATTTTGAAATGCTTCTCATTGGTTGACGCGTACCGTCGGAAACAGTGGCCTCTAGCGGTCAGACGGTCTATTTCACTCAAAAGCGCACCACCTCTCAATAATCACGGCAGTCCTGCTCCGGCGTTCAGAAAATGCGCACCGAAGCACCGGGAAACATCTGCTCAGAAAGCGAACGGGTGCAACATCGCGCATGAATCTGTAACATCCAGCGACTTCTAGGAGCCTCCAGCATCCCTCCTCCTCCAGCACTTACTGGAGATACATACACCTGCCTGTTTATTGTCACCTGCAATATGGAGAGCTGGAGCTGATCGGAATAACCAAAGCCTTAGGAATGATCACTGCTTACTGACTGACCGCTTTAGTTTCCAGCTTTAGAGATGATGCCCGAGCACCAGAACCATGTTGTCACCACTATTGAGACCATGCCATCAGAGACAGTCACCGCATCACCATCGCTGTTTCAGAGGATGAAGAAAGTGTTTAACAGGTAAGAGAAACTACTGGAAATATCCTGACAGCATGTGTTTGGATTTGCTCCTCCACGCCAGCAGACATCAATTCAACTTTGTCATGCAAGGCACATTTATTAAGATGTTGATTCTGCATTCGCACCTGGTTTGCTCAACCATGTTCACAACAGAGTCAACTGAAGCAATCTGTTCTAATGCACGCATTAGAGTTCCCAATAGTGCATCCAGATGTGATGTTTGTAATGGCTGTTCCAAACTATATCTCTATTTTTATCTATAGAGAGGTGAAGCAAGTACTGTTTTTATATTCATGAGCCATTGGCAGGTTTCTATTGTCATTATTTGTACTATTCATTTGGACCGAGATTTAGGAAATATTAATGTTCTTATGTCAGTTAGTACTGTCATTTCTTAAATTGATTCCTACAAAACATCCATCACATGGTGTTCCTCGGCCTGCATGCTTGCAGGGAACGAGTCAGGATTCACTTCATCACGGTGACTGAAAGGTCTTGAGGAGAAATGCACACTTTGTCTCTATTGTCTTGTGATGTGTGTGTGTGTGTCCATCAATCACAAGTGCATGCTGGCACCAGAGGGATTTTCACTTGAACGCCATGCAGTTCAAGTCACAGAAAACCTGTTGTGTATAATTTGGCCCAATAAAACTGCAATCTGAGCAATCGGGCTGAAAATCTACTCTTGATCAGGTTCTAAGGTGGCCAAATTTTGGTTTAGTTTGGGTGGGAGTCAGTGTCAGAAATGAACTTTACCCTTCAGATAGATTATAAGTAGCTTTTTTACCTTTATAAATGCAGATATTTTTAGTGTTTTCAGGTCAAATTTTTGTCTTTTGCAACAAAACCCATCATATTAGCACAAAAAGTGTATTAAAGACTGTGAAATGACAGCTACAGGCGAATACACCTAAATGTTTTTAACTGCTAGTAAGAAATGAAAAGCAACACACTGAATTAAATGTGAGTTTTTCAAGTAGAAAGTCTGAAGTTGTATTTTCTAGTAAAACATCTTAGTCTTAATTTACAACTTCAAAAATGCAGTTTTTCAGTGTACAGCGTCTGCAGTCTCTGAATCCATTTCTAATTGAATCTAGAAAAGAATATAAATAGGAGTTCAAAAAAAAAAATATATATTTTTCAGAGTATTAATTATGCATGTTGTTTGTTAGATAAAGGATAAAAAGCATTTTTCCTCCCATATTTTAAATGCCAAAGCTTTTGGTAGCTTTTTTGTTGTTGTCGTCTCAAGCCCTTGTTGGTTTTTGATCGTAATTGGGATGTTCTAACTTTAAATGCGCCAGAGGCGTTCTTCTGACTTGTTGGAGTTGTTTTGTCTGGTAATTTGTTTGTCCGTGTGTGTGTAAGGGAGGCTTTAGCTGCTCCAGTTGTGTGTGTGGTTATGCAGAGAGGATGACAGCTGGTAGTCCTAGGTCAGATGAGTCGGGCTGCCCACTCTTTCTCTCTCTTTGCCATCTGCTGGTCCTTTTTATCCTCGCCACTTGCCTTTATCTCCCAGAACAATGTCCCAGGAGGTGGAATCTGTGCAGGGGCAGATCGGGTTGCACGCTGACAGTGGTGGAGCCAGGATGTTTTCATAGGGGTGGCCAGGGAGGGGCCAGCAACCAGTCTGGGGTGGCACAGAAATCTTCATTATTTCAATATAGTTATGTGTTTGACTATAATGTACTGGACTGTTTTCCTACCGATGATCTTATTGAGCTTAAGAGCGTTTTCTACGAGTCATTTTACGATCGTTCGTTATTGTTTCACGTGTGTTTCCCAAAAATGAGTGCTGAAATGTCACCTTATAGAATGGCTCATAATTGTAGTACAAGTTTGTTTATTGAACTGTTAACCTAATGCTGCATTCCAGACAACTCGGATATAATAACAATTATATTATATTATATTATATTATACGTATAATATTATACTTTACATAATAATATAGCCTATAATATACTTTATGTAAAAATATATATTATAGTATATAATATCTATATAGAGATGTTATTTCCGGGTCCAATACATTGGTTTTCGTGCAAGTCAGCAAGTCATTGACAGCTTTTCTCCCCTAGTCTTTGAAGCATATTTCCTACATTACTTTTATTCATTTTTTTGTTCAGTCGTTTAATTTAGATGTGTATTTCAATTTTTTCTGCCCTTTTTAATTATTTCATTTTTAAATTCCTAAAAACAAAAAAAAGAGTAATAAAGTGTACAATAAAGTACAATCAAAACTTTATATTATAACCGCATTGCACTTGAATAAAGTTAAAGGTGCAATCTGCCGATTGTCCTGCAGGTGACCGCATGAATCTGTCTTCTTACGATGCACTTAGGGATTTACGATTACTCCAGAGCACTCGTAGATCTACGATGAATTTCAAGTGCTACTTAAGTTACGATGCTTTTAATATTAAGATCAGTCGTACGATCGTTTTAACGAACTTCTTAGGCTTACGAAGCTTGGAAAACACGCCCTGGGGTGCCTGGTTTTTGGCTTTAAAAACAAAATGAGTACCATCATTTCTACTTAACTGTAATTGAGAATTGAGTGAATATGACAATTTTGTCTTATTCCGCACCTCAGGTGTTTACTAAAGGCGTCCATTATAGCTTTATGTCATTGTTCTCAAACTCCCCAAATGTGCTTCCCAAACATTGCGTAATCATGGATGAGACATATCATGGATGAGAATGCAGTAGTGATAAAAATGTGATATGGCCGGAAGTCAACAGTAGACCTAAACAGTAGACCTTGAATAGTCACCTCTACTATTGAAGGTTATGTTTTAGCCATCAGAAAAGAATTAATGAGGAATTATGAGAGGTTATGCTATTATACATACATTTCTAACATGTAAATTATTGAAGCCAAATACTTACATTTCCCCAAGGTGTTTAGCTGTAGTACAGTATTCATAGGCTTAATCATGAAGCATACTTAATTTTTACATTAATTTTCATTTTTACACCAGACATGTATATCGGTTCAAAATATCGTTTATCGGTCTACTTGATCTGTAATAATCGGCATCGGGCCTGAAAAACACATATCGGTCGACCCCTAATTTTTAGTGCCGCATCACTATTTCTAACTCATTCCACAAAGTTTGTGCTACAGGTCAAATCAAGAGGGCATAAATAGTATATTGAAACCAAAATATCATATTTTGGTTTTGATACTTGGGGGTGGGATCTTTGACCACTTCGATAGTTTGTATTATACAACTCTGTATTCAACTAACTTTATAATGCAATCAATACAGGGGTGAGTTTCTGGATCCTGGCAGTTTTTGACTATTCACATATATTCTTTATGATACACTTGATATATTATAAGATACATCTACATAATGTACATGTTTCATTATTTGTGTTTCTATAATCAGATAGCATCATGAGCTTGGTCTGATCCATCATGCTTAATGTTCTCTTTGTCTGTCTTCCTTTCCAAAGCCCAGTAATTGAAACGCTTGTTTGGATGAAGAAGGTCATACTTATTTATGGGATTTGATGTCATATTGTATTTTTGGTTGCTTAAAGCAATGCAATATAAAGCTTAATTGGAGGGAAAAATCTGATTTCATTAATAACCCTCAAGGTTGTTTTGCCCTGGATGATTGTCTTCCATTTAGATAGTAACCACTTAAAGGAGTAGCTCACTCAAAAAGTAAAATGTCCATAATGTTGTTCGAAACCTTTGTGCTTTTTGGAGCTAGAGAGCATCTGGTAATGCTTCCATTGCAAGAGCAACATAATGATTTTACAAAAATGTTTAATCCATGGCAAATATATGGGTGTGGAACAAAAAAAAAAAAAAAAAACAAAAAAACATGAGGGCGAGTAAATAATGAAACCTTCTCTCTCTCTCTTTTTTGTGCAGTAAACTATCCCTTTAAACTTGTACCAAGGGTAAACCTGCCACGTTACTGCTTTTCTCAGTGTGCAACGGGGTTGTGGAAACAACGTGACATAATAAGATATAAAATATGCAACATCTAGTAATTCCCGATGGCATGTTAGGAGCAGAACAAAGGAGTTTGTCCTCCTCTACCTTCGGTAGAGCTCTTTTCCGTCCTCACCTCATGGGGAAAATGAATTGACTGTGGAATATGTGTGTACATTAGTGTTCAGATCCTTTGTTTCAGTAATTAATATTGTGCCAGTCAACAGTGAACTCAATGAAAATCATTTTTTTTGGGGGGAAAGCAGTTCTTTTTCTCTTGACACTCGGATAGTGAGGACAGCTAAGCTAAATCTAAACACGTTTCATCTGTAGAAAAACCCATGAGGTTCACACGGCACAGGAAGCTTTGCTTAAGATATCTTTCTTGCATTACAGCTAATAATGTTTGCAAATGGATCAACGTTGTTTTAGGGGGAAATTGCTAATGTTTTACAATGGATTATATTTCTTTGAAATTGATCTACCCAGCTAGTTCTGTGGCATATGGAGGGGATGGGCTTCTTGGTAAAAAGTTAAAGGGATAGTTCACCGGGAAACGAAAATTCTGTCATCATTCGCACTCTCAAGTTGTCAACAACTTATGGTTAATTTCTTCTTCTGCTGAACACAGCAGAAATATGTTCAAGAAGGTGGCAGCTTTGGTTCCTATTGACTCCCCCCCAACCCACCCCACCCTACGTTTGGTTACCCACATTCTTC
This sequence comes from Sinocyclocheilus anophthalmus, assembly GCA_018155175.1. Classification (NCBI taxonomy): domain Eukaryota; kingdom Metazoa; phylum Chordata; class Actinopteri; order Cypriniformes; family Cyprinidae; genus Sinocyclocheilus; species Sinocyclocheilus anophthalmus. The sequence goes on along the minus strand of JADLZN010009180.1, from coordinate 131,963 downwards.
AAAATGTCTTTTTTTTATGTTCAGAAGAAGAAAAAAACTCAAATAGGTTTGGGTGTTAAATCATGAGAGAATTTTCTTTCTTTTTTTTTTTTATAATTCAACTTTTTTTTTTGTTCAACAGTCAAAACTTCGTACATCACCACAGTATTCAATATTCACCTTTCCAAACAATTACATATTCAGACACTAGTCACCATCAATGTAATAAAACAAAAGCACATGGAAATGTGACAGTTGTTAAGGAGTCCTGCTCATCAATCACACCATTTTTATATGCTGCCAAAAATGATCCCATGTTTTTTTTCAATTTCTCCCTCACTCTGCAGTCTCCCCAACATGCACTCATATGATGCAATTTCAATCATCCCATCAATCCAATCTTTCAAATCTGGGGTTTTGGGGCATTTCCAATTGCGCAAGATCATCTTAATAAGGGTAAAAGCATTTTTTTGCTATATTAGGTACAGCTGATTTATCTCCAAGAAGGCATAATTGTGGTTCCACAGGTAAATTATAGCCCAACCACTCTTCAAGTATTCTCAGAATTTTACGCCAGAATGGCTGAACTAAAGAACATTCCCAAATCATATGTAAATAAGTGCCCTCTTCTTCCTTACATTTCCAACAGAGATTATTTCCAGCTATCCCCATCCTGTAAAGTCTAGATGGTGTATAATAGTATCTATGTACTATTTTGTAATGAATGAATTTTCCCCTAGCTTCCCTTATGTTCTTACCCACATTAGATAAGATATCCAGCCAGTCATCATCATGAATATTAATCCCCAAATCCTTCTGCCATATTGTTTTCAGGTAATTACAAGTATCTGCAGTTACATTAAGCATTGATTTGTAACACATAGAAGTAGTTTGAGTTCAGAGAATTTTCATTTTTGAACTAATGCAGCAGTCATTTTCCAAATTTTTTTAACACTTTTCTTAACTCTGAAAACAATGATGCATGTTAATATTTTAGTATTAATGTGCTGTAATTGATCTGCTATATATATATATAAACGAATCCTCAAAATGTTTCAGATTTTGCCCCTGAAACAAAGATCTCAACCTTTCAGACAGCATTGAATGCTTACAGCAACCACATGGTAGATTATTTGAAAATATATATAATCAGAAACCTTGGTACAAGATTATTATTTTTTTTAATCAAACGTCCACTTTGAAGGTGGCAAGTTCTTCTAGTCATATGTACTTGAGTTTTTCACATTGTCGGAGTTAAGACGTAATGTAATCTTCGAAGAAAGTGGCTCCTTTTCTTAGCAACCCAGGAGATAATGCATGGAATGTTCATGGCTCATTGAGGAGCGGGTGGGCTGATGTTATTGTTCTGATGCACCCAAGCCATTCACATGGCTGCGTGGACTTCCTGGGTCTAACAGCGCAACTTTGTTCTCATTTCCCGTGGCACCATTACTGCACGGCCGACAGCTGAAATCATGTCAAATATTAAATGAAACTTGCCATTCATCCCTCTGAGGCTTGAAGGCGGAATCCTCTGAAAGGTGTTACAAAGTATCTTTTTAATTTGGATCTTTATTCTAAGAAAAGATTCTAAATTATGATTAATCAGATAAGCTCCAAAATTGAATTACAAACAAGTTGTTCTATATGACACACTTTTATTAGCGAGCTTTGGAAGAAAAGTCCTATATATACGAATAGTGAATTTTTGCTTCAAGTCTAGAACTTATTGATCCAGTATTTCTCCTTTCAGAATAACAGTGGAGCAGATCTGATGATTTCTGCTCCCAGAAATTCTCCCAATAATGAGCCTCATAGTTTTGTTCGCAGCTTAATGCCCATTTATTGCTTTGTGGAACATTTATGAGCAATTTAATCCAGGCGTCTTAATCAGCTTTATTTCGGCTTAGCAGGACACTCTTTAACTCCTTCCTCTGTACAGTTTAAACTTTAATGTATTTATTTCATTTTTTGGCGAAGAGGATGATGTGAGCAGAATGATGTGCTGCATTAAAATGTATTTAGTATGATTATGCACTTATAATGGTTGTTTCCTATCATTTACTTAACCTTCTTGCAGATCTATATATTTTCCTCCTTCCATTGAACACAAATGAAGAAATTTATTTTCCATCACTTTTCCATGCTATTAAAATGAGGATTTAGGATTTCAAGCAACAACAAAGATGCAAAAGTATCATAAAAGTTCATATGACTCATTCGCTGTTAGGGATGTAACGATTACCGGTTTGACGATAAATCATGATAAAATTCCCCACGGTTAGTATTACCGTTTCATCTTTTAATTATCATTAAAACCGTATTAGAGTACAGCGATTTGGACAACTCGCGATAAATAAATACTGTCCAGCATAAAGCACAATTTTAAGTATTAAGTAACAGTTTTAAGTAACAGTCTCACATGCACACAGCACGTAGAGTAGTTTCGTTTTGAGTGAAAACAGGGCGGAAAGTAAAACAAAAAAAAAAACGAGGTTTTAAAAGAATTTACAAACGAAATAATGATGAAATTAATTAGGCAGGTACCTCTGAAGGTTCGGACTGTCTTCAGAAATGATTCGATGGCATTTTGTTTTCATCTTCGCTCCATGTAATGCCTAAAGGACGTTTTCTTAATCGCAATACTGCTTTGTCCACAGAAGTTACGGGAAACAGCTTTTCCATAAGCACCACCTGCTGTCAACGAGTGGAATTACAGAGACTTATATTTACATTCAGCTTGTGTGCAGTTTCTGTCTGGCCAAAAAATGGACCGAATTTGCATGCACTGCTGTATATTTTGACCGGTTGATGAAAAACAAGCTTATGTGAATTCTACACATTTAAACAATTCAGATAAGTTATCTAGAATTATTATGGAGAAGATAAAATAAACATGCATGGTATAATTTAAGAAAATATGTATGTTTATATATTACTATATTTATTAGAGACTATAAAAGATCATAAATGTATCATGTAATACATATTTTCAAATCTATACTGTACGTGTATGCCTTTATATTAAATAATCAAGTAAACAGTGAACACATTATTATCTAAACAAATTTTTTGATTGGGATGCGATATCACGATGAATCTTGCCCAGCAAACTATGCTCACCAGTTTGTAAAAATACGGTAAATATAAATAAGTGTATAAATATAATATATAAATAAAGTTGACTGCCATTCAAAACAACTGTTTTTCTATGTAATTACGTATTTAAAAATGCAGTTAATTCTGTTATGCAAATGTTGACAGTTTTAGCAAGCCTTTACTACAGTACACACAAACCACACAACACACAACACACACACACAATATATGAGAATTAGTATTATTTTTAAATCTTTATTTCATTACAAAAAGTAAATTTTTCATAAAATGTATATTTCCAAGTCTCACAGTGTCTTCAATTAAGTTCCATTAACATGAATATCATGTAGCGGGGCTGTGGATACATATTTATGACTGGCTTTCTTTTTCCTTTGCTGTGTTCATGGGTGGTCTAAAAATAATCAAATATCACACACTCCCATTTTATGTTACTGTGAAAAAACTAGTGTAACCTGAACTGACAGCTTCCCAAGACCATTGAAATGTCACAGAATTCCTTAACACATGTCACTGATGACCGTCTGGTCTGATCTCAGCAGATTGTGTGGCACATTTTAGCACAGATTGTTTTGTGAACTTGTCGAAATATACAGGTTTTGCGAAGAGAGTGTTTGCATAGACATCTTGAAGGTATAGTTCAGCCAAAAATGAAAAAATCTGTCATCATTTACTCACCATCAAGTTGTTCCAAACCTTTGAGTTTTTTTAATATCTTTTTTATTCCACAGACTGATGTCATCAACAGTGCGGGTATCCATGATTTACCGGTCCCCTTAAAGGTACATATTTCCTAAAGTCTACAAATTAGTACCTAAAAGGTACAAAAGTGACCGCTTTTGCAGTCCGCTTCCTGTGCGAGCCTTTGTCCCTTCTTTCTGGAGAGTGTATGGACCAACTTTTGAGGCCCTTTTTTTCCTCAAATGCGTGGACCCTGTCTGAAAATGTTTGCCCTTTCCACACTCATCAGTTGGGGTTCTCCCCGTAAATATTTTGGAGGCTGGAGTTGTGGTGTGTGTCAGCCATGAGTTTTGTCTGTTTTGCCCAGGGAATGTGAACCCTGATTTCAGCACTATTTGAGTGGCTTAGAGGTGATGGGTGAATTGGCTTTTGACAATATGGCCCCTCGCTCCTCCCTGCCCCACGACCCCCTTCCTCTCACTTCCTGCCCCCTCCCCCCGCGTTGCCGCCCCGTCAACTATCTCCTTCCCTGAGTCTGTTTCGTTGCCACGTGCTCTCCCCCCCCGCGGTGCTTGGGTGCGCTGGTGCCATTGCCGGTGCCTGCGGCTGCTCCGGATTCAATTAGTTAGCAGGTGCCAGGGAAGCAGGTGCTTTGCTAGAGCAGGATGCAACAATCTTCGTGTGATTCCTCCTTGCACTTTCCTATCTTGCAACTCAACACACGGAGCTCTGTCCCATTTTCCTGGGCCTATCTCGCTTTGTGGACCGGCTTATCTGTTCTCCCGGGCCTGCTCTCCCACAGTTTCGTTTTTCACGGCCCATTTGTAATTTTGCCGCTTCGAGGGCGCATATTTCAAATACACACATAGACCCAGGATAATTTGATGACGACGGCGTGTGGCCCTGGGTGTGGTCTTATCCCCCCCCGGAGCCATTGCCGGGACTCCGGGCAGCCCTCATGTTCCTGGATGAGCTCTTGATTTCATCCGTAGTAGCATGACCGCAGGGGCGGCTGCACATCCGTCAACGCGAAAGAGGCCAGAACGCGCGTGCCACCGACTCCGCCCGCCGCGGGCTTGTCTTATGCCCCGTCGCCCGCTTCCTCTTCCGGTCCTGGCTGTGGGGTAAAGCCGTGCTGTTTTCTCCTCTCGTACCTTTGAACGTTCTGTTATCCTGCTCCTCTGTGCGGTCGTCCCCGAGCTCTTGAAACCGCCACCCCATTTCAGAGTCTTGGGGTTTCCCTGTTTTCTCCCAAAACCACCACGGCCATGGAGGGGTTATGCGTTCATTGGAGGCGCCCCCCCCCCATGACCCATGGACCCCTCCGTTGTCCTCGTTACACTTGCTTCTTTCTGGGTTTTACCTTCTTGAACCCTTTGGCTCCTGTAAGTCCCCCCGTCCGCCCCCTATCCCCTGTTTGGGTTTTTGGCTATTTTATAAACTTTCCGTCTTGTCTTTCCATTTTCCCCCTCCTGCTGTTTTGTCTTTCCGTGTTCGTTCTCCGTCCGCCTTGCCCTCTGACATACTGTTTCGCTTTTTTTTTTTGCTCTTTTGCAGTCCCCCTCGTTTCTGTCCTGTGCCCCCACTAGTGTCCCTGCCCTGCCCGCTCCCCCGCCCCTTGCCCTGTTCCCGCCTTCCTTCACCCCGGTCCCTGAGACGTCTGGTTGCTCTCAGGCGCTTGTTGTGGCCTTTCGCCCGATTGTTTTGTGACCTTGTCCGCCATCTCCTCGTTTTGCCCGCCGCGGTGTTTGGCCTCGCCCTCTTGCAGGCTCGTTTCCGCCCCCCCCTGCACTTCTGTCACCTTTTTTCTCCCTCACGTGCTCCCCACCTTGATGCTTTTTTGTTATCTTTTTTTACCCCCGGCTGCTGGTCATCCCCCAGTTGCGGGTCTCCTTGCTTGCCCTTGTACCCCCTTCCGTTCCCATTCGGCCCTCCCGTGTCTCGTACCCCCCCGGTCCCCCCGTGCCTTTTGCCCGGTCCGCCTTGTGACAGTTTTGTCCCTTTCTTTCTGCGCGTGTCTGCACCCCCTCCTCTGGCCGTCCTGGCGGCCCATCCCCGGTTTTGGCTACCACCCCTTACTTCCCCTATCCCTCTTTGGTTCCCCCCCCCCGCGGCGACGTCCTCTCAGTTGGCCTGCTCGCTGGGGTGCGTCCTGCGCCCCATTTCCTTTTGGGTGCCCTCTCTTCTGGTGCATCCGTCGCCCCCCCTGTTGTTTCTTTCCGCTCCGCCGCCCCGGTGGCACATGTTTTTTGCCCACCCCAACTTGGCCGCACTTCTAAGCTGCCTTCAGTGACAATTTCCACATGCCCCTCCTTTTCGTTTTCGGCCTCTTCCGGCTTTTTTGCCCTCTGATTCTTTGTGTGTTTCCGGGCCCTTCTCCCCGTTCGTTTTCTTGCGCCCCGCTTTTCCGGTTGCCTTCTTCGTGTTTTTGGCTCCCCCCCTCGTGTCGGCCTTTTTTTGTCCCTACTGCCCCCCGTTCTTGGGCCTTTTCGCTGTTGCCGCCGCGCCTCCCGCCACCCGGCCCTCCCGCGCTTCCGAGCGCGCACCCTCCCGTGCTTTCTCCGGTCTTCGGGGTTCTTCCCGGGCTGGCCCGTCCTGTTGCCCTGCCCCCCGGCTTGCCTGTTCTTTCCTTGTGCTGCCCTGGCCTGCCTCTCCTTTCCCTGTCTCGGTCCCCTCCCCGCTCTTAGGCCCCCAAGCCCCTTTCCCCCCCCCCAGTGCCCTTCGTCCCTCTCGCCCGCTGCTCCCTCCTCCGCGTGTCCGCTTCCCCCCCCTGTCCCCTGCCCCTCAGTCCCTGTCCCCTCCCCTCCGGTGTCTCCTGCTACCCTCCTGCCCTCCCGGCCCCGTTTTTGGGCTCTTGCATTCCCGTGTTTCGCCGTACGGCCACTTTGGTGCCCTCGGCTTGATCCTTCGTTCCCTCCCTTTGTCTCCTTTCCCATTGCCCGCCCCCCCTGTGTCGCCCCGTTGTCCCTCCCACCTTGCTCGTCCCTTTTCCCCTCCCCTCCCCGCACACGGAACTCGCCCCCTTCCCCCCTTGCCTTCCCCGCCTTTGCCGTCGCCCCCCCGTCTTTCTGGTCACCTCCTTCACTCACCTTTGTTTTAGTCCTCCCCATCCCCTTCCCTCCCTGTTTTCCCTTCTCCCCCATACAATCTTGTGTACATGGAACCTCTCTCCCCTTCTACTTTCTTCTCACTTCTTCCACCTTTTGTATCTCTCCCTTGTGATCCTCTCCCCCCCCTTCACATACTTACCTATGTCCGCGCCCGACACTCCTGACTCGTGGTGCATCGGTCATCCCCAGCCGAGCCTATGGGTGCTCCCGGAGGGACGCCCCTGCCCCCCCCCCCCCGTGTGCTCCCCTTCCCCCCCCTCTCCCCCCCACACTGCCTCCTTCCCTTCTGGCTGTTGAGGAAAGTTCCATGTACATACACTTAGCCCTCTATGTGTTATCCCACTCCTCTATTGTGTCCCTTTGTTTTCACTATTTTCAGCCCGTTTCTTTCTCCGCCCCTTCCTCCCCCCCTGTCCTTCCCCCGTCCTTTCCCTCCCCCCCTCCCCATCCTCCCCCTCCCCCCCACGCTCCCCCCTTTCCCCGTTTCCCCCTCCTGCCCTGACTTAACCCCGTTCCTCCTACCACTCCCAGGATCCCCTACCCTCTGGCCCTTCCTCCCCCGTGTGGACCTATGCTTTCTTTCCCATCCTACTCTGCCCTCGTCTTCGCCCGCCCAGTCGTTGGCCTTGCTTCATCTGTCCTTTCCCTCCTGCACGTTCCCCCCCCCCCCAGCCCCATCCATTGGCGCTCTGGGGGAATGCTCTTCCGCAACCTTCCCTTCTGTGCTGCATGTTTGTTCACTCTTGTTGTTCCCAGGTGTTCGTGCCCCAGACTTCATTAAGAGCCACTTGCCCCGTGTTTTCCGGTCCGGTTCTTTTCCCCAATCCACAGGGCCACCAGTGCCCCGCGTGGCTGAGACTCCGCTTTTTTCTCCCCGGCCACCTTTGAGCCGTTTTCTCAGCTTTGACCCCCCCGGCCAAGTCCAGTCTCCCAGGATATTCTGCAGCGCAGCGTCAACGGTCCTCTAGCGAGGAGTGTCCCTGACGCTGGCAGGCGCCCCTTTGGCCGTGTTTCCGATGCCCCGGAGTGATCTCAGGCACGGAGGCCTCCGCCAACATAACCCCTGGCCTGATGCACGGGGCGCTTTGACCATTTTCTCCACCCCTCCCCGCGGCCTGCAGACTAAGGGCAGTTTAAATAAAACAGGGGCACATTAGCGCGATGAGGCACTCCACCATTCACTGCCATAATTGCCGCTTGGAGAAGCCCTTCTGGGGGTGCTGTACTACCCATTCCGCGCGCAAAGGAAAGATCACAGACGCAACATATCATTACATATCAACCAACGCAATAGATCAAGCGCAGCGCAAATTAGCGTAGTCTCAAATAAAGAATAAAGAAATAAATAAGCCACAGTACGTTGAAAAGAACCGGAGGCCAAAAAATGAAGGGTTGCAAGAAGTTTTGATAGACCTGGTATTTCGTGACTCCTAATTGGGGGTTCCAAGTCGTCTTTTATTTCCTGAAGCAAATTAAAAATAACATGGCTTGGCAAATGATATGTTTGGACAATGTGTTCTTCTTGCTTTCTAAATAAATTAATACGTGTGGAAAAAAATCCTCATCCTTCTACCACGTGCTCTGTTCTCTGCGGGGCCTCCTCTTAGCAAAAATATTTGGAGCCATTTCAAACGCAAAATAGTTTAAGACACGCTTTATTTGGGCGTTAAATAATGGCGAAAATACCACTACTTTGACGAGCGCAAACGTTAGTAAATCTCGTTGCCTGGTTCATACTCTCCCTCCATAAATTTTGCGTCTGAAAGGGAAACTCCTTACAAATGCATATTCAGTAAGGTCAGGGACAAAAATAACTGTCCATGCCTTTTCAGCGCTAATTCATCACTGCGCGTCTTTCGTAAAACCTGACAGTATTAGTTTAACGCTGGCGCAAGCTGTTAGTAAAACTGGCCCTAGATGTCAACTGGAAGAAGAACACAAAATGCTTTTCCGTGGATCTTTTCAATGACAAAATGAAGGCAATGGAGTGTTTATGTATCTATACTATTAACATATTGCAATATTTATTGATAATATACTTTGAACTATTGAATACCCTAAATTATTTGGATATGTTGCAAAATATATGCAACACTGTGTCCTAACGAGATGCAATAAAGCACTGCGGGAGTGTGAGAAAGGTAAAATCGCTGTGAATTTTTGACCAGTTGTGACTGCACTTTTTTAATAGCATTTTTTGTTTGGGCTGTGTTGCAATAGTATGCTAGTTTATCAATCTTTCTACACTATGTAGTATGCATATTGTGCACAGAATGTAAATTTTCTGTATGCATGGAGTACTGTGGATGGAAGGATGCAATATTGTGCATTATACAACAAAGCACACGGCACAGAATAATATAACCCACAATGCAATACGTGTAATCTTTCATTCCCAGTGTAATGAATGAACCAGAAAAAATTAAAATGTTTGACATAAAATTGATTGATAAATAATCATTAGGTTATAGTTTTAGATAACCTAATATTACTAAATATTATATTTAAATATGTTAATTTTTATATAATATTCTATTTAAATAAAGTATATTTATATTTTTGTGATACACATATTTTATATTTGTATATTTAAAATATAATAATCTTTATATTTATTGTATTTCTATAATATTAATATATAATATATTGTTATATACATTATAATATATTTTAAAATTATATTTCTATAATTGTGTGTATGTATGTGTAATTGTGACATGTCATATTTTACTTTCAGTATGGACAAACAAATTGCTTGTTACCGGAAACTTACCGATGTTAGTCTCAACAAGTGGTTTGTTTTTAGGCTTAACTAGTTTTTATTAAATTACATGACTGTCATCCAAGATGGAGAGCTAACATACTGCGCGTTTACCTTTTTAGCATTTGATAAATCGACACATCGCATACATCTCAAATATCATGTCATGCAATGAAAGACCTGAGGAGCTTTTCAATACATATACTGCTCTCTTTATGTCATTAGTCACATTTTACTCTGGATTCTGATGTTTAAATTCTTCTGTCTGACATCACCGGCCCTGAGAGTTTTCCCAAGATGCACTTAGCATGCACAGACACCTCTTTTAGCACGCACACTGAGCACTCCAGACTCTGGAGCAGAGCAGCTAAGCTAAGCTAAGCAGAGCGGGGCCGTGAACGTGGCTTCACTGATGAACAGGGATCTCGGGGCAGAACGAGGGGGTCGGATCATTGACTTGTGGGAACTCATTAGCCCACCTGGCAAACCTTAAACTACATTATTATTCTTCTGTGGTTTTTCTCTTTAGCCCTGATGCCTCTGATGGAACGGGTCTATATACTCCCATCACTGGTTAATGAGGTTTAGGCTTGACTAACTGGGTCAGGCTTCAGGAGCCACAGCTAAAGACCTTCATGTGCTCTCAGGAGTAAATGTGAAAGAGTCCCTCAATGTATAGATTAAGAGAATAAGACTGAAGACTAGGATGAGGGGAAAAAGACAGGAGAGAAAATTGGTAGTATTAAAAAAAGTCGTGTTGGTAAGGTGAAGTTAAGCCCGGAAGATTACAAAAAAAATGAAATTATGCTATTTTCTGCAATTCACCTCTATTAGTTTGGGGGTACAAACACTGTTCTTTAAATTTAGCTCATATATGACCCGAAAAAAAGGTGGTTAAACAATTTCACTCAGAAATTGCTTGTAAATTTCACAAATAATTACAAAGAAAAAAAAAGAAGCTGGAAATAGTCCACAGACAAGAACTGAATACCTGCAATTAAGCACTCTGAAATTGTCAATACTTTTTATTTTACACTTTAAAAAACAAATCATTTTTTGGGTATATGAGTATGTTTATTTGTCTTATGACACTGCTTGGTTTACTAGTCGCAGCTCTGATTAAAGTAGTTAATTAATAAATTAGTGTAAATTGCTATTCAATATTGAATGGCCATCAAATAATTGTGTATAATATTGTTTTCCAACCCATGCGTCCAAAAAAAAAAAGAAAGTGAAAATATATTTTTATTAACCATTATGACTATATTAGAATAACACCATCATTATTCCTCATAGAAGCATCGAGGCGAGCATAGAACATTGAACATTGTTTAATGTAGCTGATTTAAATTTTGATTTACTGACGCTGAATTCGTTTGATTGTTAATATACTTAAGAGGCAAGCTACAATTGGTGAATAGGGGTAAAAATGTTCCAACGACCAGAGATGTCCATACTTCTCCATCTGATTAATCACAGTACATTAAGAGAATTGTGTATTGCAAGTTTTCTGAAATAATATATTTAAATATGCACATGCAATACTAACTAATTAAATATGCACTCATTTGCATATATTTTCAACAAATCTCTAATACATCTTGATACATGACACGTTTGTTGATGACGCCCTTGGTGTCTTACAGAGGGGAAAATATACTATATATTTTTCTGCATCCATAATCGAACTACTGTTAACGCCAAAAAAAGTCTACATGTTTTTAGGAATAAAATGTTTACAATTCAGAGAAATGATATATGAACAAACCCTTCAGTAAGAACCTTCAGAATATAGGAATGAAACTGTAAAGTTTGGTGTATGTAAGGGAGTAGAGATTTCTGACTAAATGTTATTTTAATTAAAATCAATATGCAAATAGATAAAGTGGAATAAAATAAACATTTAAACATGTACTTTGGATGTTTTTCTTTTACATGTAGAAATTACTATATCTAATTTGTAGCTTGATTCACTTGAATGTTTTGGTTTAAGACCCTCTAGAGGGAAAATAGTGGGAAACTGGTTTGAAAACAGTCATTATTTTTGCAATTCCATTTGGTGATGCAGAAATGACACAATTCACCTTTAAAGAAAGAAACCGTTAAATGAAGAGGAAGGAGCGAGTGAGGCATTAGCCCCTCACCCTCTTGTTCAATAAGAGCCTGTTCCATCAGACATGCTGTGCACATGCTTCATGAATAGATGTGTTTGTGAGGAAGCCATCCTGTGAAATATCAGCCCTCTCCTTGTGGGGTCACGAATGTGGGAACAAAGAGAGATTCTGTGTATGTGAGCAAGAGGATGTCATCGCACATAAGACCCATCAGTTATGGATATTTTTAGGACGGAGAACATTCAGGGAGCCCAAATTTATGCTATTGGTTGATGCTCAAATGGGGAAACAGCCTATGAATGGATTCTAATTGACTCTGCATATCAAGCTGGGATATTAGAGAATTCTATATACACTAGGTGCGTCAAACAACTTTGAATTTCGAATATTCGAATATATAATTTTAGGTGTGCGTCAAGGAGGTAGATTTATCAGTGGCCGCTGCAAGATGGTGATGATTATGTATTTCCGGTGCTTATATGTTTTTGTAACCTATCCCGTTGAAGCCACTAGATGTGGCGCTGCTTGGCTGCCCCCCTGCGTTTTTCTAAATATGCTGAAAGAGAGATCTGGTTTACATCAAAACTGAACCCAAGCCGTTCACACGAGGGACATCTATCACTGTTGCACTCGCGTCTTGCACAAAGGAGCTGCATGATTAGAAATCATCAATTAATAAAAGTTTAACTTCGAAAAAAACATATATTGAGACTTTATGGCGGGTTTTTTCCCCATCCCACTGCAACTCATGTTTTTAAATGAAAAATGTACTCTGTGTGATTGGCTTTCCGCTCCCTTTGTATTAAACTATGCATATACATGAAGCTGTTTTGTTTATAGTTGTTTAAAACCACTTATGCTCAGGGCGTTTTTTTGGTATTTTCGCCTAAATTTGACATACTCAAATTCAAACGTTTACCCTACACACATACAATGGAGTAAATTTAAAAAAAAAAATGGTTTCATTGTAAATAAAAACCTTTGAACTACAAAATATGAGTGGAATTCTTCATAAATAACATTATATACTTTTCAAATATTACTATAAACACAAAAAAACATAGGCGCTTTTGGAGTTTTAAACAAATTATTTTTTTGAAATTCTGTAATTCAGGTTCTATTAGGTCCAGCTCTTTGCAATTTACTTTGTTTGATGCCATTATATGCCAAAAAGTACCAGAAAAAAATAATTTTTCAAATAACAGCTTCTAAACAGGAGTTGTTACATTATATGTGAAGCGAGTCAAATTGTCTATGTCTGCATCTAAATGTGTCATTGTGAGTTTCCTTTGCAAAAACAGGCTTTATAAAACACATTAGCCCCACAATCCTATTTTACTTTGTGCCATAAGCACTTTAATTGATTATTAATTGAATTATGTTTCATTTTTATGTTTTTCTAAGTAGTAATATACAAAATGACACAAGTGAATTTAGACCAAATTTCACACATTGTGTATTCTGCAATGTTTAATTATTTCAGGATGCACAAGACTGTCTACATTATAAAATATATCTGGTCTATCACAATCTAAAATAGAATCCATATCCTCCAGCTTTATATCATTCAATTTATGTGCATTCTGTATTGGGATACTGCTTCACAGCATCCTCTCACCTCATCAGTTGACTCACTCCTGTATCCAGAGCATCTCTCTGACAACAAGGTTGCATCATCCCTGGTCCAGAGCGGAGCTAATTTGCTAGCCGGCAGCTATCCTGTAGCATTCAGAGCGTCAAACAAACACAAATCAGTTCATCCACACAGCGCTGTAATAATCCATGTATATTTACTGTATACTTACTGAAATGCATAATATACTGTACTTTTGTCATTAAACAGTGTATCAGATTGCTAGCTGTGCTTTTACATTTCAAAACAACGATTCAAATATAAAAAACGCTCAAACACATGCTCATAAAGCCTTACCAGACGCGCGTTCCGAGTCCATGGTCGCCTGGCGCCGCCCCCCTCCTCTCGCACTCACACGTGGGCGGGGGGTGCCCAAAGGGCGTGTCTCTTCCTTCACCTCGCCCGTGAGGTGTCACTGCTGTGCGACTCCAATGAGGGGGGGGGGGTGAGTGGCGTCTGCGACTCTGTGCGTGCGTATAGTCTGATCCCATTTGCGGACAGGCGAACTCTGCTGCCGGGCATCGTTGTGAAGAGTCTGGTCCGTCCCTGTCGTGGTCGCGCGTTCTGCGCTGCGTGCCCGGCTAAACCTCAGCGGGGGAGGTCAGGCACCCCACCCCATCGGGCCCCCGGTCAAATGCCTGTTATGTGAAGACCCCCCTCTCCCCCTTCTAGTGATGCAGAGGTGTAAAATTTCACGGCTCTGAAATGGCCGCCGAGTTGAAAGACATGTAACCTGAACAATTGCAGTCCACAAGCAACACAGATCTCTAGAACATCAGACGCGCTGGCTGTGCGCTCCTATGATATGAAGAGCGCCTGTTTCCAGACGCGCGTCTATTTCTGAACCTGGACAAAACGCTGTATATCTCACCGATGGAAGCGCGCAGAAACGTGAAAATTGTCTTGTTTGAAAGAGATCCTAATCTAAAAGATAATAGTATATAGATATTTGTGGCTGTTTGCGGCTGACTGAAGCAGTGATACGAGTATAAATGTAAATTCGCCCAGATGTGACAAAATTTTACATCGCGATTCTATTGAAGATAATTCGATCTATTATTGTCACACAATAAAATAATCTACATCGTGAAATTCCTGATAATGAGAGCTTTCTTGTGATATATGATTTGACTTTATTGTGAGAAATATATCAAATACACATTCTTCGTCAAAATTATTCGCAATGGTTAGGCGGGAATTCGTGTGTGGGACGAATACATTTCTAAGCTTAATTTTACTGCTTTTTTTATTTTTTTTTTTTTCTGAATTAAACCAAAGGATGGTATTCTTGTCAACGAACACTCCAAACAGGTCTTGTTTCAAATTAACCCATATATGGGGCTGATACCTATAAGGAAGCTATGTAAAAAGAAGCATAAACATTTTAACCAAGCGATTTGGACCCGTATGCCGGGTCGCGCAGAGTGAACTGTTCAATCAACTTTTTATAAACATTATTTTAAACATTATGCACTTTTTTTCACAGATAGTCATGTTATCTTATGCTTTGAATAAACGTGCATTAGTAATATTTTGCTCGATGCGCCCTCTTGTGGCCTCAGGAGAGAAGCCAAAAGCTTTTCTTCACCCTAACTGAAATTATGCATTTTAAATTTGAATATAATTCGAATTTTTATTTATATATAAGTACAAAATTGGAATTTAGTTTTTCAGCCATTTTGACAGCCCTAATATACACAATTAAGGGTATTGATGCAGGAAACATATTTATACATGTAGGTTAAGTAATGCTAATTCCTAATGTAAAATTATGTAGTTTTATGTGTTTATTAGCTGTGTGGACCATATTATTGCACTGTATTTATTCAGTAGCATTTAGTATGATGAGAAATCGTCCTGAAACACGTTCCTTGTTTCTGTGGCTTGTATGCTATGTGATTGCATGCTATCTCTGGGCATCAGATTCATGCTGGATCACTGAGGATATATCAAAAGCCTTTCTCAATCCCTCAATAACTGATTGAACATTATTTAGCTGCATGATTAGAAAATGGATAGAGCTGTTATCATCAGATAAGACTGACCCGAGATGAACTCTCAAGCAAAGAGTGCTAATCATCATATCATATGTTATGGAGAGGCAGTAAAATCACAAGTTTTATATGGTTTGAGGGGCTGTTGGGACATGTTCTAGCATTTGTGCTATGTTAGTGTATAGCTTTATGCTATGTTTTTTATGTCTTGCTGTTTTTTAGTGTCTCACTCCATGAGCGCAGCATTTTAATCACCATATACAGTACACCATTCAAAAGTGTGAGTTTAGTCATTTTTTTTAAAAGAAATACATTTTATTCAATATGATCAGAAGTGTCAGCAAAGGCATTTATAATATCACAATTTCTTTCTATTTCAAATAAATGCTGTTCTTTTGAACTTTCTATTCATGAAACAATCCTGAAAAAAGTATCACCTTTTACACAGAAATATTATATTTCAATACATATATAAACAAATACATATACTGTATATGTTTTTAACATTGCTAATAAGCAGCAAATCAGCATATTAGAATTATTTCTGAAGGATCATGTGACACTAAACACTGTTGAAAATTCATCTTAGAATTCACAGGAATAAATACATTTGAAAATATATTAAACTAGAAAACAGTTATTTTAAATTGTATTAATATGTATACATTGCAATAATAATTAATAATATATACTGTATTTATATTGTAAACCTGTAACCATACAACATACTGTACTGTATATATATATATAATCTATAAAAAATATCTGATATATATATACATAGAATATGAGACACTTATTTTTTTTGTTTTCATTAAGCGTGTGGACACGTCTTCCATCACACTAATGGGGTTTGATTCATAGATTATATGTGCTTTATGAAAAATTATATGTTGTGATCCAAACTGTCAAGATTTGCAGAAATCAAAGCAGTGTTAGCTGCTGATTTTCCCTCATATAAATGCTCTTTCCCTGATCTGCCATTGCGGAATTGCAAATGTTGTAGAAAAAGCTTGTGTTTGGTTTAAATATGCATCTGCTGAAGCAGGTAGAGAGATGAAGGTCTCTGCCAGCATAGACGTCTCCTCATATCTGACAGCTCAGTGCCTGCCTGGAGGACTGATGGGATATTGAAAAACTGCAGGGTTTGTTTTAGGCTCAAAGCCAGTGTGTTTGGCCCCACCGCTGTGTGTTTTTTGCGCATGGAGTCACTGATGCATCCTCTGTCGTGGAATGCAACTTCCTGTCTGATGAAAGAGTTGTTGCTTGTAGGAAATGCTGGCAGATTCCTTTGCTGGAAGACAGATGAAATTATTACGTCCGGCTTTTTCCTGCCTCAGATATGTGCTGCCGCCTTAGGGGGACGATATACATGTCACCTCACTGAAGGTTCTGCTAAGAGGCGAGTGAAAAAAGAAAACGAATTTGCATGTACACATCCTATCAGGGTTTTTTTTTTTTAAGAAACATTTTCTTGCACATTCAGTTGTTTTGACAAAATGCCGAAGGCTGTGCACCTCCCAGCTTGCGTTCCCTCCTTTCTGCTTCATCTTCAATAAGGTAGCACTCCCGTCGGACCGGAGTATTGCTGGTCGATTCTTCGGTCGTGGCTGCTGCTGGCCGATGCCCCTTTGGAGATGCTAAAGTGGCTGCATTCCAAAGGCATCTGTAGAGATTTTGAGGAATGATTATCCCTGGGCTGCTATAATTCCCTTCTGAGCTGACACAACTCCAGCTTCACTGGCTCCTGCTCTGGGTTTTCATTTGTTGGTGTTTTTGATAAATAATGCAACCTCACCAATCAGCATCAGTAGTCTGCACGGCTTTCATAGAAGAATTAAGCTGCAAGGTCAGCTAAATGGGGTGGCTGTCCTGTGACTCAGGGCTGCGTGATTATGCTCAATAAAGTTTAAGTGTGTAATCTTTTTTTTATGTTGTTATGTCCAGGTTTAATGTGCAGAGATGACCAGGGCATGTGATCGGTGCTGGTAGAGGCACAAAAATGACACACTGCACTTTAAAAGAATGTTGTATTGAATTTAAAAACGGAGTAACTTACATTTTAGTTTGTTTCTATAAAACGTATTATATAGCTTTGGAAGTTTTTGCCTAGACTACTTTTAAAATAGGTATAATATTAATTAATTTAGGTCATATCACACAAGCAAAATATGTTATTCTGAATAGCTGCGCACCTGTGATTTGGGCTTTGGCACGAGCAACACAATAGTGGCAAAAGTTATTAAATGAACCTTGACTGAATCATAGTTTTTTTTTTTTAAAGGAATCATTTGAGCGAATGATTCAATGATTAACTCATAAAACAGTCACTTGCTTTGTTCTTGAGTGAATCAGTGTTAGAAAATAATCATTTGATTGAATGATTCTGTGACTCACTAGTAAAGATTATTTATTCATTTATTTATACATGCCTGACTACTGTTCAAAGTTTGGGGTCTGTACGATTTTTAAAAATGTTTTTGAAAGAAATGTCTTATGCTCTCAAAACGTTTATTTGATCAAACATACAATAAAAATTGTAATAGTGTAAAATACTGCTACAATTTAAAAATAAAGTTTTTCTATTTTATTTTTCATAGATATTTTATTTATTATATATTTTAATATTTCGTGATGGCCCCCCAAACTGAATTTTCAGCACTTTTCAGTGTCACGTGATCCTTCAGAAACCATTCTAATATGTTGATCTGGAGCTCAAGAAACATTTATTATTGTTGTCAACGTTGAAATATTTTTGTGCTACATTTCTGTCAGGATTATTTGATGTACAGTATAAAAAAGAAGAACAATTTATGTAAAATCTAATTTATGAATATAAATTTGTCTAGATTGTAACTTTTGCTCAGTTTAATGCATTCTCGCCGAATAAAATTTCTTAAAATAATTCTGACACCGTTAGTGTATTTATGTATGTATTTATTTAAATATTTTCATGCTGTGTAACAATTATTTGTTGTACACTGTATTTAACAATATTGTGTGTATTCCACATTTAAAAATGAACAGCATACAAGTTTGCAACAAATTAAGCATAATTTCATTTCGGAGTGAACTATTCCTTTAAGTGTGCACGCACAGTCATGAGCACATATTGTGTGTGGGCGGGAGGCCACAAGGGGACTAATTGGTTTGCATGTGTGCGTTGAGACTGCCAGGTGAAAAGCGGGCCGCTTCATTCGAGTCGGACTGAACGTGTGAGGAGTGTGGGGATCTGTGCTTATCTCACGAGCCTCTCTGGGAGGACTGTTTCACAGAAGCACTGAAGCAGGAAATGTGGTGTAACCGAGAACAGTGATTGTAGCCAGAACTAGCTTGTATCCAGTCAGCAAGGATTGCACCATGTCTGCGACTTTCTAAAAGCATATATTATTTCAGTGTAATTCTTTGCGATTAGGCCACCCATCTCTCAGATAAGAACTATACTGTTGATTTGAATAATTCATGAGAGCGGTATGCCTGAGTAACTCCTTATTACCTTGTAAGAGCATTTATAAAATGAACATCTTGGATTATATTTAAAAAAAAGATGAAATAAGTTTGTGATTTAGTGCCCCGTGAAAAAGAAAGAAGATTTTAGGTTAGGATGTGCCCATCCTGCTCATCGATATTCTTGTCAGCTAGGAGCAGCTCCTTTCTCTGTGACAATAAGAAAATAAATGAAGCCACAGAAATTCAGGAGCATCATGGCACTTTTGTTCGTCCACGTACAGAGATTCTCATTCGTTCTTTTCAGATAGGTTGTCTTTAGCGGCTTTTGGGAACTGAGGCTCTGAGGTAATTACTCGTCTTTTAGAGAGGGTTGGAGTGGATGCACCCTTCAGACACATTGAATTGTATTGAATTTTTATTTTTTTTTTTTTTGTTTTTTTTTTTTTTTGAGCCTGATGCTTTTGATCTCAACAGTACCTTTGTGACAGACGATTCGGCCCAGCTAGTTTGAGTTGGTTGCTGGCTGCTGCAATGAAGTAATTGAGAAAAGTGTCAATTTTGGAATTTGATTCAGGTCAATTTTTGCTCCAATATTTTCATTGCTGACCTGAGGACCAAGGTGAGTTATATAGTAGATGTAGGTGTGTAGCTACGTTTATAATGCAGGGGTGTAGATTACGCGGGGGACGTGTCCCCCCCACTTTTAATATCCCGTAAATTCGTCCCCCGCACTTTTTCGGGGCAAGTGTGTTCGCATAGAGGTTTTCAAGAGCCAGAATAAGGCGAGATGTAGTGTATGTTTTATTCATACTCGAAGCCTGAAGGCGCTCTCCCGCAGAAAGTCGTACGAGGAAATTCCTAATATGGACAAAAGCGTCCAGCTATCGCTGTATGAAAACAGTTGTTTTCACAGAAAACAGAAACGTTTGGAGACATGAAGACATTAAACATACGCTTGCGACAATATATGGTTTATTTGTGTTTGTCAAGTCATCGCCAGGTAATAAATAAAGTATATGAACAATGCAGTGCTAATTGACATTGCATTTATTACAGTATAGAAACTATTCTGCCTTATGTGATAAAAAAAGTGTTTGTAGTATATAAACAAATCATTATTATTGGTTATTGTCCAGCAGTTATCTGATTTCTAAGCCAATTAAAAGCTAGAAATAAGAGAACAATTAAAGTTGCCTATACGCCAATCAAAAGTTTTTGAACAGCAAGAGTTTATTGTTTTTTAAAGAAGTCTCTTCTGTTCACCAAGCCTGCATTTATTTGATCCAAAGTACAGCAAAACAGTAAAAGTTTGAAATATTAAATTTTAGTTTAAATATTAAATTTAAACTAGGCTATTTAAAATAACTATTTTCTATTTGAATATATTTAAAAATGTAATTTATTGCTGAGATCAAAGCTAAATTTTTAGCATCATTACTCCAGTCACGCGATCCTTCAGAAATCATTCTAATATTCTGATTTGCTGCTCAAAAAACATTTATTATTATGATGTTGAAAACAGCTGAGTAGACTTTGTCAGGGTGCTTTGATGAATAGAAAGTTCGCAGAAAGAAGAACCGCATTTAGGTTCTGAAATAGAAATCTTTTGTAACATTATAAATGTCTATCATTACTTTTGATCAATTTAACATCCTTGCTAAATAAAAGTGTTCATTTCTATAATTTCTTCTCCAAAAAAATAAAAATTATACTGACTAAGCTTTTGAATGGAATAGTGTTACAAAAGCTTTTTATTTCACATAAACGCTGATCTTTGGATCTTTCTATTCATAAAAAAATCCTGAAAGAATTTACTCAACTATTTTAAATATTGATAATAATAAATATTTATTGAACAGCAAATCAGCATATTATAATGACTCCTGAAGGAGTGGGACACTGAAGATGGAGTCATATGATGAACAGTTCAGCTTTGATCAACGCAATCATTTTAAAATATATTCAAAGAGAAAGCAGTTATTTTAAATAGTAAAAAATATTTCAACATTACTGCTTTTGTTGTACTTTGAATCAAATAAATTCAGGCTTGGTGAGCAGAAGAGACTTCTTTATAAAACATTAAAAATCTTATTGTTCAAAAACTGTTGACTGGTAGGTTATATAGATTACAGAAATGTTATATTGTAATGTTATAATAATATAACATTACATTTCTGTCCCCCTCACTTCTGAAATGATGGCTACGCCCCTGTTATAATGTAATAATGATAATTTTTATATTTTGTAATTAAATTTCAATTTTATTATAGCAAAATGTAAGAATTAAAATCAGTGTAATTAATTGCTACCTCAATGTAAGTGTTTTATTCTATTAATTGTCATTAATAATCAAAATTACATTATCACAGGATAAATCTTGCAGCACACTTTGGTTATATTGATTGTTATAGAAACATCCAATCTGTTAGTCGCTTGATGTGTATTAGATGTTCCTCATTAACCTTTTCATCAAGCCTTATGTGTTTTTTAGTGGCATTTATCATTAACTTTTATTTGCGTGATCTTCATTAGTAGTTCAGGCCTCTACTTTACACGGAGAACCCCGCTGGGGTTTCTGCATTCCTTATGAAAGGATGATGTCACTAATGAACATCTATTTGATTAGTAA
The DNA here is from genome assembly GCA_018155175.1 of Sinocyclocheilus anophthalmus. Lineage (NCBI taxonomy): Eukaryota > Metazoa > Chordata > Actinopteri > Cypriniformes > Cyprinidae > Sinocyclocheilus > Sinocyclocheilus anophthalmus. Next base: position 110,495 of record JADLZN010009180.1, on the reverse strand, counting down.
ATGATAGTAAGTGTCTGTTGCAGATAGTGAATGCATAATTAATTAGGTCATGATGTTAATCTTGAAGGTAATTGCTGGGATTTCCATGCTAATTTAGGTAATCATGTTCAAATCTAATCAGTATGACCAGATTGAAGAAATAGTTCACCTTAAAATGTCAAATCTGTCATTATTTGCTCACGCGTGTGTTGTGGCAAACCTGCATGATTTTGTTTCTTTGGTGGAACAAACAAAGGGAGAAGTTTGAAAGAATGTCCTTTAAGTTTTTGACTTATTTCTGGTCTCAAAATTATGGAAGCTTGTTTCTGCCAAACATATCTAAATAAAAAAGCCCTTTATATCTCACAGCTCTGACTTGTTTGGCAATTCTACACTCTAAAAAATGCTGGGTTAAATACAACCCAGTGCTGGGTAAAATAGGACAAACCCAGCAATTGGGCTGTTTTGACTCAGCGGTTGGGTTAAATGTTTAACCCAGCTTTCTTGGTAGTAACCCAACCACTGGGTCAAAACAACCCAATTGCTGGGTTTGTCCCAATTTTACCCAGCATTTTTTAGAGTGTAAGAAAGAAAAGGCAGAATTGTGAGATATAAACTCAGAATTGCAAGTATAAAAGTCAGAATTGACCCTTCGCAAAAGCCCATCCTCCTTAGTTACTGTTGCTATGTCCAACTAGCCATGCCGTTCATGTTCTCACACAGTGAAAAATACATCGCGGAGCAAAGAGAAAACTGACAACACACTGACAGACAAGACGGAGCAGGTTATTTCTGGTATGAAACAAGGTCTCAGCTTTCAATTTTTGTCATTTTTTTTAAGAAGTTCAAACAATAAATACTGTTTTGTAGCTCTTTAATGTGTCGTGACAGGTCAGGTAGCGCCTCAGTTCAAGCAGCATGTGAATAAATCATCTCTTCCTCTTTACTAGTTAAAGCACAAAATAAACGTGAATGAACATCAGAACACATTTTATTTCAACTTCGGAAAGACATCAATGCACACAATTTTTCAAGGTTGAAAGTCAAACCGAAGTTAAAGTCTACTCTACGTCGATTTTTGCTCGAGACCAAGATGGCACATGCGGGCATACGATTGGTCAGATCGCCTGTCAATCAAGTTCTTTGCGAAGGGTCAATTGCAAGATTTAAACTTACAATTCTAAATAAAAAAGTCCGAATTGTGAGATTAAAACTCATAATTTTAAATAAAAAAGTCAGAATTGGGAGAATTAAAATTGCAGTTCTGTGAGATTTAAACTTACAATTCTGAAGAAATATATCAGAATTCTGAGATTATCTCACAGTTCTATAGAAAAAAAGTCAGAATTGCGAAATGTAAACACAAAATTGCTAGAAAAACGTCTGAAAGTCTGAAATCTGAGATATAAACTCATTGTGAGATAAAAAGTTGCAATTACCTTTTTTTTTTTAATCCATGGCAGAAACAGGCTTCCATACAAAATAACAAGCCTTGGTAAGTTGCTTCAGAAGTTTTGTTCCTGTAATTTGTAAACTGAAAGTTGATGAAAGTGTCAGCTAAATTGCAAGTTTGAACTTGATGAACCTGCATTACGCAGCTTCTAAACAATTACTAGTTGTACGATGTCACTTGTATTCATCAGTATACCACGTGATGGTTCCAATTAAGTAGTCGTGCTGCTAGCTGAAGGTCTCTGATTGACAACATTGCTGTGATCACTACTCATTTTTTGTGCCATTTGACAGGCGTCTCTGCGGGACGTGCGTTAATAGTTGGAAAAAATGTTATGTGCTTGTCTTCTGCCTTCTGCTTTTGGTCATGACACCTCATCTTGGTTCACAGCCAAGTTTTTCTGTCTTTTAGACCCCTAATTAAGTTTGATGAAGCACTGCGGAATACCATTATACTTCAAGTCTCTTGCTTTAACCATCTTTTTCCCATCAGGCTGATATGAAGCTCATTATGATTTAACTTTTGTTATAAGATTGCCTGCCAATGTCTGTCTTCTTTGGAACAGCGACTGCATCCCAATTTGCAGAAAATCTGTACTAAATACTATACTAGATTAGGATCTTAAATCATAGGAAAATATTATGTCAAAAGTGCATGAAGAGAATACTAATTAAAAAGAATTTTCGAAACATTTCGAAACGTCTCAAAAACGTTGTGCAATTCTGAGTGTGCTACACACAGGTGAGTGGGCTAGACAAACCACATGTAGAAACACACTATTTTCTCTCTAAATGCACCAGACACTTTCTTATCAACACTCCATGTTACAAGAACTTAATAAGGACTTAACAAACGTTTACTTGTGAATGCACCACAAATCATATTTCATCTTTTGCACAATATCATGCACAGTTATTATGTAAGGTACTTGTAAAATCTGTCTTAGGTTATGTATATGTATAGTCAACTATTTATAGTATATAAATATACCGCTTCAGATAGTTAGCTATGTAGGTCAAAAAATTGTTCTTACGTCTAGTGTTGTATGTTTATATTTATGTTTATGTAGCACCGTGGTCCTGCGAGACACGACATTTTGTTCCACTGTATGTCCACACATGTAGCGGAATGACAATAAATGACAATAAATAATTTTATTATGTGATAACTATTGCTTTGTCTGTTAAACAGATCGTTTGATATGTACTGAGAATTTATGTGTTTTTTATACGCTAAATCCACAGCAGGACGTGACGGTCAACATAGACCAAGCACAAGATCGAGTGGGCGTTTACTTCCGAGTCTACAATCCGCCACACCCATCAAACTACATTTTTTTAATGTAAAAATCTTGATAACATTATGGGCCCTATTTTAACGATCTAAAGAGCATGGTCTAAAGCGCAAGGCGCAGGTGCACTTAGGGCATGCCAATCCACTTTTGCTAGTTTAACAACGGGAAAAATGGTCGCGGTGCAAGCTATCAGCAATGAATGCGTCATATATACAATAAATAAGGTAGTAGTCTAGGCATATTCTCGTAATGGTAATGGGTGGTGTTTTGGGGGAATTCGGAGAGTGCAATAAAAACAATCAGAGGCTACCCATTACACGCTCGCGAAAGGCACGAGTCCCTATTTACACAGCGTGAAATGTGGCAAGCAAAGACGTGGAACGACCCTGTCTCCAGAGACGTGAAATGGAGCTGACTCGTGACGAGCAAATAGGATAGCATAATCTGATACATGCAAGACTACCATTATGACATGTAGGCATTGTTAATTTATGTAGCCTACACATTAAATAATCTTGGTTACATTGTAATCCTTAATTTTTTATATGACATGTTGGTGGCTGGTGGGTCTGTCCATGCTGCAAGCTGTGATGTAATGAAGCAGGCGTGTACGCATGTGTGTGGAACTGCTTATAGGCGCATTCATCCTTAGACGCCACTCTTTAATAACAAGAAAATAGTGGAAGTGACGTTAGACCATGGATTTAGTGGTCAATTGCACAGTCGATTTCAGTGCGCTCAAAAATAATTAGGCAAACAATGCAATTACGGCTGAACCAGCACCTCAGTTTAGACCAGCACGCCCATTGGCGCACAAATGGGTGCAAATGCATTTTCTATTTAAACAACGTGGCACAGGATGTGAAAATGACAAAACGGGGAATGACGCGAATGAGAACTGAGTCGGGCTGAAACTAGCAAAAAACACTTACGTCGTGCCTGGCGCCGCATTGCGCCAAGTGTATGATAGGCCCCTATAAGTGGACCTCAGAGAACAGTACAAAAAAAAAAAGGCAGTTCCAGGAACACTTTAAGTGTGCAAAAAGTAATTTAAAACTATGTTGCTAATGTTGCAGAAGGCCAACAAATAACAGAGGAGATCTGTCTAATATGTCTCATACAGTTGTGCTGTTATACAAGTGACTACAAGTACTACACAAAAGCGATTAGTCAACTGAAGAGACAGACGGCTGCACGTGAGTTTTTTGCATAATACTTGTTTATAGATCTGCTTTTGGAATTATTACTTGCTGCTAAGAAGGGATATTTCGTTTTCTGCCTATTTCTACGTTATATTTTTGTTGGCGTTTGTATTTTTGATTGCACTTTCTTGTAATTATAATAACTGCCCTCGGCTAAAAAGGAGCGCGTGTAATTTAATTGCTCACTTCCTGCGTTGAAGTGCGAACTGTAGTGTCGATTGGAGGCACACCTGCCATGCCCCATATACAACTATTGCGCCACTGTGCTACCAATCAGTAGACAAGGCGGTGGCCACAGCTGTTTTCACTTTAGTGTCTTGACTGTGTATTTATCTGATGTCTGTGCGCTGACACGGAAGCATCAGCGGAAGCGTTCAGGACTCCTCGTGTGAAGACCAACGAGTGTAAAGACCTGCGACTATACCTGCGCGACTTCACCGAGCAACGAAACCGGCAAAGCACTTAAGTATAATTTTTATCTTCCCTTTACACACTCTCCTTTTCTGTCCTCTCTTTCCACCTCTATCATGTGTTTCCAAACCATTCCGGTTGTTTCTCGACGACGCTCTACGGTCACACGCAGACGGCAACGCAATGTTTCTAACCTGCATCCTATCTCTACATCCTCTGCTGCACCTCTTTCTTTCTCTATGGGTCTCCGGAATTGTCAGTCAGCTGTCAACAAAGCGGACTTCATTTCTTCTTTTTCTTTAAACTTCACACTTAGCATCTTGGGCTTGACTGAGACCTGAATTCGTCCAGAAGACTCAGCAACCCCAGCTGCTCTTTCGAACAATTTCTCTTTCTCTCATACCCCCCGTCAGGTTGGCCGGGATGGGGGCACTGGTCTGCTCATTTCTAACAATTGGAAATACTCAACCCACACTCCCCTATGCAATTATAACTCATTTGAATCTCATGTGATCACTATAACAGCTCCCTTAAAACTCCAGGTTGTGGTAATTTACCGCCTTCCTGGGCAAATTCTATCCGCCTTCCTAGAAGAAATGGATGGGCTGCTGTCCTCATTCCCGGAGGATGGCAGTCCACTTTTAGTCTTTGGTGACTTCAACATTCATCTGGACAAGACTTATGCTACAGACTTCCATTCACTCCTTGCTTAATTTGATCTCAAACGACTTACCCACCAACAAGCACGCACAAATCAGGCAACCCACTTGACTTAATTTACACACGCAATTATACTGCAGACAACATTTTGGTAAAACCCCTACATATCTCTGACCATTTCTTCATTACATTTCAACTACATTTTGCTACCTGTGTGCCACCAACCCCCATACCGGTTACTTTTAGACTAAACCTACGCTCCCTTTCCCCCTACCATCTTTCCTCCGTTGTATCCTCCTCCCTTCCCTCACCTACCCATTTCTCATCCCTGGATGTGAATGCAGCAACTGACACATTATGCTCTACTTTAACCTCTTGTCTAGATGATATTTGTCTCTATCCTCCAGGCCAGCACGGGCTGCCCCCTCAAACTCCTGGTTATCCGATGTTCCGATGAACATCGGACCAAACTCAGGGCAGCAGAGAGAAAAATGGTGCAAATCAAAAGATCCGTCAGACCTAAAACAACAAACTGGATCCTAACCAGTCAGGTTTCAGGAGTGGCCATTCAACTGAGACTGCGCTACTGTCAGTCACAGAAGCCTTGCGGATTGCAAATGCTGATTCCAAATCATCAGTCCTTATTTTGCTGGATCTTTCTGCTGCTTTTGACATTGTCAATCATCAGATCCTCCTGTCTGCACTCTCTTCAATGGGCATCACAGGGATTCTACTTCGCTGGTTTGAATCCTATCTCACTGGTAGGTCTTTCATGGTGTCTTGGGGAGGGGAGGTATCCAAAGAACATCAACTTGTCACTGGCGTTCCTCAGGGATCAGTTCTTGGACCACTCCTCTTCTCCATATACACAACATCACTGGGTCCCATCATACAGGCACATGGCTTCTCCTAACATTTCTATGCTGATGACACACAGCTCTATCACTCATTTCAACCAGATGATCCAACGGAAGCTGCACGGATCTCAGGCTGCCTGGCAGAAATCTCGGCATGGATGAAAGAATATCACTTACAGCCGCAACCTGGCAAAGACTGAGCTTCTCGCCTTCCCTGCCACTCCAACTCTACAGTATGATGTTTCCATCCAGCTAGGTTCTTTTACAATTACCCCATCAACTTAGGTCAGAAATCTTGGTGTAACCTTTGACCAGCTGACCTTCAAAGACCACAATGCAAAAACCGCTCGATCATGCAGGTTCGCATTGCACAACATCAGAAAGATCAGACCCTTCCTAACGGAGCATGCTGCACAACATCTTGTCCAGGCCCTTGTCATCTCTAGGCTGCTGTGGACTACGCGCAGCAATGCTCTTCTGGCTGGACTCCCATCTAGCACAATCAAACCTCTACAAATGATACAGAATCGGCACGACTGGTCTTCAACGAGCCCTAAAGAGCCCATGTTACACCTCTCTTTTTTTCCTTGCACTGGCTACCGGTTGCGGCCGAATCAAGTTCAAGACATTGATGCCTGCATATAGAACAACCACAGGCTCAGCACCCACCTACTTCCACACACTACTACGAACTTACATCCCCTTCAGAAGTCTGAGATCCGCTAGTGAGCGACGCCACGTGGTACCATCACAGAGAGGCTCAAAATCACTTTCCAGACCATTCTCGTTCACCATTCCTGGCTTCTGGAACGATCTTCCCACCCCTATCCAGAATGCTGAATCCCTGACAATTTTCAAGCGACAGCTGAAAAACTCATCTCTTTCTGAAGCTACGTGACTTCATCATAAAAAAAAAAAAAAATTCTCTCTTTATTTATTCCTTCTCTTTCTAGCTTGTACTTATTTGAACAATGTCTAAGAACTTGGTATTACAACCACTTCTTGTGTCTGTTTGCCTCTTTAAGAAGGATCGCTTTATGTATCCCCCAATGTAAGTCGCTTTGGATAAAAGCGTCTGCTAAATGACTAAATGTAAAATATAATGTAAAATGTACAATTACAAGTACATACTTGAAATTACATACTGTCTTTTTAGGGTGAAGTACATATAAGTATGAAAATTGGAAACCAGTGACTGATTTAAAATGTGAGAACTTCTTCACCTTATGCTGATCGATTGGCACTTTCACTCTAGAAGAACTCCAAAACGGGAGAGAGATGCGTGTAATTTTCCAGAAACTGATGTGAAAGCATCCACTCAGCTTGAGAAATGACCCTGTGCATGGAGACAGTGGTTATTTGTGTGCTGCAGTATATGAAGGATGATATATTTCATGACTACAGCTCTGTACTGAGTGAAGTGACCATTGAGTTGTTTTCTGGCAGCATGGTTGGATCTCACAATGGCTCTCTGCTACCCAGCATGCCAACGGAACACAGGCCATGTTGTCTGCGGCTTTCTGAAATGTGGAGAGAGTGATTTTCGGGAGGGAATGGTCAGGTTTCTTTTGTCGGAAGTGACATATGCACTATTGTGCAGGGTGTAACGTCAGTATAAGATGATATTAACCTGTTTTAGTTTATTGGACAATGCTGTTATTGTTTTATCTAACTTAAATTAGTTTTGGCTCCTTTTACGAACTGTTCCAATTCGTGTCCATTGGAAAAAATTAAGCACTGTCTTAAGGCTGGGACACACCAAGCCGACTTCAAAGAACTAGCGGCGACGAAAGCCGATGGTGTTCGGACCAAAAAGCTGCGCTCGAACACACCACACAGACTACAGCCGACGGCAAACTAACACGTGCATTCTGCGCATGCGTGAGAGGAATTAACTGTCTATATCAGCAGCTATCAATAGTATATATTCGCCATTCAAAAGGAGAAACCGAGACAAAGATATATGAGATAAACGCAGATATACGAAACGTAAACGAAGCAGCGCTTGCTTACCATTTTGAATATCAGTAACGTTGATAACTTCAATCATTTTAAGCGGCTCGTGTTGTTTTGAAAACATTCGCGTATTAGAATGATTGGGAAAGATCACGTAACATTTAAACAGCCTTCTGTCTGTACCGCCTTCATTTACGTGCTTGTTTTCATCACTTTTTCTTTAATTCTCAGGCACTCACTCGTTTGCTAAACTGAACATCCAATCAGAGTTCTCACTCTCGTGATGGTCCCGACGGCCCCGACGGCCCCGACGAATCGGGCAAACTGACGCCGACTAGAGCCGACGAGTGGAACACACCAAACAAACTAGCCCGACCGTCGGCTTGGCGTGTCCCGGCATTAGGTTTATTTTTTTGGGATCTTGTTTCACTCTGAAATATGTCAAATAATGGAAATAAAATGGGTTGAAAGGGTCAGTAACATTGACCCATTTAAAGGGTTAGTCTCTATTTAAAATTCTATTAAAGTCTATTAATTGTATTCCAGTATAATCTCAGTGTGGGGGTCCTTATGAAAATGCGCATAGGCATATTATTAAAGACTTCAAAAGAACATTTTTGCTTGTGTGTTAAATATTTTTGTCACTGAAGCTTGAATATTTTTGGTTTCACTCAAGTAGGCTTATCTGAACCCTAACTGAAATATATCTAGCAGTGTTATTGCTTTTCTGTATGAATAGTATCTTATAATATTGCTCAAATATTGAACCTCTTGACCTGCTAATGTCCTTGAGAGGTATTACCTGGTTTAAGAAAAGACACATTGATATCAGACTTTATCAAAATCAGATTCAGTTTCTCACTATAAAAGCATTTTGATATTTAACACACTTTAAGTTGTAATCACAACCCATTCCTTTAAGTGATGCTTTTCTGAGTGAAACAGGACGTTCAATTAGAATTGATTGGATTGTGAAAAGTTGATATTATCAGAATGTAGAGGAACAAAAATCCAATTTAACTTTATGATGACATTTTTCATAAACTCTGACCTGTGTGACTTGCAACAATATATATTTATAGGTTTACATCTCATTAACTGTGTATGGCACCCTGGAAACATAAAAAAAGCATGTAATGTCAACCAACCATCTGGCACTGGACCTTTAACCTGTAACAAGTGTGATTAATTTCTTCATTTGCATCTGATTTGAATACCTACCATCAAGTGGTAGTAGTTCAGAACAGAGTTTAAAGGGATAATTCACCCAAAAATGAAACAAAACCCAATGTGTGCTTTTTCGAAAATAATTTCACGTCTCTTTTCTATATGATGGGTGTTCATATAGTCATAGTCACCATGTTTGTCAAAAATGACAAACAATGACTATGAAAGAACCCCCAAAGTAGTCCATATGAATGTTTACCTCTGTTTCAGCTTGAAAGCAGGTCTGACATCAAAAACAGCGTCCATAATGTTGGTACTTTCAGGGAAAATTATATAAATTTCTGGTTTGTCATTATATTGTATATCATATGGGTTCAGAAGACTTGTAATATAGTGCATGAGTATGGACAACTTTTATGAAATGTTGGCAACAGCGCCATGATAACTAACCAATGTTCAATAAAACAAAAATAAAAATAATCACAATAAACAATTTTTCTTCCAATTACTAGTTCATTAACACAACTGGTGAATTTGTGTTATACGATCACAGGTGTACCATTGTTCAAAATTTTGGGGACATGGGTATGTTTTTTTTTTTAATTAATACTTGTCTTCAGAAAGGATGCATTAAATTGATCAAAAGTGAGACTTAAGACATTTATAATGTTACAAAAGATTTATTTTCAAATAAATGCTGTTTTATTTTGACTCTCTTAATAATAAGAAATATTTCTTGAGCACCAAATCAGTATATTAAAAAGATTTCTGAAGGATCATGTGACACTGAAGACTGGAGTAATGATGCTGAAATTTCAGCTTTGCATCACAGGAATAAATTATATATTTAAAATATATTCAAAATGAAAACAAGTTTTTACAATATTTGTTTTTAATGTATTTTTGATCAAATACATGTAGTCTCTGTTCACTTTCATAAGCATTAAAAATCATACTGACCCCAAACATAGATTTTCAGAATCTGAACTATCCGTTTCAAAGAGAATCAAATCATTTTAATCTGTTCAGCAGAATGTCCCGTTGAAGAAAACTGATTTGATGTTCCAGGTTGAGAAAGCATATCGTTCTAGATTTTTCAACGTTGTAATCAAAGTGGTGGTCGCTTTACCTCACGGTGACTAAACCCTTGAGTAAAACCCCTCTGTGAGACCAATCCCAACCCCAGCACAGCAAGACGACTCCTAGATGAAAGAACTTCCCTTCCTTTGAGAAAGAATTCACTTTTGTGCTCCCCCTAATCCCTCTGCGAGTTAGTTAAATGAAGCATGGGCTCTCTGATACATATAGCAAAGCAGGGCAAGCTGGGGTTACCGAGACCCCACAGGGAGTCTGCGCTAGTTTCGTGCGCCTTCTTGGAGGGGTGAAGAGTATCATGTGAAACACTCAAGAAATTATGAGCAGGGCTGATTTCTAGAAGCTGAACCCAGCCAAATAGATCCTTAATTGCATCTTGAAGCGTTGTATATTACACCAGAGGGTTGTCTCCATGGCAGGATATTAGATTTCGACGGTATGCTTTAGTGAGCACTTGCACTAGGTGGTCTGGCATCTGCTTAAGGACAAGGAAAATGAATGCAATACAGAGCAGAAAAAAATGACATATTGTGGTTTGTAGTTATTTAAAGGTGCATTGCATTGGACAATGTGTATTAAAATGACTTTTTGCTATGCAAATTCACAGGTCAGAGGACAACAAATGTGATGTTTGATACAGTATTTTGATTAATTTGTAAATGATATGTAATAAGTTTGCATAAATGTGAAAGAAATTGATACTTTTATTCTGCAAGAATGCATTAAATTGATCAAACATGGCAGGAAATACTTTTACATTGTTACAAAAAATAACTTTCTATTTGTCCCCAAAAATATTAAACAGGATAGATTGATAATAATAAGAATTGTTTTTTGAGCATCAAATCGTGATATCTGAAGGATCATGTGACAATGAAGACTAGAGTAATGATGCTGAAAATTCAGCTTTGCATCCCAGGAATAAATTACGTTTTAAAATATACTCAAATAGAAAACAGTATTTCACAATATTTCACAATATTACTACTAACTAACTAACTAACTATTTATTTATTTATGACAGTGGCCAATGGCCATCTTAATATCTTCTGGCCATTTTTCAGCAAATATTAATATGTGCAAATAATTACATTTAAATTTGATTACTTAATCAGTATATCATCTATTTAATTTGATTAAAATCTTAATTTTATTTTATTTTTTTAAATCAGTGGAGCTCTCCTCAATCCAAATATTTATTGGCTATTTGATATCAGCAAAAAATCCTAGCCACAGGGAGATCAAACCTTTTAGAAAGATTTGGTAAATAAATTTACTGTTATACCCATATGCCCATGTACTGTTCCAGCTCAGTTTTGTTTTAGGGCAACATTTATCTGTGCAAATGCGAATAGAGTGTTTTCTTTCCTGTGGGACATGACCTAGTTCTCATTAAACTATTGTTTATTTAATCCCATTAGATCTCTCTTCTCTTATGTGTGTGGCTACAACCGAGCACCTTTCAGAAGTATGACAGGGACAACAGGAACATGTTTACTGCACTCCCAGTACAGGGGTTCTCTTTGTGGTTGTGGTATGGTAACATGATATTCATGGAAACAGTCTCATGAAATCAGTTTTCACGTTGGCAATGGTGCTTCAACTTTTCAGATCAAGTACCACATTTGATCAAATGAGACTGTTTAGACACCATCACCTTGAAATCAACAGTGTTCACAATCCATTTCACTACTGTAATCGGATTTATTTCAAGTTCAAGTTCAAGTTCAAGTCTGCTTTATTGTCAATTCTTCCACATGTACAGTACATACACACAGAGAAATTGAAATTGCGTTCGCTCTCAGACCTTGGGTGCAACAGATAACATAAATATACAGATTCAAACAAAATACAACTTCCAGATATACAAATAGTAAATGAAATATATATATAAGCACAAGGCATATGGAGGATAGAGTGCAAACCAGTAAAGTGAACAACAGTGCAGATATAGTGATGTAGTGCAAAAAAAAAAAAAAAGGTTTGTAGTGCAAAATAGCTTATTTCAGACTGATTTAAAGTGACAGTGTGTGTGTGTGTATTTTGGAGGGGGGAGTGGGAGAGTCCGTCAGAAGGTCTGAGTTCAGTGGTGCGTTGGGCAAAAGAGGGGAGGGGGGGCAAGTTCGGGAGGGAGTTCAGCTTCCTGACATCCTGATGGATGAAGCTGTCCTTCAGTTTGCTGGTCCTGGCCTGGAGACTCCGCATTCTCCTCCCTGATGGCAGCAGACTGATGAAGCTGTGTGTCGGGTGGGTGGGATTATCTGCAATGCAGAGGGCTTTGCGGGTGCGACGGGTGTTGTAAATGTCCTGAAGGAAGGGGAGAGAGACATCAATGATCTTCTCAGCTGCTCTCACTACGCGTTGAATTGACTTGCGGCAGGACGCTTTGCAGGCACCATACCACACAGTGATGCAGCTGGTCAGGATGCTCTCAATGGTTCCTCTGTAGAAGGTGCACATGATGGGAGCCGGGGCTCTGGCTCTTTTCTCAGTTTGCGTAGGAAGTAGAGACGCTGCTGTGCTTTATTGGCCAGTGCTGCGGTGTTGTCAGTTCAGGAGAGATCCTCTGTGATGTGCAAACCCAGGAACTTGGTGCTGCTCACCCTCTCCACATTCACACCATTGACGGTCAGAGGGGCATGATGAGTGCGCACTCTCCTGAAGTCAACAACAATCTCCTTCGTCTTCTCCACATTCAGAGAGAGATTGTTGTCACTGCACCACCGAGCCAGGCGGCTCACCTCGCTCCTGTAGTTTGTCTCATCTCTTTTGCTAATGAGACCCACTACAGTCGTGTCATCCGCAAAATTTATAAGGAGGTTGGAGTTGTGTGACGGTGTGCAGTCGTGGGTCAGCAGAGTGAAGAGGAGGGGGCTCAGCACACATCCTTGGGGGGCCCCAGTGTTCAGTGTGATGGTGCTGGATGTTTTGCTGCCGACCCGTACTGCCTGAGGTCTTCCAGTCAGGTTGCACAGCGAAGTGTTGAGCCCCAGTTGGACCAGTTTGTGAATGAGCTGTTGGGGGATGATTGTGTTGAATGCCGAACTGAAATCTATGAACAGCGTTCTGACGTATGAGTCTTTTTTGTCCAGTTGTGTGAGTGCTGAGTGGAGGGTAGTGGTGATGGTGTCATCGGTCGAGCGTTTGGACCGATATATGCAAACTGGAAGGGGTCCAAGGAGGGGGGGAGGGCAGACTTGATGTGGTGCATGACTAGCCGTTCAAAGCACTTCATGAGGATGGGGGTAAGTGCAATTGGACGGTAGTCATTGAAGCAGGATGGAGATGACTTCTTCGGGACTGGAATGATGGTGGTAGCTTTGAAGCATGTGGGGACAACAGCCTGACTTAAGCGAGATGTTGAAAATGTCTGTGAAGACATCGGTGAGTTCCACTGCACAGTCTCTCAGTACACGCCCAGGGATGTTGTCAGGACCCGGAGCTTTGCGTGCCGTTTGATCCTGCTGATCATGATCTCCTCCTCTCACTGTCCTGGGGGGGGGGGGGGGGCCGGGGACAAGAGTCATCACCTGGTCGCCGTGAGGAGGTGGAGTCTTCTGTGCAGTGGTGCTGTTTTGTGCCTCAAAGCGAGCGAAGAAGATGTTCAGTTCTTTCAGCAGAGAGATGGTGCTGTCACAGGTGCGTGGTGGGGGCTTGTAGTCCGTAATGGTCTGTATCCCCTGCCACAGGCTCCGAGTGTCTCTGCTGTCGCTGAAACGATGGGCTATCCTCCTGGATTATTGTCTCTTAGCCTCTCTGATGCCACGGGGTAGGTTGGCCCTAGCTGTCTTCAGGCCCACTTCATCTCCAGCTCTGAAGGCAGTGTTCTGCGTCTTCAGGAGTCCGTAGACCTCTCTTGTTAGCCACGGCTTCTGGTTGGCCTGGACGGTGATGGTCTTTGTGACTGTTACATCGTCAATGCACTTGGTGATGTAGGCAGTGACAGTCTCTGAGTACTCCTGGAGGTCTGTGGTGTTATTGTATGTTGCAGCCTGCTTAAACATATTCCAGTCAGTGGTGTTAAAACAGTCTTGAAGAGCCTCTGACGACCCTTCCGGCCACACTTGTATCTGTTTGTGAACTGGTTTGGTGACTTTAACGAGTGGTCTGTATGCAGGCATTAGCATGACAGTGATGTGGTCTGAGGCACCGAGGTGGGGGAGGGGAAGGGCCTTGTAAGCTCCTCTCTGTGTGGTGTAAACAAAGTCCAGAGTGTTGTTTCCCCGTGTTGGGAAATCTATGTGTTGGTGTAAGTTTGGGAACACACTCTTTAGGTCTTGCATGATTGAAATCCCCAGCCAAGATGAGAAAAGCATCAGGGTGGGCTGTCTGCTGCTCACTGATGTGCTGGTACAGTTCATTCAGTGCCTCGCTCCTGTTGCCGTTGTTGGAGCTGGGAGGGATGTATACAGCAACGAGCAGTATGGCTGTATATTCCCTCGGTAGATAGAACGGCCGGCACTTAATAATCATAAACTCCACCAGGGGTGAGCAGTGTTTGCAGACCACAACAGCATCGCGGCACCACGCATCATTGATGTAAACACAAAGCCCTCCGCCGCGGGTTTTACCTCCCTCGACGCGAGCTCTGTCCGCTCGATAGCATGTCAGCTGATCGAGATGAATAGCGCAGTCCGGAACGCTGTTGTTGAGCCATGTTTCCGTGAACACAAAAACACAACAGTCTCTTACAGTCCTCTGAGTTGAGCGTAGTAGTCGGATGTAGTCCAGTTTATTGTCCAAAGAGCGTACGTTAGCCAGTACGATGGTGGGGATAGCCGGCTTGTGTGGGTTAGCCGCTAGCCTAGCCCGGATACCTCCGCGCTTACCCCTCTTCTGCTTCCGCTCGCGCCGCTTGTGGCGCCTCCGCTGTGGGCGAGATGCAGTAGTGGGGGTCGGTGATGGAGTGGGCCTCCGGAGCAGACCGAGATCCCGCAGCTCTTCGGTGTGCGCAGAGTTTAAGTCTAAAAATGTGGTTCTGCCGACATCGAGCAGAAACTCACGACTATATGCGCGCTTAGAATCAAATAGACGCGACGAATGCGTACAAAAACACTGCGACTCACAGGACAAAAAACACGAAAACACCTTTCTGTCGGGAGAGAGAGAAGCCGCAGCGTGTGAACGCACCGCCATCTTGGGTACAGATTTATTGTCATCAAGCAGATGTAATTAAACAGGATGATAGATATTGGTGCATGGGACATGATTTTATAAATCAGGAATTCTTTGGATTGTGAAAAGTGACAGGTGGTTGTCCCAGAAGGGGGCACTTTTCTTTCATTCTTTTTTTATTTTCATATTTTTTTGCAAAAATGTGGCTTATTTTAAATAGTAAACAGATTTATTTGGATAATTAAAATGAAGCATTGAAAAATACACATTTAAATATATTTTTAAAGGTGTATATATATACACACAATTTAGAAATATATTTTTAAATATTTTTATAGGTTTTACAAACACTGAAAAATTATATGATCAGCAAGCCATGGCATCTTATGCTTTTACACTAATTGAACAAATCTAAATAATTTGAGCAATCAACTTTTTTATAAGTTATATAAAATTCAACTTGATTTTTAAAGACCGTATAAGTTTAAATGACGTGTGCAACCAAATTGATTATACTTAAAAATATAAGCTTAATGTAAACTTAAGCAACTGAACTTAAGAAACTGAAGTTTTTTCCCATTTTTTTTTACAGTGACTGAAAGAGATGGATTTAAATTTCATGTCATGTGGTGTACCACTGCATATTTTTATTGGAGAGCCTCTACAGTAGAGAATATATGAAAAACAGCTTGAGCAGTTCTCAGGTTCGCTCTCCTTTTCTGTCTCTAACATGGGTCTTATTTCAAGAGGCAAGGAGTTGCCTTGAATGGGAATGAAATTAGCACTTGATGTATATTTACCCCTTGAGGAGAGTCTGTATAGGTCATCCCACTGATCTGTATTGATCTGGACTGGAGTAATTTGGGAGAAAATGATGTTTGATTGGACCTTCAGAGTTAGATGAGGAGATGCCTGGAGATGCAAGTGAGAAAAAAATCAATCTTTAAACATTCAGTCTTTTCTACTAGAGCAGCTCAGAAGCCCAGAGTAGCGCCGTAAATAAGGTGTGTAGCGTTTTACTTCACTCTTTCAAAGAGTCTGTCAGAATAGATTACCAGACAGAGACCACTTTTGTCGGATTGACTTTGAAGCTTTTTTCCCTCCGTTGTTTCGGTGGAGTTTGCTGGTAAGTCTTTGTCGTAAAATGAAGTCTATTGATCTGACAAGACATCCGTTTGAGTTAACCATCATTTGATCCAAGACATTTGGAAATTAGAGCTTGAAGTAAGCCTGAGGAATTGATGTGAACGGTTAGGTGAAGGCTTTGTAAAAGATCAAATAAAAAGAATACGAACAAATCTAATACTGGAAGATGCAACAAAAGTTACTGACAGACCATTTTATTTTTTAAAATTTTTATTTTTATTTTTAATCATACATATAATATAACATCTATTTACTAGTATAGTCATATAATACAATATTAAAAAAATAAATACACAAAAATTGTGTTAAACCACAAAATTGAATTATTTAAATGGACTAAAATAAATGAATATGACAAAAATGGTGTATGATTGACATCATTTGGCGTTTATTTAGTCAAAGGAATAATTAAATAAAAATTGTCATCATTTACTCATCCTCAAGTTGTTCCAAGCTTGTATGCATTTTTTTATTTCTGTTGAAATATAAGTCATATTTTTGACAATTTGGTAACCAAACAGTTGATGGTCCCCATTGCCTGTATGGAAAAAGCTCTATTGAAGTCAACGGGGACCAGAAATTGTTTGGCTGCCCACATTTTTCAAAATATCTTGTTTTGTGCTCAACAGGAGAAAGAAACTCATGAACAACCCAAGGGTGAGTAAATGATGACAGAATTTTTGGGTGAAATATCCCTATGATATAATATGACATAAATAAAGTTGGCTAAATGTAATGACTTTTTTTTTTGTCAAAAGTCAGAAATGGCAATAACAGTCTTTATTTGGAAACCTCTGAATGTTAGTGATGACCATGCTCGACTCTAAAATAAATTCTAGTCATATTTCAGGTGGAAATCTAATTTATTTCCTCCTCCTCAGCCACTGAGGACCAAGAATGCTAGATGATAGATATGTTTCCTCACCTCCCAATTTGTTCCATAGATTAATAAGCCTGCTTGGAAGCAAGTATCAGATACCTTTGATAAATTCCTCTCTTGCCAGGCTCTATCTTCCTGCAGACTATCTTGTATGTTTGATCTGAAGTTGTTTACTACTCCACACACACCCCGTCATCTTTTTTTTTTAAATGACAGACTTTAGTGCTACAATCCTCCCAGTTACACTGAATTCACACACGCTCTAAAGTATGAAAAAATCATTGCTGGCTCTTGTGAAGTTGGTAGAACTGATGTTTTTCTGGCTCTGGAATAATTCTGTTCCAGAATTAAATCTTAAGTTAGAGCTGCCTTGTTTCAGTGCTTATTTATTGGTACTAGTGGGCTTTGTAGAGACAGGCCATCATGGGATGTTGTCTGTGGCTCTTTCAGTAAATGTTAGTTAGTCAGTAATGGTTAGTTTGCTTCATACACTCTTAAAATTAAAGGTGCTTCACGATGCCATAGAAGAACCTTTTTTTCTAAATGGTTCCATAAAGACCCTTTAACATCTGAAGAACCTTTCTGTTTCACAAAAGGTTCTTTGTGGCCAAAGAAGGTTCTTCAGATTATAAAAAGGTAAGAAAGAGATGGTTCTTTAAAGAACCTTTGACTGAATGGTTCTTTGTGGAACCAAAAATGGTTCTTCTATGGCATCGCTTGAAGAACCTGTTGAAGCACCTTTAGTTTTAAGAGTGTAGGCTGCTGCACTGTGAAAGGTATTGATTCCCTTAAAGCAAATACCTGGGGGTGCATGACTTAGTAAGTCATTTTGACCAAACAGGACAAAAAACACTATAATAACAAATTAAAAGTAGTCCATACGACATGTGCAGAGCAGAGATGATTTTCAGCAGATGATAATATTCATTTCAGTTTTTTACTCGTATGAAAGCTTCAGAACACAGTCATATATACACTTTTATCATACATAAATTGTGGTTTTTTTCCTTTTAATTGTTTTAGGAACTTGACCAACACATTTTAGATGGTATGTGTTATAAAGAATACGAATAATGGTTGTTTATTGGCATTAATGGTTCCATGAATAATCTGGAACATCCATGGAGTCTTTTCATTCCACAAAAAGTTCTTTATAGTGAAAAAAGGTTCTTTAGATCATTGAAATGTTCTTCACACTTAGAAAAAAGGGGTTATTTTAAGAAATGTTTACTGAAAGGTTCATTGGGGAACCAAAACATTTTATTCTATGGCATTGCTGCTTATTTTTAGGATTATATATCTTTATATTTATTTATTTTATTTTATTTTTGGGTATGTGCTAATATAAATATAATAAAATAGACATCTAAAGAAATTAAAGAATGCATACTTCATATTCAGGCAAGGACGCTTAATTAATCACTTAAAAGACATTTATATGTCTATAAAGTTTTATGCTTTCCATAAATTTTATTTTGCATTTATTCATTTATTAAGAGTCCTGAAAAGTGTACAATGGTTTCACAAAAATATTCATACTTTTTATGTATAGGAATATAAGTATATATATATAAGAAAAGGTATTTAAGAACAGAAAGTCAACCCCGATTGACTTTTTCATGAATGTCTGTTGAACAGAAAATGTCCCTGAAAAGTACAGGCCATACATTTGTCACACTTGTCTCAAAACGATGTATTTTATGGCCCAGGAGTGCAACACAACAGGACACTTTTGTAACAGAGGCCGAGGCCCATTGTGTCTTAACCTCTTTTTTCTGTTTGCATCAGCAGATAAATACCGATAGTTTACTTGTTGTTTTGCTCCCCTGTTCGTCCTCATCTCATTGCTGTCCTTGAGAGGAACAGTAGAGATCAACAAAAACAACATGAATCCTTTCACTGTTTGCAGTGAATGCCGAGTGTACAAACACACAGGCTCCTTAATAGTCTTGAGTTTAAGTAGATATGAGTTGAGGACTTGAGCGACCAATCATCACATTCCAAACATCATCCATCAATCTGAGCGTTTATGGCAGCTGGCAGCCTGCTTGCATTATATATTTCTGAAGGCAAAGCAGGTACATGTGAAGGACAGTAAAGCGTATATGAGCTTAATATCATTTTCTTTTTGTCCTTGTCACTCTTTCTCCTCCATAATGAAAGAGAGCTTCTTACAGGAGCTATAAAGCAAATTCAATTCAACTCTCGGCCAGGTAATTCCTCTTGGGGCAATGTTACATAGACCAAAAAGGAAAAAAAAAACTCTACATATTTCATCTTAAATACAAGTGTCTTAGAGAAAAGCAAATTGGTTTCTATCTAAATGCAAATTTGAACCTCTGTGGTACTGTTGGGTGAAGTGAGCTCATGCATGTGGGTTTTGGACCTTTCTGAGACACAAGCAAGGCCTCAATCATGTATGGCATTTCACTATTTAATCTTCAATGATTGATGGGTCTGTTCTTAAAAAGTTTGACAAGGCAGAGATTTTAAATGATTTATGCTGAAATATTTGCTACATGTAGTACTTTGAACACCTTTAAAGGTCACATATTGTACACCTTTCTGGAGTTTTATTTTAGGTGTTGATGTCCTTAAGAATATATATTTGCGGTATAAGTACCAAAAACCATCTCAATATATTTTTACAGCTCCTCTCTCAGGAGCTCTGCTGAGAACAGGTAGATTTTGGTTTGTCTAATTAATATTCATGAGCCTCTCTTCTGATTGGCCTGTTGTGTTCTAAGTGACGCACGGCCAGGCCAACCACAGGTAACTAGGGTCAGCGACGTCACAGCGCTAGCTGGAGGCAGCAAAACAAAGGGGAAACCAGCGCAGATTTCGCCTACATAAGGAGCTTAAAATATCATCTTGTTGTGATGCTGGGTGCCAGAATCGACGTAATACAGCCTCAAATTAGAAATTTGATCGCATATCTGCTGCCACTGCCAGACAAAAAACAGACGACAGCTGTGGTTAAACGCAATAAAACGAGCAGACTGGACAGAAACGATCGTCAAAAATGCTCACGTTTGCAGTGCACACTTCTTATCAGAAAAGGTTCAATAAAGTATTGTCTTTTGTTGTTATGGGCGCGTCTACAGATTTCTTGCCATATGTCTGTTTCTTGCATCTCACGACTATGTCGTGTATGAAATAATGTCTGTGTGCATGTGTGTAAAACAACAAACTGACGATTTATATATAATAATTTGTAATTGTATATACATTGTTGTGATTAATTGTGGCTGGAACAATAGTGTAGCTGTAAAAATAGTTGCCTGCTGAAATTGAAATGTATATACATCTTCATCATGACTAGATAGACACGGTGAGTTTGTCTTTATTACACACGTTAGATGTGATGCACCTCATAGTAACAATCCTGTCAGATCGTCCATCCTTTGAGTGAGAGTGTAACGTTACAGGTCGGCCGATCTGGTTTCGTGGTTAAAGTTAACCTTTTCGACATGTTTCCGTGTTGTTGTCGTTGCTCAGCAATGGCATGGACGAGATGTTGTCTGGGGGTTTGGCAAAAGGAGAGTGGGACGGTGGGTGGTGCTCGGGGTGGTGACTAAAGGTGGGGACTGTGTAGTTCTGATGTCAACTTTTTACGGAAGTCACAACGGTTCGTGAAAAATCACAGCTACTTTATGCAGGCTGTGTGCATTTTACTGTGGACTGACAGTTTTGAAACTTATATGGTAGTTAAATAGCCCCTAGACCTCAGTAATCGTGAAAAAGCCAGGAAATTTCAGTTTTGACAATATGGGGACCTTTAAATGCAAGCATTGAGTTTATTTTTTAACCTTTGGCATCAATGTTCTACAATGCACTTTTCTTGGTCTTGGCTATTGTGAGTTGACCATTTGCTTGTCATTCCTGAATGTAGTATAGCACACAGAAATGTCAAGAAATAAAATAATAAATTAATTTGTGTTTTATTGTTTATTAAATTTTTTTATCTTGTTTGTTTTTTTTTCATATTTTTTACATGATTTTTTTTAAATTTTATGATTTTTTTTATTTAGTCAGTGATCTCATATTTCTTCTTATTATTTACTTTATTTAGCCGTATATTTTACCATGATCTTTATTATATTAATATTTTATTTTGTTTTATTGATGTGATAAGTGATTTTATCTGTTTTTTATTTATGTTATGATTTTATTATTTTATTTGATTATTTTTAACCAGTTTTCAATCAGTAGAAATTTTTGAAGAAAAAATCAAGTCCGCAGTTATTTTCACCCATGATTGATCATTGCTGTTATTTTGGCTGTTATATCACTCAAAAACAACCTAATGTTAATAATAATAATAATAATATTATATATATATATTTAAAAATCTTGAAATAACTATCTTTCTTTGTCTTAATTTATCTTTTATTTTTCTTATTTGTAATATGATTTTAATTTTATATTGAATTTTATTTATTTATTACTAGTATTTTTCAATTACAGATTGAAATATTTTGAGAAAACCATCAAGGTCACACAGTGATTTGTCATAAATGATTGAAATTATAGCTATTGCAAACTCAAAAAGGACAGTATGTCATAAAATATTATATATTATATATAATATATATATAGATAATTATATTTTTTATTTATAACCTTGTCTCATTTATTTGTATTTTATTTTCATTTCATTTCATTTCCAATCAGTATGAAATATTCAGAAGAAAAAAAAGCTCGAGTCACACAATTATTGTCACGCATGATTGATCATTGCTGTCATTTATGAGTGTCATTACAGTACGTGAAGCTCCGTGACGTTCTCGGCAAAAGCCTGTAGTCTTTGAGAAAATTAGAAAATGGCCACAAAAGCCCTGGGGATAGAGATGTGGGATGTCGGATATCTGCTCCATCACTTTAATACTGTTATCGTGAAATTGGCCATCGCTCAATTATTGTCAGAACCGGTGAAGAGCTGAAGAGCTAATCGGACATTCATTAATCTCAGTCTCATAAACGAGATGTGTATTTCCTCACATTTCGGGAAAAAGAAGTGGTAACAAACATTGCTTGCCACTATTTAGGACTTCAGCTGCCAGTCCCCCTGCAAAATGATTTTTTGATCTGTCTTGACGTTTGCTGAAAACAGCGGCTGCAGTAAGCTATGTGAGGTTATTGCATTATTAAAAGACTTTAACGTTTCTCATCCATCTCAATACAGTGCTTTCCATTCCAGTGAAATTACAAGATAAATGCAACCAAACAGGCCATGATTACTGATCTGACAAACAGATGCTATTATAATGTGTTTATTTATTTTAAAAAATGATCACTGGAGCAAGATATGAACTTGTGACCCCTCGCATTTAAAGCAAAATATTCCTTTGAGCCACATCAGCTCATGCTCAGATTAAAGGCTGAGCCTTCCTAAAACTGAAATCCTAGAGTCGCCTGTGGTAACAAATGCTCTTGGTTTAACCTCAAGTATTTGATGCTTTTCGTTCAGTGTCTGTTGTTAACTTGAATGTGAGAATTTCACCTCCTCATGGTCTTTGTCTTGATGTGATTATCCGGCTTCAGTTGAATAATTCTGTAATATTTCTCCCTTGCTAAATAGAGTTGATGTTTTGTCTTTGTAGCAGCCACAAAGGGGGTACTTGTGAATGGTGAGCACCCTTTTGAACGAATGGGAAACACTACAATCTCATGCACTTCACAGACACACTTAAAGGAACAGATCACCCCAAAATTAATATTTGCTGAAAATGCATTCACCCTCAGGCCATCCAAGATGTAGATGAATTTGTTTCTTCATCAGAACAGATTTGGAGAAACTTGCTCACCAATGGATCCTCTGCAGTGAATGGGTGCCGTCAGAATGAGATTCCAAACAGCTGATAAAAACATCACAATAATCTCTTTGTTTAGAATTGTTTTGGATTGTAAATGGTGCTTGTCTTGATCTGTGCATATTTCTCTCCTGATTCAGACATGTTGGATTTTTCACTGGAGAAAGCTATGTGATGGATAGAGGACTCGTATTGTAGTCGGAAACAATGGTTTGATGTTTAAAAATGTCTTTCACTTTAATTGATGGATTTGAGTGGTGTGGATTACTTGTGGATTATTGCGGTGTGATATATCAGCTGTTTGGACTCTCATTCTGACGGCACCCATTCACTGCACAGGATCCATTGGTGAGCAAGTGATGTACTGTAATGCTAAATTTCTCCAAAGAAAGAAACTAAGAAACAAACTCATCTAAATCTTAGATGGCCTGAGGTTGAGTAAATATTTAGTACATTTTCATTTTTGGATGAACTATCCCTTTAAATGAAAGCCACGGGACTGCATGTCCTCATCAAAAAATGCACCATTTTTTGGACAGGGTCCTGCAATTAATTGTGTAAAGTGTACACCATAATGTGAACAACACAAAAGAAATCAATAAACCGAGTCTTTAAATGAGAACAATTCTACAGCTTTGTAATGTGATGGCAAAAAAAAAAGAAACCTTTTCCGCTGTTTTGTTTGTCGTTAATTGCAGTACTTGGCTCTAAACTTTTACCTGAATAGATGAACATTTTTGTTGTAAGCACATCTAATTAACCTTTAGCATCGTTTTCTGCACCGCTACTGAATCTGCAGGGCCACAGCACGGAAATGCTATCTTACCTGAGTAATGAGCTTGCAGTCTGAGTGATAAGATGAAAAATATTGTGTACTGTAAATAATAATACACCTATAAATAAAGCAACACACCGTTCTATTTTTTTTTCTCTTCACTGGCTGCACTCAAACACAAACACAGCACAAACAGTGCCGTCTGACACATGAACAAAGGACTCTTATGATTTGATTTGATTATGAATGAATTTGTTAATTAATGAATTTAATGAATCGTTTAACACAGCTAGGGTTACCAGTTTGAATCCAGTCAGTGAGTAACTTGATTCAGTTTGAATCCTTGATTGAATCAATCCATATATATCTAAATACAGAGATTAAAAGTTTTTGATACATTATATAGACACACATACATTCACACATATATAGAAGCTAAATATTTGTTTATTTCAAAGTTGAATCAAATGCAATATATTTAAGAATAATATGTGTATTTTTAACATTAATATATTATATATTGTTAGAATTAATGTAAACAAGTATACAAGTATTAATATAATATACTTAGTTTAATTGATATAAAACAAACAAATGTAGTTTTACAGTACTTCATATATTAACTATATATGTAAAATTAATGCAAAACTACTTTGTTTTGTTTAATATAAATTTAAAATATATTTATCTTCATACTTTTGTACATTTTACATTCATTAACAATTATTTATTGTAAAACTACAATTGTTGTTGTTTAATGTGGATTTTTAACATAATTATCATGGTATTCAAACATTTACTTCCAACAACACTAACATTTGATACAATTTTACTTGATGTAAGGGTCTTGTCCTTTAATTTTTAACATATATATATATATATATATCTAATATCTAGATATATATATATATATATTGCACATTTGGCTGAGAATCTACATCCTAAAATATATAATATATATATATTTATATTACACACCACACACACACACACACCTTACATACACACATATATGGCGTGAAGTGCTTACAACATTTCTGATTTCTTGTAAATATAGCAACTTTTATTTTTAGGTATCTTCTAATTCCCTTTTCAATTACCTTCTAAAGCGTAACATTCATTTTATTATCTCTGTTGTACTAGACTAAGAGGATTTTTTATGAAAGGTAGGACAAACATAAAAAATTTTTTATTGTCCCATTTTCTTTTCCACCTTGTCTTTGACGGTGTACCAATGTGGCAGCACATGTTTTTTGATAACGCAGCTCCTCTTTCATCTTCCTGCATGTTGTCTCTGGAACTAACCTGTGTGCGTGCTTCATTCGTTACCCATGTGTGTGCGTCGAGCACTGGCTGTTTTCGTATGCGCTGTGTTCATTGGGGAGCTGGATGGGGTTTTGAAGAGAGGGCAAGTCCCCTACATTTAAGCCCAGTTGATTGACAGTTCATTCCCTCACCCGGTTCCGCACGCCTGCATTTCCTGCGCTCTCCTCAGAGCTCTGATCCTGCCAATTGGACTGTCACACACTCAGACACACACGCACACACACATACTACACCTACAATTAAACATGCCCTATCGTATTGGATTCTACTAGTTGTTCCCACTAACCACCACCTGTAACTAACCATCTGGCACCACCCAGAAAATGGCAAATCTGACAAATTGTCTTGATGAATTATGGGAAGCTGGTTTGTTTATGACAGCTGGTGTGATTTTATCATCACTTAAATCCGACGGGAAGGATGTGGCGAACAGCTCTTGAAAGGCTTGCTTGATGGGAGGTCAACAGTGTTGGAAAGTTACTTTGAAACTTGCTAAACTAATCTACTAAATAAGTACAGCCCATCTCTAAATCATTTTTGGGGGGAAAAATTAGATACACTTCAAGCTACTAACAAAAAAGCAGCTAATTACATTATTTAGAGGGACAGTATTTTTTTATTATTATAATTAACCCATCATATACTTTTGAACATCAAAAGTTAATATTTTGCTAAAAACATATTTCTAGATATAATAAAATGTGATGTATTTATTATATATTTATGACATATTTATTTACACTTTTGTTTGATTTTAAACTAATTATGTTATTCAAACATTTTACTTTCAAAAATCATACATTTGACAGAATTTTACTGTATGTAGCGGTCTTGTCCTGTTAAATTTAATATAATTCTTACTGATATGCTAATATAACTACATTTCAGAAATTAAGAAATACATTTTAAAATATATCTAAAAATATTTTTCACAATGTTTACCTTTTTGCTCAAATAAATGCTCTTTTTTTTACCATAGTAAATTTCCTCTTTTTTTTCAATGCGAACATTAAAAAGTATTTTAAAAATGTAGTTAAGGTTAGTGACATTGCTACTTTTATTTATTTTCTCCCCAACACAGAAAATCATATCATAGGAAACACTCTGTAAATAACAATCGGTTGATAAAAAATTGAATGTGCTTCAAAAAGAAATAAAGTGTTAATTGACCAGAAGCATTTAAACAAAGAAAAGTGTGTCTTCTCCTTGCTTGGTAGCTTTTGCTTGGTAGCTTCTCACAGAGATACATATTGTGTCCTCATAGTATTAACACCTTTTCTTTGTTCACACTTTTTTGTTACGGTATTTTTATCTCAACTTGCACACAACACATGTATATGAAACAAAGGGGAATGTAATAGTGTATATTGGCAAAATAAATAAAGGAGAAAACACTTTTTGTATAATTTGTTGTTGACATCAGAGGTTGTGTATGTCCAATTAAATTCTTACAGAACAAATTCATCTGTCACTCAGTAAAATTTAAACACTTTTTATGAGCAGGATCAAGAACCATTATTCTACAAACCCATTTTTCTCCTTGGGTCTCCTTGAGATTTATCATTGGGTCCCTTTTCTCTACTTTTAAAGGAATAGTTCATTCAAAAATGAATATTTGCTGAAATGTATTAACCCCCAGGCCATCCAAGATGTAGATGAGTTTGTTTCTTCATCAGAACAGATTTTGCTCACCAATGGATCCTCTGCAGTGAATGGGTGCCGTCAGAATGAGAGTCCAAACAGCTGATAAAGACATCACAATTATCCACATGACTCCAGTCCAGCAGTTAATATCTTGTGAAGCGAGAAACTATATCATTAAGATATTTTTAACTTCAAACTATTGTTTCTAGCTAAAATATGAGTCCTCTATCCATAATATTGCTTTCTCTGGTGAAAAAATAATCTCATCTGAATCAGGAGAGAAATAGACAGATCAAGCGCCGTTCACAAGAAAAAACAGTCTAAAACAGTAAACAAATATGTTGGTGGATTTTGATGTGAGAGGACAACAGGGGATGGACTTTTTCACTGGAGGAAGTGTTATTATGGATTATGGACTGTTTTGGAAGTTTAAAGTTAAAACAACTTAATAATAGATCTGTTTCTTACATAGTTTTTCACTTCACATGATGTTAATGGATAAACTGGAATGGTGTGGATTACTAGTGGATTATTTTTATCAGCTGTTTGAACTCTCATTCTGACGGCACCCATTCACTGCTGCAGAGGATCCACTGGTGAGCAAGTGACGTAATGCTAAATTTTCTCCAAATCTGTTCTGATGAAGAAACAAACTCATCTATATCTCGGATGGCCTGAGTGTGAGTAAATTTTCAGAGAACTTTAGTTTTTGGCTGAACTTTTCCTTTAATGTGGCCTTCTGTCATGGTTAAGGTCACACAGTACAGTACAGGTTTTCTTTGGATCTGTGAGATATGCAAATGACTCCTGGATTTCCGTCCACAGAGAACTTCTCCTCACGCTGGCCCTCGGCCAGGTCTTATCACTGCTCATCTGTGGGATTGGCCTGACCAGCAAATACCTGGCGGATGATTACCACGCCAACACCCCGGTGTTCCAGTGCTTTCTGAACTACATCCTGCTGTTCCTGGTCTACACCACCACACTCGCAGTCAGGCAAGGTAAGGGCGGCTCCTCCAGGTTTCTGTGCAGTGTAATAAAACACTGTCAAATGGAAACATAACGTGAGGTTATCTGTAAGACAAGGTGATGATAAGACCATAGGAACATACATTTTTTTATGAGAGATGGGCAGAAAAAGGTTATATGAAGTTTTTCCATTAAATTTCTCTTTTCTGTCTCGAGCGTGACCTCGTCTGGGACTCTGGCAGAAACTTTCAAAGCTACTAGCCTGTTTCTATTCAGAAATATGTCAGTCAGGCTGTTTAGATTGTGGTTTTTCTTTAAAAAAAGAAAAAAACAACAAAAAGGAGCTCGGCCTTTGATGCTTGTATTTTTTATTTGTTATATTTTTTTATTATTTTATATTGTTCAATTACAGACAAATTCTCTTATTCTCTTATATTTTATTTAATAAAAGCATAAATGCCTCCTATGTTACTTTTGTCATATTTTTCCCCTGAAGTAAACTTGAAGTCCCCTATTTTTTTAGTATATTATATTTAGTATCTATATATTGTTTTTTAGTATATATTATATTTCACGTATTTGGTTTAGTATATATTATAAATATTTACAAATGATTTACATATAATTTATTTTATGCATGGACTGAACTAAGTAAATGTGGACAAATACTCTTTCTTTTGTTTATTTTATAATTCTAAATGAAACATAGGAGTGCATAATAAGCCCTGTCTTAATGTTGATGTAGTAATTATATGTTTCATATTTTTCAGCATTTTCACTTCACGTCTAGATGGCAAGTCAGGTTACAGGTGTCGTGCTCCAGTTTTATTTCCTAATTGATTTCATGTTGAGCCTCGTGTCCAAGCAGCGAGCTTTGACACAATGTTTTCTGGCACACTTTCAGCAGGCTAAGAATAGAAATGAAAAAGAGTCGTGTTCTGAGCTGAGAAATATGCCAACTCACAGTCTATTTATAACAGATCACATGTGATTCCCTGACTAACACACTCGTTTTATACAGAAATCAGTTTGTTCTAATAAGTGCCTTTAAAATAATTAATGGATTAGTCATTTTTTGAAGGCTAAATGATTTTGGATGAAAATCTTTGCTGTGCTGGAATCGCCAGGAGCTTTCATACTTTTAGACTATAAATATTACACAGAGTGCATGATTCAGATTGGTTAATCAAGCAAATATTTTTGTATAATTCTGCTAAACTCTATATTTGTCATTTGAAATAGAATATTTCCACGAAAAAGCAAGATTTCATGTCCATTTAATATATATATGTGTGTGTTTGTGTGTGTATATAATATATATATATAATATATATCATATATATATATATATTGTGTGTGTGTGGTGTGTGTGTGTGTGTATATGTATGTATGTGTGTGTGTGTATGAGTTGTGTACTCAATAGATAAGTGAAAAGCACACTACTATACATATTATTTATATGAATGTTTGGTGATACTCATATAATATTTGATTTTTGCCATTATGTAATAATCCGTGCGCTTTTTGTCCTGACACAGCGATACTACGGTGACTGAGAAGTGCAAAGCAAATCACAATTCGGAAAACAAAATAACAAATTACAAACGCAAATGCAAGTCTAAAAAACAAAATAACAATTCAGAAAGCACAACAACAATTCAGAAAACATTATAACAAGTCAGAAAACACAATGACAAATTCGAAAACAAATTAACAAGTCAGAAAACACAATGACAAATCCGAAAACAAATTAACAAGTCAGAAAACACAACGACAATTCAGACAAACCGGAAGAGGTAGGTATAGTTTGAGACAGCGCCATTGGTTTGGGGTTACGCACCGCTGACTGGACGAGACATCTGTCAATCAACGTATACAGGGAATAACCAGCCGATAACAGCAGAGTCGTGGTAGAAAGTTCAGAGATGGTATTGAAGTAGCTTAGTTTAAATGTATTGTATGAATTGCACTTACTATGGAATAAAACATACGGAGTGTATATTTACATTTAGTTAAAAGTGGCTGTAAATCATCAGCTCCAGTGGCGCAGATGGATAAGCGCTTGTCGTTGGCTTTTTGACGCGATCGACCCGGGTTCGATCCCGCCTTTCGCCGAACTTTTTTTTCTCCCTTTTCAAATCTCGTATCACATCGTAAAGCCATTTATTTTCTATAAATATTAAGGAAATAATCAAAAAGTTGAAAATAAAGTATCGGGTAGGGTTAGGGTAGGTGTAGGGAGGGCTTTATTGTACCAATAAGGTGGAATCCATTTAATAATTAAAATTTAAATTATAGTTTACACTCAATACGTTATTATTGCATACTGTTTTATAATGTACTACAATACTGAAGTGCAGATAATTGCCACTATTTGCAACAAGTAGTATACTTGATAGTAGAAATCCTGCTATTTTAACATAGTGTAAATAGGTATTTGCACTTAGTGTAAATAGCATATTGCTAAAAATACTGCTATTTTCACTTAGTGTAAATAGAATCCATTGCTAATACGAGAATTGAAAAGGGAGGAAAAAAAAGTTCGTCAAAATGGCAACGACATGATCTTATCCACCTGCGCCATTGGAGCTGATGATTTACAGCCACTTTTAAGTAAATGTAAATATACACTCTGTATTTTTTATCCAGAGCAAGGGCAATTCATACAATACATTTAAACTGAGCTACTTTAATACCATCTCCGAACTTTCTACCACGACTCTGCTGTTCTTCGGCTGGTTCTTCCCTGTATATGTTGATTGACAGATGTTTCGTCCAGTCAGCGGTGAGTAATCCCAAACCAATGGCACTGTCTCAAACTATACCTACCTCTTCCTGTTTGTCTGATTTGTCGTTGTGTTTTTTCTGACTTGTTATTTTGTTTTCGTATTTGTCATTGTGTTTTCTGACTTGTTATAATGTTTTCTGTATTGTTGTTGTGTTTTCTGAATTGTTGTTTTGTTTTTTAGACTTGCATTTGCGTTTGTAATTTGTTATTTTGTTTTCAGAATTGTGATTTGCTTTGCACTTGTCAGCCACCATACAGATCTGATCTCATCATCATCCAGTCTGTCTGGAATGACATGAAGAAACAGAACAAACTGAGACAAACTAAATCCAGAAGAACTGTGGCAACATCTCCAAATAATATATATTTTAAATATTTGAATTAAAAATATACATGTTTGTGTGTGTGTGTTTGTGTGTATATATATATATATATATCTATATATCTATATAAATATATATATATCTACAATATATATACATATTTTGTATATATAACAATACATTGACAAAATATTATATACATTATTTTAAATATTGGTACAAATACACATTGATTTACGTACATATACATACATATGCATAAACATTACCTAGGTTTAGATTAGATTGCCAAGGTGTTCTGAGTGCTTCTAAGATGTTGCTAGGGTATTCTGAGTGGTTACTAGGGCTTTGTAGGTAGATGGTAACATTTGGGGTTTAATGGGTAACTTTCCAATATCCTTAGTGGTCATTCTGTCAAGTTTTTGTCATAGTAACTTTTTCGCAGCAACTTTTTAACACCCATAATGCATCATTTTAATTGACAAGCCTTGCTGAACCGTATTTTGAAGCATGCGAACATTGCTCGCGAAGGCTGCGTACAAACTCATTATTTCAAGCACGCCGCTCTGAGCGAGCCGTCGGCGGCCCCTGCCAAATTGGCGCAGTCTCTTTGTTCTACTCCAGTGACCAAGGAGTTGTGTCTGCAGCCTCGGTAAACACGGCCACACGCTTCAGAAAACGGGCAGGGAACGTGAGCTTTCAGGGTAACGAGAGGGCAACAAGAGCAGCTGCCTGTCAGACGGCCCGTGTCCACCAGCTCCGGCCAAACAATGATGCTCATCTTCTACAGTCCGACAGCGTACAATAGCCTCGGTAAAGTGAAAGTTGCTTTTCTCATTTCCTTCCCTTCCCGTCATCTCTTCTCACCTCTTCTGTGTAGCTTGTAGCAGTCGTGACCCTCGTGCTCTGTTCAAATTGGATTTAAACCACGGCGCTGCAGAACTGGAGGAGGAGTATGGTGGGAAATCAGTCTTTCTCTCTCTCTTTCTAGTCAAAACTGCATCACTTTTTACCGGTGGAGACATAATGTGGTTTCCTGTACTAATGCAGCCAGGCAGTTATTAATTACTCGAGGCTAATGCTGATGGCTGACAGAAACGTTTCGAGCGACAGCGTTTTGCTCTGCTGTTCGTTATTAAGCCTGATTCATATTATGGCAATTCCAGAACACTGCACTCCACTGATCAGAGCCAATATTAAATACACCTTGTCTAACTTTTAATAAATTTAGAAAGATTTCGTTTGCTTATGCCAGCCAAACCTCTGAGGCAGTATTAGTTTGGTATCATTGAGATATTTTGAATTTATTTATATTTTAATATTTTCTGTTTTATTGTTTTAGGTTATGTTGTGTTTTTGGTCATTTCTATTTGTCTATTCTTAATTTAATATTCTTATTAGTAGTTATTTAATTGTTTTTCATTTTTAGTTTTGAGTTATTTTATACATCAAGTCAAACTAATATATATGTCCCATGGTTTTCATTTGGGAAAAAAGGGTTAGCTGCCATAAAGTAATATTTTTAACATTTTATTCTTACTTCAGAGTTAATTAGTTTTAAGTACTATTTATTTTATACCTCGAGCGAAACTAAATACAATGATAACTGATGCCTTTGGCCAAATTAATTTTAGTACGCAATAAAATAATGTATTTTTTAATATATTTTGAGTTTAGTTCATTTAGTTCCATTTTGTTAATAGTACTGTTTAATTAACTAAATAAAATTATTGCAGGTCAACCCGATGAATTAAAATTATTTTATTCAGTTAATTTAAATAATAAATGTTGGCCTTGGCAACTAGCTGTAATAAATATATTTTTTAATTTTATTTCATTGATCTATTAAAAAATTTAGTTACTTTAATACATCAAGTTAAACTAAATTAAAATAAGTTTTTATATTTTATTTTATTTTAGTTCATTCTTGGAATTACTGAAAATATTTTTAGCTAACTATAATCTTTGAAGAACCTTTGAAAATGAACAAGCGCTATAATTTTTTGATCCCAGTAGGTATTTCTTTTGTATTTTAAAAGAATAGTGTTTTCTAATGCATCTGCTTGTTTCAGATATAGTTTTCAGACACTTCTTTCGTTGTATAAATGGTCTTTTGATAGCGTACTGTATCAAGTAAGCTGCATTAGTATCAAGTTTGCTGATGTTGAAAGATAAAAATGAAAGAATAGCCTCCCAAAGCATGGGAGAAGCATTAGTGTATGCGAACAGTCTGTCTGCCCGGTGTGAGGATGCAAACGGAGTCAGAATAGCTGTTGTTCCAGCAGGACAGTGTCTGCCCAGCATATGGCTCTCTCTCCTATTGTTTCAGGAATAGAAAACAAATGCATCTGCATGCCAGAATTCTTCTTACCAATCTGTCAGCGCTGCGCCACGGCTGCCAAGTGGGCGCTGGCAAAGAGAAAGGAGTGCATGGCAATAACGGTTATAATGCTGAAAACAGTGGCTGGGAGGGAAGTGGTAGGAAATCATGTGTGAAAACTGCACTTGTTTTTTAACGGCTTTGGCTTTGTTCATACCTCAAAGTTTAGTGTTGTCCTAAATGCCACCCTCAAACTATTTCAGTGACAAAATGTTGCACTGACTGATAGGTATTTGTTTATTTATATACACTGTCTGCATACCATTTCATTAAAAGTAATATAGACTAAAATGACTGAATATGACATGAAAACATATTGAATCGTCTGTAGTCTCCTGGACTTCATGGGTGTTTTGTTAAGCTAAGACAACTAGACTGTAGGACAGGTTCTGTTGCAGGTGTAGAGTTCCATTTACTCAGTGCCTATTGGCCATGAGCTGTGGGGGCGTGGTGGTGAAGAGCCCCGCCCCCTCACATTCATCACTGCCATCTGACATTACAAGCTTGTACAACATGCAATTGTTACTCTCCCCTACAGAGCTGCATTCAATAAGCTAATTAATCATTGTGATGTGATAGCCCTGATATTTATTTTACTCTGCTACGCTTTGTTTTTACGCTGCTGTCTACACACGTCTAGAGAGCTGACATCAGGAACCTTTTGAATCGATGATATCGAAATTATATTTGAGATGTTTCGGAGCTTGATTTCCTGGTGGATTGCAACAGCAAACTCAGTCAGTTTTATCTTTTCACAGCTTGTCTCATCCATTTGATTTGAAAACAACTTGGGATCAGGTTTTAGAAGGGTTTTGCATCTCAAAATGAATCAACTTGAGCCAATTATGATGCATGATGGAAATGAATGGTAATGATTTTGAGTTCACATAATTCAAACTGTTAGCATACAGCATTTGCTACATGAGGCATTTTTGTTTCAAATGCTTCCTGAATAATTTCATTTTGTTTTTAAATGTTTAAATTCTAAAATTTAGTAATGAAAAAGCATGTCTATTTAATTGTAATCTTTTACAAAATCGTTTATATGTTTTTACAAACTTATACAATTCTACAATAATTTATTAGGCTAAAAGTTTAACAAAAATTACGTGTTTAGGACCCTATAAAATGCATTTTATTTTTTACTGAATTCCATTTTAGTTTTTTCATTAAAATATTTTTGTATTAGGCTATATTTTAACGCATACCTGCAAACTAGTCACTTTTCGGCAAAATTTGCCGTTTTGAATCAAAATATGTCATCTATGTGAATTCTCTAGATCCGAAGAGTTTTTTTTTAGGGTGCTTTCGAATCGCTCTCGCGGTACTTTTGATGTCTGATCTGTCTGCGCGCTGCCGCTTCAAATCGAACACACTTCATCTCACAGCCGGTCCGTTTTGACGGCACACTTACGCTCACATCCGCATGTAAACATGTCGTCGGAGTGGAAGTTCTTCATTATGAGTTAAACAGAAACAAAGTTCACAATTTGTAATACAATATTAATATACAATATTGACTGTTTTTGCTCAAGTTCGCTGACGAAGTTTCAATCAAAGCCACAGTAGGACTGTTTTGTGTCTCCGAGCAACACAGCGGTGTTTCGATACTGACTGAATCCACGTTTTTGAATGAATCAAGTGAGTCAATGATTCAGTAACCCATTTATAAAGACAGTAGTCACTTGCCTCGTTTTTGAATGAATCAGCCGTTTAATGACTCGCTCATTAAAACAGCAATTTACCGTCTGCTACTGGTGGTATGGTTTCATTTTTAAAAGTATTGCATTTAAAAGAATGTGAACAATCTTTTAACAAAAATATTTAAAACATTCATCTTATAAAATTATTTATACATTTGAAATTTTGTGGTGTAAATGCGTTCATTTAGCTTCATTAAACGTTGTAAATGCATCTAATGCCACTTCAGATGCAGCTTCTGTTTCCTCGGCAGTGGAAAGATAAGAGATTGTTAAAATTTTTGCCAAAAATAAATTACTTTCCTGCTCCAAAGAGAAAGTAGGAAACACGATACAACAGAGTGTGGCCCCTGTCCCAAAAGTTTGTGTATAAATGTGATTTTTTTACTTGCAGCATATGTTGATCTTTTTCCTTTATGTTGTTTTCAGAGTGCACCAGAACACTTCATTTACATGTTAAATTCTCCCCCAAAATTTTTTTGATGCCCCCCAGAGAACCCCATAGAGAAAACGAGAAACACAAGGAACAGAGAAAAAAGAAAGAGGAATAAAGAAAAAGAAGAGATGCCCGCCAGAAAAAAAAAGAGGAGAGAAAGACATACTAAGAAAGAAAAGAATGAAAAAAAGAACAGAGAAAGAGACAAATAGAACAAGGAAAGAAGACAGGAAACCGACACAGAAAGGAAGAAGACAGAAAAGAAAAGAGAGAGAAAAAGGGGGGTGGGGGGGCGGGGGGGGGGTGGGAGAAAAAAAAAAGAACAAGAGAGAACAAAGAACAAGAAAGAGAAAAGAAAGATCCCCCAGAAACCCAGAGAAGAAGAAATAGAAAAGAAAAGAAAAAAAAAAAAAAAGAAGAGAAAGGAAAAGGATAGAGAGACAATAGAAAAGAGACAGAGTAAAGAAAGGAGAAAGAAAAAGACAGAGAAGAAAAAAAGAGAAAAGAAGAAAAACAGGAAGAAAGAAAAAAGAAGTACCCATAGATAAACAGAAAATACGAATAGGAGAAGGAAAAGCACGAACAAAAAGAAAGAGAATAAAGAAAGCTAAGAAAAATCGATAAGAAAAGAAGAGATGAATACAAGAAGAAATAAACAAAACAGAGACCCAGAAGAAGAGAAAAAAGACCAGAGAAAAAAGAAGCAAGAAAAAGAAGAAGACCAGATCCCCCAGAGAAGACAGCACAGAGAAAGAGAAAGAGAGACCCCAGAAGACGAAGCCCCCAAAAAAACAGAGAAGAAAAAAAGACCAGAAAAAAGACAGAGAGAAAATAAAAACCCATAACGAGGCCCAGAGGACAAGAGGAAAGAAATAAAAAGAATAAGAAGCGAGACAAGAAAAGGAGAGTAAAGAAAAAGAAAAAGAAGAAATATCCCACAGAAAAGAACCCATAAAAAAAGAGAATGTAGAGCAGAAAAAAAACAGAAAAGAGGACAGAAAAAAATAAAAAAGAGAAGAAAAAGAAGACCAGACGAGAAAAAGTAACATGCGAAGAAAGAAGCCCCCAGGAAGAGAGCCCCCAGAAGAAAAAGAGGAATATAAGAGAAGAACAGTAAAAAAGAGAAGAGAGAGACACTAAGAAACAAAGAAGAAAGAGACGAAAACACATGAGACAAAGAGACCCAGAGGAACAGAAGGAGCAAGCACCATAAAAGCCAGACAAGAACGCGATAAAAGAAGAAGCAGACAAACCCCAGAAAGAGAAAGACCAGAAAAAAGCAAAAGACCCAAAGAGATAGAAAGAAAGATAATATACAAAAAATGAGACAAAGAAGAAAGAAAGAGAAAAGAAAAAAGAGACCAGAAAGAGAGAAAAAAAAGAGAACCAGACCCAGAGAGAAGAGAAGAAAGAAAGAGAAGAAAAGAGAAAAATAGAAAGCAGAAGACCCAGAAGAAAACAGAGAAGAATAAGAAGAAGAAATACCCGAGACAAAAAATAAAGAAAAGAACAGAAAACAGAAAAAGGAAGAAAAAAATAGCCCCCAGCAACCCCAGAGACCCAGAGGACCCCCCTACAAGGCTCATATTGCAAACTTTGTCACCTTTTTGACCTCTTGTGAGTTTGCAGGTATGTAATGGTTAAATAAATTTAAAAAACACATGAGACTTGTACAGTTTAACGTCAATTTATTCATCAATTAACATTAATTAAAACATAAATAATCAAGTATTCATCAATTAACATCAATTGAAACATCAATCATCAATTCATCAATTAACATCAATTAAAAGCTTTATTTTTTCTCCCCAAATTCTGTCATTTACATTTAATTTTTTCTCAGAAATTCTGTTTTGTCTGTTTTAATTTTTCTTTATTTATGATTTAATATAAATTTATTATCAAAAAGGTAATCAAATGAAAACATAAACCATTAAAGATGTAATTACCTTTTTAAAATGTAATCAAATGAAAATGTAACTATTCATTTCATTTTTGTCCAAGTGCTTAACAACAGTGGTTTACTGTTAAAATAAAAACATGAAATAAAAACTTTTAAATTCCTTAATAATTGAGCGTGTGTAGACGATGAAATATAGAATAGCAGTCTTTTTGCAGTTTAATATTCACAGACACTAGTCCATATTACGATTCGATATCAAGTTCATATCAAGTTTCCATCCCAACTTTTGATTTATTCAACTGTATTTTGCTCAATTCTGTGACATTCCATGTTATACTGTAAATTCCATTTTTATTACTGGATTCTGTGATTCCATCTGCATTAGTGCCTTCAGATGCATTTCAATGCCCTGTTGAAATACTTTTGAAATTGTAGGTTAGGAGGAGGCCTCCGCTTTGTGTTTGCAGTCAATTTGCAGCATATATCCATCACACCGTCTTCATTATCTCCTGCAAAATTGAGTGCAAGGATTGCTGGGTAACGTGTGAGCTCAGTGCTTTGTCCTCTGCGTTGATGATTACCCCTGAAAGCTTCTTTATTGGCTTTTTAGAGGCCAGCTGTATCCACTCCTTCTTACTGACAGATTAGAAGTGTTGAGCTGGCAGGAGTGAGGGAAGAGATTTATTGTTTGCATTGCTACAGCGCCTCGACTCTCTCCTGTTCCCCCCATGGACAGATAATCAATAAACTGTGTCCACATGATGATGGGGCATGCATGTATCCTCCTCGGCCGGTGTTGAGTGTGAATAAGCCATTCACGGCCACACACACATATATTCAATGCAGCTTTTTGTGAGTGAGTCTATGGGTTTGATTCCTAGCGAACAACACACTTACGGATAAAATGTATACCTTGAATGCATTTCCATAATTTTCGCTTTAGGTGAAAGTGTCTAAATGTAGACAAAACACGGTATGTCTGTAAGCACGGATGACCTACATACTACATTTGCCAAAATGTGCAGTTTATAATATGCGGGCACATACTGTATCCCACAATGCACCTTGAGCACCCATTTACAATGTGATGAATAAATGAAAGCAATGTTAGCTTGGATTTTTACATAGAATTGAAATAGCCCTGTCAAGCTTGAAATATTAATCCAAAAATCTATTTTTAATACGACAGTTTAATGAGCCTTTAGACAAAAGCTAAAGAAAAAAAAAAGAGAGTGAGTATCATATTTGATACATCAGGCTTTTATGACTTATATACTGTATATTATATATATATATGAGTTTCCTTCATATGCAGTATGGCCATGTAAATATTTCTTATTTCTTAACCCTTTAACTGTCACCCATCCCCTCTAAATCCTAATCTAATCATGACAAACTATATATTGTTGGAAAGGTCTAAGACTCCTAAATAGGTATTTTACCAATGTTTTTGTAAAAAATTATGTAGGAAAAGTAATAGATTATTTTATGACAATAGTGCACCTCAAAAATCTACATCATAACAGGAGTTCTGACCTTTGTAGCAAAAAGTCTTCTTTGTTGCCTTTTTCTCTGTCACACTTTAGAAATCATCAGAAATCATATATCAACTGAAAACTTTACATCTCAAAATTCAGCCTTTGAAAGCCATTTTAAAATCAGACATTGCATTACCATGAAAATGGTACTGTCACGGTCACGGTGTGTGGAGGCAGGCAGGACGACGAGGACGACAAAGATTGCCGCAAAAGAAGGATTTTTAATGTAGCAACAACAAGGCAGAGACAGACACACACTCACTCGGGGTAATATTCACAATAACCGATAAACTAGAATACCAGAGACAGGAACTAATATAGGGCAGATAACGAGGAGCAGCACAATGAGGTGATTGACTAATAATTAGTACGGGCTAAACCAACAAAAGGGGAAGAAACCACAATAAACAGTCCACAGGGGCGTTACATTACTCCCCCCCCCTCCCAGAAGGTGCGTTCTCGCACCGTAGAAACAGAGGGAGGGAGGGGCGGAGGGGGACAAAGCAGAGGATGCGAGATGGTGACGGGGTAGGCAAAGGGCTGGCAGGCAGACCAGACAGGTGGAGGTTCCGGCGGAGGACGGACTTCCAGGAGGAGGACGGCTAACAGAGTCCAGGGAGGTGACGATGGAGGGAGGAGCCAGGGAGACGACAGGAGGGAACCGGAGCAGGAGGAGGAGCCAGGTGGGAGCCATAATAGCGGCCCACGGTGGAGCCGACGGAGGGAGGAGCCATGGAGGAGGAATGTCCACCGACTCCAGGGGGCCGACCAACGGCGGCGGAGCAGGAGCCCGAGGCAGAGACGGAGAGCCAACGAGCCAGGGGGCCAGGGTGAGGCCTAGTACTCTGGCGACCGAGGCGGAGATCCGGAGATCCGCGGCTGAGCCGGAGCGACTGTGGACCAAGGTGGAGCTGGAGGGAGGAGCCCAACGGAGCCGGTGGGACAGAGCGACGAGGTGCAGCCAGAGGAGTGGAGTCCAGAGGCGATGGCGGGTCGATGCCCGACCAAGGCGGAGCCGGAGGGACGAGGGAGCCCGGTGGAGCTGATGGATCGATGGGTGACGGTGGAGGCGAGGGAGCTAGGAGCCGAGGTGGAGCCACTGGG
Source organism: Sinocyclocheilus anophthalmus (assembly GCA_018155175.1). Lineage (NCBI taxonomy): Eukaryota > Metazoa > Chordata > Actinopteri > Cypriniformes > Cyprinidae > Sinocyclocheilus > Sinocyclocheilus anophthalmus. Next base: position 70,581 of record JADLZN010009180.1, on the reverse strand, counting down.
TCTACGGGGCGAGGAGGAGTCCGGGTCGAGGAGGCCGGAGGCAGAGGTGAGGGAGACTCCAACACCGGTGACGCTGGAGGATGGCAGTCCCGCGGAGCTCGCACCGCAATGATGGTGGGCTGAGGGCAAGCAAAGGGGCTGCCAGCTGACAGTGGTGGAGGAGGCTGAAGCGGGTGGGAGGGCGGGCATTTTCGAGGAGCGGCCACTGGAGGGCGCTTTCTAGGAGCAGGCACTGGAGGGCGCTTTCTAGGAGCGGGCACTGGAGGGCGCTCTGAGCTGAGTTCGGGGGCTGACTGGAAATGGCTCTCCGTCATCGGTGGGCTCAGGCTTATGCTCCGTACCGCGGGGAGATGGTGGGCTGGGCTCAGGGTCCTGAGTGGGGGCTGGTGTTGTTGTCCAGCGGGGGGGGGGGGGGGGGAGGTCCACGGTTATATGGGACTTGCATTACACCACACCACTCGAGAAGGCGGCGAGGCTCTCCCGAGGACCATCCCCGGACAACTGCGCTCGTGTGGTGGTGTTAAGTCCAACTTGATAGCATGTACAGAGGCAGTTGTCCGGGTAGTGAGTGAGGTGAGCCAGGGACAGAAAGTCATTCGTGTGGTCCTCAAGAGAGCGTTCCCCCTGCTCCAGCAGGAGGATTTGGAAGGCGGGGTAATCCATAACAAAAATAAAAACTGACAAAAACCGGAAAAACAAATGAGGGGACAGACGCCGCTATACTTTACTTAGTGGTCAGCTATTCACGGTGTGTGGAGGCAGGCAGGACAACAAGGATTCCAATAATGACTTTTAATGTAGACACAACAAGGCAGATTCAGGACGGACAGGGTAACATTAACAATAACCAATATACCAGAGACAGGAACTAATATAGGGCAGATAACGAGGGGCAGACAGGTGAGCACAATGAGGTGATTAACTAATATTTAGTACGGGCTAAACCAACAAAAGGGAAAGAAACCACAATAAACAGTCCACATGCGTTACAGGTACATCAATATCAGTTACAAAATGTTTTCGTTCATGCATTAATAAAAATTTAAGTTTGATCGGATGCCCTTTCTGTCTTGTCAAAATGTGAGTGGCAGTTAAAGGGTTAAGCTTCACTTTTTGACTATCTGTGTGTACGACTAAAATAAAATGAAGTTCTGATAGCTTGTAATGTATGTTATACTCACATTCTAACAGGATTTTTCAAAAAATTATGTATGATTATCATTAACCTAGGTGCTTCATCCAGTGTTTCATTTTTGAAATATTGACCACAATATAAAAGTTTTACTGGGTTTGCATTATAAAAGTAGGGATTTCAACTGTCATAAACAGGTGGACTTAATAAAAAGGAGTTTACTTGCTATAAAATGATGACTATCCATCAACTACATAAAGCAGTGAGGCTAGTAATTGTGTACACGGTTTCATGTTATAATCAGTCGATAGTTATTTAGGCTTAGAATTGTTGATGCGGTCCCTTATATACATAAAATGCAAACTGAAGTATATAATGTAATGAGGTTGTTTGACAACAGTGTTGCACACTGCATATTGTTTTACATATAGTTTTGGGAGTGTAGAGTATTTACTATATTAGCTCTTTAAGGATGATCTTAAAGGTATAGATCACTAAAAAATTTAAATTGTCATCATTTACTCACCCTCATGTCATTCCAATCCTGTACAATTGACTTTCTTGTGCAGAACACAAAGGAGGAATTAATGAACAATATCCTGTCCTGAAAAAATGTAGTCCATATGATTAGTGCATATGATTTGTGCATAATGTTCATTAATCAGACTACAGTTTCTGATGTACACCTGCAAGTAGGGCATTTGATCCAAGCATTAGTCTTTCTTTTGGAACAGGAGAACAGATTAATGAGTCTCTGGAAGGGTCCTTAGTCTCAAGAGTGATCATGTTAGTTCTGTAATGCTTTTAGTAATCACCAAAGTAAATGTAGATGTGCTGCACGTAGGATTTCTGCATTATTTATTGATTTAGCGGCTGCTTTTATAATAAGTGCCTCATGTTCTCCTGAGTATAGCTGTTTTGTTTTGACTAATGCATTGCATGTCGATGCCTTTACCTCAGGGCTTCAGGCTTTACTTTGGGGTTTATACTACATCACCACAGATTCCTGTTTGAAAGCTACTACTACCAGGCAGTAAACTTTTATTTTCATTAAAGGGATTTATCACCAAAAAATGAAAATTTTACTCGCCCTCTCATATTATTCCAAACCAAACATTTCTACTGCTGGTAGCCATTGACTTCCATAGTATTTTCCCATACTATGGACATCAATGGCTACAAGCAACTGTTTGGTTACGCAAGTTCATGCAAATATCTTTTATGTTCAATGGAAGAAAGAAACACATACAGGTTTGGAAAAACGTGAGGTGAATCATGACACTAGTAACTTCACACATGATGGAAAGAGACATATTTTATTACAAATTTATGTATCTTTATTCTGATTATATAATATATATATATATATACAGTGGGTTCGGAAAGTATTCAGACCCCCTTACATTTTTCACACTTTGTTATATTGCAGACATTTGCTAAAATCATTTAAGTTAATTTTTCCCCTCATTAATGTACACACAGCACCCCATATTGACAGAAAAACACAGAATTGTTGACATTTTTGCAGATTTATTAAAAAAGAAAAACTGAAATATCACATGGTCCTAAGTATTCAGACCCTTTGCTGTGACACTCATATATTTACTCAGGTGCTGTCTATTTCTTCTGATTATCCTTGAGATGGTTCTATACCTTCATTTGAGTCCAGCTGTGTTTTGATTATACTGATTGGACTTGATTAAGAAAGCCCGCCCCAAAAAACCCAAAAAAAACAACCTGTCTATATAAGACCTTACAGCTCAGAGTGCATGTCAGAGCAAATGAGAATCGTGAGGTCAAAGGAACTGCCTGAAGAGCTCAGAGACAGAATTGTGGCAAGGCACAGATCTGGCCAAGGTTACAAAAAAATTTCTGCTGCACTTAAGGTTCCTAAGAGCACAGTGGCCTCCATAATCCTTAAATGGAAGACATTTGGGATGACCAGAACCCTTCCTAGAGCTGGCCGTCCGGCCAAACTGAGCTATCGGGGGAGAAGAGCCTTGGTGAGAGAGGTAAAGAAGAACCCAAAGTCATTGTGGCTGAGCTCCAGAGATGCAGTTGGGAGATGGGAGAAAGTTGTTGAAAGTCAACCATCACTGCAGCCCTCGTCCAGTCGGGGCTTTATGGCAGAGTGGACCGATGGAAGCCTCTCCTCAGTGCAAGCCACATGAAAGCCCACATGGAGTTTGCTCCAAGATGGTGAGAAATAAGATTCTCTGGTCTGTTGAGACCAAGATAGAACTTTTTGGCCTTAATTCTAAATGGGTAGTTTGGAGAAAACCAGGCACTGCTCATCACCTGTCCAATACAGTCCCAACAGTGAAGCATGGTGGTGGCAGCATCATGCTGTGGGGGTGTTTTTCAGCTGCAGGGACAGGATGACTGTTTGCAATCGAGGGAAAGATGAATGTGGTCAAGTACAGGGATATCCTGGACGGAAACCTTCTCCAGAGTGATCAGGACCTTAGACTGGGCCGAAGGTTTACCTTCCAGTAAGACAATGACCCTAAGCACACAGCTAAAATACCGAAGGAGTGGCTTCACAACAACTCTGTGACTGTTCTTGAATGGCCCAGCCAGAGCCCTGACTTAAACCCAATTGAGCATCTCTGGAGAGACCTAAAAATGGCTGTCCACCAACGTTTACCATCCAACCTGACAGAACTGGAGAGATCTGCAAGGAGGAATGGCAGAGATCCCCAAATCCAGGTGTGAAACACTTGTTGCATTTTTCCCAAAAAGACTCATGGCTGTATTCAGACCCTTTGCTCAGTATTTAGTAGAAGCAAAGGGTCTGAATACTTAGGACCATGTGAATTTCAGTTTTTCTTTTTTAATAAATCTGCAAAATTGTCAACGATTCTGTGTTTTTCTGTCATTATGGGGTGCTGTGTTTACATTGAGGGGAAAAAAATAACTTAAATGATTTTAGCAAATGGCTGCAATATAACAAAGAGTGAAAAATGTAAGGGGGTCTGAATACTTTACGTACCCACTGTGTATGTATATACTTGGCTGGGTACAGTACTATATACAGTATACACTATACTATACTTATGCATACTATTTATTCTCTCTCTCTCTCTCTCTCTCTGTGAGATATAATAGATAGATAGATAGATAAGAGAATATAGTATAAATCATTTTTAATGTTACTAATATTATGTTTGAATATGCATACATTAACATTCATACACTACTGTTCAAACGTTTGAGGTTGGTAAAAATGTTTTTGAAAGAAGTCTCTTATGCTATGCAAGGCTGGATTTATTTGATAAAAATACAGCCAAAATAGTAATATTGCAAAATATTATTACTGTTTAAAATAACTTTTCTATTTGAATATACAGTATATTACAATGTAATTTGTTCCTGTGATGCAAAGCTGAATTTTCAGCATCATTACTCCAGTCTTCAGTGTCACTTGATCCTTCAGAAATCATTCTAATATGCTGATCTGCTGCTCAAGAAACATTTCTTATTATTATCAACATTGAAAACAGTTGTGTTGCTTAATATTTTTTTTGTGGAACCCATAATACTACTTTTTACCTATTATATCTATTTTTTCGATTCTTTGATGAATAGAAATTTCAGAAGAACAGCACTTATATGAAATAGATTTTTTTTGTAACATTAAAACTGTCACTTTTGATCCGTTTAATGCATTTTCATTTTATGTTTATAATGCAAAGTATTAAAAAGTAATTTTTTTATGGATCTTGGATTTTTCACATCACCTTTTCTGAAAATCTGAGACCAACCAGCAGCCATTCTCATTCGCAACTTTGAGGACATATGGGCTCCGCACTGCCAGTGTGAGGAAGAGTCGTCTGTCTAGAGATCCATCTTTAGAAACTCAGTGGGATTTGTCAGTGCTCTCCGGGAATATGGTCTCTCCTGTCTTTAAGAGTAATTTTCCCTTCCTTGTTCGACCAGCACGCTCTCCGCAGTCAGTCCCTTTAACAAGCACTATGATGACATCTCTGTCACAGCTGCTGCCTGTGGTCATCGCGTTAAAGTCGATATAATGGCACACACCATTAACATTCTCCCGAATGGGAGGTGGGAATAGATATGATTCGAAAGCAAAAATGATATGCCTCATGGAGAACGGTTCAGTGTCATATATCCCTATAAAGCTGAAAGGGACAGAGAGCAAGTACTCAGCAAAGAAAATTCTGACATCATTTTGGTCCACGTCATTTGAAACCATTATGATTTTTTTTTCAATTGTGTGTAAAGAGCAGCATGAACACTCTGCACAATCTCTCCATTTGTCGTTCAAAGAGGACATTTATTTGATTTTAAAATGTCACACAGATCGGAAGTATGCTTGCATGATATTCTTGTGTAACTAAATAAAAATATAATTGATAAACTAAATTAGAGGTCTGCACGGGACAATTTTTTTAGTCCCGCACCCGCAAGGTTATATTCCGCACCCACCCGCTCCCGCTATATATTCACTCTTTGTTCACCCGCTGTCCACTTAGAATAATTTTCTTCCCGACCCGACCATTCCTTCTTTTTTAGATCTTGTTTCCAGATCTTTAAATTTCCGCTACTGAAAGAAAGAGAGAGAGGCTAACAAATAAAAGTGTAGTCTGCACAAAATTGTATGTTATTTTATTCATCTTGTCAAGAGTCTTGAATTTATTGACTTTGACTTGAATTTATATGAATTATCTTAAGACACAAAATATTTTATGCAACACAGTAGGAAAAAAAGTGTCAAATGTTTTTATTTTTATTCCTCTTGTTTTATTTTTATTCGTCTTGTCAGGATACAATTCGTTTAACATTTACAACACAATAGGAAAAAGTGTCGCAGAGAGAAAAAATAAAATAAAAATGTAGGTTGTACAAAAATAGCCTATTAGCTATTTTTATTCGTCTTGTCAAAATACTAAATTCGTTTGACATTTTTCTGTTAACACAGTAGGAAAAGTGTCGCAGAGAAAAATAAATAAATACGACAGCTGTCATTTAAAATTATAGGCTAAGCAAAATATAAAAAAACCAGAATTGAACATCCTTCAAGGAAAGCGCATCCACACTTTGCTCCATCCTTATTCTGCTCTGACACTCATCGACATAATCTTTCTTTTTTGGTCTGCAGATGTTCTCTTGACTTTACCAGTTGTCCTCAACTTTCATTTCCTAATTAAATTGAAGACTGTGGAAGTTGCAAGAACAAAGCATTTGTTTTGTGTTCGATTAGATTAGAGCAATTATCTTTATTTTCTGATTCTTGGTCTGCTGCTTAGAGGAGCCATTGCTTTTTTCAAGCACAACACCCTGAGAGTTTGACATGTTGAAAAGGCCTAATGAATCAGTTAACTTATAAGGGCTTACAAAAATCCAATCCATCATCCATTAAACGTTTCTAGAATATGTCAAGAATAAGTTTGTTCACTGCAGACTTTTCTCCCCAAAAACAGTAGTGTATACAAAAATGATGTATTTGTTTTGGAGTAGTTTTTGATTTATTATATAGTACCATCTACTCTAATCTAATCTAACCCTAAAATCTGAGGACAAGGGTTTATAGGAATGACCAGCATAAAAAAAAAAAAAAAAAAAGAAGGTTGATCCAGGATTATGTTCTGCTCGTTTAAACTGCATTAAACAACTTGGATGATTTTAATAGCTGGTTTCACCCTGCTTGACTTCAAACCACTTCAACCGATTGATCGTTTTCCCAAACAGTTTATACAAATAAGTTTGTATTGATCGTGTAAAATGGATTACACCACAGGAGACTGTCTTAATAAGTGAATACCTTCATGTTTTCCCACAGGAGAAGAGAATCTGCTGGCGATACTGAAAAGAAGATGGTGGAAGTACATGATTCTGGGATTGATTGATATAGAGGCCAATTACCTGGTCATCAAAGCCTACCAGTACACCACACTGACCAGCGTTCAGGTATATGATTATGTTTATGAGTCTGTGTTTGTGCCTTGTGAAGGAAAGAAAAGACAGATTATCAAACAGCCAATGTCCTAAGAAGCAAAAGCGCAGTGGCTTGAGGCTTTTATTGGGCCTGTCTGATTGGCGGTTAAATCTCGGCTGTTTGCTTCACATTGCGCTTGTCATTTAATCTTCATTACAGTGCTGTTAGTGCTGAAAGAGCCTTATTCACATCACTGCTAATGGTGTTTGATTAGTGGCCAGAGGAGGTCTCAATGATTATTAGAGATTCCAGCAGAGAAAAGGATCGATTTTTTCACTTCTCACTCTTCTGTTGCCATCACCGACGGTCATTACGAGCACCCTTGTTGATGCAAAGACTGTCATCAACTATTTGTTAGAGAACGTGCTGGCATCCAGTCATGTATTAGCCTAGCCTACCCTACCATTAGACATTAAAAGGGACATTCAGACAGGCTTTTTTTTAGATCTGCACGCATAACTGAGAGGATTACTCTTATCCACAATAATGATATTACGCAGCGCCTGAAAATAGTCCCCAGCACGCTACTTGTGCAAGCAGGTGGTCACGTTGGTTATGTTGACGGAAGTCAGCCTATTTTCAGGCGCTGCATAATATCATTGCGCCTGCTGCACCCATGGTACGGCAGCAAAGTTGCTTGATTATTACGCCGGAATGAGAGTATAGTTCCTAGCCATATCGGTCTAGAAAATCGCAACTTTTCATTTTCCATCGGTCTGAGTCTTAGTACATGATGTAACTACAGAAGAGTCGAGTTTTAAATAGGAAAAATATAGAAACTCTTTGGTCATTTTTGAGCGAGATGCTAACGGTCTAATCAGATTCAATGATCTATGCTAAGCTACAGCTAAAAGTGCTACCGCCAGACCCGGAGATCGGCTGAATGGATTGGAAAACGGTAAAACTCAACTGTTTAACTCTAGGGGAGTTGGAAAATGAGCCTATTTTCAAAAATAGTGGAGTGTTCCTTTAAAACAAGACTGTGTGTTGTTATTGATTTTTTCTGTTATAAGATCCCATAGCATTATGATAGCACAGGACTACAGGTGAATACAGATGCTGTTCGATTTTATAAGCCCCAAAAACACTATGAAGGCATCATGCACCCTCATATTTTTGTGGGTATTGATTGCAACTTGTAAAAAATGTGCAAAGCCCTATTTGCAGTATCTTTGATAATTAACTTTCATGATGATTGTTTGTAGTTGAAGTAGAAGTTTGTCAGAAATCTCTCATTTACATGGCTAAATTTGGTCAGTCCAATTGAATTGGGCCTTACACAGATCATTTGCTTTAAATTTGAAATTTTATTATTATCTGTCACTCTATTAAATCAAACATTTATGCAAAAGTTGCTTCTTTCATGTTTCGCAACACTTTCAAAGTGAAATGTCCAGTAAGTGGAGCGAAAAGTCATTTCAGTTTTATCTGAAACAGATGAACATGAATCCGGCAATGTTTTATTATGCTGGTTGTTGTACATATTGTCCAAAGTGGTGCTAAGAGGTTAATGCTCTATTGCAGTGGTTGCCAACCCGTCGATCGCGATCGACTGGTAGATCTTTATCACTGTCCCAGTAGATCCCGAAAATAACAGTAAAATAAGTACAAAAATGCATTACATTTCTGGGGTTATATTAATGTATCACTTAAGGGAACTGTCTTGAGAAAAGTTTCGATTGCAATGGCATTTTCTTCTCCTCCGTATAAAGCGGAGCTCTGCTTTGTTTACAGCGGTAAACAAGGAAAGGCTATAGTGCGGTCGGTTCATAAGCAGTTTTGCCAAGTCCATGGTTTTCCCGTGGAATTGGGCTACTTTAACACTGTTGCCGCGGGTTGTTGTTCATGTCCGCGGGTTGAAGCGACCCCAATAACGTGATATTTAGCCCCTGGAATGTGAATTTTACTGGAAGATCCCCGCCGAAAAACGTGGCAACCCTGTTCATAAACGTCACCTGCTGTCAGATGGTTGCCTCTAATTTCAAATGGCTAGATATTTTTGTTTAAAGCCAGTTTGTTTGTTATAAAGCAAATAGCCAATTTTCAAGCCTAAATTTCAAGCCTAAATTTGCTTAAATATCAGAATCAGAATCCAATTTGCTAGTTTAAAAAAAAGAACGAAAAGAAAATCTGAATTCTGAATCAGCAATGACCGGCGCATCACTAATTAAAATACTAAGTAAAAGGCCTCAAATAGTTGAAGTACAATCTGGGATGTCTTTTTCTATCAATTCTTCAATAGGTAGATCTTGTCTTTCATAAAGGCCGAGGTCAGGGATCTTGGGCCTAAAAAGGTTGGTGACCACTGCTCTATTGTGTTTAACAATAACATACTTTCTACATTAAACCTTACCATAGTGTTAACAGAAGCAAATGTGAGATAAATATTCATTTGCTAAAGCAACCATGACATTTTAGATTGTTTCTAAAAGTCTTTGAGCTAATTTACCTGACTCTGAGCACTCTGTATTGCAAGTGCAATAATGTACCGGGTGAGTTATCGAGCAAGTTTACGGTGCCAGAAAAGCTATACATATAAAGCTGGTTATGCAAAATGTATTTGTTTACAAATGATGCACTAAACTGTTCTGAGGTCGTAACATAGCATTTTGAAAGAAATTGCATAAAAAGGCTTTTTAGTCTATATTCTGCCCTTGTTATAATTTGTATGAAAAGGAGGAAAAGTTATTGGTGTTTTACTGCCAACAGTGTTAATTTCAGCTGGAAACAGCAGTAAATTATATCTATTGGTGCATATTTGGAGTTTTGCAAAAGATGTAGGTTAATGTATGTTTTACAATGAGACTATAATGCTTTGGCACATGATGTTTTTAGTCCACAAACCTGCATCTTATTCACAAACCACCCACAATTCAGTTTACCAGATACTTTTTCATTTATTTCTGGTAATTTTCCCATATTTGCAAACAAAAAGCAGTCAATGCATGTAAATAAAATGTGATTTATCATCATATATTTATGTGTCCTTCTATAATATATAGAGGGGAATTCACTAAACAATTGCTAAGCTTTTGCATGTGGTCTTCCAGGTCTTTATTTACAAACCACCCACAATCAAGTTTAATTAGACACAAGAATTGCAATTAAGTATTTTTTAAATGCTTGTTTGCAACATTTCTTTAATGAATTGGGGGAAAACAAAAGCAGACAATGCATGCAAATAAACAGCGTAATCATTGTGAATTTCAAATATGACTTTTTTCTGTGGAACAAAGTTAGTATGGAAATATCAAAGCTGCTCTTATCTATACACTGAAACTGCATGATCACTGGCTGTCAAATTAAGTTTTATCTTAGCTTAGTCTATTAAACACAATAATACAGTATATTAGCTCAGAATCTGAATTTTATCCTCTTGCAGGCAACTTTACTAATATATGATTATATCTTACACATATATATTGAACTACCAAGTTGTTTAGGTCATGTTTTCTCTCGCCTAGGGCATCCAGTGAGCCAGAACGGCCTCAAAATAATAGGTGCATGACGTCCCTGCAAACATGCACTGATTTGTTTTCAAGAGTCTTTTTTTTTAACACGCCCATGGCGACCAATCAGCAGGTACCGCTAGTTCAGCACTTCTCTGGTGCCTGTACAGCACAACCTGTGCGCCCGACTTTAAAGCGTTATCTGTCTCTGTGTTCTCTACCCAGCACAAAAGAGAATTTAGACTCTCACCGTCGTAAAGTTCATACCGCTCAGAGCCACTGGAGACTGCAGCGTCTCTGATCAGACAGTGGAACCAGACGCTCCTGCAGGTCAATCAAAAACAGAAACCCTGAAGCACGCCACCAGACTTCCTAATGATTTCCACTGCATTTCTGTGCAACCAACTTTAATATAAATACTGTAGACGGGCAACACTTTGTTTTAGAAAGTCAGGTGGTGTTAGATGAGAAAGCTATGGAAGCTTGTTTCTGCCACAGGATGAAAAAGTACAAAAGGTGATTGCTTTTTATCTCACAATTCTGCCTTTTCTCACTATTCTGAGTTTATGTCTCACAATTCTGCCTTTTTTCTCACAATGAATAACTGGCACTTCTGTTGACTTTTCTCTCCGAATTTTGAGTTTACATCTTGCAAATCAGTTTTTTGATTTCTGCCACAGGATTAAAAAAAAGTTTAAAAAAAAGTTATTGCGACATATCTCACAATTCACTTTTTTCTCTCGGAATTCTGCATTTATAATATTACGTTTTTAGGTTTCTCACAATTCTGACTTTTCTTCGTAATTTGCAAGATATAAACCCAGAATTGCGAGAAAAGCCAAAATTTTGAGATAAATTCACAATTACCTTTTATTCTTATTCTTATTCTTAATTCATTTAGTAGGAATCACACTAAATGAATGTTAAATTGACACAAATTTTAATATAATATTTTTTGTAATAATATTAGTCAATTTAGGAATGCAATTTAGGAATTTTATTTTATTAAATTTGGTCGTGTCTAAGATTGTTGGTTAGAAGTAAACTTTTCCTTCCATGCAAAGTCTCCTGGGTTCAGTGTTTTATTAAAATAAACCAAAATCGCAGCTATAAATCATTGAATGAAAATGAGCAACATTTGTTTGGAACGGAGCACCGTGTGCAGATGAGCAATACATAAGTGAGGAACTCTGGCAGATTTTTAACAGGATCTGCACTGATGACAAACAGCAAAACATTTAGATTTAGATTTCAGCATTGAAACTCATTATAACACACTCTAATGAACTAAAACCTCCTGCTTGAAAATTATTCTGTGTTAGATGCATTTATTAATTTAACAGACTCTTTTATCCAAAGCAATTTACCAGTGAGGAACTCTACAGCATTAGTTATACATCGCAAGGAAAAAGGTAACATAAAGTGCTCAAAACAAAGTTTCAGCGTTAGCCAGAAAAGTAGAAGCTACTGCTGAGATAACTTTACAAAAAATGACCACAGTAGCATATAGTTTCCTCCAAAATACCATAGGCATTTGTGCAATTTAATCTTAAATTTCCTGTTGCTGTTGTTTATAATATGTTCATTTTCCAGTTTTAATAAAGTTCTATTAAATATATTTCTTTTAGACAGTTGACACTTATGTAAATAAAGAGAAAAAACAATAATGCGGTGTGTGCGCTCGTTGCTATTTCAAAAGCGCTAGTAATTCGACGTCACATAGAGCTTCTGAGAAGTTATGATGATATGGCTTTTATAAAACAATTGTTAAAGAAGTTTTAAAAGCTGTTACTTTGTCTGTTTTTGCTCCGTTAACGATAGTGTTACTTCATTGCTGTTTCGTTCCTGTTTGAATTAACGATTCACTTTCATTTCATTCGTGAATCAGCGTTCGATTTAATGAACGATTCAGTCATTCACTCATTACGATGGCCAAGAGAGCTCAACGCGCTGCAAATGAAAAAACACCTGCAAATTAACAAAATATCTTCATCAATCTGACAACACACACGATGCAAATAGGCTACTCACAACTCAAACAAATAAAGAAACGCGCTGCAAGAACAGAAGCATGCTGCGAATACTCAAAACACAAACAAAAACATAGTTCATATTTTAATTTCGTTGAGGTAATTTTGTTGTGGTTTGTGCTACTTTCGCGTTTCTGTATTTGGTTGGGTTGTGTGTATTTGCAACGCGTTTCTTTAGGCTAAATATTTGTCGGTTGTGTTGTGAGGATTTGCAGCGTGTTTTGTATTTGGTTGTGTTGCGAGTATTTGCAGCACGTGCTGTCAAACTGATGAAGATGTTTTCATAATTTGCTGGGTGCTTTTTCTATTTGCATGCGTTTTCTGAAGTTGCAGCGCGTTGAGCTCTCTCGGCCACCATACTAATTACGTCGCCACCTATTGGCGTATCGATGTAACAGAAAGAGTCCTATCCATCTATCTACTACACAGTATCAAAAAAGATATATAATTGTTTGAATAATCATTAATTATGATTCTAAATATTACAGTACCGAGATCCCACATAAATGTATCATAATTTTTTGTATTAACTTGTATTATTATGTTTTGCGGTTATCGAAGTAAATTTTCAATAGCCTAGTAAGAGTAAGAGGATATTAGTAAATTGTAGAGTAAAAGTATATTAAATTGTGTATAGTAGGAATCAAATGAAGTCACAAACAAAAACAGAAAGAAAAACAAAACTGATAAACAAGCCAGAGGCCTTAAAAGAAGCAGTGCATTTTCAGCTCTAAATGAGCAAGAAATATTCTCACGTTTCTAGTCTAACACGATAGCTTGTTTGATGAGGTCAGGCAGGTTGCTGCTCATCCCACACTGGAGCACATCATGTTTCACTCTTCTCCGTGTGAAGAGATGCTTCCTACCTCCCAAACTTTTGCATGCCATTTCCCCTATGGTTCACAACAAGCGTATTTTAATATTTTTATACAGACAGTAATGAGGTTACACAATGACTCATCAATATTAATAGGCAGTCATGCCGAACCCTGCGATGGAGTCTTTAAAATGTAAAAATCTTTAAAACATTTGCCCATTAAGGGTAGATGATTACTTGTTATAGATGGTCATGGTGTTGGCTGAGGTCCAGAATGCAAATATCTTGACTAATTCTGCTTATATTTTCTCTTCTTTCTCTCCTTTTCTCTTTTTCGTTTTATCGACTAAGCCAAAAATTGTGGAGTTTTAACAAATGTCTCCACATTTTGTCTCCACAATGTCAACACATTTTATGACCTCATTATATCTCTTGTGTGTCCTTCAGTCATTGAAGGCTTATGAAAAATTTATTTTCTCTAAACTTTTCAGTACCTCACTAGAGGAATATGAACAGGTTAGAGCTGAACATTGGACTCTGGAATATGATCAGTTAACTCAAATAAGCCCAGTGTGCACTGCTACATCACGGCAGAGAGCTATTTAAATGAGTTCAGAGATTCCACACCTCCATCCAAAGAGGTTTCTAGTGAAGGTTATCAATCAGCATTGAAAAATAATAATACATTGAATAAAGGGTTCCCTTTACGTTTTCGAGTTATGAGTTTCTATATGGTAAATCTATCATTCTTATCTTAGCGTTTCTGTCTCACCTATTGGTCTATCTATCTAATCTATCTATCTATCTATCTATCTATCTGTCATTCTATTTTCTGTAGAAAAATGTTTTTCGAGTTTTGTATAAATATGGGATATCTGTATATATGGAATATTATCTGTATCTATCTATCTATCTATCTATCTATCTATCTATCTATCTATCTATCTATCTATCCTTAAAATATTTCCTATCTATCTATCTAATCTATCTATCGATCTATCTTCTATCTGTCTGTCTTTCTGTCTGTCTTTCTGTCTGTCTGTCTTGTCGTCTGTCTGTCTATCTGTCCTGTCTGTCTGTCTGTCCTTTCTGTCGTTCGTCTATCACCTATTGTTCTGTCTATCTGTCGTTCTATTTTCTATAATTGAATTTGAATTTTAAAATATTTTTTTGACAGTTATTTTGTATAAATATGGGATATTATCTATCTTTCTGGGATATGGGATTCTATTGATCGTTCTATTGTTCTTTCTATCATTCTTTTGTTCTATCATTCTATAATTTTTCCATTCTATTGTTCTATCGTTCTTTCTATCGTCTGTTTTATCTATCGTTTGTTCATTTCGTTTCTATGTCTCGTATCTATCTCATCTATCTGATCGATCTATCTATCTATCTATCTATCTATCGATCTATCTATCTATCTATCTTCTATCACCTATTGTTCCATCTATTTGTTGTTTTATCTATCACCTGTTGTTCTGTCTATCTGTCGTTCTATTTTCTATAATTGGATTTGACTTTAAAAATGTGTTTTTGACAGTTATTTTGTATAAATTGGGATATTATCGAGCTTTTCTGGGATATGGAGTCTATTGCGTCTATGGTCTAAGATCGTTCTTTCTATCATTCTTGTTTTATCTATCGTTTGTTCATTCGTTCTATGTCTCGTGTCTATCTATCTATCTATCTATCTATCTATCTATCTATCTATCGTTCTATCGTTCTATAACATATTGTTCCATCTATTTGTCGTTTTATCGATCACCTGTTGTTCTGTCTATCTGTCGTTCTATTTTCTATAATTGAATTTGAATTTTAAAATGCTTATGTTTTGAGTAATTTTGAATGAGTTATTTTGTATGAATATGGGATATGTCAAAACATGTTTTTGATTTTTACTGAATACAGATTTTCAATGTATTCCACAGCTGCTGGACTGCTTCGTGATCCCTGTGGTGTTGCTGCTGTCATGGTTCTTCCTGTTAGTCAGGTATAAAGTGCTGCACTTTGTGGGTGTGGGCGTGTGTCTCCTGGGCATGGGCTGCATGGTGGGCGCTGACGTCCTGGTGGGCCGACAGCAAGGCCTCGGTAAGTCCTCGCCCCTCCACGATGCCGCGGTACACCCTGAATATTAACCCGCACAATAACCCTCTCTCGTTTCCCTTGGGTGGTGTTTTGTTTCACGTGCAGCCACAGTCCAGACGTTACATCAGTGTAAAGCACTGCCCAATCCTCCCGAGAATCCTGGATCATGCGGATTGATTCAGTTTCAGAGTCTGTTATTAAATATGAATGAACAGTAGGGGCTTGTCCATACAATTTCACACACAGCTTTCCCCACGGGGCGGTCTAATGAAAATCACACTAATTTGCTGCGATTCTGCTGTTGTTAGAGTTGTCTCTGAATAATTTACCTACCACTGAGTTAATGTTACATTTACATTTATGCATTGGGCAGATGCTTTTATCCAGAGTGACTTACAGAGCATTCGAGTATACATTTTATTAGTATGCTTGTTCCCTGAGAATTTAGATTTCTTACACATACATTAAAATATTATTTTCATTGTCATTGTTTTTGAGTTCACTTAATTTTTACATATATATATATATATATATATATATATAGAGATATATATATATATATATATTATTACTATAGAAGCTTCATGTCCATGTTTTTTATACAGGGGACCATAAGCTTTTAGGGGATTTATTGGTTCTTGCGGGAGCGACGCTCTACGGCATCTCCAATGTATGTGAGGAGTTCATCGTGAAGAACCTGAGCCGAGTCGAATTCCTGGGAATGATGGGTCTCTTTGGCTCCTTCTTCAGTGGTATCCAACTGTGAGTCTCTTACTATTAACTTTTAAAGATCAAATAATTGTAATTGTAGATTTGTGGCCTTTCCTCCAGGTCTCTTAGCTTTGAGGCCATCAATATGCTAGTATACTTATAAAACTTGACAAAATGAACTATTACACTTATATTTTTGAGAAAATTGTTTTTGTTCAATAAAATGATCTTTAAGATGACAGTCTTTTTAATGACTGTAATTTAGGGATGCACAATATATACTACCCAAGCGGCAACCTCCCGCTCTCTCTCGTGAAGCCAACACGGAAATGACTTAAACTGTAATTCGGCTGTAATTGGCTGCAAAAGGGAGTCAGTCCCATAGACTCCCATGTTAAAATGTCTAATTTTACAGCAGAAAATGTTTACAACCTGGTTCAAAAAATGATTTTGGTCTTTATAGCTAATTTTGCCCTTCATGACAACTGTGAGGGGGGTGAATTTTTTATAACTCATCCCTTTAAATGATATTAAGCCTTAAAGTTCTGCATAATTAAGGGCGTGGCCACTTGAGTGACAGGTGGATTGCCGCTGCTGACACTGCCGTCGATCTAGGTGGGCGTGGCTTCAGCAACCAGCTCCCGCCTTTTTGCCCATTTTCGATTATCCGGGCGTGACGCGCGGTGACGCGCTGCTCCGCCTACTTTGAGCTTCAAAAACGCTCTTCAAAAACCTACGGGTGACGTCACAGACACTACGTCCAAGTTTTTTATACAGTCTATGATACTACCAATGAAATGATTGAGGTCAGTAAGATTTTTTTTTAATTCATACTTTTATTCAGCAAGGATGCATTAAATTGATCAAAAGTGACAGTAAAGACATGTTACAAAAGATGCATATTTCAAATAAATGTTGTTTCAAATCTTTTTAGCTCTGCCATCAAAAAAATTTAATACATTTTAGAATATATGACAATATAAAAGTCATTTTAAATTGTAACAATATTACTGTTTTGCTGCATTTTTTATCAAATAAATGCAGTTAAATGAGCTTAAGAGATTTTTTCCAAAACATTTTAAAAAATCTTACTGACCCCAACCGGTAGTTTACATTGGTACCATATAGTTTTACAATTTATCGCTTATTTAGTGATACAATTTATCACTATTAGTTAACTAATATTAACTAATATTTAATATATATCAGCATTTTCATGTTCATTTTCCTTATTTTTACATTTAACTGTCCACTGCTGTCATCTAATACTCACTTCGAGTTTATATTTAATAACACTTTTAAATATAACCTCAAAAATGAATCTCCAGTATCCATCCATACTGTACATTATAATGCAGTCATGCTTGTATTAACTTATATCTTTTAAATGAATGATTTTGGTTTATATTTTTTAAATGTAATAGTATTTAGTTGCATTTTTCATTTATTTAGTCAAAATAGTATGGGATTTTAAAATCCTACATTTATTGATTATCAAGCTATTTAATTATATACGCTTATGGATATTACCCAGAATATCTCTGCATCCCTACTGCCAATTAAAAAAACAAAAAAAAACTTTGCTTTTGCTTTCATACCTTTGCTGTGATGTAAACTAAAAACTATAGTCTATCATACCCTTGATTAAGATCATTTACACCAAGTTACTCCAGGGTTTCCTGTTAACTGTTTAACCATGTTAAACTCTAGTAGCAGGAGATCACCTTCACATGGTTTTCACAGAAACATAATGATTTTTTTAGTTGGATTGCCATCCACCTGCCGTCATCCTCAGATCCACCTCACAGTTTGACGTTTACACAGCCTGCGTGTTTAATTATAATTTCCACCAGAGCCGTTTGGATCTCCGGCACCACATATCCCAGCTACTTCCAAGCGCCAGCCAGCTGGAAGGTTCTCGTCTCCCGTCTTTTTTATCCATCCGCAAACGAGGCCCATTTGGACCGCCTGCGTCCCGCAGCAAACATACAGCCGCTCCAGCTGGAGTCGCGTTCTCATCTAACACCTTTATTCCCCCGCTGCCGGAGCTTCGCTGCGCTTTAACATCTATATTTGTGGCGTATTTATATAAACGCCAACGACACTGTTTATTCATGCCAGCTGGGTGTAATTAATTATGCTGAAAGGCATTCATATCTGACAGCAGGCTGGAACTGTGGACGACAGTCAAACACTGCTTTCACTTAAAGTCTGACTGCTTCATAAAGGGCTCTGGAGGAAGCAGCGTGACAACCACACTGGATCTAGAATATTCTCTCTTTCTCTGCCTGCATCAAATAGTTTCATCTGCAGGCGTCAGATCTCCCGCTGATGTACCACTAGACGCTGTCGGCCGATGAGACTTGTAGCCTTGGCAACAGATCATCTGTGACGGCTCTACACAGGTGTCACACGGGGCCAGAGGATTGTTTCCTGCGCGGCTTTAATTGTGCGTGGGGGGGATGGGATGACCTGTCATTGTTAGTAAGTCGGAAAAGCTCATACTGAACCGGCTGCATGTCACGAGAATCCCTCTGACTGTTCAGGAGGGCTTCAGGGGAGATTGACAGCTCTTTGCTGAGGCTGGCTGGATTTGTCACACTGGCCGTTGTTGCCGAAATCGTCCACCTGTCAAAATGTAGCATGCTGTCGAGACTTCGGCGCTGTCGCTATTTATCTTTTATTGACGTTCTGGTTTTTCCCAAGCTCAGCTGTGGCTGATGGGAGTTGTGCTGTGTTTCTGTTTTTCAGGGCCATTATGGAGCACAAGGAGCTTCTGAAGGTGCAGTGGGACTGGCAGATCGGTAAGCTGGTGATTTCGATGGTTTTCACACTTGGTTTGATTGCTTGATCCCAACCTGAGTTGAATTCAATAATCCTCTCCCTCCCATTGGTCTCTTTTCACAATGTACCACTGAACCTGAAAGCGGTTTTACTGCAAATAATTTCGTTATTAGCAAGTATTTTTGTCCAAAAAAAAAAAGAAGTTCACTAAATTAACAATTTTAAAAGATGTTTTTAGAGAATGCATGTTTAACATGAAGTCATGAACAATTGTTGTCGTATTGCTTTGGTAGATATTTTATTTTAAATAAAAAGTTAAAAACAAATGGAGAATCTGCCAGTGCAATAAGACAAAATACACTTATATTTGCAATACAATCTACAAAATTAAGTCTAAGTACATTTTAACCAAGGGAAACTGATCTCGTTTCAAAGATTTGTAAATACACTAAAATTCAAAAGTTTTTTTTAACTGTCCTTTTAAAAAAAAACAGTTATTAGTCTTTTATGCTCACTAAGGTTGTATTTATTTGATCAAAAATGCAGTTAAAAACAGTAATATTGTGAAATAAAATTACAATTTAAAATAACTATTTTCTACATGGTCAGAGGACTAATAATTATGGTGTTACATGTTAGACATTTTGTCCAAGTATTGCATTACATTTAAGAAATTTAATGACAGACATTATAAACAACATTATAAAAATGAAAACCATATATATATTATATATATATATATATCTATAGATAGATATATATAATATATATATATATTATTAAATATATATATATATATACAGTGGGGACGGAAAGTATTCAGACCCCCTTAAATTTCACTTTGTTATATTGCAGCCATTTTCTAAAATCATTTAAGTTAAATTTTTTCCTTCATTAATGTACACACAGCACCCCATATGACAGAAAAACACAGAATGTTGACATTTTTGCAGATTTATTAAAAAAAAAAAACTGAAATATCAAATGGTCCTAAGTATTCAGACCCTTTTGCTCATTATTTAGTAGAAGCACCCTTTTGATTTTAATACAGCCATGAGTCTTTTTGGAAAGATGCAACAAGTTTTTCACACCTGGATTTTGGGATCCTCTGCCATTCCTCCTTGCAAATCCTCTCCAGTTCTTTAAGGTTGGATGTAAACGTTGGTGGACAGCCCTTTTTAGGTATCTCCAGAGATGCTCAATTGGGTTTAAAACAGGGCTCTGGCTGGGCCATTCAAGAACAGTCACAGAGTTGTTGGGAAGCCACTCCTTTGTTATTTTAGCTGTGTGCTTAGGGTCATTGTCTTTTTGTAAGGTAAACCTTCGGCCCAGTCTGAGCACTGAGCACTCTGGAGAAGGTTTTCGTCAAGGATATCCCTGTACTTGGCCACATTAATCTTTCCCTCGATTGCAACCAGTCGCCTGTCCCTGCAGCTGAAAAACACCCCCACAGCATGATGCTGCCACACCATGCTTCACTGTTGGGACTGTAATGGACAGGTGATGAGCAGTGACTGGTTTTCTCCACACATACCCGCTATAGAATTAAGGACAAAAAGTTCTAAGATTCTTGGTCTCATCAGACCAGAGAATCTTATTTCTCAACATCTTGGAGTCCTTCACGTGTTTTTTAGCAAACTCCATGCAGGGTTGGTCTTTCATGTGTCTTGCTCTGAGGAGAGGCTTCCGTCGGGCCACTCTGTCATAAAGCCCGACTGGTGGAGGGCTGCAGTGATTGTTGACTTTCTACAACTTTCTCCTATCTCTCGACTGCATCTCTGGAGCTCATCCACAGTGATCTTTGGGTTCTTCTTTTACCTCTCTCACCAAGGCTCTTCTCCACCGATAGCTCCGTTTGGCTGGACGGCCTGCTCTAGGAAGGGTTCTGGTCGTCCCACACATCTTCCATTAAGGATTATGGAGGCCACTGTGCTCTTAGGAACCTTAAGGAAATTTTTTTGTAACCTTGGCCAGATCTGGGCCTTGCCACAATTCTGTCTCTGAGCTCGTCAGGCAGTTCCTTTGACCTCATGATACTCATTTGCTCTGACATGCACTGTGAGCTGTAAGGTCTTTTATAGACAGGTGTGTGGTTTTCCTAATCAAGTCCAAGCAGTATAAGCAAACACAGCTTGGACTCAAATGAATGTGTAGAACCATCTCAAGGATGATCAAAGAAATGGACAGCACCTGAGTTAAATATATGAGTGTCACAGCAAGGGTCTGAATACTTAGGACCATGTGATATTTCAGTTTTCCTTTTTTAATAAATCTGCACAAATGTCAACACTTCTGTGTTTTTCTGTCATATGGGGTGCTGTGTGTACATTAATGAGGGGGGAAAATTAACTTAAATGATTGCAAATGGCTGCCAATATAACAAAGAGGAAAAATTTAAGGGGGTTGATACTTTCCGTACCAACTGTATATAGTAGTGGCAAAAGTAAATCATAAAATAATAAAATAATGTAAATAAAGAAAGTAATATACATAAATTGGCTACTTAAATAAAACAAGCTAAATAACATCGTTAAAATGCATGAATTCATTGCATTATATATAAAAATATTAAGGTTATTTAAGTGTTAGCTAAAAGAAATTTTAGAAACCATTTATTGCTTCTTTTTTAGTTATTTTTTAGTCACTTTGCAAAAAACTGCTTCTAAATGAGTATTTATTTATTTATTTATTTTACAGTTTTCCAGTAAAAGTATTTATAAATCTTTAAAACCACATACATTTTCAAGAGAAGCAACACTGCAAAAAACAAGACATGTTTTTGATTATTGTATCTTGAATACAAGTGTATTTTCTTATTGCACCAAATCAGCATATTAGAATGATTACTGAAAGATCACGTGACACTGAAGACTTGACTAATGATGCTGAAAATTCAGCTTTGCATCACAGGAATAAGTCACACCAGAACAGTCTATGCTATTTAATCGATTGAGTCATTTTTTTTCTGCCCATATATCTAACAAGAATTCAATTTCCTTTGTCAACCAGCAAGCATTTTCCATTTATCTTGGGAATGTTTTGTGACAGATATAACAAAATATGCATCATCAATAGCGGTTCGTTTCCTCAAATTAGGTTGGATAGCTTTCATTGCAAATATAAATCACAAAGCGCGTAAACCACACTCCAGACCCCCGCTTTCAAGAGATCTTGTGTGCAACCGAGTTCAAAAAACAGCTTTCATAGCACCGCACTCAAACATACAGGGGTCTGGTGTTGAAACCTCCTTAGAAACAACACCGGACAGCTGTGAACGGACGGGGCTGATTAAATATTGCTGTGCACGTGCTGCTGAGCTCAGGGAGAGATGCTGGAGCGCCAACAAAACCAGAAGATGTGACGTTCAATTTGACTTCCTCACAAACGATAACAGGCATATTTAAACCGTTGGCAGAAGACAATTAACAAAATTAATTGCTTATGCAGTCCGTGACATCTCTACCCCGTGTATAAATACACACGCCTGCTCACGTCTTCTTAGAAAACGAATGCACAAACACAAATACAGTTTTAACAATAAGCCACTCCAGGCAGTGCGTTACAGTAATTTTACTACAGTTACTGTTAAATGCATCTGATTTGAAATAATTATAAATATCATTTGGTTTGTAATCCCGTTTAGACGAGACTTGGCAAAACTTGCGTCCTCAAATTCGGTGTATTTTTATGACCCAGGAAGTAACTTAAGTTTAATCCAGATTGATGCGGCTTGATGAAGTGTTGAGAGGCTGTGCCAAAGGCAGCATTTGGGTTGGATCCCAGGAGGATGCTGGCTTGTCACAGGGACATTAGCAAGTCTAGAGTCGCTTGAGGGGGCAATGTCATTAACTGTCAGGGCTGTTGCAAGTAACGCGCTTTATGCCAGAAGAAGGAACGTCTCCCGCCAAAACTGTGATGCCCTTGAAAATTAACGAGGGCATGTTGATGACAATGCATTAGTTATGTTGCCACCGTCCTTGAAAGAACATGAGAAAATTCATATTTATTTGTGTATCATTGCATATGTTATATTTATTAATATACAGTGACTTCTGAAGTATTTGGGTGCTTAAATGAAAAGTGAGCATTTGCTAAAAATGTACTCACCCTCAGGCTTTACAAGATGTAGATGAGTTTGTTTCTTCATCAGAACAGATTTGGAGAAAGTTTAGCATTACGTCACTTGCTCACCAATGCGATCCTCTGCAGTGAATGGGTGCCGTCAGAATGAGAGTCCAAACAGCTGATAAAAACATCACAATAATCACAAGTAATCCACACGACTCCAGTCCATCAAGTAAGCTGCATGTTGAGTCATCTATACATAATATAGCTTTCTCTAAAGAAAAAGTTATCTCATCTGAATCAGGAGAGAAATATGCACAGATCAAGCACTGTTTACAAGTCAAAACAGTCCAAGCAGTTCTACACCTATATGTGGGTGGATAGATGTGACGGGGTGGATGGGACTGATTACACTGGAGGAAGGTTATATAGCTCTATCTTGTATTTTGGGCAGAAACAATGGTTTGAAGTTAAAAATGTCTTGATGAATTTTGAAAAATGCTGGGTTAAATACAACCCAGCTATTGGGTTACTCAGCTATCACCCAGCACTGGATTTTATCTAAAGGGGTCATATGATGCTGCTAAAAAGAACATTATTTTGTGTATTTGGTGTAATGAAATGTGTTTAGTGTTTTAAGGTTTAAAAAAAAACATTTATTTTCCACATACTGTACATTATTGTTTCTCCTCTATGCCCCGCCTTTCTGAAAAGGTTTTTAATGTTTTTTTATCCGTTTTTTACAAAGCTCATCGTTCTGAAAAGCGAGGTGTGCTCTGATTGGCCAGCTATCCAGTGCATTGTGATTGGCCGAATACCTCAAGCGTGTGACGGAAATGTTACGCCCCTTACCATACTGTGATGCCGTGTCCCGGCCGAGCGACGAGACAAAAACTTTAAAACCCATTATAAACGAGGCATTTGTTGCATACAGTGGGGACATAATTACTGATTATAATGATGTATATTGTCTTTTTATGGTTGCGTTGCATTGCATCGCGCAGCATAAACATAAAACCATGTCTGCAATTGTAATCGGAGAAATGACGAACAACAAGCGCTACTCTACACTCCTCAAAACTCACGTTTGAATCGTCAGGGGCAAATCCTTTAAATATGAAAACGTACTTACAGTCTGTGAGTCAGAACAGCCGGCATTGTAGTCTACTCTACCAGGATCAGGAAACAGTCCTCCATAAAATGCGCTGCACACATCTGAATATTTGGGTTGAACTGTTCTGGGACAGTTTTGTAAATACAACTTAACCATTGATTTTTAGTCGTGTCTTCTTTTGGAAGGCCAACAAAGTAGTTCGCTTTCACAACGAAAAACACCATAGTGTCACACACGGCAAGCTAGAGTGAGCAGCGGCGGGCGGGCTTGCAGCACGAGGCTTTGTGGCAACCACATGTAACGGACCCCGGGCTGGACTCCGCTTTATCCACAGTGAAAGCCGATCCGGCGATACACAGCACTAAGTTGATGTATTTCCTCAGTGACCAGCACGGATCAGCTCTAGTCATGATGAAGCGGATATCGTCCTCTTTTTTTGGAAGACCAAACAAAGTAGTTTGCTTTCACAACGAAGCACACGGGCGAACAAAAATATACAGCGAGATAAAAGGTAAGCCTTCTTTCTTGTGGGAACTAGGAGGTCTCACGGGTCCAAATTTGTGAATTCCCAACCCGAGGACCCGTAAATACTAAAGAACTGACCCGGACCCGTCTATTATTTTGAAAGTTGGACCCGGGTCCGTGCAGAACCGAGAAATGTAAAAAATGTACTACCCGGAACCGACGCAAACCGTCAATTATTTGAAAGATGGACCCGAACCCGGCCGGGAAGACACAGATCCGACTGGACCCGATCGGCACGTATTCCACAGCAAATTGCTATTAACAAGTCGATAAACAAGTTGCGAAAATTTTACTTTTTGTCTTACCTAATGTAAGAAGAATTCTCCCTTGTACCTGACTGTGATGCATACAATCCTCCTTGCCAAGAAAGTTCCAATCCTTGTTATTCCTCTCTTGCCAATTGAGATGCGTAATCCATTCATTATTCCAGTTTCAAGAGTCCACTTGCTGTCACGGTGATGGATGACAAATGCAACTTTGCAGTTTTGCATTTTTTTGTATCTCGAGTCAACTTGCATAATAATTTAGACTGTTTGCCCATTTGGATTATAATAACGATTGCTCGTCCAGTGCCATGGCTGCTGACGTTAGCTTTACTTATTTGCTATCATCTCTGTGCTCTCTGAGCCGAGTCTGAGCAAAAAATTTAGATATAACAACAAGACGGTTCATACATAATATTATTTTTAAAAATAATCAATAATAACGCCCATCACTCATGAAGGTATCCATCACCGCGTGTGTGCATTAACTCCGCCCACCCTGCTTCTGATAACGTCGCTCGTGTTTTTTTTTTTTTTCACCTTATTTCAAATTACCAACTCACACTTTTCTCATCCTAATTTTAAAAGTTCAAAGTTACAAAACAACACACGCACAGCGCTGACTGACTCTGATAACGGCCGGGTGTTCTCCGAGTCCGATCGACTCGGGTATTACACACAATGTTAAACAGACCCGGGACCCGAAGTAGTAGATTGGGACCCAACCTGGACCCGGCTGACCATTTAAAATATAGCCCCGAACCCGTACGGATCCCGGGTCGGGTCCTCCTTGTAGACCTCTAGCCGTGAATTTTGGGCGGCGTTATGCAAATCTTCCCGTATAGTGATGTAGATATGTGGGGGCGTTTTAGAACAAGCCGTTTTAGGTAGGCGTTTTTGATTCTTAACTTTTATAAAGAATATCGCTTGGTGATTTGAGACTTAGTCTTTGCAACTTTACAGATCTTCTTATGCACCAAGAGCTTATAACACTCAAAAGAGAAAAGAAAAAAATGAAATCGCATCATATGACACCTTTAACTCGCATTGTAGAGTGCTGCTTTTCACTTCACAAGATGTTAGTTGATGGACTGAAGTGGTGTGGATTACTTGTGGTTTTTTGTGATGTTTTTATCAGCTGTTTGGGACTCTCATTCTGACGGCACCCATTCATCCAGGGGACCTCCAGTGGTTGAACTAGCGATGTTTGTAATGCTAAAATATCTCCAATTTGTTCTGTTAAGAAACAAAATCATCTACATCTGAATATTAGATAACTGAATTTTCAGCAAATTTTCAGTCTGGTGCAATATCTTTTTAAAAAGTTGAATCTCATGGACATGAAACAAATGTCAAAAGTGCTTTTTTATTTTAAGGAAATTAAACGCTTTTTCCAAGTAAAACTCTTTATAAAATGTAATATATGTGTTATAAAATGCCAATGCAGCATTTGGAAGTGTTTTTTTAGGTTTTTAAAAGTCCCCATATATATGTTATATTTATATTTCTTTTAATATTATTTAATATTATTTTTGCCACTACTGAATATATGGGTACTGCTACATTGCTCAGGGTGCATCATTAGTTAGATTTGTCCCATCCACTCTGAAAATACTCTAAAAATGTTGTCATCACCTCCAATTAATTAAAGAGTTTTTTACGAGTTTATTTCAGGATTTTTATTTCAGAGAGATCTGAATTCCCCTGAATAGCAGTGCCATTAGATCTCTCTGAGTGCTACTCGCCAAAAAAGTGGTTAGCAAGCAAAAAAATAAGTATGAAGCCTTATGCTCAGTATCAAGCATCATAGCCTGAGAACCAACTGCGTGGAACAGCAGTGAGCTATGAAAATATAGGGGATACGTCCTGACATTGATTTGTCCCTTATTGGCGTGTTACAAGCTGATTATTTGTTTTTACCTCAAGCGTTTCAGAGTTGATCCTGTACTTTTTCTTTCATAGCAGCACTGTCACTAACAAAAAGATTAAAACGTGCTATGATACTGTGTTTTTGTTATCACAAAAATTATCAGGTTTTCATATCACCTTAAAGTACAATGTAATGAATACTATGGTGCCATAATATAAAGGGGGCTAAGTAAAGCTACAAGGTAAGGTTTTTTAACATGACAGTATGAATATTTGTAATTGGACCACTCATGGAATAATAATAATAATAATAAAACTGTAATAATAATACAGGACAACTCAGGATCTAATAATAATAATAATTTAATATTATTATTATTATTATAGATCCCGGTTGTGTACTATCACAATACTGTATTATTCTAGTGGTCTCAGTTTTTTTCTCTATGCTTTTCCCTTATATTTCCCAAACCAAGATAGGAAAAATATATTAAAACATAAAAAAATTGTGTACGTCACCTACAAAAGCGAAATTGGTGACTTGGTGGGATGCCAGACAGGAAGCAGATTTTGTTAGTATTGTCTGCCTTTTCATTTCAAAACAAATGATCATTATCTCTTACCATTTCTGCTGTGTCTCCATCTGCTGGAATAGGTTGTGTCCTTTACAAACGCATTTGGAAATGAATGGCCTGAGAAAACACAAGTGAATAATTTCTTCCAATTCCATTATGATTGTGCTGGATGAATTATGAGCAGAATATCACAGCTGCTGACTTTCTGTCCTCTATGATATGAACAGCTGAATGCTGCTAACAGAGGAATATTGTGCTACACTCCTCACTGGCTTTATCTGCACAATATGAAGCTGCAATATCGTGTTGTACTGGAAAATAATAGTAGCTGTTTATAATGTTTTCTATATTGCCTGTACATATAATGCATTATAAAGAGGTACTCATAATAGCATGTAAAATTGTAACTACAGCTATTATTTGCTTTTTCTTATAATACATTTATAAGAGCACAGCTATGAATAGGTAAGGATTATAAATAAAAGATAATGTACAGTAATTATCGCAAAGTTGAACCAGATCAAAACCCAGATGCAATGTAGATTAGTGCAGTTCATATAAAATATTAATTTAAGTTGTAATTGTTTTATTATGTGAGAAGAAGGAGGTTTCACGGTGAAATAATAAAAAAAAGTCTATTAAACAATTTTGCAGTCATAAAACAAAAATATTTAGTTGCAGAATGTCATGATTGACCAATCAGAATCAAGTATTCCAGAGAAACTTATAATGATGTATATTATTATAATTTTTATGAAGTAATGTAATATAAATAATAATTATAGACAATACCTTCCAAAACTATTAGACAGTACATTTACATTATATTATATATTCAAATACATATATTTTTTAAATATATACTTTACATTTATTTTTAAGCTTTATTTGAAATTATAACTATCATTTTTTTAACTCGCATTTTGATAACAAATCGAATTAAAAAATACATCCAAATTAAAAGCAACATAAAAGATTTATTACGCCTAAGGTTGTTGATCAACATTTTTTTTTCTTTCTTTCTTCAATTGACTTTTTTTTTTTTAAAATTGACACTCTGTTATTGTTCGATTTTCCCTATAGGGGACTGATGGTTGGCTGTAACTCTTTATGTCCTCTCAGGGCTGCTGTACATTGGATTCAGCGCGTGTATGTTTGGCTTGTACAGCTTCATGCCAGTGGTAATCAAAAGAACCAGCGCCACAGCGGTGAACCTCTCCCTGCTGACGGCTGACCTGTACAGCCTCTTCTGCGGCCTGTTCCTGTTCCAGTACAAGGTTAGAATATGCTTTCACTCTCTCACTGCTCTCTCTCTTTCTCACCTCCTCACCACCACATGTCATTACACCTGCTGTAATTTTACTCACTTGCCTTTACTCAATTTCTCTACTCTCCTTCTCAGAGGTCGTCTCTGTGATTTCATTATGAGACATGCAGCTTTCACAGTCCTCAAAAACATGGTTTTTAGAGATTAGAGAATCCTAAATTCTGCACAAAATGTATTTTTTCCACCCAAAGTCTATGTACTTATAATGTAAGTCAATATCTCCTGTACTAAAAAAACAATTTAGTTTTGCATGACCATTTTCCTGTGGCAGGATGAGAATGATGGATATGTATGTGTATGGCAATGATTAATCGTGATTAATCGCATCCAAAATGAAAGTTTTTGTTTATATAATATATGTGTGGGTATGATAAGTATTAGTTATATAAAGACACACAAAATACAGGAATGTATTTGAAACTATTAAATGGAGATAGTTATCGTATATATTAAAAAATATATTAATATATATAACATAAAATTTTTTCTCAATAATCATGATGTGTTTGTATTTATATTATCATAAAAATATACACATGAAATACACATATATTATGTACACATAAACTTTTATTTTGGATGCGATTAATCACGAGACATCGTTGCCCAGCACGATGTGTTGAACTTGGTGCGTCAGAGATGTAATTTTATTCAACTAAAACATTTTGGTTGTAAAATAAAAGGTTTATAGGGAAGTAGTGTTCTTGGGGCCAGGGTTTGAAAATTAACACCCATCAAGACTCAGCCAATTTGCCAGAGTGAAAATCAAACAATTATCTAACTTCTTACACTTCTTAACTCAGTCCTATGGCCGATTGGGATTAAAAAGTATGTGCTCTCCAACCATCCAGGAGAGCCTTAACATCAGCAATAGACTGTGAAAGAGGTCCACACTGGACTCTTTAAATTCTAATATTTCTAACTCAGATATTTCTAAATATAGAAAACATTTTTTTTAAAAAACATAAATTTTAAACAAATATGAAGGTTTTTTTATTAGTTTCAGCAGTCACAGAGATTTTATTTTTTTTTATTTTGTTTATTGTTATATAATTTTTTATTTTTTGATTTCTAAATACAAATTTTAACAATGATGAACAGTTTGAAAACGGCAACCTTCAATTCAGGTTTATAATAAAATATACTTTAAATCGAAGACACGCGTTCCGGTATAATCTGGTTATTCGCTATTTGGTTGTAGCTTTTACTGTAACCGTTTTGAATTTCCAGCACCTTAAAATGTAGTTACCAAATTGGCTGTTGAGTGAAAAAGTGAATTGCAAACCAGTGCTTACTTGCGAGTGTGCCGTTGGGTTCAATGCAGTTTGAGCTGCCCCATCCTTCAATACGAACCACTTTCGTATTGCATTGAAGCTGCATTGAATTGAGCCAGATCCACAATGCAATAATACAACTCCCTTAAAAGAATGAGCAAGGATTTTTCACTGAAATACCGAGACGATTTATCAGGGGATTTCAGAGGCACTTTGCCTTCAGGGAAGGATCCAGCCACAATGTGAGACTTCATCTCTAAACACCACCATTACTACTAAAGCCATCACTGAACAAAGCCATTAGTCATACTGTACAATGAGCATAGTGTTTTAAACTCCCTCTCCTCGTCTAGTACAGATTACGCTATCTGGAGGACAAAAAGACATTTAGCTTCTTTTGAATTGATTATTATATGGAGTATCACACTGATTCGTTTTAATGGTTCCTGTGCTGTTAAAGTGAAGTATGGAAGGTGTTTTGCTGGTGAATAAAACTACTTGAATTTTGACTCTCGAGGTGAATGTATTAGGACCATGTTTTTGAGCTTCAGGATTCATGAAATACAATTAGAGTGATGGATATGAAACAAGCCTCCATGTCTGTCGCCATCGGCAGAAAGCTCAGGGTTACTGCGTGTTCTCTCTGCTTGCTGGGAATAGCTAGAAGTGGCTCAACGAAATCAGATTGAGTCTGAGCAGAGCGGCGTTTTTTTAGTGATAACAAAAGCTGTAATCACGTATAGAGCATCTCTGGCTTTGTTTTCAGTGTCCTTGTGTGAAGAGGCTCAGCACAGCTGTCATCTGTCTCTTTCTGAATCGCAGAAATAATCATGGATTTCAGTTCATGTTTGATAGACATGTTGAAATGCATTTTTATATAGAAATATAGCATATCATAAGAAGTAACAATAGTATAAGGTGTTGTTTTGCTAATTTCAGCAGTTTATGTATACTAGATACAGGATAGTAATATATTTCTGAAATACATTCTATTTTTGTAATATTATATTGTAATGAAAGAAAAGTATAAATTGTTGTTTTGCTTATTTCAGCAGTCTATGTGTACTAGATACAGGAAAATAATGTAGTTATGAAATACATTATATTATATTATAAAGGAGTAAGAAGAGTATAAGGACTTGTTTTGCTAATTTCAGTATTTTACATACACTAGATAAAGGAAAATAGAGTAATAACATTATTTTTTAAATTAAGAGGGCACACAATTTTTTTCTTCATGCCTCAATTGCTCTTAGGTTTTCTTTTAACTCTTTTTATTTCCTTGGTAACTAAGTACACAACATTTGATTAAATGTTATTAGTTGAAAATTGTTAGTAGAAAGTAGTATTGAAGTTAGTAGAAAACGGTTTATTGATATAACTCATTTTCACACAAATGTTGAAATTGTTTTTTTTTTCACTCCTAGTTTTTAAAATGTGCATACATAAGCTTTTTACTACAGCTTTAAACAGCTCAACCAGATTTGGGAGCCATAACTGTTTTGTAATTAGCCTGTAAGCAGAGCTCTCAATCATTACATTTCGTTATCAGATTAATTACATGATATGCTGATTAATTAAATATGTCATTAATCTAAAGCTTTATAAATATAAGCTGAAAAATTTGGATATTTTAAGGTTTTTAAGGGTGGTAGATGAGTAAACCTGTTGTCATATTTCATCTGTTTTTTATTGTTTATATGTGCACACATACATCAGACACGTTTCAATTGGCTGCTCTATTGTGTTTTTTGTTTTGCTTAGTGTTTTTAAAATGCTGTTTTTTAATATAATAATTAACCAAATTAATGCATTACATTGACAGGCATAGTATTAAGTAATCCTGTAATACTACATGATGCTCTTGTCTGGTATGATATGAAGAAATATTTTCTGCATTTCAAAACATTTCATACTGTTCCCTCTGGTCATTGTGCTGTACAAAGGCTAGGGGTTACATCAGCGTGAAAGAAAGCCGGCAGACATGAAGCGCCTCCAAATGAATCCCTCTCCAGCCCTGAACTGAATGCCAGAGCCATTTGTAATGTGGTCATATGTAGCTAGAGCTCTCTGAGATTCTCTGCACGCTGTTGTTATTGCTGGTCGGTAGTCTGCACCTGCATTCTCATCTCCTTTATTTTTGTGTCTGGCCTTTTGTCTTCTCAAACCTGGTTTCTGCTCACGACGCAAACTCAAGGTCCTTTTGAGTTTATAGCAGAGCCTAAAAGTCTGAGACTACAGTGAAGATGTAATATCATTAAACGAATAAGAAAGGACATAAGAAATAGGAGAAATATTTCAGATCCTGCACTATTTGTAGGTCACTATAATCAAATTTGTGACATTCAAGTACAGACAGTCAGATGCTTTTGCTTTTACACTCTTTTGGATCATCAGGGCTATTAGAGTTTTAAAAAATGACCTGAAATAAAATAAACATGTACAAATCTTGAAACTAGCTGAAAACTGAATTAAAAATAAAACATTTTATTCAGTTAAAAAATTTAAACTGAAAAAAAAACTAATAAATATGACAAAACACAACAAAATGATTCAAATTTTAAAATTAAAGTGAAAATGTAAAATATAAAACATAACTCAATAATAAAAACTATAATCGTATTTCACTGATTCTAAAAACATTCAAAACATAACAAATAAATTGTATATTTAAAATAATATAAACATTACCTGAAATAAAATAAGTGTTCAGTTTTTTATATAATTTATTTGATAGGTAATGGAAAATTTTCTCATTTCATATAGAGTTAACTGATATTCCTAAAATAACTAAAGCTAAAACTGAAATAAACTGAATAAACCTAAAAAAAAAAATTACAAAAACGAATGAAATAATACTTTTTTTTAATTAAATGTAAAATATAAAATTAAACAATTCAAACTAGTAATCAAAAACCATAATGGGAATTTCACTGATTCTAAATAACCTGTTTCAAGTCATGCTGATTTTATTCATATATTAGTATATAAATAAAAATAAAAAAATGTGCTGAAATTAATGCAATTTCGCCAAATTGTTATGCTGATACTGTAAAAATGTAATGCATAATATAATAAATAATAATTAATACAATTATATCTAAGATATATACAGAGTTCTGTCATGAAACTCTAGATGGCACAGTCTGATAGGTCTAACTCAATCTGACCTAATGACATCATTATCACATGGCACAGCTGACTGTTTCTCTCCTGTATCGGTAGCCAATGAACTAGCTGCTCAACATTCAAATATATGACTAATGATTGCCGTAGCAGTTGCAGCTTGCTTCAAAAAACCCTCCACCTACCCCAGCTCCACCTGTATAGATCTGCAACGAGGTGATTCATGTACACTATATGGGGGTTATTTCATATATGTTATATGTGCAGCAGCAGTATTTCCTACATGCTCACAGCAGCACGTCTGTGAATGTATTGGCAGTAGCAAGTCTAGGTACATGCTCTGCCGCAGCAGCAGCGTAGCAGATCTATTACGCCAAGACCAAATACATTAACATTGACATGTACATTACCATGCCAATCCCTCAGAGAGTTGTCATGATAGAAAAAATTAAAAAAAAAAAATATATATATATTAACATTTAATTCAAAATGTGTTAAATGTGTAAAATAGAAGCATTTTTGCTAGTGGTCTCAGACTTCTGGATCCCACTGTATATGAATCCATATCTGTGGCGGACAGATATTGGCATATACCCACTCTTGGCTAAGACCATTTTGAACGTGCTTGCATGTTTTTCACAGTGATTTGCCGCTTGTCAGACAGAAGTAGATGAGAGTGTGTTTGAAATTTGAATCGAGCTGATTCCCACAATCGCCTTCGATGTTCAGTTTAGCGAGCCATTCTGAAAAAAAATGGCTGTAATGATTGGTTCTGACTGATGGGTTGCGCATTTCCGGAAATCTTGGTAGCCTGTATAGATGTGTGACAGAAGCATGTTCTCGCTGCAATTAGACTTTGATTTGCACATTGTGGCTTGTTTGGAGCATGTTCCATGAGGAAAAGTAGATCGTTTGATGGTTGGATTTACAGTGGGTACGGAAAGTATTAAGACCCCCTTAAATTTTTCACTCTTTGTTATATTGCAGCCATTTGCTAAAATCATTTAAGTACATTTTTTCCTCATTAATGTAGTAAGTCTGAGGTCTTGAGCACTCTGGAGAAGGTTTTCGTCTAGGATATCCCTGTATTTGGCCGCATTCATCTTTCCCTCGATTGAAACCATTCGTCCTGTCCCTGCAGCTGAAAACACCCCCACAGCATGATGCTGCCACCACCATGCTCACTGTTGGGACTGTATTGGACAGGTGAGGAGCAGTGCCTGGTTTTCTCCACACATACCGCTAGAATTGGTAATTTTTGGTTGCCAAAAAGTTCTATCTTGGTCTCATCAGACAGAGAATCTTATTTCTCCCCATCTTGGAGTCCTTCAGGTGTTTTTTTTAGCAAACTCCATGCGGGCTTTTAATGTGTCTTGCACTGAGGAGAGGCTTCCGGCGGGCCACTCTGCCATAAAAAGCCCCGACTGGTGGAGGGCGGCAGTGATGGTTGACTTTCTACAACTGTTTCCCATCTCCCGACTGCATCTCTGGAGCTCAGCCACAGTGATCTTTGGGTTCTTCTTTAACTCTCTCACCAAGGCTCTTCTCCCCCAAATAGCTCAGTTTGGCCGGACGGCCAAACTGAGGAAGGGTTCTGGTGGTCCCAA
Source organism: Sinocyclocheilus anophthalmus (assembly GCA_018155175.1). Classification (NCBI taxonomy): domain Eukaryota; kingdom Metazoa; phylum Chordata; class Actinopteri; order Cypriniformes; family Cyprinidae; genus Sinocyclocheilus; species Sinocyclocheilus anophthalmus. Next base: position 35,866 of record JADLZN010009180.1, on the reverse strand, counting down.
ACGTCTTCCATTTAAGGAATATGGAGGCCCACTGTGCTCTTAGGAATCTTAAGTGCAGCAGAATTTTTTTTTTTAACCTTGGCCAGATCTGTGCCTTGCTACAATTCTTTCTCTGAGCTCTTCAGGCAGTTCCTTCGACCTCATGATTCTCATTTGCTCTGACATGCACTGTGAGCTGTAAAGTCTTATATAGACAGGTGTGTGGCTTTCCTAATCAAGTCCAATCAGTATAATCAAACACAGCTGGACTCAAATGAAGGTGTAGAACCATCTCAAGGATGATCAGAAGAAATGGACAGCACCTGAGTTAAATATATGAGTGTCACAGCAAAGGGTCTGAATACTTAGGAACATGTGATATTTCAGTTTTTCTTTTTAATAAATCTGCAAAAATGCCAACAATTCTGTGTTTTTCTGTCAATATGGGGTGCTGTGTGTTCATTAATGAGGGAAAAAAATTAACTTAAATGATTTTAGCAAATGGCTGCAATATAACAAAGAGTGAAAAATTTAAGGGGGTCTGAATACTTTCCGTACCCACTGTATTTTCATATTGGCACCGGTCGGGTCCAGATTAAATTTTTAAGACTGTTAATGAGAATTTTACTGGAAGCATGTGGTGGTTACAGAACAAATCATTTGAAAACCGCAGAGGGAGACGGAGACTCTTCACGGAGACTCTTCAAGCAGCAGATATGCCCATATTCATGTCTTTAACTATGTGTTAGAATAATAGGATTTTAACTGCCTTCTCCTTATTTCACTTGCCTGCCTGACTCTTGATGATATTCTCAATCAATATAGACAGAGTGAAGGTTTGTTATGGATCATTCATGCAGTTTTTTTATGTCCTTCTAATTATATCTTATATTGGTTTAAGTGAACATTGAAGTTTTAAATAAATTCACTACTTTGGATTGAGCAGATATTGCCATTTTAGCATCATCTCCAGACTTTAGATGACTCTACCTTTTAAAATAAAATGGAAATACATAATAAGGAAAATGTATATATATATAGATATTATATATATTATATATATATATATATATGCATACATAGGGTGTCAAAATGAGCATAGTTAAACATGCGATTAATTTTTACGGTTAACGCGATAAAAATATTTAACGCAGTTAACACAGGGGCGGGCTAAGGTTGGCCACCCCATTCACAACTGCTGCTTTTGACTCTTTTTCTTGACAAAAATTGCATTTATTTAGAACATCAGACAGAAAGACGCGCAGAACGTCTTTATGTCTTTATGTCTTTATGACCACATCAAATGGGAGACTTTTCAGATGTGCACTCCACTTCACCTCAGTGCCAGGCGCAAGTCAAACGAGGGCGAAAACAATACCGGTGATGAGGAGCTTCAGCAGAACAACAGTGAACTGCTGTCAGTATGTCAGTAAAAAAATATTTCCCTCTCCTGTCTGCCGTAATACTGTGCTTGTAACATGTGCTCTTCAATTGCACACACAAATGTGCCGGCACGCTAAAGCGCAATTATATATAAAAGGTTGTAAGAAAACACAATGCATGTCAGATCCCTGCATCAGGTTCAGCAGCAGCAACTCTTAAAGAAATAGAATGGCTATAATCAATGGTCAGTTACATAGAGACATCAGTATTGGTATCAGTGATACTCGCCTTCAGTCATAAAAAAATGCAATTTTTAGAAATACAAATTTTTGTGATTTGTGACCCTGGAACCACACAACATGAGTGTCAATTTTAAATTGAGATTTGTACATCATCTGAACGCTGAATAAATAAGCTTTCCATTGATGTATGGTTTGTTAAGATAGGACAATATTTGGCCGAGATACAACTATTTGAAAATCTGGAATCTGAGGCTGCAAAATAATCTAAATACTGAGAAAATCACCTTTAAAGTTGTCCGAATGAAGTTCTTAGCAATGCATATTACTAATCAGAAAATAAGTTTTGATATATTTATGATAATAAATTTACAAAATATCTTCATGGAACAAAATATCCTAATGATTTTTGGCATAAAAAAAAAAAATCAATAATTTTGACCCAAACAATGTATTTTTGGCTATTGCTACAAATATACCCCAGCGACTAAGACTGGTTTTGTGGTCCAGGGTCAACATTTTAAAAAAAGTGGTATAATTATTTAAAGTTTTAATCAAATTGACAACACGAATATTAATACATAATAAACAAGTACACACACACACACACAGATATATATAAAATGAACACAATAAGTGCAGCATTCTTTTTGACCTTCCTCAGTTTTTTCATATACTGTATTTCATACATTTTTGTCTTTGTTTATTTATTTATTTTTTCATTTTATTTTTTATTTTTATTATTTATTTATTTTAATGGAAAACATAATTTTTTAACATAGAGGGAAGGGGGGAAAAAACGAAAGAAACCTGGAATATTCTAAAAAAAAATCATCATTTTGAAAGGGTAGAGCAAATCTGTCTGGAGTGATGCTAAAATGGCAAATATCTGCTGAATCCAAGTGTGAATTTATTTAAAACTCACTTCTATGTTCACTTCTATATTAAACCATATTTAGATATAAACTAGAAGGACATAAAAAGTATATATACTGTATATATAAATGATATAATATATCAATTATATATATATATATATATATATCATATATATATTATATAGATAGATATATATAGATTATATATAGTATATATATATCACATCCAAAATAAAAGTTTGTTTAAATAACATATGTGTGCGTAATGTGTATAGCCTATTTATTATGTATATAAATACACACAAATGCATGTATACATTTAAGAAAAATAAGTTATGTTTATATATTAAATATATTTATAATATAAATTATATGAATATAAATATATACATGTAAATACAGGTAAATATTTTCAAAATATATACTGTAAATGTGTATTTATATATACTGTACATAATAAATAAACACAGTACACACACATAAACAAACAACGTTTCGGCCGAGTCTTTTCATGTGATGTACTGGTGATGAGTGTTCTAGTATGTCTATATATTCTAATACCAAGACACCATCCCCCTTTTCTCTAGGAATAGTCACCTAGAAATATCCCCTTTATTTTTCCCGTTTTTCTGTCGCCTCGTCCTCCATTTCCTCCACATCGTATACACACTGGACCAAGGTAGCCACCACAAAAACAACTTAAACGTACATTTATGTATGCAGTTACACCTAACAAGGACACATTTTATTCTTTGCAAACCCTCTTTTAACACATGGCTGTTTGTCTCTTGGACAGTAAAATCCATCTTTGGTTCATAACTTTCATTTTGAAATATGACACTCAGAACACCTTGCATATTACAGTATGATTTATTGCGAGTATGGCATCTTTTTTTTTTTACAGGTTGTAATTACATTACTGTACACTTATTGAAAACTCCTTTCTCCCCTAATGCTTGGGGAAAAAGGGGGCACCATGTGTCTGGCTTGAAATAGCAGGCACTTTATCATAGTTATGCTGGCATGTAGCACCACTTGATATATTTAAATGAGCAACCTGACACACCGGCGATGTAAGCAGAATATATTCCTTTCCAGCAGATATTACTCTTGCCGGCTCTAATACCCTTGCAGTACTGGAAAATCTCTCGGGCTGTGCTCAATCTTCCATACGTTTGCCAGAACCATCTGCTTAATTTCTATCCTGTGGTCTGCACTGAACTCTCAGATGTGTTAACTTAAAAAAATAAATAAATAAATAAAACCTCAATTGGAAAAGGACAGGCAGGATTTTGCCCCATTTTTTTCTGCTATTTTCAGTTTGGAAGATTTTTCCACCTCAGTGTAAAAAAAAATAGTAATTAAGTATTTCCCATATATATGTTTTATCTCTCAATGTGACTTTGTTTCTCACAATTGCAACTTTGTACCTCACAATTATGATTTTAGTTCTCACAATTGTGACTTAATATATCACAATGACTTTACTGTATATTATCAGTTAGAACATGAAACCACGCAATTGTCATTATTTCTTTTACTTGCGTCTTTATATCACAACTGCAAGTTTATTAGTAGTCATTGTGATTAAATATCACAGTTGCAACTTTTTCTTCTTGTAATTTTAACTTATTTTCTGATAATTGTGAATATTTTCCATCTTTTCTTATCTCACAATTATTATTTCTCACAATTGGAACTTTGTACCTCAACATTAAATCACATGATTGTCTCATTATTTTTGTTCAAAATTGCATCTTTCTCACAATTGCAACTTCATTACTCTTAATTGTGATTAATATATAAAAACGGTAACTTTATTTCTTTTAATTTAATCTAATATTTGTGACACTTGCACAATTGTGACTTTATTTTATATTCTTGCGACTTCATAAGTCAATTATTGCAACTTTATCTCTCAAAAATTGCATTTTTATATTCATTACTTGTAATTGTGATTAAATATCACAGTTGCACCTTTATTACTTGTAATTTTAGCTTATTTTCTTATAATCGTGATTATTTCCCACAATTGTTACTTTGTTTCATAACTGCAACTTTAACTTTACAAATTTTTTTGACAAATTAAACTTTATTTCTCAAAATTAAGATTTTATATCTCACAATATGACTTTATATCTGTAATATATGATATAATATTGCAGCATTGTATCACACAATTGTTATTATTTCTCACAATTGCAAATATAAGACTCATAATTCTGATCACTTCTCACAACTTCATCTTTATTTCTTGAAATTGTGACTCTCTCCCACAATTGTTACTTTTTTCCTTTTTTTAATGTAAACTTTAACTTTAAAAGTTGTTGAAGTTACATCACAGGTTCTTCAGTTCATCGCATTAGTTCTAGATACCATCTGAGGAATGAAATCGATATCTTCAGATGAAAAGTAAGTCCTTCTGGGTTCTTTTTTAAGTTCTGTCCATCCTAAACCTCTCGTCTTTAATTTATTCATTTTTCCTGCGTACCCATGCACATGCTGACAGATTTATACAGACTTGATTTTATGAAAAGCAACTCTGGATATGCATAAAAGCCTCACCAAGACATAGTGTGACTTGCCTTTATTGATTTATTGGAAATATTTATTCTGCTGTGATGCTCGAGGGGGGAAAGGCAGCAGAGGGCTTCAAACTGCGAGAAAGTGTCAAAGTTTATTTAAAATTCTCTGTGGAGTTTCTCTAGACTTCAAAAGCCTAATGTCTATCACTTCAGGGCTTTGGAGTGTATGTGCTAGCAAACATTTATGAGTGTGTGTGTATGCATGTTGTTTTTACACTAGAGTGGCCTCGGCTCAGTGCGGCGGGAAGCACCGATGGTCTCACGGTGGTCCTCTCTGGTAGAGCTTTTAGATGTGATGTGATCAGCTAATAACACTAAAAGCAGTTACATATGAGGCTTACTGAATCACAGATATTTTGATACTTTGAATTTATGTAAAAACATGTTTCATTCCCCTGAAACTAGCATAATGATGTTTTGTGATCAAACACTTTCATACTGAACATTGTTAGTGATTTGATAATGGTCTGCAAGCTTCCAGCATGCTTTGCAGTATTAAATGAGCATTAATATGTACAGTTACTGCTACAGATATTTGCTTACCTAGTTTGTCCTGATGTACTGTAGTTGTTGGTTATTTGTTGTCTGATGTTAAAAGCACATCTTTTATGTTTGCTGTTATGTAGAAATCTGTAGTTGGCTCGAGAAGAATTTATTGGCTGAATTAGGGATATTACAGTTAATTAAAACTAAAACCGTAAAAAAAAAACATTAACTAAATGTTAACTGAAATAAAATAAAACATACTAGAAACATTTATTTCTTTATCTATTTAATTTAACTTTATGTACTACAATAACTAAAACTAAGGGGACGTTTACACAACACCACCATAAACGGGAAACTTTTGAAGTCAGATTTCAAAATAAAAGTTTTTGAAAATGATAATAGTATCATTTTCAAAAACCATCTCCGTGTAAACTACAAAAAATGCTAATGTGTATTACGTGTTCAGTCTACAGGTATGTGTGCAGGCGCATATTGTTTCTTTACAAAGTGACATCGCCAACTACTGGCATGGCATGAATAATATAGCGTTTTAGTCGTTCTCATGGATCCGTGTGAATGGGGATCGCTTTGACAATGTTGTCATTTGTAAACGAAACTTCTCAAAAAAGCAAAGAAAAAACTTTTTAGTTTTTAGTACATTGATGTTGTGTAAACGTACCCTAACACAAAGTAAAAATGTATAAAAACTAATAATAATAATTAGTGCTGTCAAACGATTAATTGAGATTAATCGCATCTAAAATAAATGTTTTTGTTTGCATAATATATGTGTTTTCTGTGTATATTTATTATGTATATATAATACACACACATACAGTATACATTTTGAAAATATTTACATGCATATATTTATATATAAAATAAATCTATTAATTATAAAAAATGAAATTTTCTGAAATCTATATATATATATATATAATATATATGTGTGTGTGTATATATATATATACATAATAAATATACACAGTACACTCACATATATTATGTAAACAAAAAACTTTTATTTGGGATGCAATTAATCGCGATTAATCATTTGACAGAACTAATATATATATATATATATGTATATATATATATATATTATATATATAATATATATATATATAATATATATATAATTACGCAAAAATGGTTCATAATCGGCAATGAACGCCTGCTGCGATTTTGAACGCGATTATTGCTTGGTAGCTTTTCAGTGATAGAAGGCTCTGTGTAGTAAATGCCATCATTCTGAAAGGCATATGCTGGAGATTACTACTAATCCAGAACCGGCTTACCGACGAGATGCGATGAATGAACATCGGCAATAGATATTATATTATATATATCTATATATATATATATATTATATATATATATACACACACACACAAATATATATATATATATATATTGTATATATAAGCAATATTAATAAAAATGACAGATACACCAAAATATATACTAAACTATATACTAAAATGTAATATGTAACATTTTAAAACAGCAAAATTTATACAATAAAAACTTTATTAAAAACTTTAATAAAAAAAAAGATTAATAATAAATAGCATCTCAATGATACTAAAATGACATTGGGCTGAACATGCAGTGCACAAAATGTAAAGCTATTGAGGAAACTTAAAAATCCTAATGCATCAGATTTGCTTGTATTTGTTTGTTTGTTTCTTTTTTAATTATTAACTCAGCTGAATCCTGCTCTTATGGGCAAGAGCTGAAGACCGCATGTAATTGGAAGCCCTTTGTTATAGATGGGAGGCACGTGGCTCAGAAATGGACCATGATCGAGCTGAAAGGCCATTGTTCATCTGCCAGAACTGATTGTTGTGCTCATCCACACCTCAGACCCTATGGATGAAAATCTATTGATGTGATTTGGAGATTGAGTGACGGCAAATAGAGTGAAGCTTTGGCATTTCAGTTTTCAAAGTCGTGATTGTTGTTGCTATTTTCAAAGTGCTGACAAGGGTATTGAGTCCCTGCTTGACCATAATGCAGAGCAAAATATAATGCACTGCTCCAAAATGGCATTGTCAGTGGTGCAGTTTTATTTTACATTACGTATTTATTATTTTTTTTTTTACTTTTCTTTTAAGGTTTAGTCTTAGTTTTTTAGTAAAAATAACCTCTTAGCAGTCCAGCAACTTTCTAAGATTCAAAAAACAAAATTCTGATTTTAAGGTCTGGCTCACTTTCAGTTGATGAGTGTGAATTTCCGTCTTCCATCCTAAACCTGTCATGTAATTTGGCTTCATGCTGAAGACTTTGGGATAAATTAGAGCATTCTGGGAAATTAAATGTGTTCTTCCATGACCCATTCAGTTAAGTTAAGCATTCCCATGACATTAAATCACATTAATGCACATGTTTGCCCTTTGGTCTCACAACATAAATTTGAAACCATTATTCAATTATTAATGCCATCCCATCATAATTACAATCACAGACCTTCTGCCTTGAACAGTAGACTCACACTGAGAGTGAATCATTTCTCTGTACGTGCTTCGCTCCATCTCTAACACAACTGCTGCTTTTGCTCATTAGTTCATTCTTGGTAGAATCTCTCCTGTTGGGCCTGCACGTCTGATTCCCTCATGTTCATTAACGAAATATGACCCTAATGTGACATATTTATAGGAGCAAACAATGTCTGCAATGGCTGTCATTAGACCGTATGGAGCATCTGCTCAAAAATGAATATTCTGTCATTATTTACTCACCCCCATTTTGTTCCAATCGTTATGTTGCTATTTTGTCTGTGGAAAACAAAAGGAGTGTTTTAAATAACTCCGTTCCATACAGACACTTGTGACTGTGACTCTCAAGTTTTTTTTCTCTTCTTTTGTGTTCCATAGAACAAATAACAGCATGCAGATTTGGATTGATTTGATTTATTATTAATAAATTATGATTTGCAGTTTTAAATCAGTGTTCTATTTATAATAAATCATTTAGAAGTCCTTGTTGTATTTAAGAGTAGTAAATTATGATTTTAAGTTTTAAAACATTTATTTAGAAACAATAAATCATGATGTACAGTTTCTGATCAGTGTTCTGTAGTAGTACTTTTAAAGTTAAAGTAAAATTTGAAGTTTTAAATTCGTGTTCTATTTAGAAAGAAGAAATCATGATTTACAGTTTTAAATTAGTGTTCTATTTGAAAGAAAAGTAAATTATGATTTGAAGTTTTAAATCAGTGTTCTATTTAGAATTTACAGTTTTAAGTCGCTGTTCTATTTAGAATTAGTAAATTATTATTTAAAAAAATTAAATCATTGTTCTGTTTGGAATTAATTAATCATGATTTGCATTTTTAAATCAGTGTAAATTGTTATTTAAGGTTTTAAATCAGTGTTCTATTTAGAATTAATAAATCATTATTCACATTTTTAATTCAGTGATCTTATTTCGAATTAATAAATCAATTAATAATTATTTGAATCAGTGTTCCTAATCATTATTTAAATCAGTGTTCTATTCAAAATTATAGTAAATTATGATTTAAAGTTTTATATGAGTATTCTATTTGAAGAAAAAAAAAATAATGATTTATAGTATAAATCAGTGTTCTGTTTTGAATGAATAAATAATTGTTTACAGTTTTACTGTTTAAAATCACTGTTCTAATTAAAAGTAGTAAATTATAATTTTAAGTTTTCACTTTATGATTTAAAATGACTAGATCATGATTTGAAATCATTTTCCTGTTTGGAACGAATAAATCATTATGTTGAGTTCTAAATCACTCTTTAAACACACTATATGAATTTCATTATGTTGTTTGTCTGTCTTCAGTTTTCAGGCCTTTACCTGCTGTCCTTCATCATCGTCATCCTGGGACTGGTCCTGTACTACTCCTCCTCCACCTACGTGGCACAGAATCCTCGCGTTTATAAACAATTCCGCAACGTGGGAAACGCTATCACAGACACGCCCACCTTGGGGCCCCTGGAGCCTTCAGTGACCTATACGAGCCTGGGTCAGGAGATAGAGGAGGAGCCTCGCGTAAGAGTAGCCTGAAGGGGGCGTGGTCTCTCAAAACCAATCATCCACTGCCCGGCCCAGCAGTCTGTAAAAAAACGAATGATAATGATCACTGAATGATGTAAACAACCACGTAGCAAACGAGTACACTGTGATCACGAACTGTCAATAGGTAGCAGTGACTTCTGTATATCTGAGATATATCAGATCCATCATGTATAGAGATGATTTCGCCTCATTGCCTCTTTCCCCGCGGCAAATTAAGTGTTTAGAAGGATTCGTGCTGACTGTTTTGTCCAAATGCTTAATTGTGAACGTTTTATTTTCTTATACGAGCACAAAGGGTTCATTGTATTTGAACGTTTGACATGGTTTGTTTCACTACAGTTTTACATTTGAAATGAGATCTATCTGACGAAAATTGCAATCTGAGTTTTACAATGCTGATTTGAGCCAGTGCCTTGCCATGTAATATTATTGTGGATTACGTTAGCCAATGAGAAATCATGACTTAAAAACAGTGTCATCAGTACTGGACATGTCATGATTGCATATTGTATTATCTGCTCAAAATTATAAATATTTCCATTCGTCAGTCAGAAATACAAAAAGGGTAAAAAAGAGAGAATGATTTTACACCCTTTAACTGTAATACCATATTCAGTTTTTTATATTTGTCATATTTTGTTTGAATTCTGCCAGGAAAAAGGGTACATGCATTTGTATTAAATATAAAAGTCTGTGTAATAGCAATTGATTGTAAACTTGTAAACTATTTTACTGCACTTGTCTTTGTTTTATAAGCAGTTTGGTCTTAATTATCATCTTATTTGGATAAAATCCAGTACAATACATGTAAAGTATTCTGAACTGATATCAGAGTTTTGTTTTGTTTAAAATTTTTTTTGCATTCTTAAATTGTCATTTAAATATTGGAAATTCTTAATGTGTCTGACTTGCTTAAAATAAAGTATATTTGTCTTAAACTCAAAAAACGTGAATGGTTAAGACTGGGAAAATGTATTTGACCCTGCAAAACATTACATCAAAGTCAAACTTTTACATATCAGACTACGTAATGGTGTAAACTACAATTTAAGGGGACCGTTTACACAAACGTGAAAATTCTGTCATCATCCTCACTCTCATGTTGTTCCAAACCTATATGAACACACACAAAAATGTTGAAATTGTTGGTGTCCAGTCATTTGACGGTAGCCATTGACGGTTACACTTTACTTGAAGGGGTGTGCATAAGACTGACATGACACCTTCATAATCATGACATGACACCTACATAATCATGACATGACACATGAATATGAAGGGTTTTATGCATGTTTATGACAACTGTCATTAAGTGTCATTCACTCAGTTATGTCATTTTTAATGCAAAGATGACATTGTTTGAGATGTCTTTGTTATGGGCTATGGTTAGGGGTAAGGGTAGGTCAAATAATGTCATATTTGCATTAAAAATCACATAACTGAGCGAATGACACTTAATGACAGTTGTCATAAACATGCATAAAACCTCCTTCATATTCATGACATGTGTCAGTCTTATGCACACCCCTTCAAGTAAAGTGTTACCCCATTGACTTCCAAAGTATTTTTTTTCTCAATACTATGGAATAGCTACTGTTTGTTCACTCACATTCTTTAAAATATCTTCTGATATGTTCAACAGAAGAAGCAAACTCGTACATATTTGGAACAAGCTGAGGGTGAGTGAATGATGCTAATAAAAGCATAAAAGAAATGTTTTTGTCATTGCTGTTGGGAAATGAAGTGTTTATCTTATGAATATTTATTACGTAACGTTCCAAGAACGCCTACCCGATTGGCTTGGCGAATTAAACGCTTGCCGTATGAATGTTAATTAGTTTAAGCAGGTATGTTGCCAAGCAACGTCGGCGTGACTTCATTTATATTCATGAGCTACTAATATTCATGAGCGACTCCTTAGAGATGTACCTCCCTATGACCTCTCTCAGGTGGTTTCTTCCTAACCTTTAACACCTGAGAGGCGGCCGCAAGCAGCGCGGTGACACCGGCACAGGTATGGCAGATCTCAGCGCGACCTGGGAGCGTGAGTTGCTGGAGCAATTCTCCTGCCTGACTGCCGCCACAGACGATCTGAATACAGCTGATATTACTTCGGAAAGCAGCGACAACACAACGGGCTTATTGCATTTAAGTGATGAAGTTCTCCTGGTTATACTCAGGAACTTGGACCCAGTGTCGCTGCTGAGGCTCGGCAGCACGTGCAGCTTATTGTTCCGAGTTTGTTCGTGCAACTCTCTGTGGACCACACACTTCCAGGTATGATTTGCGTGGGAATTAGGTTTTTGATTCATCACAGTGAGTCGAATCTTTTACATTCGTTAATTCATACTTTATGCTCTGTACATACCTAAGCCTGGCGAACAGTGAACAGCGTGTTATAGGTATGGTTGGGAATCAAAAATCAATTCTAGAATCGGATACTTAGGTCAGGAATCTGATACTTGTTGTAAAATTAAAATTTCAGTTCCACCTATCAATTCCTGTGCGCGCATCTTTTTTATTTTTTATTTATTAATGTTTAGCTGGCGAAAAAGGGACTCTTAAATATGTATTTGCCTATGAATCATTCATTCAAGAGATTCATTCAAAAACACTGATTTATCCAGTGATAAAACAAGTGAATCTTGAGTGAGTCATTGAATCATTCCATTCATAAATTCCATGAGCTTTTGTTCAGTTGTGTAATCTTTTTCTTCAGAATTGTGATAGAACTAAAACCTTTATTTGAAAAAAGTCTCAATTTATCCCAAATCAATCACGCAGCTCTGTTTTGCACACAAACAGCTCTTAAAGAATCCAGTTTTTATGTAGCCTGTTGATTTATGTTCATGGTATTCAGCTCCAATAAATGTTTTGCAAAAATAGACACAGAATAAATGTTTGATATCTAACTGATTGACTCAAATGCTATTCATGACACTGAGGAAGTTATAGAGAAAATAAGAAACAATTATAACATATTATACAGTTTAAGAATTTCCTTGGGTCATTTTATTTTAGCTTTGTGAACAAAAATGGCTCAAATGTAATTGAGTGCTCTGACAGATAATCCATGTATAAGACCGTGAACGATGCGAGTCTTGTACGAGTCTCATCGCCATTCTGAGACTCGTACAAGACAAAGCACATCATTCGCGGCGTTCTGTAACTTGTTTTTTTTTTTTTCTACCTCTGATAGAAGTTACCTGAATAACTTTTACGAATGACATTGCTCTTGCTGTATTCAGTTTTTGAAATGCCCGCCTTAAAGGGTCATATGATGCTGCTAAAAAGACATTAAGACACATTTTTTAATGAAATGTGTTTATGCGGTTTAAAATTAAAAAAGCGCATTATTTTCCACATACTGTGCATTATTGTTTCTCCTCTATGCCCCGCCTTTTTGAAACGTGTCGATTTGTACAAAGCTCATCGTTCGGAAAAGCTAGGCGTGCTCTGATTGGCGTAGCTATCCAGTGTGTTGTGATTGGCCCGAATACCTCAAGCGTGAGACGGAAAAGTTACGCCCCTCACATACTGTGATGATGCCCTGTCAGGCTGGAGGCTAAAGCTACGAGGGCCAAAAAAAAACATTAAAACCCATTACAAACGCGGCATTTGTTGCATCCAGTGGGGACAGAATTCCTGATTATAATGACTTATACTGTTGTTTTACACGTTGCATCGCGCCGCGTAAACAAAAAACACTGGTCGCATGTTGCTGACGGCGAAAGAAAGACAAAAAAACAAGTGCTACTCACACTTCCTCAAAATCGTCGTTGGAATCATCAGGTGGCAAATCCTTTAAAAAGCGAAAAGTACTTGCTGCTGGGCGTAGAACTGCCGGCATTTTAGTTCTAACGTTTACTAACCCCGGTCGTAAAAATCCCTCCATAAAATGTGCTGCACACATCTAGATATTTGGAATAACTGTTCTGGAACAGTGTGGTAAATGCAACTTAACCACTGATTTTTAGTCGTATCCTCTTTTGGAAGGCCAAAACCACGTAGTTCGCTTCACAATGAAAAAACAGCGGCCGACGTAAGCGGAAAGACCAGACTTAGCGTGCGCTGGAGGCCGGGCTCTAGAGTGCGCTGAGGCGGCCGGGTTGAGGAAGGCGAAGCTGGCGGATAGCGCAAGGCGCGGCAAGCACATGTGACGACCCCAGGCTTCGTCCGCGGTGAAAGCCGATCAGCACGAAGTTGATGTATTTCTCAGCGACCAGCACGGATCAGCTCCAGGCGTGACGAAGCGGATATCGTCCTCTTTTGGAAGACCAAACAAAGTAGTTTCGCTTTCACAACGAAACACAAAAGGTCTCCACGACATGGCAGCAGAAGCACAACACCACAGCGCGAAATAAAGTTACGCCTTCTTTCTTTGCGTGAACATTGGGGGCGTGAGGCAAAATTTCCACAGTGACGTAGATATGTTAGATGTGTTAGAACGAGCCGTTTTAGGTAGGCGTGGCTGACTCTTAACTTTTATAAAGAATATCTCTTTGGATTTGAGATTTTAGTCTTTGCAACTTTACAGATCTTCTTTATGCACCAAGAGCTTGTAACACTCCAAAGAGAAAGGAAAAATTTAAATCGCATCATATGACCCCTTTAAATGAACGAAAAATACAGTTGGTGCATGGTTGTGAATTAGTCATTCAGCTAAAAGGTTCGAATATGATTCGAGTACACGGTATTTTTTTTAAATGTAGGCTTTTTTTAGTCAACGGTAACAAAACCAAAAAAAAGACTGTTTTTAATTGGCTTTTTTTGGGCATTGTTGTGTTTGTTTGGTTTATTATTTACTTAGCATTTTCCGTTTTTTAAAGTGTTTTTTTAATTTTTTTTGTCTGTTTGCAATTTAAACGGTTCTTAGAGATTCTCATTTTTGTCATACTCCAGCAAAATGAATCCTGACTGTACACCAAAATCCACAATCAGCATAATGGCAATCCAGCAAATACTACTATTGCATATACGTACCTAAGAATTTAAATAATTAAATCATTGTCATTATTCCCAGTACATTCATGAGGGTTGGGAGATTTATTTATTTTGACTTGCACACTTGAAGTCATTTAATGTAATTAGTGGTCCTAACAGACTATTCCAGTGCTCACTTGCATGCTTATTCTCTCCAAAATCTCTCCACAGGATTCGTTTGGGGTCAGTCTGACATATACCCACGCCCGGTGTCCCGTAACGGCCAAAACCGCCTTCCGTCTGGTTTTTATGTGGAGATCCCTCTTCAGAAACATCCACTGTAACTGTGCGTTTCAGGAGAAACTCTTTGTGGAGATCCCGCTCGCGCCGCACAAGTACTGGATCCAGTGGCTTGTGTTGGAGGAAAGCTTGCACTGAAGCATCATGGTAGTGTCTCACTGGTCTTTCGGCATGTTCTCCGCCAGCACCAAAACAGTGGTGAGATTTGCATTACATTTTATGAAACTAGATGTGAAACTTGTCTGCTTGCCTGGTTTTTAGGAAGCTTAATGGCCAAATAAAAAGTGTGATAACCAACGTTGCGAATATTGTGATTTAATATTGCCAAAGGAATATAATGTATTATGCAATATATCACCTTATTTTAATCCTCTGTGAGTGCTGGAGTGAATCCAGTCAACTGCAATTTGTTCTCTGGCACTTTTGCATCACATTTAGACTCACGCCCAACTGTACTGTTTTGTCTTCTTAACCAAAAGGACATAAGGGTGTCTGGGTGCTCTCATTGGTTTGGTTGACTTTTATACGTCTTTGTTGTTATTAGTTTCTCCCCCCCACCCACCCCCCCCCCCCCCCCCCCCCCCCCCCCCCCCCCCCCCCCCCCCCCCCCCCCCCCCCCCCCCCCCCCCCCCCCCCCCCCCCTCCCTTTGAAAAGTTAATGGGCGAATTTTCTTGAAGGGGAAAAAAAGAATGTAGTAATTCCATTTTTGTGCACTGGTGATGAATTCACTTTCAAAACTGCTGTGTGATGGACCCTTGATGGGAAAGTTGGGGTATGACACACGGTTTTTGTAGTGATGTGTCTGAAGAAGGACTGTGACTCATAGTTCACCCTCACCTGGTATTTCCTGTTTCTTTTAATACTCTAGTATATGAAGGGGCAAGGCCCATGTTCTATAGCTGTTAGCTTTGAACAGGGTGTAGTACATCCTGGTCAGTGATGATCTAAAGGTCTTTCAAACTTCCACCTGAAATTTTGGAGCTCCTTCTGTAAGGTGTAATTGTACAGATTTATTTACGAATGCATTTTATTGCAGTGCTACGTTTTCTGCGCATTAGCTTTCAGTCTGTAGTATTGTTGGCATTGACAACCATTTTATGCGCCGATTTCAGAACACGCAGAGCTGGAGTCCATGTACCATCAGTACGTCCAATGCAGGTTCCAGTGGCTCTTTATGTATTGGTTGTTTCGTCAGCCGGCTCCATACAACAAGCAGCTGCGATCAATTTTCCTGCAGTGGAAGAAGCACAGCAAGAGAAAGGTGGCCACGTGGGGTGAAACACTGTGTGATGTGAGGTACCTGGCCTCCCTGCACCCCATCACCAAAGACTACTGGAGAGGCCGATTGGCCCGGGGAGATGAGAGCCTCTGTAAGTTATTTGGTAAATAATTTAAAGGTGACTGATGGATGATTTTTTTTAATAGATTTATTTCAATGCGATTATTATTATTATATTATTATTAGTAATGTTTAATTAATTCTTAAATATTACTTGTTTACGTTTTTTTTTTTTTTTTTTTTTTTGTTATAATGAAAATTAATAATAAAAAACTTTAGTTGTTACGATTGCCATAGCTTTATATAATTGCATTGAATAATATAATAATGTAATTATATAAAAAAGCTATTGCATCGAGTTAACATACTAACATACTAAAGTTAGTATTAGTGTATTTATTATTTTAATAGTATTGAAATATTGTTATTATTATTACTGCAGTTTATTATTTACTTTTTATTGTTGTTTTTAAAAGGGTTATTTATTTATGTTGTTTAGTAATTATTTTAAGTGTTTTGATTTATTCTTATTATTTTAATGTTAATTTAGTTATGTCCCTATTGTAAACAGAATTGCACAAAACTTTATGTAAATTAGTTGCTTTTATGTTATTATTTCTTATTATATTAGTTAGTATTATTAGTGTTTTGACATTTATTTTGTTGGTTGTTGAAAATTTAATATTAAAAAAATAAGATGAGTGATGATTGATGCAATAATACTAGTTAATAATAACGAGCTGTTTGGGTTTTATTTAAAATTGGAATGCATAACGTTTTAAATAATAAAGTGAGGTACTTTTTTTTATTTATTATTGAATAACTTTTTTTAAGTGTTTATTTTATTATATTATATTCTTATTATATTATTAGCTTTGTGTTTTTAAAATGTAAACAAAAATGCCCATTCTGTATTTATTATTATTGTTTTCTTTTATGTAAACAATGTATTATATTATTCTTACTTCTATTTATTTATTTTTAGTTATTCTGATTATTATATTAGTAGTACTACCTTACTACTACTACTACAACAACGCTTAAGAAAAAAATAAAGGAAACTATTAGCCTATTATTTGTAAAACTGCTTTTTTTCCCCTGTACCTTTTGTTACTGGCCTTTGCAAAATCTATTATTGGTCAGCCTCTGCTGGAGAACTGGCTTGATCTGCAAACCCTTGAAGAGTCAGGCAAAACCTGCTGTATTTGATGGTGTTTTGTGTTCTCTGTCGGTCTCGTGTAGTAATCTCTATCTTTAGGAATTATTCCTGTACCAGTCCTTTAGCAGGAAATCCGTCTGTAGATCAAATGTTACTGCTCCAGTCTCTTGGAGTATCATCTCATGTTCTGACTCTACTTGTTTCGTTCCATCAGGGATTCAGACTGTCAGAAACTACTTCTCCATGTGCAAGTCTCTCGTGGCCTGGATCTTGGGCCGCGACTGGGGCCGACTGAAGCGAAGAAAGGTACGTCTATGGAATACATGCAGGAAACTGAACAATATTTCAGTCTGAATTTTAAAACCATTTTTTTTTCTTTTGACATGAAGTCCTCTCTCCCTGGTGTGCATTGTGATGTTTGAATAAATTTGACATGCTGTCTTTCCAGGGACTAAGTCTTCTTCACACATGATTGTTCCTTGTTCTGTTCCAACTGATATCTCTCTTCGCCATCTGAAAAATGCCAAATAAGTTCCTCCGAGGACGTGATCTTAAATATTCCAACAGTGCTCATCTTCTGCATTTCATTAGCCAGGGAAAATGATTTCACAGGTCATGGCGTGAGCAGACGCTCCTATCTAATGGCTGCCTTAATGGATTCTAGATGTATCGGTGCATGTCCCAGTCAATTACATCGCACGTCTGAGCATACAAACTCTCCTGCCGTTATACACTGTTTTACAACACATGTGACCATTCAAGGACACACAAAGGACCAGAGAGACATTCAAATATGCATTTTATGTGTTCCAACAAAGGTTAATGTAGTCCGTTTCGTTTCAGGGTTTCATGTATGTGCTTTGCATAACCTATATTCTTGATATCAGCATAGTCTTCAACTAGGGTATTAAGGTATTTTAATGCTAATTGGACCGCACTTTGTGTGCAGTTTTATATTTTTTCTTTTCTTTTTTTGCACTTTTAGTAATCTGCACATTTGGTCTTGTTCCCCCATGCATGCTGTTTTTCAGGAGCAAGGTCAGGTGGAATATTGTTTGCTGATGGAGCGATGTGTCATTGGCAGGTTTATGAAGACACACTGGAGGGTGTGTATCTTCTGCTGAGACGGGAGATGCAGGAGACACTCATCGAGCACGAGCGCTTCTGGCAGGTGGCCAAAGTCCAGATGACCCGTGTCTGTACGCTGGAGGAGACGGCTTTGCAACAAATTATGTCAAATGGGGGAAGGGGAGAAAAAATGATTTGAGTAAGTTCGCCTCCCTACTACCAAAAGGTCAGTCCTGCTCGAGTCTGTTTGATTACTCTGTCTGTCTGACTTTCTCTCTTTCTCCCAAGAATACAGAATTAGGCATATAATGTAATAAAAATGACTCGGTGAAATGAAAAAAAAAAAAAAAAATAATAAATTTTATTTATTTAAAGAAAAATTTTTTTTTGTTTTTTTACACATTTAAAAATTAATTTTGTTGGTTTTTTAAGTTTTTTTTAAAATGCGGTTATAAGAAATGCTAGCTTTGAGTTAATTTATTAATTTAACTTTATTTGTATTTAGGTACACAAAAAATAAATGTTTAATTTAAAATATTTTATAATAAAAAAAAGTTAAATTTGAGCTGACATGTATTTAAATACAAAAAAATATTAACCTTAATCTTTTTTTTGTTTGTGTTTATCTAAAAAAAAAAAAATCTTAAATTCAAGCTGACATGTATTTAAATATAAAAAAATCTTAACCTTCTAATATTGTTGTATTTATCTAAAATAAAGTCTTGCATTAAGATGGCATTAATGTAAAATGTTGGCTTCGTTGGACAAAAAACACAAAGATGGTTGTTCATTTTTTTTTTTTGTTGTGATTAGTATTGAAAACCCAATCTCTAAACCAGTATTTAATTTAAAATATTTTCTTTAAATACATAGAACTAAGCTAACGTTTAATTATTTTAGATAAAATTACAAATAAAATACAAGATTTTCATCTTATTTCCTTTTTGTTTAAAATGAAACTTTGGTAGACAAAAACAAACAAAACAAAGAGTAACTTAATTTTTTTTTACTTTGTAAAAATGTAATTTAATGTATTTATTTTAAACATTTGCTTTATTTAAATACAAAATGTTATAAATAAAATTAAATACAATGTATAAATTAAGCTGACTTTAGATTTTAGATAAATAATTATATTTAACATAAGGTGGGTGGTTGTGTATTTTACCAAAACTAATTTAACTTAAAGCAGCCTAATTTTATGCAGTGCTAATACTGATGGCAATATAGTCTTCAGCACACAGCAACTGCTTTGCAAACCTTATTTTTATAACATGGTGAAAAATCCAAACTGATGCAGCATTAATGAGGCTCTTTCACAATTATCATGTTAGATTAGTGACACTCTTATTCGCTGGTACCCATAGGATCACCATTTTTAGGCTGTAAAATGTTGCTCTATTACTGGAATTGCTATCGTTTCTATTAAAAACGAGTGGTGAAAGCGTTGAGCTTCAGCAGTGGTTGGCTTTCAGACTGGGCTTTGAAGCCTGGAGAGTGCGCTGGCAGCTTCAAACAAATAGCCTGCAGTAACTTCCGGCCTGAGATCCGCAGCCAGTCGATGACATCTCTGAAGTGTGTGGTGACTGATCTCAAAGAGCATGCTCTAAAGTCAGCCTGATCCCACAGCATCAGAGAACAGTAGTGTCACAAGTTAAGTGGGATGTTCCTTGAGGCCGATCGTCTTCCATAAGCAGATGTGTGAGTGATTTGAAGTGATAAAGTGCTCACTTGAAGAAGCAAGTAGACCTGAATATTATAGTGCTTTTTACCCATACTGGACAAACATTTTCATGCTATGGCACTTTAAAATATAGTTTTTATTTTTTTGTATTTTGTTTTATTTGTATTTTTAAAAAAAAATCATATTTTCATGCTGTGGCCTTTATAAGAAAAAAAAGAAAACCGAAAATATTTAAGGGCCACAGCATGAAAAGTGAAAATACAAACACTAATAAAATGAAATGTATTTTTGTTTGTTTGCATTTTATTTCATGCTATGCCACTTACATTAAAATGAATGTTAAATTGCCATAGCATGGATAATACATTTTTCCCCCTTTTTTTTATGTTTGCACTTCATCTTGCAAATATTTTTATTAATGTTGTTTGCATTTTTATATTAATGATATAGCACTTTAACGCATGTGTGCCATAGCATGGAGGAGGATGATGATGATAACGATAATAATAATAAATAAAAGCAACTTGTATGTACACGTATTTTTTTTGTTTTATTAATGTTTATTTTATCTTCATGCTTTCGCACAGCAATCATTTTTATTATTCGTTTCAGTTTTATACAAATAATTTTTGTTTGCATTTTAATTATATGGCACTTTAAAGTGGTTATATATTATTTATTATTATTTTTTATTTTGAGAGTTTTGTGCAAATAACATTTGTTGTAGTTCTGTTCTGTAGTTTAGGACTTCCCTACTATCTGATCTGTCTAATTGATCATTAGCATTCAAAGCATCAGTCCTGCTTGGCTGGTTTTAAATTGAGCTAATAATCCACATTTGAGGAGCTATATGTCTGCGCGTGTGTTTGCATGTTTGCTGCGCACAAATGGAGTTTTCTTAAGAGTTTTTTCTTCCAGGGTGTTTTGTTTGTACCAGTCATTATACAGGAGCACATCTCCAGAGACTGTAAAGATGAATGCCTTGTTGTTCAGAAGTGCTTGAAAAATTACTTTCCCCGCAAAAGCCATTACATTGTTTTTGGTTTTTAATTCTCATTGTGGCTTATTAAATAAAGGTTGTCTTATTTCCCAAGCTAATGAAAAAACCCCCCCAAATAATTAGACTTGCCTTGCCTTGTGTAGCCGCTTTCATAATGGTTTTCCAGCTCATGCATATAATGTTTTTTTTCTTCTTTTTGAGGCTGTATCTGGTAATTCAGTGTACCTGGATCACGTTCAAGGTTTCTTGCGCAGAAAGAGGCTGATCTGGGATTGGATTTACCTGGAGGAGAACGGCTGGGCGAGACAGTTGCTGCCTGAATCGCTCTACACACTGCTGGAGTTTGACACTAAGATCTCTCAAGGTGGGTTCAGCTAACATGATAACATGAACAACACACGTGAAAGGACCCTGAATCTATCTAAATAACTGCACAGCAACCATACATAATCCAGTACCTCATTGTGATTAATCCCCCATATTACATTTGTAAGCTTTACAGATGCTTTTGTCGTCTTCTGAGACCCTCGGGTCTAGTCTTTTCTGCCCTCAGTGTATTTTTCCTCTTATTAGATCGTCTCATTAACATCTTTTTTTAAGCTAATGCTGTGTTTGAATGATTTTTGTAAGTGTGTTGGTGTTAATCCAGTCCTCTGTGAACGGTCAGGACCACACAGAGTTCATGACATTTGCATTAGCAGATCAAAGCGTCTTACAAGTTTTATGTAAATGCCTGTTTTAGTACTTGCCAAATTTTGGCCGATTTGTGATTGACTAATGCAATGTCTGAACGTAAATAGAAAAAAATACTACTATTAATTTCTATTGTTAATATATAACATTTAATGACAATAAAATGTTTTTATATGCATTTTATATTAGGGTTGCAAAGGGGTGGACATTTTTGGGAAACTTTCCAAAAATCCCTAGAATATTCCAAAGAAATCCTGGAAAGTTTCCAAAATTTCTGGAACGTTTCCGAAAGGTACTGGAAATTTTCCACCTTTTTGCAACTCTTATTTTTATTTAAAAACAAAACGACTAAATATTGACATTCCTACCATGGAAATCCAAACATTTTAAAAATTAAAATAATATTAACGTACCATGTCATTAAACAACACAAATAATAAAATTCAAACAGTATAACCATAACACTATGTAACTATAATATATACGTGTATGTTTGCATTTTGTTTCCTGTCTGTGGCAGTTTAGGTTCAGGGGCAGTAGTAGTAAAATAAATGCAAACTAATAAGAACTATTTAATTATATTATAATTGTTTTTACTAAAGCAACTTCAATATTCAAAAATCAAACCTGTCTTTTTATTGTAATGTGTAAGAAATATTGAGAAGAAATGTATATAAAATTCTTAATTTACATTTGAAAAATTCTTTGTCTATTTTATAGTTGTTTAAAATATGAATTAGATAAAACCATGAAATTGTGTTGTGTATATCGGTCACCTTCCTGTATATATTGTATCTGAATTGGCCATTTAAAAGAATGAATAAGTGAAGGTTTGTTTCCTGATGGCCATCAAACATTCATGTGTGTTTTGTTTGAACAGAGAGTTTGCGCGGGGACTGTGTGACGGCGCAGCTGAGTCGACTCATGTGGCTGTACCTGAACTCTGGCCAGGAGCTCTTTCTGCAGGCGCTGAAGGGAATGGTGCTGCAGTGCGCTCAGGCCCGTCTCAGCCATCTCAACACGCTTCAGGCCTGACCTCATACACTCACACAAACCTTTTAAGTGTTTTAACTGCCTTTTTATAACATGCCTATGATTGATTTTTTTTAAAACCGTTTTTAGACTTATTTTTTTGCAACCTTTTACTTTTTAAGTTGTCAGTCCTCCGGTTTTAGTGCACAAAATCATTCATTCTCAATTTATGTCTGAGTAAATGCAGTGCACATACAAAGATAATCGTTTTAGCATGCCAAATGATCTCGTCTCCTTTTGAGATGCTTTTATTGTAACTATCATGTGACTTTTTACTTGGGTTGATCTTACCACGGTAGACTGCAGGGTTGCTGATTTATTAAAGCACCTCTATGCTCCACTTAAGTCTTACTGTTTTTCCTTAAGTTTTGGAAACCCAGTGCATTTAAAAAAAAAAAGTTAGTTAGTTTCCGGAGAGAATGCATTTTATATAGTTGAATATAGTTTTGAAAAATGTGTAAATTAATTTGACATAGCAAGGCTTTTTAAGTGAACTGCAACAACTTGATGCCTGAAATGTTTTTTTATTTATTTAAAAGCTTTAATTTGAATGTTCGTCTTTTAAAAAAAAAAAAAAAAAAAAAAAAATTTATTGGTCAGCACCGGAAGTAGACTTTGACTATTTTGATTTAGAAATGTAAATGAAATGCACACACTATACAGTTTACACCAAGGTTTGAATGTGCATCAATTTAATTTAAATTTAAAAAATTTAATCTACACAATTTTTAAAATCACTGTTATTGTTAGCAAAAACATTTAAACAAACCGATGTAGAAAAATCCTTTATTTGACATTTGTCAAATGAACAGGCAGTGTACAATGGAATAGTTAATCCTTTAACAATTTTTTTTACATAAATAGACCTTTGGCGTTTGTAAAATCTAGCTGGAAAATTAAAAGCTTAAGATTTCAAAGACTGATTAGAAACTCAAACATACTGTTAAGCCAACCAGTGGCTTTCAGTGCGCAGTGAGTGGGTCATGTCAACCAGTGCACGTTGCTTTTGTATTCATATATATATATATATATACACACACAATTCAGCATGCGGTCACGCTGTCCTCTAATGCACAATGAAGAGCACCACATCCATTCTCCATCTGGTTATGAGCAGCTCTCTGCCTGAGAATAAATAAGCATTGCATGTGAATATGGCTTTGCTCGCATGCGCATTTATGAAATAAACTTTTTGTCTCTGCCAGTTATGATAAATACCCTTCGATGTCATACTGTGGTTCTGCTGCATAGATTCGTAAAGGCACAGAATAATATTACATATCTGCAGAAACGCATAATAAATGCTGGTTAATATGAGGTTGCATAGCGCAGCGTGCATCTAATTAGTTACCTTTATCTATTCCCTCCTTTTTATTTAAAGTAATTCTAAACCTATGCGCAAGATATTATGAGCACCTAAAAACATGCTTAATATACTTTAAATACAATGAGAGTACAGTCACGATACATAAGCCGTATATAGACGCTTGTACTGTAAATATCTTAAACATTCGTCACCTTGGTGCAAAGCTTGACATGACCGCATCGCTGGACTTTATAACACAATTCTGCTTGGGGTCAAAATGAACTTAATGACACTTAAATCCCTTCTGAAAGCATTCAGGAGAATTCAAAGAAACTCTTGAAATACCTGAGTGAACAAGTTTTGCATTGATTTCGTCCATATTTCTAAGAAATACCTGTTATCTGGAGTATATAAAATGTCATACGCATGTCACAGGAAGTGCAGAACATTCCGTTTCCTGTTTGACTTTGGAACTCAACACCGAACTGTGCCACCGAGTTAAAAAAGCAGCTCATATTTTATTCCAATTAAAAATAGTTCATCAGCATCCTGAATAGATTCACCTGGATTCCTCTGCTGTCATTTATTTTGAAATGGAACATTGCTCGTTTTTATGGAAGCTCAAACATACTAAACCACACAAAATGCAGGATGTTGGTGATGAAGAACTTTTCAAATGCTGCTGTTCCTGACCGGTTTTTCGATGGTCCTGAACGTCGACCTGCGACCTGTAGCGGATGGACCAGCTGCTTTTGGGTAAAATAATTCTCTGACGTACACAAGGCACTTTAGGACACCAGTTGCTCTGTTTCTCTCAAAGACGACTGACAGGAACAGCGTGAGGATCCCGACCTCAAGCAGTCTCAACAAATACAATAAAACATTCAAACTCCTTGAAAATTCAACGTCCACAAGAAAAAACTAAACAAGAAACTTGTTGTAAAGACGTCCTTGTAAACTGGCTTCACAGCTTGGTCCAACCAACAGGTTGACTTTATTTTCCCTTTATGAGCTCTGGGAACGCCGTCTGTCCTGACAAGGTGGAAATGCCTCATTGCGTCACGCAGTTTTCGCCCATGTCCTGTGCGTAACGATCTGAGATGAGCGTCCGCAGCTCGTCAATGTCTTTCCTCAGCTGGCACACCTCCACCAGCTTGGCCTGCAAGCCGTCCTCCATCAGCGGCTTCTCGTTGTCCTCCGAGCAGCTCATAGCTGGAAAAAAGTGTCACAAATGGGAATTTTCATTCTATTGGCTGGTTTATGACTTTTTATATGGGTACTTTATCTGGTGCTGCAATTATAAAGCGCATTTATTCTTAATTATGAAAATGTTAATGCATTTTAAATGACATTGATTTTCACTTTATATTAGCAAAGCTAAACGGATGAAATTAAATTTGTTTTAACATGCTAACAACTTAGCCTACTAGCCTAGCATAATGCTAACAGTTAAGAAAATTATTTTAAATCCATGATACACTGCTATTCAAAAGTTTGAGGTTAGTAAGATTTATATAGCTATTTTTTTTTACGGGAGCGTCTCGTGTGCTCACCAGCTGTGCATTCAATCGTAAATATATTAGACATTTTAAAATGTAATTTTCCACTGATACAAAGGTTGAATTTTCAGCATCATTACTCCTGTTTTCAGTGTCCCATGATCATTTCGAAATCATTCTAATATGCTGATTTGCGTTAAAAAATCGTAATCAATGATTAGTATTTCTGTGAAAACTGACTTTTTTTTTCTCCACGCTTTGTTTGTATTGAATAGTAAGCTTTAAGTACCTTATTGCCCCGAAACTTAAAAAAACCCACCCTTAAAGGGTGTTAAAACAACCGTTAATAATCTTTAACCAAATCTCAAAATCAATATCCATTTTTCATGCTGTACATTATAATGTTGTGATGCCTATATTTATTTGTAGCATTTAAAACAATTGATTTTAGTGTTCTACTTTTAATTAAAAATATTTAAATATGAAGTGAGAACTAAAATATGAAATTTAAATAATAATAAATTAATAATACTAAAGGTAAAGTGCAATATAAATTGAGTTACTAGGGATGAACAGAATTTAGTATCTAATTTACTTTGAAATAATATCTCACTTAAAGTTTATTCTGGGTTATTAAAGGCTACTGTAAAAAGATAATATGCTGCTAAGGCTAGAGTTTTCTATCTTATAGATGAGTATTTACATTTGATGCCAAGCAGCAGGGCCAGGTTGGGCTCTTTGCCTTGAGCTCTCTGTGTGAGGACACTGCACAGGCCCTTCAGATCCAGCAGACACAGGGACATCTCCTTCAACAGGGGCCCGGGGGTCACATTCAGAGTCTCCTCATCTGGCCGTCTTTGGTTCTGTGGAGATAAAAATACAGAAAGAAAAACACGCAGCAGGGTGAATCAGGACAGAGCCTTTCAAGGGAACATTCAGAGTTTAATTTTAAATTATGGAAGTACAATGAAGCCCTGACTTGTCACATTTGCCACTGGAGACTTGAGAGAATGGTTATTTTCACCTTCAAATGCTATTACGGACACAAAGAATGTGTCGGAAGTGTGATTTCAGCATTTTACGCTGCAGTGTAGGAGGAACTTTCAGAGTTTGGACTGCAGCGTCGTTGATACAGATTACCAGCGTAACTCATTCCCACTTATCAGAGCATATTAAAACAAGTGCTACAAGAACAAATTCACAAGCAGCTGTTTGTGAAAGCTGTCCAACACATTAAACAGTGAGAGGTGGAATTACTAGCACTTACACAGCAGGACTACAGCAAGAGCGGAGGAGAACGTGTGCCCTGATCTATTGGGGACGGTGGGATCAAATCTGCACGTCAGCGGAGAACACTTGCTAATTCATTCACATCTAGCCAGAAGAGGACTGTTCTCTGTGGCGAACATTATAGAAGATGCAGATATTCATTTACATACACATGAGGTCATTATGAAATAATACTGAACAGCATCAAGCAGCTTTGCAAGTCATTTCACACAGCTAGAATGTAGTTGCTCGACATTTAGTAAATGTTTTTAAAACTAATTGTATTGCTAGAGCTTGTACAATTTCCAGAAAATTGATAAGGAGAAAGTGAGCACACAGTAAAGGCCTATTAATTAGAGAGTTGCAACAAAATTAAATGCAAAAAACAAAATGTATTATATTTATTATGTATATATAAATACTAGGGATGCACCGATACCACTTTTTCCAGTACTCGCCCGATACGATACTTTTATTTTTGGTACTTGCCGATACCGAGTACCAATACATATATTTTTATTGCATTTGTAAATTTTTTTAAATATTGGGTACAGAAACCAAGAGTATGTTTAATGTTAGTTGGTTAACTTCATTTATCAAATAGCTAGTCAAACCAAAATGTATTCAGACACCTTCAACATTTCTCACATTATCACAGTTTATTCGCTATACAGGTGCATCTCAATAAATTAGAATGTCGTGGAAATGTTCATTTATTTCAACTCAAATTGTGAAACTCGTGTAATAAATCAATGCACACAGACTGAAGTAGTTTGAAGTCCTTTGGTTCCTTTTAATTGTGATGATTTTGCTCACATTTAACAAAAACCCACCAAAAACCCACCTATCTCAACAAATTAGAATACTTCATAAGACCAATAAAATTTTTTTTTTAGTGAATTGTTGGCCTTCTGGAAGTATGTTCATTTACTGTACATGTACTCAATACTTGTTAGGGGCTCTTTTGCTTAATTACTGCCTCAATTCGGCGTGGCATGGAGGTGATCATTTTGTGGCACTGCTGAGGTGGTATGGAAGCCCATGTTTCTTTGACAGTTGCCTTCAGCTCATCTGTATTTTTTGGTATCTTGTTTCTCATTTTCCTTTTGACAATGCCCCATAGATTCTCTATTGGGTTCAGTTCTGGTGAGTTTGCTGGTCAGTCAAGTACACCAACACCATGGTCGTTTAACCAATTTTTGGTGCTTTTGGCATTGTGGGCAGGTGCCAAGTCCTGCTGGACAATGAAATCAGCATCTTCAAAAAGCTGGTCATCAGAAGGAAGCATGAAGTGCTCCAAAATTTCTTGGTAAATGGGTGCAGTGATGTTGGTTTTCAAAAAACACAATGGACCAACACCAGCAGATGTGCGAGTGACAGACTGTGGAAACTTAACACTGGACTTCAAGCAACTTGGGCTATGAGCTTCTCCACCCTTCCTCCAGACTCTAGGACCTTGGTTTCCAAATGAAATACAAAACTTGCTCTCATCTGGAAAGAGGACTTTGGACCACTGGCAACAGTCCAGTTCTTCTTCTCCTTTGCCCAGGTAAGACGCCTCTGATGTTGCCTGTGGTTCAGGAGTGGCTTAACAAGAGGAATACGACCACTGTAGCCAAATTCCTTGACACGTCTGTGTGTGGGGGCTCTTGATGCCTTGACCCCCATAGCCTCAGTCCATTCCTTGTGAAGTTCACTCAAATTCTTGGATCGCTTTTGCTTGACAATCCTCATAAGGCTGCGGTTCTCTCGGGTTGGTTTTGCATCTTTTTCTTCCACACTTTTTCCATCTACTCAACCTTCTGTTAACATGCTTGGCTACAGCACTCTGTGAACAGCCAGCTTCTTTGGCAATGAATGTTTGTGGCTTACCTCCTTGTGAAGGGTGTCAATGATTGCCTTCTAGACAACTGTCAGATCAGCAGTCTTCCCCATGAATGTGTAGCCTAGTGAACCAAACTGAGATACCATTTTGAAGGCTCAGGAAACCTTGCAGGTGTTTTGATCATTATCTGATTGGCATGTCACCATATTCTAATTAGTTTAGATAGTGAATTGGTGGGTCTTTGTTAAATGTGAGCCAAATCATCACAATTAAAAGAACCAAAAACTTCATACGACTGCATTGAATTTATTTAATACAAGAGTTTCGCAATTTGAGTTGAATTACTGAAATAAATTAACTTTTCCCTGACATTCTAATTTATTGAGATGCACATGTATACTGGTCTCTACTCCTTGTTTTGGTTTGACTGTATATCCTTCGGTTATTTTATGGCCATTAAAATGTATTTTACAATTTTTTGTTCCCTGTCAGTCGGATTCACAATCTCGACGTCACGTCTGGCGGACCGACGACAGTGGATCTCGCTTAGAGGGACCAATCTACTTCGATTGTAAACTAAACGAGCCAATGCATATTGGCTTGTGATTATTGCATCCAGCTGCTGCTGCTCACAGCATGAGTATAAGTAGGCAGCATATGCAGCGCATATTCAGCTTTTCGCTTCGGAGCCGAGCTATCACATCGTTCCGCTCCTGACTACTCTATGGAGAGGAGACTGAACGAGTTCAGCACGCTCTTGAGAGCTCTTCGTGTTGGCGAATGGCTCAGTGGGGTGTTTCTCTCGATGGTTGCACACATCAGGCTGCACTACCCCTGTTTGTGTTGCAAATGATCATCTCCTCTGTGCGCCTCAGCACGCTAAAATAGTTTTTTCCCCTAAAAGAGCAATTTTGGGTGCATCTTTTTAAAGACGACGTTGAGTGGCAAACTTGACGTTCCGTCTTTGTAAAGACGATGTGGGTCTAGCTATAGACAACGTATCACCCGGGCGTTCTGGATGCGTTCGTTACCTGGCGCTGGGTGATGGTCACGATCGCTGCCTCTTGTGTCTGGGCATGAAGCATGCTGAGGTTGCTTTCGTGGATGGTTCATGCTCCCATGGCGGGGGTATGACCCTCTCGGAGTTGCGGACCGGACTCCGTTACCCGTAAGGGGGCAGAGTGCCCGTGCCACCGCCTATATCTGGGGTTCCCTCTGGTGGCAGCCGGGGGCGTCCTTCTTCTAGCGGTGGGCGGACTGGTCTTACGGTCACTGTGAGGAATTCCCCTCCGGGGATGCCGAACCCGCCGGCACTGCGAAACCAGTGGAGCTTTCAGTAGAGCAGGCTGGACCCTTCTGGGGGGTACCACCTTTTTCTTCCGAGGCTCCCCCCGACGATCGGGTGTCGGTTGCAGCATCGGAGGGTGAGACAGAGCTTTCTGGAGAGGAAGATTCAACTGCTCTGCTCTCCTCTGGGACCGTAGCAATGCCTGGATCTGATCCAGAAATAATGGCTATGCTTTCCCGGGCCCCCGTAGGGGTAGGGCTCGAGTGAAGAATTTCACCTTATCCCGAGCCCTCAGTTTCACTATTGGTTCCCGGGCGGGCCGCGCTGGTCTCAGCGCCCCGCCCGTGCCTTTCTTCCGGAGGTGGCATGAGGGAGCTCAACAAGTCCGTGGACGGCACCTTTTTTACTGCCGAAACGCTTTGCTGTCTCCTCCTCCTCACCACACTCCTCGATGGTTGGGCAGTCAGGTTTTACAGGTCCCCCCCGTGGGCGGTCGGTTGCGATGTCAGTTGTGTCCAGACCCCCACACCCGCCTCCAACCGGTCAGTGAGAAACCTTTCCTCCTCTCCTCCGGGTCTGTATGTACTCGCTGGCCAGCCCGTTGCCATACGACCGGTGGAGAAGCTGCCTCCACCTTACACGCTACGGCGTGATTGCAAGTGCACCAGGCCAAGGCACTGAGGGACTTGCACGAGGGTGGTCACGACCTGGAAGTTCAGAGAGAACTCCGCACCGCGGCGGACCTCGCGCCACGAGCGACGAAGGTTACGGCGCGGTCTCTGGGTCGTGCGATGTCCACTATGGTGGTCCGGGAGCGCCAATTCTGGCTGTGACTGTCTGACATGCGCACAGAGACGGACAAGACTCGATTCTTGAACGCCCCCGTGTCCCAGGCTGGCCTGTCGGCGACACAGTGGAGAACTTGCCCAGCAGTTCTCCAATGACCAAAGCAGACTGAGGCCATCAGTACATCCTGCCGGCGTGCAGCTGCTGCCGTCGCCGAGGGCGGCCCCCCTGCCGCCGAAAAAACAAGAGTAGAGCTCCTGCGGCCTCCAGCAAAGCGGTGCCGTGGAGCCGGTCGCAGGGCAGCCGCCCCGCCCGTCCAGGCCCCCGCCAAACCTGGTGGCAAGCGAGAGAGCAAGAGGCCCGGAGACGGGCGACCCAGAGATGGAGGGATTTGCTCTTCGGGAGATGGTGAACGCACTACTCCCTCCCCCGTAGGAGGGCCGGGCGGAGAATCTTTTCCACCAATGACCTTGGTCAGTGGTACCCAAATTCTCGACAAAAAGCAATTCCTCTATTTCTGGGTCCACAGAGGGGACGGGGCATTGTGGACGATCTAGTGCGTATCAAACTCACCCTCCTCTCTCGCCAGTGAGCAGCAGCTGGCGGATCGGGAGGACGAACCAACGGACTACCCACGCACCCTCTGCTCAAACGCTGGTCAGTGTTGCACACACTCAGACCCCGCCTCGGACTGGCTATGAGACGCCCGGGCCGGGTCCGTGCGTTTTTCCGTGCTGCCCCACTGCGTGTACGCCTGTAGTTCTGTTGATGCCACTTGCGCGGCGTCTGGGATCCTGGCTAGAGCTACCCAGCCCGTCTCGGTGGCTCCGTCGAACCGTCAGGCTCGGCTTTGCGATTCAGTTCGCCCGGCGCCCTCCTAAGTTCAGGGGCGTCCACTTTACGTCTTTGAAAGCAGCAGATGCCCCTGTCTTGCGTGCCGAGATCGCAAGTCCTACTGGCGAAGGCCGCGATAGAGCCGGTCCCTCCAGCCGAAATGAAGACGCGGTTTTACAGCTCCTACTTCATTGTACCCAAGAAAGGCGTGGGTTGAGACCTATCTTGGACCTGCGTGTCTTGAACCGGGCCCTTCACAGGCTCCCGTTTAAGATGCTCACGCAGAAATGCATTTCAGGTGTATCCGTCCCCAAGACTTGTTCGCAGCGATCGACCTGAAGGACGCGTACTTTCATGTTTCGATCCTTCCGCGCCACAGGCCATTCCTGCGGTTTGCGTTCGAGGGGCGGGCATACCAGTACAAGGTTCTGCCCTTCGGGCTGTCCCTGTCCCCCCGTGTCTTCACAAAAGTTGCGGAGGCAGCCCTTGTTCCCACGAGAGAGCAGGGCATTCGCATCTTCAACTACCTCGATGATTGGCTCATACTCGCCCAGTCTAAGGATCAGTTGTGCGAGCACAGGGACGTGGTACTCAGCCACCTCAGCCAGTTGGGGCTTCAGGTCAACAGGGAAAAGAGCAAACTCTCCCAGACGCAGAGAATCTCTTTAATCAGTATGGAGATGGGTTCAGTCGAACAGACAGCATGCCTCACAGAGAAACGGGCTCAGTCGGTGTTGATCTGCTTGAATACATTCAAGAGCAGGATGGCGGTTCCACTGAAACAGTTTCAGAGGCTTCTTGGGCATATGGCAGCTACGGCGGCAGTTACGCCGCTGGGGCTGCTCCATATGAGCCCGCTGCAGCACTGGCTCCATGGCCGAGTCCCGATGGGGGCGTGGCAACGCGGCACTTTCCGGGTCCAAGTTACACCGGCATGCTGCCAAACCTTCACCCCGTGGTCAGCCCTTGCGTTCCTCCGGGCAGGAGTGCCCCTGGAGCAGGTCTCCAGGCATGCTGTGGTTTGCACAGATTAGATTAGATTTAGATTCAACTTTATTGTCATTGCACATGTAAGGTACAAGGCAACGAAATGCAGTTAGCATCCAACCAGAAGTGCAATAAGCAGTAAGTACAGGATATACAGTGTCTCCCAATATGTTACAAATGTACAATAAATAAACAGATAAGGCAGTACTATGGACATAATTTACAGATTTTTAAATACTATCAGCATGCTATACAGATTATGGTACTATGAACGAACCTACGGATGCCTCCACCACCGGCTGGGGGGGCCACGTACAACGGGCTTGCAGTGTCAGGGTTTTGGACGGGGCCCCGACTGCACTGGCAAATCAACTGCCTCGAGTTGCTGGCAGTGCACCTTGCCTTGAACCGTCTCAAAGGGTGCTTACTAGGCAAGCATGTGCTGGTCCGAATGGACAACACGGCGACAGTTGCGTACATCAACCGACAATGTGGTCTGCTCTCCCGTCGCTTATCGCAACTCGCCCTCCACCTCCTCCTCTGGAGTCAGAAGCATCTGAGGCCGCTTCGTGCTGTTCACATTCCTGGGGTGCTCAACCGGGCAGCCGACGAGCTGTCCCGAGCTGTGCTCCCGGGAGAATGGCGACTCCATCCCCAGACGGTCCAGCTGGTTTGGGGACGTTTCGGAGCCGCTCAGGTAGACCTGTTTGCCTCTCCAGAAACCTCTCACTGCCAGTTGTTCTTCGCCCTGACCGACGGAACATCGGCACGGACGCTCTGGCACACAGCTTGCCGCGGGGCCTTCACAAGTATGCATTTCCCCCAGTTAGCCTTCTGGCACAGTTCCTGTGCAAGTCGGGGAGGACGAGGAGCAGGTCCTCTTGGTAGCGCCGTATTGGCCCAGTCGGACTTGGTTCCCTGAACTAATGCTCCTCGCGACAACCCCTCCCTGGCCGATTCCTCTGAAGAAGGATTTACTGACTCAGAGACGGGCACCCTTTGGCACCCGCGTCCAGACCTCTGGAAACTTCATGTCTGGTCCCTGGACGGGACGCGGAGGTTCTAGGTGACCTACCCCAAGAGGTTGACACCATCACTTCAGCGAGAGCACCGTCTACGAGACACGCCTACGCCTTGAAGTGGAACCTGTTCGTCGGGTGGTGTTCTTCTTGCCGAGAAGACCCCCGGAGAGGCCCGATCGGAGTTGTGCTGTCCTTCTTACAGCAAGGGCTGGAGCGAAGGCTGTCACCCTCCACCCTTAAAGTTTATGTCACTGCAATCGCTGCTAACCACGACCCCGTAGAAGGGAAGTCGCTGGGGAAGCATGACCTGGTTATCAGGTTCCTTAGGGTGGCGAGAAGGCTAAATCCTCCACTGCCCCCTTCTATACCCTCTTGGGACCTGAGTCTGTTGCTCACGGCACTACAGCAGGGCCCACTTGAGCCTTTTTGCAGGCGGTTGAGCTGAATTTCCTTTCAATGAAGACTTTGCTCCTGCGGCATTGGCTTCTATCAAGAGGGTAGGGGACCTGCACTCATTTTTGGTCAACGATTCGTGCCTAGAGTTCAAGCCGGCTGATTCCCAGGTAACCCTGAGGCCCCAACCCGGCTATGTGCCCAAGGTTCCCACCACTCCCTTCAGGGATCAAGTGGCAAGCCTGCAAGCGCTGCCCCCGGAGGAAGCAGACCCAGCCCAAGCTTTGCTCTTTCCCGTCCGAGCCTTAAGGTGCTACATAGACCGGACACAATGCTTCAGGACCTCAGAACAGCTCTTTGTCTGTCACGGAGGCCGGAAGAAGGGGAATGCTGTCTCAAAGCAGAGGATGGCCCAGTGGATAGTGGATGCATCACCCTGGCTTTTCAGGCACAGGGTGTGCCCTGCCTGCTCAGTTTGCGAGCTCACTCTACTAGAAGTTTTTCCTCCTCCTGGGCGCTGGCTCGTGGCGCCTCGCTGACAGATATTTGTAGGTCTGCGGGCTGGGCGACCCCTAACACGTTCGCTGGATTCTATAGCCTTCGTGTGGAGCCTTTATCCTCCTGTGTTCTCACCTCAAATTGGTAGAAGCACTGAGAGGCCCCGGCTTCGGGTCGGCTTGCAAAATCACTCCATAGAGTCCATACAGTAGACCCTGTTGAGTTCCTCCGTCCCCCTCGGCAGCCAGACGTGGCGGAACGTCCAGCGCCAGGCCTTCACTCGCTGAATCCTCGAGAACCGGTAGAAGGCTTGGTTCCATATGTAAAACCTAAGTGGATCTCATATGTGTAAAGTCCACGGTATAGCCTTGAGCCCGTGTTTCCCCTGCAGACTTCTGCCATTCCAAGAGGTTTCAATCACCTCCATTCTTCCATATGCACCTAAGGGATGTCCGTATGTGTATTGCTTCCCGAAACCTCCTTCGGGAAGGTTCGAGCTTTCGTAACGCCCCTGTTCCAAGTAGAACGGGTTCGTTTCCCCAGTGTTATCCAGTCTACTCCGTGGGTTGTGCCATAGTAGCAGTAGCTGGTCCTTTTGTGCAGGCCCTGGCCTGCGCCAAAAATAGGGGCGCAGGTGGCTTCCACAGGACACTGGAAAGGGCAGTATCTGTGGCCTTTTGGTAGGGATCCCAATTCGTCGGTCACTGACGTAACGTTGAACGTGACTTACTGAATGGGAACGTCTAGGTTACTTTTGTAACCCTCGTTCCCTGAAGGAGGGAACGGATACGTCACGTCCCGTCGCCACAGCTCCTGTAACACCGCTGAGCGGCCGGGTCACCGGCACGGCTCCTCAGCGAAAACCTGAATATACGCTGCACCTGCTGCCTACTTATACTAACGCTGTTATCAGCGGCAGCTGGATGCAATAATCACATGCCAATGTGCATTGGCTCGTTAGTTTACACTCGAAGTAGATTGGTACCTCTAAGCGAGATCCCAATTCGTCGATCCTCCCACCCATGACGTCTCCGTCCCCTCCTTCAGAACGAGGGTTACATCACGATAACCAGACGTTACTTTCACTGTTAATTTTTGCTCTATGGTACATCATCTTTAATTTAATAGCATTAGAGCCGCTCCATTGCAGCGGCTTAGTACTGTAATCATGGTGCTTTGCTGTAATAATGCAGGGAACCAATCATTATAAATCTCCTAACTGTGATATTGTCAGAAATAGAAGTCGTGTTTTTTCATCTGAAACATTCAGCGATTTATTTTCCAAAGCCACTCATACAATGCAGAAACACTCATGAAGCAAGCAAAACAAGCGCAACGCGTGCACATATTTGTACTGAAGCTGAATAGTACAGCCTAACGCATTTCACACAGGCTGTTAGTTTCACTTTTCGCC